>OX031014.1:36767593-37967593 GCA_943736025.1 Tenthredo mesomela | reverse complement strand
TTCATACCTTTCGAGTTATAGGATGTTTAATGTTGGACTACCGGATGCAAGGTCTAAAATAACGAGTATGCATACGTATAATATAATAGTGAAAATTCAAGAAATTTTGAAACAATATCCCTAATGTTGGTATACTTAACAATCAGAAATGTATCTCCTTACCTGAAATGGGAACGATTTTTTTTTTCTTAAACTTTATTATATTTCAAACAATAAAAAAATATTTAGTACTTCGGATTGCTCCTGGATTAACAAGTAATTAATAATTATGAAAAAGTAACTATTGAAATGAAAGAATCGGAAACGGAAATATTTGTTAAAAAGATATTTAAAATTTATTTTCAGAAAAAACGTGCCACAAGAGAAAATTCCAAATTTTATCGGATTTTCGAGCGTTCTGAAGGCGGCGAAAATTCGAACATATCCGATAAAAGTAGCTAAATTGATATTATTCCGGGTCGACAGCCGAACGTATAATTGCGATATCATTGATGCCTTACAATCTGCTTTGTATGGCTCCGAAGAGGGTAACGAAGAAGAAGAGGAATCATCGGATATGTTCGAATTTTCGCCGCCTTCGGAACGCTCGAAAATCTGATAAAATTTGGAATTTTCTCTTGTGGCACGTTTTTTCTGAAAATAAATTTTAAATATCTTTTTAACAAATATTTCCGTTTCCGATTCTTTCATTTCAATAGTTACTTTTTCATAATTATTAATTACTTGTTAATCCAGGAGCAATCCGAAGTACTAAATATTTTTTTATTGTTTGAAATATAATAAAGTTTAAGAAAAAAAAAATCGTTCCCATTTCAGGTAAGGAGATACATTTCTGATTGTTAAGTATACCAACATTAGGGATATTGTTTCAAAATTTCTTGAATTTTCACTATTATATTATACGTATGCATACTCGTTATTTTAGACCTTGCACCCGGTAGTCCAACATTAAACATCCTATAACTCGAAAGGTATGAACATTAGAAAAAAAAGTTTCAAATAAAAGTTGTGGGGAATTAATTGGTCTTCAAAAATGTACGGAAGCATTTTATTGATTAATCCAATATTAGAAGGGTTATCGGCCGAAATAGAAAAACCTGTTCATCAAATGAGCCATAAATCGTAAACGGTAAGTTTTACAAAAAAAGTTCATGGAAAACAAAAGACGCGAAATTTTATTTTCTACAATAATGGTTGCTATGACTTTTGCCCTAAAGTGCATAGTTTCCGAGATATCGGCCAAAAACGTTTTTTTAAGATGGCGCCTAAAGCTCCATCGGAATCTGTCACCATTTTGTGATTTTATACTCAGTAAGGGATACTAAACCTTATAAAAAAATAAAATAACGCCTAAAATTTAGTGCAAAGTTAAATTCTATTTTTACTGGCCTAGTAGTCTTTGCCCGACAGAACTAAAAAAATTTATTTGGACAAAAATACTGTATTAAGAGTCGAAAAGACAAATACTTCCTCAAACGTCGAGGCGAACGAAATACAACATGCTCGCTCTCACTTGCACTCACTGACTGCCGTCGATGGAGCATGCGCAGAGCCAGGGAAACGCCGCTGTGAGTGGAAGTAGGATAGCATAGCTGCTATCTCTCTCGGCGCTCCAGTGGTGCTCTGCGCGTTTTTGTCATTTTTAGAGGTAGCGAAACTTTGGACTTATCTAGCTCAGTGTCTGTGAATGATAGAAAAAAAAAGTTCAAATGTTTTTTACGTGAAATTTTGCGAACTTCAACATTTGTTTGAAACTTTTTCTCGATTTCTCATTCGTTCGCGTGATATGCGCGTTTCAACCCTTAAATAATTGATTACACCCTGACGCCGGGGGTTAATAGTTAAAATTCATGCGTAGATCGATTTAGAAGGTCCAAAAACGTATTATATGAGTATTGTGGGCATTTCGACGCAATTGTCTTACTTAGGGCCATATCTACTGGACTATAGTTTCACTCTTATCAACCGCTCTGCACAAGAGCGACGGAAACAACCAAGGTTCGCTTGTCGTACCGATGGAGTTTCCAAACAGGGATTTTCTCTGTGTTTATTAATCATGTCTGACTTTATGTTAGAAATATCATTGTGAACTGGTTTCACTCTTATCAACCGCTCTGCACAAGAGCGAGGGAAACAACCAAGGTTTGCTTGTCATACCAATGGGGTTTCCAAACAAGGATTTTCTTTGTGTTTATTAATCATGTCTAATTACAAGTTAGAAATATCATTGTGAACTTGTTGAGGAAATGAATAAAATGAGAAGAACGTAGAACATTTACAATAATTTAGGTCTTTATTATAAAATTCACAGTCAGTTAAATCAGTGTAATGAGCGTTATGGCTGAGTTGAAAAACGTGTGAATCTAAGAGTGTATGGTTTACAATGAGAATTATTATATGTAGAAAAGAATGTCTAATGAGTGGATCTGAATTGTATTAATTCACTTGAGCAAGAGAGTTCTATTGATTATATTAATCGCGTGAGCAGTTTATGAGTTTTACATTGAAAACACTAGGCTTGAGAAAACAAGAGCAACACGTGTCGCGTATATGCAAAACTGAGAAGTAATGGCTGCCGGGGAAGCCGGCGACAAGGTGAGTCTTCATCGGTCGCGGTTGAGCGTGGCAGGTTCGCACGGAGCGACCATTGTAGATGGCGCTCTCTTTGAGAATACTGATTCTCAAACATTTCCGCCCGCCATCAGCAACTGCGTTGATGATGAGTTATGGGTTCCCTTGTGGAGATACTGGCAGGAGAGCGAGCTTGGCGATTGGTCTGGTGAGCGTGGTGGTTGCTGTCTTCAGGGATACCACTCTGGTGAGTCCATCTTCTCCGGGCAACAGTTTGAGCACCCTGGCCATTGGCCACTTTCCTGGAGGCAAACGCTCATCAGTTGGTAGGACTAGAGAGCCTACCTGTATGTTATTGTGAGGGTGATGCCACTTGGAAATGGCTTGTAGCCGCTGCAGGTACTGAGTGGACCAAGTGCGCCAGAACTATTGCATCCGTTGCTGAATGAACTGCCATCGAGACAGTCGGTTTACTGAGACATCGAGTAGAGAGGGCTCAGGGATGGCATTAAGAGCCGTTCCAATGAGGAAGTGTCCTGGTGTGAGTGCTGCGGTGTCTTCAGGGTCATCGCTGAGTGGTTCGAGAGGCCTCGAGTTGAGAATTGCTTCTATTTGAGCAAGGAGCGTAGCAGTCTCCTCGTAGGTGAGCAATGTATCTCCTACCGTTCGTCTGATGTGGAACTTAAGAGATTTTACCGCTGCTTCCCATTTACCACCCATGTGGGGGGCGGCAGGTGGATTGAAATGCCAATCTTGTCTTGAGCTAGCAACGATGAGATTCTCTGGTGCTCTGATGAGCTTTCAGAGAAGCATTCTTTGAGTTGAGCATCAGCACCCAAGAAGTTGGTTCCGCAGTCTGAGTAGAGCGATGAAGGGATTCCTCTTCTTGAGGTGAAGCGTTTGTAGGTTGCGATGAACCCCTCAGCTGTGTAGTCTGAGACTGGGAGCAGGACGTTTTGGCGCCGGACGTTTCGGCGCGAGGCCTTTCGGCGCTGGGACGTTTCGGCGCGAGGCGTGATTCGAGCGCTACGATGTTTCCTCCGAATTTTCCACGCGCTTTGAGCGCGAGCAACCCTCCCTCTGCCCTCCACCCCGGGGGTCTGCATCGAAATGATATCTAGGTTTTTAAATAGTGTAACGTCCTCAATATATACCATTTATACATGTATTTATGAAAAATAAATTTAGTGCATCTTGATGATGGATGACTAAGGGTATAGAAAGAACGCGACACGTATCATATACAACATTTAATTTGATTATTTGACTAGTCACCGAAGTATCCATGTATAAACCGTACAGTTTGATGACATCGGTGCACATTAGGGTGGTCTTTATTCAGGGTAATTTCGAAATTTTCTGTGGACAAGGCGAGAAGAGTTTGCAAATAAATTTTTTTAAAAGTACGCTTAACTTGAAGTCTGTAGGTCACTACAAGGTCTTACAAGGCAGTAAATTTTTTAATTGAATTTAGATAGGAATTCGGCCTGAATGCGTCATTTTTTTTTCTCTGCCTTAACAGTGGTTCGAAAAATCCGAAATTTCTTATACGTCCACCCTATAAGCATAAGTATATCATAAGAATGTGGCGATTTTCAGCGCTAAAACTTTTTTCCAGAACGTCAACTTGTGTTTGACGAAAACCTGTACATTACTTAATCACATGTGGGTTAATATCAATGACTTTGTTCATTATCATGTTCAGCAATGATACGCGAATAGGGAAGTCTGATTTGTTTTTGTAATACCGCGTATAGTGAGAGTATAAGGCCTGATTATTTCGCTGACCGACGTTTGTTGATGTTTTCTCCTGGCAATCGAGCAGCTGACTTAACTCCTTACCCTTGACAATACCTATAATTGGTCACATTTTTATGTACGTTTGTATTGTATTCTTCGTGTTGATGCCAGTCTTGTGTCAGTGTCTGATAGTGACAGTTGATTATACGAAGGGTATCAGAATGGCTGAGAATTTAGTTTCCACGCGTGGAAAGCCGAAATACGTTGACGCAGGGTATTCATACATCTTCGACAAGTGCAGTAAGTGCGAAGAGAAGAGTTACTGGCGGTGCAGCAGAAAGTCAGATGGGTGTAAAGCTAGGATTTGTTTTATACGTAGATTTCTGATAAATAAGACAACGAAATGTTACTATTTTTGATCGATATGCGTTATCTTAATTGCGTATTGTTTAACAACCGGCTTCACTAACACCGTGACCTTGACATAGCAATCCCGGTATGCCGCAAGGCCGATACCGTCATGCCTACCCGGGAAAAAAAATTTTCATGAAGTTTCATAAAATTTTATAAAATTTCACGAAATTTCAGTATTGAAATTTCATGAAATTTTATGCTGAAAATGGCCTGATGAAATTTCATAAAATTTTGTGAACTTTTAGGAAACTTCATGAAATTTCATAAAATTCCAACAAATTTTTTCCCGGGGATGGGATTTATTAAATTTTCATAAAATTTCGTGCTGAAAATGGCCTGATGAAATTTCATAAAATTTTGTGAACTTTTATGAATCTTTAGGAAATTTCATAAAATTTTGTGAACTTTTATGAATCTTTAGGAAATTTCATAAAATTCCAACAAATTAATTTCGATATAAAATTTCATAACATTTTGAAATTTTGTACTGAAAATGGCCTGATAAAATTTTATAAAATCTCATGAAATTTGACCAGGTCATTTTATGAATAAAAATTTATACCGAAAATGGCCTGTAATTGAATTGTATTAAATTGTATCATATCTCCAGTTGTGCATTTGAATAATGGATTTACTGGATGAAAATCATGAAACATACAATTAGCCCAGTCAACTTAGGAGTCAACCTCGGAATGGAACGGAAGAAGCTGAATTTTTGTGAGAACCTTTATTTTGGCATTCTAAATGTTGTTTCAAAAGTCTCATAAGGTCACGTGTGAGCGTCCTCAGATATTCAAGGTCAAAGGTCACAAAAATCAGTTTTTTTTTAAATATCTCCCTTTCTGTACCTCAAATCGTTTTTGCATATATTACAAAAATTGTAGAGCATAAAATTCTCTACAAATTTTGTTCAGAGCAATTTTTCATACATTGAACCGTTTTTGAGATAGAGGGCGGTGAGTGCGGGGCGCTCAGCCATACATGCCAAAGCGCAAGAATCGCGAATCCTAGTCCAGAGTACGGTTTTTTAACTTAATTATGTCTCAAATATTAGTTAATTGACTATTTAATACATTATATTTGCAAATATTACTCATAAATCGAATAGTCATTTAATATTACTTACCTTTCTCATGTAAATGATAGAGTCATTGAGAGAATTATTTTGAATATATTTGAATTATATTCTAATTAAACATAATTGCATCTCGAGCAGAAAAGAGATTGAGAAAGTATTTTTCGGTAATATTTGTATTTAACAATCATACACAACAAAATTAATACAATCCAAGTTGAGGAAGAATTTTTTTCGACTGTGAGCTAGTTTTCTTCTTCTTCTTCGTCGTCGTCGTCTTCTTCTACCACACGGAGAGAACAAAACGGCGATGCTCACCGTTACTCACGGTGCTGACGCGCGTGAGAGAAAAAATAATCGTTGAAATGCTCGAAAATGGATAAAAGTCTCGTTATAAGGAGGACCACGTGCGTGTTTCACAGTGACCATCACTGTGAAAAACAGTTCAGAGTTTCACAGCACCGATCACTGTTTTCACGCTGCTCGGTATTGTTTTCACGCGCATCGGCACCGTGACGTCGCAGTCACCGGGACACGGTTCTGAAACAGTCCGCGCAGCGATACAGCTCGAGCTAAAGCACGGCTCGAATCACTGCGAGTCACGGTGCCGATGCGCGTGAAAACAATACCGAACAGCGTGAAAACAGTGATCGGTGCTGTGAGACTCTGAACTGTTTTTCACAGTGATGGTCACTGTGAGACACGCGCGTGGTCCTCCTTATAACGAGACTTTTATCCATTTTCGAGCATTTTAACGATTATTTTTTCTCTCACGCGCGTCAGCGCCGTGAGTAACGGTGAGCATCGCCGTTTTGTTCTCTCCGTGCAGTCACTCGATCGTTTCAGAATCATCATCTTCATTCTCCTCGTCAATACTAATAACTTTTAACTCCAAATCTTCTATGATTGTTCGATCGCTTGCGGCCAATGTAATGGACATGCGTGTCTCAACGCTTCATCGTATCAAGATGACCTCGATGAAGAAATTGCATACGACCCTGAAGTTATAGAAGATTTGGAGGTAAATGTCATTATTGGCGAGGAGAATGAAGAGGATGATTCTGAAACTATCGAGTGACTGGTAGAAGAAGACGAAGAAGAAGAAGAAAACTAGCTGACAGTCGAAAAAAATTCTTCCCCAACTTGGATTGTATCAATTTCATTATGTATAATTGTTGAATAAAAAATTATCGAAAAATACTTTCTCAATCTCTTTCCTTCTTAAAATGCAATTATCCTTAATTAGAATAAAATTCAAATTTATTTGAAATAATTCACTCAATGACTTTATCATTTACATGAGAAAGGTAATTAGTATTAAATGACTATCCGATTTATGAGTAATATTTGCAAATATACAGGGCTGAGTAAAATGGTTTTAAAATGTATTTGAAATGGAAAATGGTTCTAAAAATATATTTGAAATGTGAAATGGAAATGATTTCCTTGAAAAACGTTTTGAAAACCATTTTCCATTTTCCATTTAAAATGAAATTTTGGGACCATTTTTACCCAGCCGCAATTATAGTGTATTAAATAGTTAGTTAACTAATATTTGAGACATAGTTAAGTTAAAAAATCGTACTATGGACTGGGATTCGCGATTGATCTTACGCTTTGGCATGTATGGCTGAGCGCTCCGCACTCACCGCCCTCTATCTCAAAAACGGTTAAACGTATGAAAAATTGCTTCAAACAAAATTTGTAGAGAATGTTATGCTCTACAATTTTTGTAATAAACGCTAAAGCGATTTGAGGTACAGGAAGGGAGATATTTCCAAAAAAATGATTTTTGTGACTTTTGACCTTGAATATCTGAGGACGCTCACACGTGACCTTATGAGACTTTTGAGACAACATTTAGGACGCCAAAATAAAGGTTCTCACAAAAATTCAGCTTCTTCCGTTTCATTCCGAGGTTGACCCCTTTTTTTGGCTTAAGTGACTGGGCTAAATATATGAAGTTGATTTTTTCAAAACGGTAGTTATGTAGAAATGAACTCTCTTTCGAAAAATGATTTTATCAAATTATACGAAATTTTATGAAAATGTATCCATATTTTCGGAATAATGAAATTGAATTCTGTGAAATTCGTATAAAGAAATCCAGGGCATACAATAAGATTTTGTAAAATTTGAGCGAATTTCATTTCTATGAAATATATTTTCGGAATAATGAAATTAAATTCTGTGAAATTCGTATATAAAAATATACGAATTGTATCATATCTCCATAGAAATATACGAATTTCACAGAATTTCATTTCATTATTCCGAAAATATATTTCATAGAAAATAGAAATATAAAATATAAATATAAATAGAAATTTTTTCACAAAATTTGATAAAATTTCTTGAAAATGTATAAAAACTTATAAGAACTTATAAAATTTCATAAAAACTTATAAAATTTCATGAAAGCAATATTTTCTGCACTCGATTCTAATTTATAAAATTATATGTAATTTCTCAAGTTTTTATAAAAATTCACAAAATTTTGTAAAATTATATGAGATTTTATAAAATTTCATAAAAGCAATACTTTTTGTACGCGATTCTAATTTTATATTATTTTATGAGATTTGATAAAATTTCTTAAAAATGTATAAAAACTTATAAGAACTTATAAAATTTCATAAAAACTTATGAAATTTCATGAAAGCAATACTGTCTGCACTCGATTCTTATTTATAAAATTATATGAAATTTCTCAAGTTTTTGTAAAATTTCACAAAATTTTTCAAAATTATATGAGATTTTATAAATTTTCATAAAAGCAATACTTTTTGTACGCGATTCTAATTTTATATAATTTTATGAAATTTGATAAAATTTCTTGAAAATGTATAAAAACTTATAAGAACTTATAAAATTTCATAAAATTTCATAAAATTTGAATACTGAAATTTTATGAAATTTCACGAGATTTTATGAAATTTTATGAAAACTTATGAAATTTCATAAAATTTCGTGAAAAAATTTTTATAAACATGTATATATATTAGGGTGGCCCTTATTTAGTGAAAAAAAAATATTTGGTTTGCCGCCCCCTCAATCGATTCCAAATTGAACAAAAAAAAATTCGGACCAAATTTTAGGTGATTCGGCCAATGGGAACACGTGCCCCAAGGACGTTAATTTTTTTAATTCTTTTTCTTCTTTTTCTTTCTTCACAGGACATAGTATGACAGAAAAGGAAGAGAAAAGGTTGTAGCAAATTTTTCTTCCATTAAGAGGAATTCATACCATTTTGATTGTAATTTTACACGTATTAATCGATTTTTGCTAACGGAATTCCAAAATATTACTTTTCCTACCAAACCGGAAGTTGAAAAAAAATTTGTTACAACATTTTCTCTTCCTTTTCTGTCATACTATGTCCTGTGAAGGAAGAAAAAGAAGAAAAAGAATTAAAAAAATGAACGTCCTTGGGGCACGTGTTCCCATTGGCCGAATCACCTAAAATTTGGTCCGAATTTCTTTTTGTTCAATTTGGAACCGATTGAGGGGGCGGCAAACTAAATATTTTTTTTTCACCAAATAAGGGCCACCCTAATATATATATATATATATATGGGGAATTCCACGTGAACTAGACCAATGTTTTTCCCTCACCATTTTTGATTCGCTTCACTATTTTTTATACGATTCTACGATCTCGGAAAAGCACTGCTGAATTTTTTCAGATTTTTCCCTCCAAGCGTTAATTTTCAATGATTATTCAATCCCATTTTGAAAACGGCATTTTTTAAAAATCTCGAAAAATTCTCAAAACTATTATTTTTTATTTCGATAATTTTGACACCCCTCCCATGATGGGATCATTATTGCTTCTTTTTTTTCAGCACTTTTAACATTTTGATGAAACGAAACACCATGTACGAAAGTTTCGAAAATTCTTGAAAAATTACCAAAAATGTTGTGTTCAATTCTAAATGTTTTCGTGTGAGACCCACGATGACTGACAATAAAAAGTATTTTTTTCGAAAAAAAGTATTTTCCGTCCGTCATCGTGGGTCTCACGCGAAAACATTCAGAACTGAACACAGAATTTTTGATAATTCTTCAAGAATTTTCGAGACGTTGGAACATGGTGTTTCGTTTCATCAAAATGTTAAAAGTGCTGAAAAAAAAGAAGCAATAATGATCCCATCATGGGAGGGGTGGCAAAATGATCGAAATAAAAAATAATATTTTTGAGAATTTTTGGAGATTTTTAAAAAATGCCGTTTTCAAAATGGGTTTGAATAATCTTTGAAAATTAACGGTTGGAGGGAAAAATCTGAAAAAATTCAGCAGTGCTTTTTCGAGATCGTAGAATCATATAAAAAATCGTGAAGCGAATCAAAAATGGTGAGGGAAAAATATTGGTCGAGTTCATGTGGAATTCTCCATATATATATTAGGGTGGTCCAAAAGAAACATTTTTTTGTTTTTTTTAAAGTCTTATCATCTCAAAAGTTTCGTTTGGGTATAAAACAAATTCTCCTAAAAGGGCAGCTCGATATCTCAACTCTACGAGGAGCTCAACGATTTTCTGTTTTCCAATCTAAATAACACATGAAAAATTTATTTTTTCGTTTTTTCTGCATAAAACTCCGAAAAAAAATGTTATTCCAATTTTGATGCACATATTCTTGTAGGGAATTCAATTCTCTACAAAAAAAGGTCTCATAAGGTTTTCTTGTAATTTCAACAGATTAAAAATAATTATTTTTGTTACAATTACCCAGGCAGCAAACTTAGCATATTTACGTTACCGTGATATCACACTGTAAAATTGCTGGTACATACCAAAGTTTATGTAAGTTTTATGTAACATTCATGTATCAGTAATCTTTTGATATAACAGAGATGCGCTTGACATATAACACTGCAATATGGCAAAGACAGTACATTGTTATGTAGCGTTGACATCACCCAGTTCTCTCTTTGAGCAGTGCCCAAGTTTGATGTAGCTGTAGTATACCAATGATGTTGCAGTGTTATATCACTCAAAAAGCACAACCAATATGTAACGTTGATATTTTGATATTACCAAGTACTATATCTTTGAACATTGCTCAAGTGTGATGTAGCTGTAATATAATTAGGATGTTGCAGTGTTATATCACCCAGAAAGCACAACTGATATGTGACGTTGATATCGCAAACTTCTATCTCTGTGCTTTCCATGAGTTTGCAACTAATTTGGAGGTTATGTGTATACTGGATGTCTGGAAATCTGTGGCAAGTCATTTATGCTCGTGATCAATGAATATATTATATACTTCTACTCATAGTTATATGCATGCATGTGAAAGTGAAACTTGATGAGTAATTTGAAAAATTGATCAGGTCTATAATAATGTGAATTGCACAACCCGATACCAGCGAGAAAAACTCTGTATCTGTTCTAACCCAACTTAACCTAACAAATGTAATCTTCACCATCCACGTGAGTTTCGACGTTGCCGTATTTGTCACCCTAAGTAGTTCTGATACTTCGACCATAATATTTGAAACTTAGTTACTGTAATAAAATACTAATAACCAACGATCATCGCCTGAATTATCGTTAATTATTTGAGCTTCAAACTAAAAACTCAACTGTGTTATTCGTATAACGAGAAAAAATATTTATTTTCACGTGAAATTGTGAATAAATAAAAATAAATAAATAAATAAATGATAATAAATAAAAAAAAAAAAAAAATAAAGTAAAAAAAAAATAAAAATAAAAATAAATAAATAAATAAATAAAAAATAATAATAATAAATAAATAATAATAATAATAATGAATAACCGATATTCTGATGAATTTCTGTTGAACATGATAGAGTTCTGAATGCTTATTTGGAAATGTATCGTGGTGTCGAGGCAGCGTGCCTGACTACGAATAGGTAGGTCGTGTGTTCAAAACTCGGGGGTGCGCGCGTGCGACTTTTCGCGAATTATAATATGTCCGTAAATGTAGCTAGCGTGAAAATTTTCAGCAGAACGCGTTCATATAGTATTCAGCACCACATTCTTACAATAAAAAAAGGATAATTGCTCATAATAAGCAATAATAAAATCTTATTTTATTTTTTATTGACTCGTAAATTCGTACCACTGGGATGTTGCCGTTACGTCACTGCTGCATGTACCAGGTACGTAACTATGTGATGTATCTGTCGTGATTCTGACCCATAGCTGATACGTAACTATTATGTAACTTTGATCTGTAACTGTGACATATTAGCCATGGCGGCCTGTGGCGGGCATTTTGATATCCTCGGACTATCTCATTTACAGTCCCGGTGATGTAGTAGTGATAACGGAAGGAACGAAGTGACGTATCTGTGATATCAGAGTGACATGATTTTGCTGCCTGGGTAGGATATTTTTTTCTACGATCAGCAACTACTTGTAACAGGACTAATAAATTTGGCCCCAAAAATGAAGAGCGAAAACAATATCTGTTACAAGTAGTTGCTGATCATAGAAAAAAAATATCCTTATTGTAACAAAAATAATTATTTATAATTAAAAGCGTAATATTATTTTAAAAATATTGTAATTACTAATACATAAGTAGACTGTGAATTTGTGATTGTATGAATAAATATTTGCGACAGTTAGATTATTTTTAGACAGTTAGAAATCATTCCACATTTGAAGAAATTTGAAAATCGTTCTGAAATTATATCTGGTTAAATTTAATTGAGTTGCAGGGGTTCAAAGCCTGATAACTTTTAACCTGTTAAGATCACAAGAAAACCTTAGGAGACCTTTTTTGTAGAGAATTGAATTCCCTACAAGAATATGTGCATCAAAATTGGAATAACATTTTTTTTCGGAGTTTTATGCAGAAAAAACGAAAAAATAAATTTTTCATGTGTTATTTAGATGGGAAAACGGAAAATCGTTGAGCTCCTCGTAGAGTTGAGATATCGAGCTGCCCTTTTAGGAGAATTTGTTTTATACCTAAACGAAACTTTTGAGATGATAAGGAAAAAACTTTTTTTTTTTTGGACCACCCTAATATATATATATATATATATAGTTCTCCATCATGCCTACGCTATACAGCGTATGGGTAAAAAAGTTCGACTTTGTCAGGTTGAAGGTCTTAAACTAAGAACCTTGGAGCTTTGGGCCTACGGAGACTTTTGTTCTACGTGTCAAGGACTATCATTATACGGAGTTTAGGAAAAATTAGCCGAAAGCCATTGCTCATAAGGATTCTGCGGGGTCCTTTACAATACTAAATACTCGATTAATATGTCGCTAGCCGTTAAACGGCGACTAGTTCGCCTCCGAGAGGCGAAGCCTCCCGTTAAAGAAAACGTACTCCAACGAGTTATTATTTACAAAATTATTAAAATTAGCTTAACCTAACTCTGCGTCTAGCGCGATAAATATGCAATATTAATAACGATTCTGAAATATAAAATCAAGACACGAAATCTAAACAAAGAGACTCGACTAAGCCTCTGGCTTCGTCTCTCCCCGCGGGAGGAAGAGAGCGCGACGGTGACGGACTAAATCTATCTTTGTCGCACTCGTGAACGAAGGATACGAACTCGAACTAACTATAAAGTACCTGAATTCTCTATAAAATAAATACTCGAACTATTAACTCTAGTACATGGGGACACTGGTGACGGCCTACCGGTCGGAGATCGGTTTAATTCGATTCCCAAAAATATTAATTAGCTTCGTGGCTGTATCAAGGCAAGATGGCTGACGGCCGTTGCCGGATTCAAATTAGCATGGGTGAGAATAGCTAACGCTTACCGTCTTCCAGCCACCTTATGAATAGACTCCGATCCAGGTCGAAATCCACCTCTATGGGGTAGAATAGTCCCTCGAAAATTACTTAAGGCACTCACACAACAACTTAGAAGTATTTTTCTAACAAAACAGAAACCCACGGGGCTCGAACGCAAAATTAACGCAAAGATTTACAAAACGCAAGTTATTAACACACGAGTGTGCTTGACGCTAGTCTATCGCAGAGTGATTAGACCACATGGCGCCGGTACCTAAGCGCCCTCATTAGGCGATAGATTATTGATTTTCGCATCGACTGGAGGATCTCTAAATATGGCGACTTGTTGTCGCTACGCGCGAATTTCGAAGTTCCCCACGATGTTAGAAGCTCGCTAAATCGGAGGATCACGGGTTGTAGATTCTTCTTGGTGGCGGGAATCTCTTCCGCCACCGATATCCCACGATGTAGAGTGCCTGAGACACTCAACCGTGTGCTCACTGTCGATGGTGGAGGTAGCCCTGCAGTGGCTAGCCTCCTGAGCTTTTTGGTGGGGTTCGTCGAAAGGGATCCCCACAGTCGGTATTTGGCGTCGTGCGTCTGTTTGATCGTGCTTCTGTCTGTGTGTTCGCCTTCGTATAGGCCTCGTCTCCCACATGTCAAAGAAAAGTCGTAAAAGAAAACAAAAGAATAAATAATATGCTCGATAGTTTTTAGTCCTGTCACGGTCGCCTCTCGGAATTTTTGCCAGGCCTCAGGGCCGTCCTAAACATTCACACCATAAAACAGTCACTCCGCTAGGGTCGTCCAAGGGGTAAGGAGCGCCTTGTAATATGCAATGTTACAATGCTCATGGTATGCATGTGCTGGCCCTTATGGCCAGCATGCTTATATACAGAATTGTGTGCATGTGCCGGCCCTCATGGCCGGCATGCCAATGCTATTTCAATGCTTTCAATCCAGTTGCACGATAATTGTCTCACAATTATCGCGCAATTAGACTGTGTGCTTATGTGTGTGTACGCAAAAACAATTGTAAATCGTAATTGATACTGCCAGAGACCTCGAGATGGTCAACCGGTCTTGAGGAATGTTCTTCAAAGACTGAGCTTCCCTTCCAAGTGGTTTTGTATTTATGAAGTTGTTATGTGCGCAAAAAGCCTTGCGCACTCCTACTGCCGCGAGCCTGATGATAAGAAAAGGGAAGGGAGGCGGCTTAGGAGTAGGATCTTGGAACAACAATATAGTTTCTAAAGCGGTTTTGATTGTTAACTAAATTGTTCCTGTTTATGTGAAATAATAATGATGAGATACTAAACAGGATTCATACGTCTGTAAGAACTAACGAGGTATGTTATCAATTTGGAAAGAAAATCACCCGTAGCATGAGAAGTATGCCCAGAACAATTAGATAGGAATTGACTTTGGCATCTTAGATTTTTTGTTTTCTTTATGAGTATGCCCTTACGGTGTGGGGGTGCTGAATCAATAGTAGATTGCGCAACTAGAGAGTAAAGTTGGCCATCTCAACCCGCGTGTAAGGTGACCACCCGAGCCGAATGCGATGGTGGTAAGGACGCGGGTTGAGGTTACTAATTAATTAATTGATATTAATAATATTATATGTATTGTATTATATAATATTGTATATTATACAGGCTGTCTTTCAATTAATCATACAAACCTACATAGGGTGATTCCTCTTTGAAATAAAAAATATTTTTCATAACACGGGCATGAAATGAACCTTCTTTCATGCTTGTCGGGGGGGGGGGGGGGGGGGGGGGGGGGGGGGGGAAATCACGTGTTTCGACCGTGAGTACCGAATATCCAACAGCGGGAGGGAATGTATATTACATAATATACATAAACATATACATTATATACATTAGGGTGGTCCAAAAAAAACATTTTTTTGTTTTTTTTTTAAAGTCTTATCGTCTCAAAAGTTTCGTTTGGGTATAAAACGAATTCTCCTAAAAGGGCAGCTCGATATCTCAACTCTACGAGGAGCTCAACGATTTTCCGTTTTCCCATCTAAATAACACATGAAAAATTTATTTTTTCGTTTTTTCTGCATGAAACTCCGAAAAAAAAATGTTATTCCAATTTTGATGCACATATTCTTGTAGGGAATTCAATTCTCTACAAAAAAGGTTTCATAAGATTTTCTTGTAATCTCAACAAGCTAAAAGTTATCAGGCTTTAAACCCCTGCAACTCAATTAAATTTAACCAGATATAATATCCGAACGATTTTCAAATTTCGTCAAATGTGGAATGATTTCTAACTATATAAAATAAAGAGCAAAAACAATATCTGTTACATGTAGTTGCTGATCATAAAAAAAAATATTCTAATTGTAACAAACATAATTATTTATAATGTTACGAACGGCCCTTTTTTCACGTTTTTCCAAAGTCTCTATGCTATTGCAAGTAGGGGCAGTCAGCGCATTCCTACACGCGTGCGCTCGATCGGAAGCAGAGCAGGAAACGAGTCGGGGGCCAATGACCCCCGAAACCACCTATTCAGCGGCTTGCAGAAAACCCCGCCGTCGAGCAACCCGAGGTTTCTTTATGGAAACCGAGGTGATTGCTCGTTGGTCGTTTTTTTTACCGAAAGTGAACAAAGTGGTCACCCTCCAGCATCGCTCGCTAGCCGCACCTAACCGGCCACAGGACTCTGCCAGAAGGACGAAGGTGTGAAGCAGTCCAGGGCGTGAAGTAACAGAAGGTCATCTCGACAGCTGACGTTAGCTGAGACGCCCGGCATAAGCTGCACCTATCGAATCCAGCGCGAGCTGTCTTGAGTCGGTGGGTTCTTGGAGTCGGCTCGAGTGACGCTCGGAGTTAATTCGGTAGACTCATTTCCTTCTTTGCCATCCATATAACATTCCTTATACATTTACTGCCACCCAATTTCAACTTATATTCTTTTATATTCCAATATTATATCTCTATCTGATATCTATTTCTTTGACATTTATTTATTATATCTTTATAACTAATTCACGTAGTCTCTAGTATAGTTTAGTGTATTTCATAATCTACTTAGTATTAATTGGTATTTTCCCTGTTATTCCAAATAAGACTATATCTATTAGTATATTTATACTCATTTGTCTCATTAAGTCAATCCACACAATCACAGGTGTCCTTAGGACTTAATTCAAGCAAACCCACGAGAGTAATCTTCAGCCGCTCGGAGGTTGCTCTTTTAAAATTATTATAAAACATTGACACCCGAAGCCTTCAGCTCGGGTGCCCGTAACAAATGGTGCTAAGCGTGGGGTACGCTTAAACTGTGCATTCTGTGACTTGATCTAGTGAGAACCTGAGCCGCCGTATGTCAACGGCCTTAGGAGACGTCGCGAACTAACGAATCTGCTGACGCGGTACATTCCAATCACGCGATACGCGGCTAGTGTAGTGTAACGTTAGATTCACTTTTAATTACTTGTTCATTATAATTCAATTGATAATAATTTACCTAATCCTTGTCTATTTACAATATCCGTCACACTCTTCCCGTATTCCCCTCCAGTTAACTCTTGAGTTAACTCGGGCCATCTGCCTTGAGACCTACCACCAGGTTGAAGTGAAAAAGAGTGAACTACGCGAAGTCTGATGCCGGGCGGACTTACCCGGTCGACATCCTTAGACGCGCCAACCACACCAACCCTTGAGGGCGAAATAACCTTCGGTCGAAGATCTCCAATAATCGGTATACTCTCCCCCAGCCAAAAACATAGCCTGTATCTAAGCTTGGCCGCAGCAGCACGGGACGCCGACATAGCAGCGGAGAGAGTATCGGGTGACGACCTTCCGCCAGTTACCGAACCTGAGACGGTGCCGGAGACCTCAACCAGAGCTCGTCGGCACAGCCAACGTACCATGGGGAACACGAACGACCTCCTTACGACTCTCATCGAGTATACTCGATCTTCCAGAAACCGGGATACGCTGTTCAAAACTGTGGACAGAATCCCTGAATTCGATGGCGAACTACCACCGCTTAACGAGGTCATCCGTAAAATCAGAGATGGTTTTACGCTCATCGACGAAGGAGAAGAGAAGGAATACGTGAGGCTGGTGATCACCAGACTGATAGGCGCAGCCCGAATCAGTGTCGAGGGCAAAACCTTCGGGACGATTGAAGATTTGATCACCCACCTGAAGAAGAGGTATGCCCCGGGACGAGATCCAGCTTCGTTCCTAGCTGAGTTGGGACGACTCCAGATCCAAGAAAGAGAAACCTTGGCCAGCTACATCGGTCGAACCTCTAGCCTAGTGAATAAAGCACGGGCGGCGATCCGGAGCACCTACAAGGATAGCGCCGAAAGCATTGTACAGATGGAAAAAACAGCACTGGATAACTTCCTGAGGGGCTTACCGGATAGAATATACTATGCAGTGTCTCCCAAGTCACCTGAATCTTTGGATTCAGCGTACGACCTCGTGATCGACGAAGATCGAGTACGGCGCAACCGACGCCATCCGCTTCCTCTACGGGGTCTTTAAACCACGAGGGCGGACGACACGACACGGATCCAGCGGAAGGCAAGAAGAACGTACGATTCGAGGACGGGGGGAGGAGAGAAACCAAAACGGAGCTCAAGCCCAGTGCCATATTGCGGAGGCCCCAGCCCCGAGAATCTGGATCAGAGCGCCAGAACTGGAGAAGGGCAAGGGACAGTTCACCATAGACACTGGAGCCGGAGTGAACCTTGTGCATATTGATGCACTCGGGGAGGCTGCCCCGGTCATCGAGAGGTTCGTGGCAGCAGTCTTAGGGGTATCACAGGAACCACTGTACACCCTTGGAACCACTACCCTCACTGCCTTGGGTAAGACCAGTCTGTTTTACGTCTACAATAACAACAGCATCGACGGGGATGGACTTCTGGGATCACCGTTCTGCTTGGAGCATCAGGCAGAAATTTCTTTTCACCATAAGACGATCGTTTCTAACGAGGCTCCTATTAAACCAATTCCCTTTTGTAATAGGCGAGAGATAGATGCCGTCGAAAAGGAATTCCGCCAGACCACTCTGAGACTAGCTGCCCGTAGTAGAACTCAGGTCTCGATCCCGGTTGTGAACAATGGCATACAGGAAGGATACCTGCCTCGTATCGCCACACCACCTCAGGTCTACATCGGCGAAGTAGCAGTAAGAAATCATGGTGGAAAAGGCTACACGATGGTCACCAACGCCAACGACGAGGACGTGGAAATCACCATCGCTCCACAGCAATTGGAGCCTTACGACCTGACTGTGGAAGACACCGAATCCAACGAGGAGCCTGAGGAAAATTTTGGTAAAGACCGGGTCACCCGGATTATCGAGGGCTTGCGTAACGAACACCTCAACGCAGAAGAAAGGAAACATATGACCAAGATCATCGAAGAATTCCCGGACTGTTTTCACCTGGCCGGAGACAAGTTGGGAAAAACAGGTACGCTAACACACAAGATTACCACTACTGATGATGTACCTATCCACACCAGGCAGTACCGCTTTCCTCCGGTCCACCAGCAAGAGATCCAGTGTCAAGTAGCCGGACTTCTAGAGGATGGGATTGTACGACCGTCATCTTCACCATATAATTCCCCCCTGTGGATCGTCCCTAAGAAACCGGACTCTCAAGGGAACAAACGGTGGAGAATGGTGGCTGACTATCGAGCACTCAACGAGAAACAGTAGGAGATAGCTATCCACTCCCCAATATAACTGATATATTGGACAGAGTCGGTGGTGCGAAGTACCTCTCCGTATTCGATCTCGCCAGTGGATTCCACCAGATCGGCATGGATCCGAAGGACCAACAGAAGACGGCATTCTCTACGGTCAACGGGCACTACGAATACACACGTATGCCATTCGGTTTGAAGAACGCTCCTGCCACGTTCCAGCGCTTGATGGACCTGGTCTTAAGTGGCCTACAAGGAACAGAATTATTCGTATATCTGGACGACATCGTGGTATACTCGTCAAATCTGCAACAACACGGGTACAAGGTCAGGCGGTTACTGCAGCGGTTGAGACAACACGGGCTTAAGCTGCAAACGGATAAGTGCGAATTACTTCGCACGGAGGTGACGTACCTAGGTCATATTCTCGGCGAGTCAGGAGTAAAACTTAACCCGAAGAACCTAGAAGCCGTCAAAAGCTTCCCTGCCCCGACCGATAAAAAAAACATTAAACAATTCCTCGGCCTAGCCGGCTATTACAGACGGTTCATATCCAATTTCGCGGATCGTGCTAGACCAATGACCAGCTTATTGAAAAAGAGCGCAGCCTTCACATGGGGAGAGGCGCAGCAGCAGAGCTTCGAGGACCTCAGAAACGCTCTCTGCGAGGAACCTGTGCTTAGATACCCGGACTTCAACGAAAAGTTTGTGCTGACGACTGATGCTTCCGACTACGCACTGGGTGCCGTGCTTAGCCAGGGTGCCAAAAGGGAAGAACGACCGGTGAACTACGCCTCCCGCCTCCTGAACAAAGCGGAGACTAACTACTCTACCTCCGAGAAGGAGTGCCTGGCTGTAATATACGCTATCAATTATTTCAGGCCTTACCTGTACGGCAGAGAGTTCACCCTCTACACGGATCATCAGGCTCTCGTTTGGCTCCACAACCATCGGGATCCGAGTTCGAGATTAACCCGCTGGAGATTGCGGTTGGCCGAATACGACTTCAAGAGCATCTACAAGAAGGGGACAGCCAATGGAAACGCCGATGCCCTTTCACGTAACCCTGTCATGACGTGCCTACCCGCGAAGCTGAAGAAAGATGGAGATCCGGACTACAAACCCCGCCTGTACCAAAACAGGACGCGAACTCCAGTTCAGTAGCCAGCCGACTACGTAACAACCCAAGAGTTGGGCCGATCACCTACTCGAACTTGAGCCCAGTAACCAGCCAGTTACGTAGCAACCCCACGGTTGCCCCACTCACCTACGAGAATGTCGATGACAGCAGTAATACATCTGCAGACCTGGGAGTCAGCATACAGGACCAGCTGTCAGCCACGCAGAACGACCCAAGTACTTCTGCGATTCCGGAGGAACGGAATAACGACACGAAAGACGAGGAAAGCGACGACACTTCCCTGGATACTACCGTTCAAGCGAGCCATGGGCCAGGTCCTAGCCATGATGTAACTGACGAACCAGGCGAGTTGACGACCGACCGGGTAGAATTTCAAGAGATGCTCCAGGAGAGGGACCCAACCACTAGCCAGGTAATCCAAGATCTGTTACAGAGGGAATACCCTGGGCCATGGACCCCGAGGAGTAGTTACGACCCCAGAGAGCAGGATTTAGGGGACAGCAGCCATGAAGACGACCTAGGTAGAGACAGAAAGGAAGCTGCCCTAAATCACTCGGACTTACGACCAGCAGAAACTACACAACAACGGTTGAACCAAAAGGCCCAATGACCTATGGAGCGAGGCCCCACTCACCGTAGGGGGGGCAAAGGAACAACTTCTGAAACTCTCGAGATCCCTCGACCAATCGCGTCTGCCTGGAATCACTGATAACAAGGACACAGCTGACAGCAAGTGTCAACAGACTTCTACTGGCTCACAACCCATGAGGCAGGCCAGTAAAAACCGAGTCTCATTCCTACCAACCCCACGCAAGTCATTGCTACCCACGGGAAGATCAACCCCGTACGGATCGCCGACCACCTCAACGACTACTTCGGACGCTGAGCGGATGTAGAGAAACCAGAACAACCGGAAGAAGCAATAACAATCTCCAGGCCACCACGCGCCGATGACGTCAGCGAGGCCGATGACTCTAGAGGCAAGGAAGTAAGCTGACGTGCGATACGTAACCCGAAACTCGGCCGAGATAGAAGCGAGGACGACCGTACGCTCAAGGTGGACGTAATCCCAGACACGCTGACGATGCGGAAGGGTAATTATGCTCATTTCATATCAGCTGATTGCATACTTACAACTCCGGTAGGCAAACAACTACGCGAGATGCAATACATCCACCCTGACGATCTCTCGGAAACAATATCTGAGAAAGGTGCGGTGGCTATTACCAGAAGAAAAAATGGGATCATATTCTCGGTCGCCTGTATGGACCGATATTATCACCGAATGACACCTGAAGACTTCATAGACGGATTGGAACTACTGAAAGCCGCCATGAGAGCCGAAAGGGTCACAGAAGTTCGGATTCCCACACGGGGAGACGCCTTAGAGACTTGGCAACCTACGATCGTGAAATCTCTTGTGGAAACCACCTTCCGAGACTACCCATGCCAAATATATCTCTGTACGGGGGAGATTGAAACTCCCGCTCCGGCGGAAAGGCTCAACATCGTAAGAAGATGGCACGAAGGAACCACCGGAGGACACAAGGGCGTAACCAAGACTTATCAACGACTACGACAAAGATACCACTGGCCTGGGATGCGAAATGAGGTGCAGGATGTCATCAGATGCTGCACCAGCTGTCTAAAGCAGAAGGTAACCCGAATTAAAACTCAAGAACCCATGATCATTACAGATACCCCGGTGGAAGCGTGGGAGAAAATAGCCGTGGATATCGTCAGACCACTCCCGACCACCAGGAGCGGGAATAAATACATACTCACCGTTCTGGACCTACTCACGAAGCTGGGCCACGCATTCGCCCTACCAGATGAGACCTCAGTCTCGATCATCAGAGCTCTCGACCAGGGCTACTTCAAACCTTACAGCATCCCGCTGATTTTGCTCAGCGATCGCGGAAGGAGCTTCACCAGCGAAAATATGAGGAAGTTCTTGAAGATCAACAAGGTTAACCACGTGATGACCTCGGGATACCACCCCCAAACGAACGGATCGCTAGAACGGAGTCACACGGGTCTGGTAGACTATTTGCGACACTATGCCCATGACCAGCAAGAGTGGGATGCGTTGCTGCCCGACGCCATGCGGTGCTACAACTCAGTCATCCACGAAGAGACGAAATTCACCCCCCACGAAATGGCTTTCGGAAAACCGAAGAGGACGCCTGAATCACTACCGATGGCCAAACATGTACCAACCACTACCAAGTACATGGCAAATCTAGTCAGTCGGCTCGATGAGCTAGCCGAAGCCGGAGGAAACAACTTAAATGACGCAAAGCGTGCTTCAAAACGCAGGTATGACGCTAAGGCTAACCCCGTCAAATTTCAGGTGAGCGATCAGGTATTTGCAAAACGAGAGGTCAGAGGGAAACTAGATCCCTACTACGAAGGCCCTTACGAAATAGTGGAGTTGCTTAGCCTGAACACCGCGATCATCTCCGATCGAAGCGGAAAGAGGAAATTGAAACACCTAGACAAACTCAAGTTGAAGGACTCCGGACCTAAGGAAGTAGCCAATGACAGGCTATACCCAACACCACCCATGGGCTTACCCAGCGACTGAAGCCATCCTGCCAGAAGAATGAACAACTGGACCAGACATAAGAACACTGTAAAACTAATCTTAAGCCTAGTATGTAACATAGGAATAATTTAGAAGTAAGTTAGTTAGGGTATCGGAAGAGCGACCGCGTGGAAGGAATGCGCAACACATTAAGGCCCATTCAAATTTTCATACGCTTGACCCTGATACCGGAGCCAGCGTCTTGGGGGAGGGTGTTACGAACGGCCCTTTTTTCACGTTTTTCCAAAGTCTCTATACTATTGCAAGTAGGGGCAGTCAGCGCATTCCTACACGCGCGCGCTCGATCGGAAGCAGAGCAGGAAACGAGTCGGGGGCGCAATGACCCCCGAAACCACCTATTCAGCGGCTTGCAGAAAACCCCGCCGTCGAGCAACCAGAGGTTTCTTTATGGAAACCGAGGTGATTGCTCGTTAGTCGTTTTTTTTACCGAAAGTGAACAAAGTGGTCACCCTCCAGCATCGCTCGCTAGCCGCACCTAACCGGCCACAGGACTCTGCCAGAAGGACGAAGGTGTGAAGCAGTCCAGGGCGTGAAGTAACAGATGGTCATCTCGACAGCTGACGTTAGCTGAGACGCCCGGCATAAGCTGCACCTATCGAATCCAGCGCGAGCTGTCTTGAGTCGGTGGGTTCTTGGAGTCGGCTCGAGTGACGCTCGGAGTTAATTCGGTAGACTCATTTCCTTCTTTGCCATCCATATAACATTCCTTATACATTTACTGCCACCCAATTTCAACTTATATTCTTTTATATTCCGATATTATATCTCTATCTGATATCTATTTTTTTGACATTTATTTATTATATCTTTATAACTAATTCACGTAGTCTCTAGTATAGTTTAGTGTATTTCATAATCTACTTAGTATTAATTGGTATTTTCCCTGTTATTCCAAATAAGACTATATCTATTAGTATATTTATACTCATTTGTCTCATTAAGTCAATCCACACAATCACAGGTGTCCTTAGGACTTAATTCAAGCAAACCCACGAGAGTAATCTTCAGCCGCTCGGAGGTTGCTCTTTTAAAATTATTATAAAACATTGACACCCGAAGCCTTCAGCTCGGGTGCCCGTAACAATAATTAAAAGCGTAATATTATTTTTTAAATATTGTAATTACTAATCCATTAGTAGACTGTGAATTTGTGATTGTATGAACAAATATTTGCGACAGTTAAAGATTATTTTTAGACAGTTAGAAATCATTCCACTTTTGAAGAAATTTGAAAATCGTTCTGAAATTATATCCGGTTAAATTTAATTGAGTTGCAGGGGTTTAAAGTCTGATAACTTTTAACCTGTTGAGATTACAAGAAAACCTTATGAGACCTTTTTTGTAGAGAATTGAATTCCCTACAAGAATATGTGCATCAAAATTAGAATAACATTTTTTTTCGGAGTTTTATGCAGAAAAAACGAAAAAATAAATTTTTCATGTGTTATTTAGATGGGAAAACGGAAAATCGTTGAGCTCCTCGTAGAGCTGAGATATCGAGCTGCCCTTTCAGGAGAATTTGTTTTATACCTAAACGAAACTTTTGAGATGATAAGGAAAAAACTTTTTTTTTTTTACCACCCTAATATACATATATACATTCCCTCCCGCTCCAACGGCAAATCTTGGATCTTTCTTTTTTTATAAATAAATTATTATTCATTATTTTTTAATTTTGTTTTTTCTTTTATTTTAATTTTTTTTTTAATTTTTTTTTTTTTTTTCGATTATTTAAAAATTTTTTTTTAATTGTTTTTCAATTTGAATATCTACCAGTGTGTGTTACACGACTAAACACGCGCCATTCCCCATCCAATCGACGCGCATCAAAGAAGGCCCATACCGTGCCTTTATTATAGAAAGTACAGTGTGCAACTAAGGGGGGATGGTCATTTCCCCCCCCCTAGATACACGATATACTATTTTTTATGTTTCCTTTTTCAATTTTTTTCGCATCGTTTTCTATTTCGGACAGGAATCGCCCTATGTAGGCTGAAATAGGTTAGCTAGGCCACTCCACTGATCCCGCCCACACACACACACATACGGAGTACTCAGACGATGGCTGTGGCTTGCGAAAGGTTGAAATGGGTTATAATGGGTTAGAATAGGTTAGGCCACCTCACTGATCCCACACACACACACACACATGCGAAATACTCAGACGGTGGCTGTGGCTTTCGAAAGGTTAGAATGGGTTAAAATGGGTTAGAATAGGTTAGAATGGGTAAGAATAGGTGAGAATGGGTTAGAATAGGTTAGAATGGGTTAGAATAGGTTAGAATGGGTTAGAATAGGTTAGGCCACCCCACTGATCCCCCACACACACACATGCGAAATACTCAGACGGTGGCTGTGGCTTTCGAAAGGTTAGAATAGGTTAGAATGGGTTAGAATAGGTTAAAATGGGTTGGAATAAGTTAGAATGGGTTAGAATAGGTTATAATGGGTTGGAATAGGTTAGGCCACCCCACTGATCCCACACACACACACACATGCGAAATACTCAGACGGTGGCTGTGGCTTTCGAAAGGTGAGATTGGGTTATATTGAGTAAGAATAGGTTAGAATGGGTTAGAATAGGTTATAATGGGTTAGAATAGGTTACGCCACCCCACTGATTCCACACACACACACACATGCGAAATACTCAGACGGTGGCTGTGGCTCCCCAAAGGTTAGAATGGGTTATAATGGGTTAAAATAGGTTAGGCCACCCCACTGATGCCACACACACACACACACACACATGCGAAATACTCAGACGGTGGTTGTGGCTTTCGAAAGGTTAGAATAGGTTAGAATGGGTTAGAATAGGTTAAAATGGGTTAGAATAAGTTAGAATGGGTTAGAATAGGTGAGAATGGGTTAGAATAGGTTATAATGGGTTAGGTTAGGTTATAATGGGTTAGAATAGGTTAGGCCACCCCACTGATCCCACACACACACACACACATGCGAAATACTCAGACGGTGGCTGTGGCTCCCCAAAGGTTAGAATGGGTTATAATGGGTTAGAATAGGTTCGAATAAGTACGACGCTGAAACTAGCAGCCGAAGCTGGCAGGCGAACCGCGCGATACAGGGCCGCGCGCTTGCATCAGGGCCCCGTGTTCGTAATCGCGATAAGGAACCAATTTCGTCGTTAGCAAGTTGTATGAAAACGGCGGAAGTCACTAGTTTTTGGGATAGCTACTTCTTGTAACAGAATATGTGAACTATGAATTGTTAACAATAAACATTAACTTAAACAAGGGATGCGGAGCAGAATACACCGCTTTTCGGCCGATATGTACAGGGAATTAATAATGACTTGGGAAAAAAATCTGAGAACGTAGTATTGGGTTAGACGGATTAAGAAAGTATACATTTTTGAGGGAGTGCGATTCTTAACCCTTTTGTTTATCAATTGTTTATAAGGGATATTCTCAATATCTCGGCTGATTGACGCAGAGAATTTTTTTAAATTTCCGGAATATATCGGAAAGGATGCTACTCGATGAAACTCATCCAGAAAATGTCAATTTTCGAGGGAGCGCGATTGTGAACCCTTTTGTTTATCAATTGTTTATAAGGGATATTCTTGATATTTCGGCTGATGGACGCAAAGAATTTTTTTAAATTTCCGGAATATATCGGAAGGGATGCTACTCGATGAAACTCATCCAGAAAATGTCAATTTTCGAGGGAGCGCGATTGTTAACCCTTTTGTTTATCAATTGTTTATAAGGGATATTCTCAATATTTCGGCTGATGGACGCAGAGAATTTTTTTAAATTTCCGGAATATAGCGGAAGGGATGCTACTCGATGAAACTCATCCAGAAAATGTCAATTTTCGAGGGAGCGCGATTGTTAACCCTTTTGTTTATCAATTGTTTATAAGGGATATTCTTGATATTTCGGCTGATGGAGGCAAAGAATTTTTTTAAATTTCCGGAATATATCGGAAGGGATGCTACTCGATGAAACTCATCCAGAAAATGTCAATTTTCAGGGAGCGCGATTGTTAACCCTTTTGTTTATCAATTGTTTATAAGGGATATTCTCATGACGCTCAAACTGGCGGCCATAGAGTTGACGGCCACAGGCGAAGAGCCAGCAAAGAAGAGTGGTACCTACGGACCCCTAGGCATAAATTGTTCAACGCACGCTCGAAACATTCTGTAAAATTCACCGATATGTTATTTTGAACATACAGTACCGTCCATAATTTCGGGATCACTTTCCGAATTTTCGATGGAGACAAAAAGTTGAATATCTCGGTCAAAAAAAATTGTAGCATAATGGGTCGGGTGGCATTCAAAAGTGGAAAGAACCGGCTTCATTTTTCTTCCCTAGTCAATTTTCCGAAAAATTTTCCGCACTCGGTAGATAATGTTGAAAATGACCGTTTTTTTGCCATTTTCATACTTTCATAAATCCACGTGTAATTTTTTGGGAAATAGATATAGAAACTTTTTTCCAATAGGACTTCGAAAGAGGCCAGATTAAGCTACAAATCGGTTTTTTTTTTTTCTCATTGCGATTTTTTTTTTGCCAAGTTATTCAACTTTTTGTGCGGAAAATCGGTTTTCAGAAAATGCGTCGTAACTCGAGCACTATGGGGTTCTAGATAAAATGTCGTGATATGAAAAATGTGTATTTTTAAATTTTTCACTCGATCAAATTTTTTTTGAATTTTTCTTTTTTTTTTCTGATTTTTTATTTTTTTTTATTTTTTTCGAATTTTTTGTACATGAACAAATCCGAAATATAATAATTAATGAATTTCTTCATGAATTTTGAAATTTTTTTCATTTTTCACTAAAATTGCTTTTACTTTTTTATATTACATGAATAAATCCAAAATAAAGTTAACAATAATTTTTGCGATTCTTTCGTTATTATATGATGAGGAAATTCATTGTTTATTTTATTTCGGATTTGTTCATGTACAAAAAATTCGAAAAAAATGTAAAAAAAATAAAAAATCAAAAAAAAAAAAAAAAAAAAAATTCAAAAAAAAAAAAAAAAAAAAAAAACGAGTGGAAAATTTAAAAATACACATTTTTCATATCATGACATTTTATCTAAAACCCCATAGTGCTCGAGTTACGACGCATTTTCTGAAAACCGATTTTCCGCACGAAAAGTTGAATAACTTGACGAAAAAAAAATCGCAATGAAAAAAAAAAAAACCGATTTGTAGCTTAATCTGGCCTCTTTCGAAGCCTTATTGGAAAAAAGTTTCTATATCTATTTCCCAAAAAATTACACGTGGATTTATGAAAGTATGAAAATCGCAAAATAACGGTCATTTTCAACATTATCTAGCGAGTGCGGAAAATTTTTCGGAAAATTTAATAGGGAAGAAAAATGAAGCCGGTTCTTTCCACTTTTGAATGCCACCCAACCCATTAGGCTACAATTTTTTTTGACCGAGATATTCAACTTTTTGTCTCGATCGAAAATTCGGAAAGTGATCCCAAACTTATGGACGGTACTGTATAACACGATTCGAGTCGGAATATTGCTTGGAAAAGTTCAATTGTTAATTTGAAAAATTAACCATTCAACCATTGTCTATAAGAGTACGAGTCACACATATACTTTTAGGGTGTTGAACAGTTAAAGTTGAATTTCGTTTCGTCATGCAAGGAGTTGCCGATCTATCAAATGAACAGCACGCGTATTGCTTACGTCAACCCATAAACCCGATATTTGCATTACCCAAGACCAACGACGCGGACGTTTCGGATATTGTCCTTTTTTTTTTTTTTTTTTTTTTTCAATTGTTTTATTTTTTTTTTTATTTATTTATTTAATTTATTTGTTTATTTTTTTTTTGGTCATCCCATTTTTTTCTTATTTTTCTAAAAATATATTTATTAAATGTACTATTTTATTATCTTTCAATAACTTTCAGTTCTCAATATCTCGGCTGATGGACGCAAAGAATTTGTTAACATTTTCGCGATCCAGAAAATGTCGATTTTTCAGGGAGCGCGGTTGTTAACCATTTGTTAATCGCTTGTTTAAATAACATCATATCATCGTCAGTTGAGAAATGTACGGATCGTTCTGAAGGGATCACAGATGTTGGCTCACAAAGACGCACAGTATTCGAACGTGCCATCGAATCCACATGGAGGAGTCCTAAGACCTTGAAGAGTGATTCTGGTACGCAAGGGCGTGCAGCCATCATCATCTGCAACCATTTCTCGTATTCCATTACTTTCCTTTTCCACCGCCTCGACATAAACTGACTCTTCCAGCATACGTGCGATTCCCTTTCTTGCCAAAGGTATTTCGTTTTCACTGAAGCGTACATTGGCACCAGACGATATAAGGTAGCCCCAGACGCATACATGCACTCCACAATTTCCCCCCAGACCTCTATCAGAAATTTGCGTCGGGGTATCAATTGGAGAGTACACAGTCCATTCTGCCCACTTGATGTCTTGATTTTCGCTCTTCAATTGAGAATCCATGAATGCAGTTGTCTGATCCAATAATTGCCGTGGTGGGAGCCTGTGCAAGGAATCAAGGTATAGAAATATTTTGTGGTCAAAATTGACAACTAAAAGTGTCCAATGGTTCCTGTAGTAGATAGGTACAAACCATAATTTGTAATTCCAAAGTTTGTGTGACTTCGCCCAGTTTCGGAAACCTTGACTCAACCTACCTTGCATCAATTTTTCTGTGAATAGTGTCTCAAAGCATATTATCGACAATCCTCTTTTGCGTCCAATCTCTCGTAGTAGTATGAAGAACCCGTTAATGATATTATCATCAAGCCATTGATCGGGCAACAAAGTTTCAAACGCGTGGTGGTCCAGGCAAAGGCCACCTATGATTCTCCTGATGTTCGGAAAATTGTCTGGATATGATAGGTTCTTCGCGAATAATTTCTCTGCAAGTTTATCGTCCGATGGGCTTGTACTGTTTTGGCTTGAGAGTGATTGTTCAATACTGCCAGTTGTCGTTTCTAATTCAATCCGAAAAGCGGTATCACACTGACTCATTGATTCACGAGGTTCATTTTCTTGGCCGAGTGAATCGATGAGTTCTGTCTTCGACGTGACTAACTTCGTATTCACTCTGTGTAAGAACTTGGGAGACTTGAAAAAAAGTTAGATTTGGAGCGCTGTTTCTTCAACCAAAACTCTTCTTCAGTAAGGTCGTCTTCTTTCAATTCGAAACTGTTCACATTTTTTGGCTTTCGTTGCCTCGTTGTTTCAAGCGAGTACTGTCGTTCGCGAATTCGACCTAGGAGAAGCGATTCCAAACTTTGTATGAATCGTGGTGCGGGCATCTTCAACTTGTTGTCGAACATGTGATGTTTGATAATCTTGAACCAATTCTCCACCGGGGCATTGGAATCGCGAAGAATGCAAAACTTCTTTATTACAATTGCCGACCACAGTGGAAAATACGGCATTAGATAGTTCATGACATACAACACGAACTCTGGACAATAATATTGATTTTCTTTGGAATTGCGGACTGTTGATTTATTGGTCAATGTTGATGCGTAAACGTCACGGAATATGCGGAAAAACGGCGATCTTTCGCGTAAGGACTCTGAAATGTCAACATTGGCGTCATCGTCCAATTCAATTTCATCGCGGGCACGACTTTCGTGCTGTTCGTCATCTACGCCTTCCATATCGTTGACGGATTTTATTTCTTTCATACATTCGTCAAAGTCTTCAACTTCAATCTGGCACGCGAAAATTTTTACGATCCATCTGAAAATCGTCACGGCTTGAAACAGACTCTCACAATGTATCATTTGTGACATGGCTCGCGCGGCAACACGACATTGGTCATCACATTTGAACACAACTTTTGCCTTTCACAAAATTGTGTGTATAAAATGCGACGAGCAAATGTGGATAACAGTGATTTGTGAAGCTATCGGACACTTATCAGCCGTGATCTCGCAATAGATGTGATTGAGATATTCTATGAGCGACATGTTGTTGAAGCTCCTCAACACAGATTGAATTAATGCAAGACTGAAATCGGTCTCGATCTTGTCAATCATTGGATGCCGAGCTGTAACCTTCCGTAAAGATGCACTCAAAACTGACAAAAATAAAGTTATATACGTAATGCTGTGCATAGACGATATGAACTCAGCTATCGGAAAAGGCCCGAGTTTGTCATTACCAGGTATGATAAGCGCGTAGTAATACACCTGCTTACATGTACCGGGTGGACGGTCAACGATAGACCCTGTTGAATCGAGATGACAAAATACCTTGCCCTTGTCAAGTGACAGTAAGATCTGTAGCTGCTTTTCAGTAAATAGTACTAAGTGAAAAGGTTCCACAGAATAACTTTGAATGTATCCTGGACAATTATCACTAGGCCACGACAATTTGCATTGTTCGATAAGCTTCAGCATGAAACTCAAAATATCGCGATCTAGGTCATGTTTTGAATTATTCTCGCTTGAGATTTTCTGTATGACCACAGAGCTAGGAGCATGATTGAGATTACCCCATTTCAATTGTTCTTCGTTGGAGCTCGCTAACATTTTCAATTTCTGGCGACTTAGACCGCAACTCTCCAAATCTTTGGCTATCGTACTCCGCTTATCTCCTCTAATAAAGCGTCTGTGCGCTTCATTCACATTGTGTCGTATTTGGCCATTTACGGCTACACGTACTGGTACTGGTCCATGCGGTGCTTTTATCGGCTTATCAACAGAAAACGTAAAGCTTGTACAGATACTATTTTTGCATTCAGGTACAGCATTGAAGTAACTGTTACTCCGACGCCCAGCACTACCGCGGCATTTATGCCATTGAAAGGAAAAAATGCAGAGAGGAAAAAAACTTTCAAAATAGTCATTAAACTCATCTGTCCAACCCTTGCGGAGTGTGTTTGTTTCATTCCAGTACTTATCCCAGAACGATGCAGGAACTACGATAACTTTATAATCTTTTGACGTATCATGTATAATCGCGACGTCTTTTGTGGGTGACGCTTTTTCAGAAATCGAAATATCATCAGCATAGTTGCTGTTAGACAGAGAAAATGATGATTTTTGCGGAATCAAATCGAGCTCATGTGGTACCGGCGTGACATGAGTCGGAAATTGGGTAATCTGATCATCCTCTAACGGAGACTGTGACTGGCGGATGCTATTTGTCGACGATAATATCGTACTCTCACAACTGCAGAGAGTATCATCGCTATCATTGACTGAGATGAAATCTACTTTTGGGACAAGTTTCTCGGCTATTCAGACATTGCTACTATTTTCCATGTCGAGAAGGATTTGCCTGATCGCAGGGAACGATGATGATGATTCTTACGGAATCAAGTCGAGCTCGTGTGGTACCGGCGTGACATGAGTCGGAAATTGGGTAATCTGATCATCCTCTAACGGAGACTGTGACTGGCGGATGCTATTTGTCGACGATAATATCGTACTCTCACAACTGCAGAGAGTATCATCGCTATCATTGACTGAGATGAAATCTACTTTTGGGACAAGTTTCTCGGCTATAGAGACATTGCTACTATTTTCCATGTCGAGAAGGATTTGCCTGATCGCAGGAAGCTGTCGTAAAAACGTACAATAACACTTGCGCGCATGTGCCTGTACTGTTTTTTTCGGAATATCCCGCCATAATAGCGCCACATAGTCGCACCCACGCGGAATTTTTTTTTTTTTTTGTAGGACTGCGCCCGCCAATATTTTAATTCAATTTCAATATTTTTGTGAAATAATTTCAGACTGATAGCTTTTGCTATCATTTTAGCGGTGATGTGCATGCCGTCTTGTAAATTTTTCACAGAGACGGAAGGAAATTTCTATACCCCTATTGAAGATCCTAACAGTCAGACCAGAAATATAACCAAAAAGTGAAACTAGTTGTACATCTAGAGAACCAGAGATGCTGTGCTCTGTATGAAAGTATTTCCGCTAGCGAGACAGTCTTTTTCTTTTGCTATATAAAGCCAAATGGCAAGTGGGATTTCTGTGACTTTGCATGTACTATGGGCGAAGAACAAGCCAAATTGTTGCGTTAGGCAGTGTTGAGTGATCTGCTACTGCGCATGTAGACCGCGCAATTCGGGACTACCGTCACTGGTGGGGAGGACTGACCCTGCGCTCTGTATACTAGTGGTCGGTTGTGTTCGGAACTAAGATCAGTAGTGGGGAACATTTACCGCGCGGGTCGATGCTGTAGCTGAATGGTACAATGTGCACCACCAGCGAAAATGGGCATTCGCCCGAGGCGCGACCGAGGCAGCCGAGGGGTTCTCAACTTTATACGAGCGTTTTCGCTCTGCTGTTGAAGAAGACTAATATCGTATTGATGACAATGACAGATGTGGGCATGAAATAAACAACTCAACCAAGTACCGAGTGGGATATGCCAGTAAAAAAATTTATTGGATGTAGTATTATTATTAATTTAATTATTAATAATAATATTATTTATATATATTTATATATATTGATAATAATACTATATCCAATAAAATTTATTGGATATAGTATTATTAATCATCATCACAATTGATTTGGATATTTAATTGTTGTATTCAGCGATATCAATTTCACCGACTGCAGCGATAACATTCTTCACTTTGTTGATCAAATACGAAGTTTCTGAAGGTTCACTGTTTCATCGTTTTTTAGAATATCCCTTAAAAACAATTGATAAACAAAAGGGTTAACAATCGCGCTCCCTCGAAAATTGACATTTTCTGGATGAGTTTCATCAAATAGCATCCCTTCCGCTATATTCCGGAAATTTAAAAAAATTCTTTGCGTCCATCAGCCGAGATATCGAGAATATCCCTTATAAACAATTGATAAACAAAAGGGTCAACAATCGCGCTCCCTCGAAAATTGACATTTTCTGGATGAGTTTCATCGAGTAGCATCCCTTCCGATATCTTCCGGAAATTTGAAAAAATTCTCTGCGTCCATCAGCCGAAATATCGAGAATATCCCTTACAAACAATTGATAAACAAAAGGGTTAACAATCGCGCTCCCTCGAAAATAGACATTTTCTGGATGAGTTTCATCAAGTAGCATCCCTTCCGATATATTCCGGAAATTTAAAAAAATTCTTTGCGTCCATCAGCCGAAATATCAAGAATATCCCTTATAATCAATTGATAAACAAAAGGGTTAACAATCGCGCTCCCTCGAAAATTGACATTTTCTGGGTGAGTTTCATCGAGTAGCATCCCTTCCGATATATTCCGAAAATTTAAAAAAATTCTCTGCGTCCATCAGCCGAAATATCGAGAATATCCCTTATAAACAATTGATAAACAAAAGGGTTAACAATCGCGCTCCCTCGAAAATTGACATTTTCAGGATGAGTTTCATCGAGTAGCATCCCTTCCGATATCTTCCGGAAATTTAAAAAAATTCTCTGCGTCCATCAACCGAAATATCGAGAATATCCGTTACAAACAATTGATAAACAAAAGGGTTAACAATCGCGCTTCCTCGAAAATAGACATTTTCTGGATAAGTTTCATCGAGTAGCATCCCTTCCGATATATTCCGAAAATTTAAAAAAATTCTTTTGCGTCCATCAGCCGAAATATCAAGAATATCCCTTATAAACAATTGATAAACAAAAGGGTTAACAATCGCGCTCCCTCGAAAATGGACATTTTCTGGATGAGTTTCATCGAGTAGCATCCCTTCCGATATATTCCGGAAATTTAAAAAAATTCTTTGCGTCCATCAGCCGAAATATCAAGAATATCCCTTTTAAACAATTGATAAACAAAAGGGTTAACAATCGCGCTCCCTCGAAAATGGACATTTTCTGGATGAGTTTCATCGAGTAGCATCCTTTCCGATATATTCCGCAAATTTAAAAAAATTCTCTGCGTCCATCAGCCGAGATATTGAGAATATCCCTTATAAACAATTGATAAACAAAAGGGTTAACAATCGCACTCCCTCAAAAATGTATACTTTCTTAATCCGTCTAACCCAATACTACGTTCTCAGATTTTTTCCCAAGTCATTATTAATTCCCTGTACATATCGGCCGAAAAGCGGTGTATTCTGCTCCGCATCCCTTGTTTAAGTTAATGTTTATTGTTAACAATTCATAGTTCACATATTCTGTTACAAGAAGTAGCTATCCCAAAAACTAGTGACTTCCGCCGTTTTGATACAACTTGCTAACGACGAAATTGGTTCCTTATCGCGATTACGAACACGGGGCCCTGATGCAAGCGTGCGGCTCTGTATCGCGCGGTTCGGCTGCCAGCTTCGGCTGCTAGTTTCAGCGTCGCCTACCATCACCAAAGGACTTGGCAGCTCTTGTCATACCGGATTCATACAAACAGTATGTCGTTTCGGAAGATGAAACCATTCTGTTATTGTTGGGAGACACTGGTGAAGGGGACAACCGTATCCTCCTGTTTGGACGCGAGGATGTTAAGGACTGGAGCTCTTTCATGACAACTGTGTATATGGATGGCACTGTACGCCCTACTCCCAAATAAGCAGCAAGACACATACGCGCGACTTTTTGCTCTGATCAAATCTTTGTGGCTGAATTTCAAGCCTGAAAATATATATTCAGACTACGAAATCGCAGTATTGAATAGTATTCGCCAACAGTTTCCTGATGCTCAAATTCAAGGGTGCCTGTTTCACCTGTCACAAAATATTAAACGAAAATTGAGCAGGGAACATATTTTGGCCCAATATAATAGCGACTCAGACTTTGCTTTGAAAGCTCGGATGATTGTTGCTCTTGCATTCGTGCCAGTGGACAATTTGTATGAATGGATTGTATGAAGCTGTATGAATACCTTCCCCCCAGTCTACAGAGAGTTCTGGAGTGGTTCGAAGTATGGAAAATAATACTGTCATTTATAGTTGTCGCAAATAGCATTTTTTTTTTTGGTTTGTATTTCTGGATATTCAACTCAGTCAACGATGAAGTTGAGAAAACTTGACTGTTCGTTCTATTCACATGGGCATTACTGGAGAATGCGGACCCGCATATGAAAAATTAATCAACATGTTGCTTTCGTTAACAACATAATATCAATCAGTTTTCTTTCTTGCATTCCTAATATTTTCTCAAAGAATTGCGATATGATGTGTCACTTTTTTGCTGGGTTGCATGTGTATGCGTTAACATGTGTGTCATTGTTTACGAAGCGGCTAGTTTCTAAACAATGTAGAAAACGCAATTCGGTGATTTATACCTAAATATTATAGTGCGCTCCTCCGAGCTGCACGAAACATGCTATTTGCGCTGACCCAATCATTTAGAATTAATCGCGCACATTTTTAAATCCATTTCAATCTCTTCGTGTATTTACGTTACTTTGTAGGATATTTACTTCGGGCATCTCAATAGAAGCGGAGCCCGGTCGCCACCAATGTTTGCACCTTGTATTTGGTCGGTTTATGTTCGCGTACTTTTGGGTCAGAACCGCACCAACAATTACGCAGAAGCAGCTCATAGAGCTCTGCAGAGGGAGCTAGACGTTCAACATCCATCAATCTGGAAGTTCATCGATGGATTGAGAATGGCGCAGAAGACGCGGGACGCACATTACGCGGGATTCCTAAAGAGAATTGCGCCCCCTTATAAACGGCGTAAATATATTGACGCAGATGCAAGGCTCGCCGAGATTGTCAGGAATTTCTCGCGAAGGACAATCTTGGAGTACCTAACCGGTATCGCGCAGAAGTTTTTGCTAACATAATATAGCATTCATACAAAGGTGGATTACGTCATTTGAACGTAGGGTTCGAATAGAATCGTAGAGTATCCATCTCTGTTTACCGAAAACTGGTTGTTTTTCGAGTGGCAAAAAAGGCTGGTTACTTTGTGTTTATTTAGTGTTTAATCATTTTTTCCAATTCAGTTCAAATAGGTATTATTTAACTTTTCAAGTGTTCATACATTATTTATGTTTAATAAAAAATCTAACATGGACTCGTACGTGACGTCATTTTTTTCCCTAACTTTTGTTTGTATATTTTTCAAACGTGAAAAGACCCGTCATCGATTGATTTTCTCAGCTCATGATATATTGTAATCGGAAGAAATTGTTTCACAGGCCTGTAGTCGATTATAGTATAAGTATACATAAGGACATTACAGTATTTCAGAACCCAAATACAATCTTCTTGTAACCTGTGGGGTGAATTGCCAGCGCAAGAAAAACATCCGAACACTTGAATTATGCCTCGCGCCGAAACGTCCCAGCGCCGAAAGGCCTCGCGCCGAAATGTCCAAGCGCCGAAACGTCCGGGCGCCGAAACGTCCTAGCGCCGAAACGTCCTAGCGCCGAAATGACCTAGCGCCGAAATGGCGGCGCCAAAAAGTAACGTACCCGTCTGAGACTACTTCAAGATGAGTAGCTGAGGTGGTGAGACAGACAAATACACAGATCCAGCCCTTATAGGTTTTTGAGCCTCGACCTTTCCAGCTTTTGAGGGTGAGCGGTCCAGCGTAGTCAATGCCAGTATGAGAGAAGGGGCGTGAAGGTGTGACTCGCGCCAGAGGTGGTTGGCCCATCAGTTGCTGGGCACGGATCCCCCTTTGACGAGCACACACTACACACCTGAGGACATATGACTTGATTGGAGCTCTGCCTCCGACGATCCAGTAGAGTTGTCTGATGAATGCCAGCGTTGACTGGGTCCCACCATGCATCGTTTGCTTGTGAGCGTGAGCGATGATGAGTTCCGAAAGCCTTGAGGTACGAGGGAGGATCGCAGGGTGTATGTTGTCGTATGAGAGTGCGGCTTTCTTGAGACGACCGCCTACTCTGAGCACACCGCCCTTGTCGATAAATGCCGTGAGCTTGCTGAGTGGGTGCGAGTTTGGTAGTTGAGAGTGTTGATTAAGTTGGGCGAGCTCTTCTTGGAAGTATGCTGACTGCGTAGCCTTGATCCAGAAGAGTCGCGAGTCTTCCATGGTGTGTGACGTGATGAAAGCTGCTGGTGATGAGTCTAGCTGGTGTGAAAGTTTCTTGATGAATTGACTGCACAGAGAAGTGACTCTGAGCAGCGTGTTGAGTGATGAAAATTTGTAGATGAGATCCCAATGATATTCCGGAGCAGCTCGTACGGCGTGTAACGCCACAGTCGCACGAGCCTCTTGTGCACTTGCATCATCAGGGTTCGCATCGGCTTGAGCTGGCCATGAGGCCGTTGGTTGAGTCATCCATGATGGTCCCGTCCACCATAGAGAGTGTTCTTCTAGCTGATCTGTCGTTATCCCACGCGAAGCACAGTCAGCTGGGTTTGAGGTACCTGGTACGTGCCTCCAGTGAGCTCTCTCGGTGAGTTCTTGGATTTTGGTTACCCGATTGCACACATAATCCTTCCACCTTGAGGGATGAGCCTTGATCCATGTGAGGGTTACTTGAGAGTCCGTCCACAGATGTATGTTTGTTATGTTTATGTTCACAGTAGCTGAAACATGATTTATTAGCGTGGAAAGTAGCAGCGCTGCTGTGATTTCTAACCGCGGGATGGTTAGTCGTTTGAGAGGAGAGACTTTCGTTCTTGAGCAGATGAGCGAAACGGTGGCGCCAGTGGACGGTGAGTTGACAACCATGTATACCACAGCTGCCATTGCAAGTTGCGAAGCGTCAGAGAAGCCATGCAGCTCAACGACTGAATCTGAGAGCGTGTTGAACCACCGTGGAATGGAGAGTCTGGCCAGACTGGTGAGATCTTCTCTGATGCTGAGCCAATGAGATATGAGTTGATTTGGGAGTGAGTCATCCCAGTCGAGTTTGTGCAGCCAGAGTGCTTGTAGAAACATCTTTGCTCTGATTACAACGGGTGCGGCGAAGCCTAATGGATTAAATATCTGCGCTACTTCTGATAGGATGAGGCGTTTCGAGAATCTGTGAGTGTGAGTTGATGAGATGGTTGAGAAGTTGAATGTATCTTGTTGAGATGACCACCGTATCCCAAGGATTTTGGTGTCGCAGTCATCGAATGAAATACCTGAGGTTTGACCGAGCTCTGATGAGACATCGACGAGCAGTTGTCTTGACGTAGAGTGCCACTTGGCCAGCGGGAATCCGCCCGCCTTGCAGAGCTGTATGAGTTGATGGGCGGTCTGAGTTAACTCTTCCAGTGTATCTGACCCTCCGAAAATGTCATCAACGTATCGACCATGAGTGATCGGCTCTACCGCAAGAGGGTAATTCAGACCTTCGTCTTCGGCGAGTTAAAGTAGCGTCCTTACCGCCAAGAACGGTGCTGCCTTGGTTCCATATGTAACCGTCGTGAGTTGGTAGTGAGATTCCTGGTGATGCTTGTCTACCCACAATATTCGCTGGAGATCCCAATCATCCGGGTGAATCTTGATCTGCCGGTACATCTTTGTGATGTCTGTAGCAAACAGGTGTTTGCGTCGGCGAATCCAGATGAGCAAGTCGAATATGTTGAGCATCAAGTTCGGGCCAGCGTGCATGAGATCGTTGAGAGAGTAGCCCGTAGAGCTTGAACTTGAGCCATTGAAGACCACTCTGAGCTTTGTGGTCACGCTGTCTGGCTTGAGAACTCCATGATGTGGTAGATAATAGTGCGGCCTTCTGCCTGTTGAGTCGTCGTTGAGCTTGATCATGTGCTCAGCGCGCTCATACTCCTGCATGAGCTGAGTGTACAGTTGGCTGTACTGAGCATCTCTGCCCAGTCGTTTGAGAATTCGTTGTAGGCACAGATGTGCCGTCTGATGTGAGTCTCCTAGAGCTGTAGGCGCCATCTTGAGAGGTATTCTGACGATGTATCGTCCTGACGAGTCCCTTGAGTGTGTGGTCTTGAAGTGATCTTCACATTCCTGCTCTTATACGGTGAATCGCGAATCAGCTGCTGTTGGAGGTTCCTCTTGCACCCAAAACCTTGTCAACACCTCTTGCAGGGACGAGTCTGTCGTTTGTGAGACGCCGTGATGTGCGGTTCTTGCCATCGTGACCGGTGCATGAACTGGGCCTAAGACTAGCCATCCGAAGATAGATAGTTGAGCGATTGGAGTTTCCGGTGAGTGCCTAATGATGTTAGGCTTTATGAGCTGCCCGTAGAAGTCTGCTCCTATGATCACATCTACTGCTCTTGGAGTGAGAAATTCTGGGTCAGCGAGGTTTAACCCTTTGAGATGAGGTCAATCCAGTTCGTGAGGTATCTTACTGGTTGGTAGGATGGTGGTGACTGTTTGTAAAAAATGAGCTGAGATTTGAGTGAGAGTGGCCGATACCTCGAATGAAGGGTGAGCGTGACAACGCCTTTTGTTTGGGAAGTCCTTTTTCCGCCAACCCCGTAGACGTCCAGTGTTGAGTGCCTTCTTTCGAGATTTAAGGGGGGAATGGGATGGGCATATAATGCATGAAAAAAAACGCTTTTTTTATGATTTTTTTCCAGACATCTGGTTAAAGTAAATCAATTTAAACATTTTGCATATTACAAAAGATCATTCGAACCACATTCAGTATTTTTTTTTTTTGCAGGAAAATATCGAGTAATGAGCCAGTGACAGAGCATTTTCGAGGACGCCTTTTCAAAAAGATGATCTGTGGTTCCAGCGATATCTCAACGTCGAGTTATCTGAAATCAAAAAAGTTTCAATATTTAGTTAAAGTATAAGTTTTCCCTCCCCCCAACGATCATTTTTAGGTTTTTCTTTTACTTTCAAATTTGTTGTGATTTTTTTAAGTCAAAATTGCGATTTTTTACGAAAAATTTCGTCATTTTTTAAATGGAAAACAACCTTAAGGGTAGGAGATACTGAAATTTTAGTGTAAAAATTTCAAAAAAATCGATTTCCGGTTTTTTACGGAAAAGTGTTCTTTGAACCCTTATCTTGACGTACATAAATCCTTGAACCGAAAAAAAAATTATTAAGCCCCGTTCACTCAATAAAGCGTATTATGTTCCAGCAGGAGTTTTCAATTTCCCTATATTTCGGTTATTGTTTTTTCAATTTGTAAAAAAAAGTAACTTGAGATGCATTTTTCCATCGAGCTACGATACTAAGGTGTTTTACATGAAATGCTGCTAGTAATAGCTGTGTTCGCGATAGCTACACTTTCTACACTTTTCTTACACTTTTTACGCTCGTCCAATAACAGGTGTGGATTTCTAGTGAAAAGTCTAAAATCTAGTAAAAGTGTAGAAAGTGTAGGTAACGCGAACACAGCTAATGTATTTCCTAAATCTGTAATTTTTCTCGATGGCGCGAGATGGCACTCGTGTTTCGTAAACATACCCCAAAGGCGCGAGATGGCACTCGTGTTTCGTAAACATATGAACAAGTTCGAGCATTACAAGCGAAATCCACGTGTACTCTGGTAAATAACTTGTGTGTTGAAAAAATGTATCAATCCAGTCGACGTTTTCGAAAGTCTAAAGGACGCAGTAACGTGAGGCAGCAGCGGGCGATAGATGCTCGGAAGATTCTGTCCGGAAATCGGGCAGTAATCGCAGAGGAGCAGATAGAGCCGAACGATCCCAACGACCCTAACCTTATTCCTCATCCCGATCCAAATCCACCTGTTGAAGCAGGTGATTTTTTGCTAATTTATTCCTCGTGCTTACAGAATTTGGTGAAAAACGTGAAGTGTACTAACTGTGAAAGGCAAGAAGTGTTTGTGCAAGTGCGTGATCGTCATGGTTTCAGTGTGAAATTATTATTGAAGTGTGACGCGTGTGGTTTTGTGCTTGGTGATACTTATTCAAGTCCACGTATCAAGAATGAAGAGAGTTCGAAGCCGCCTTTTGCAGTAAACCGAAATATGGTTGACGGAATCACATCTGTCGGATTGGGATATGGAGCGCTGGAAAAATTATGCATTGCCACAGATCTCCCCGTCATGACCGCTCGTTCTTACCAACAACACCTGCAATCCCTGTCACAGGAAGCCCATAAGCTTGAGGCGCAAGTTTTAGATGAGGCAAGGGAAAAGATCCGCAATGCTCATGTCGCTTTACAGCCAGAGTTGCGAGATCAGGCTGTTATAGATATTACAGTCACCTTCGATGGTACATGGCAGAAGCGAGGTCACCAGTCTATGTACGGAATTGGAATCGCCATAGATGTCGTTACAGGACTTGTAATAGACTTTGAAATACTTTCCAAGTATTGTCAAATGTGTATTGTGAGTCGTGTCGAACTTGGCGAAGATTCCCCTGATTTTGCTCTCTGGCTGGAGGGACATAAATCAAGCGGCGAGTGCAACCAAAACTTCATCGGCGCATCAGGCTCAATGGAGGTGAGGGCAGCGGAAAAAATTTGGTCAAGATCCATCGAGAAGAACCAAATGAGATTTACCACCTTGGTGTCTGACGGGGATGCGAGAACATGGTTACGCCTGAGAGAGATTGCACCTTATGGTGATACTCCTGTCGAGAAGGAAGAATGCGTCAACCATGTCGCCAAAAGGCTAGGAACAGCACTTCGTAAGCTGTCTCAAGATAAAAAGCTGGGTGGAAAAGTTACTGGAGCACTGACGGTGACAAAGATCGACACATTGACGAAATACTATAGAAGAGGAATCGTAGAGCATTTGGATGACATCGAGGGAATGAAGAGAGCTATTTACGCTACACTCCATCATGCCTCATCAACAGACGAGAGACCACAACACACACATTGCCCAACTGGGACGAAATCGTGGTGTTTCTACAATAGAGCAACCGCCAAACAAGAAGAACCAGGGCGCCATAAGGACATGAAGTTGATTCTGAACGAGAAAGTGGTTGAAAATCTGAAGCCCATCTACGAACGACTCACGAGTGACGAACTCTTACTGCGATGTGCCCGAGGAAGAACGCAAAATGCAAATGAATGCCTCAACAGTTTGATATGGAGGAAGTGTGTGAAAGAAGTGTTTGTTTCGAAGAAGCGTTTACATCTAGCAGTGGTCAACGCAGTGGCGGAGTACAACAACGGGATCGGAAGGACAAAAATCATGAAAGCAGCAATTAGAGGAGAAGAAGCGGGACCATCAGGACAGATAATCTCTAGACAACGGGACAGGAAACGAAAATTGGCAGGAGAAGCTGAAGCTGTGGAGAATAGGAAAGTTAGACGATCGAAACAAAAAGATAAGAAGAAAATTGCTACGAAAGCAGGAGGAGCGAAAGAAGCAAAGGATTACGCAGCAGGTGAATTCTAGAAGCAGGTTTGGCGTGAATTAGTGTACTGTGTAGAAAATATTTCAGAGTGGTGTTAGTGCAATAGAAATATAAAATAGTGATGATATTTATGTAGTTACCAATATCCCAGAGTGTGAGTGAATTAGAAGTTGGAGTCGAACTAGTGCAATGCAGTTTAGAGTAGTTATTTTTTGTGTGATTTGAAATATACCATAGTGCTTGTGTAATGATACGATGGTGCTATAGTTGTAGTAGTAACGTGCCGGTGCGATGTACTAATAATCTTGATTCATTTTCAGCGAGCAAGTCGTAGGAGTCTCACTGAACCTTGAAAGATAAGAACCCAATACCTAAGTATACCTAATATCTATATTTATCTCATTATGCACATTTCCATTTCTAATTTTTGTTTTTACTTTCTAGGAATAGCCTTCGGGAAACAGAAGTTTTTGATGTGAGGCCTCCTGCAATGAAGTAAAAACTGCTTTAGCAAAATTATGTTGGACACCCAAAAGTTTTGAGACTCATTTGAAAAAAAGATATGTATAAAATTTTCCCAAAGAATGATTATTATTTTGTCTCACTCTGATATTTCTATTTACAGAAATGGTTCCTGTAAGGCTGTCAGTATGATGATCGACGTGTGGTTCAAAGCGCTTGGATAAAACAACAACTCCAAAATGTGCTTTTTCTATGGTTCGGAATCATATTGAAGTTTTTGGCACACACTTCACCAAAGATGAGTATTGAGATTCATATAGCAAAGCATCATTCTTCTAAACGTTTGTATTCATTTTACAGAACCAGATTTACAAGATATCAACCGCACGATTCGCTACCCGCAGGTCGAAGTTCCCACACTCGTCGAGACCAAGTTTATATCAACCGAACTGCTGAAATATGATATGTTCAATTTTTTTCAAGTTGAGATAATTTATATCCTTCATAATTGATTCCAACTTCCTCGAAATAGTAATTTCTGAAATGCACGACGAAAATGTGAATTCCACTCAAATAATATAGAAGCTATTTTTTTTTTAACGTAATATGCTTCAAAACTATTGGCAATCTCGTCTGAAACTAGTTTGGTTCATGCAGTAATGAAAATCTTGAATTTTGTGAATAATTTGAAAAAAAACTTCAAAGCGATTTATCTCAGAACTATGTTTTTGACGATTGAAAAAGTCCCATGCGTCTTAATTTTTGTCGAAGACTTCTGCAATTTTCAGGGTGCATTCCTACACACACTAGCTACAAACCCACGTCGGATTTTGAAAATCGAGACAAAATTACGGATTTTAGAAAAAAAAATAGAAATTATATATTTTTTTTTTCATAAAAAAAAGTGTCAAAATCAAAGTATCGTAGCTATCTCTAAAAACCGACGTGGGTTTGTGGCTTACGGAGCCTAAAACATGTGTGTTCAAGCCCAGCAAGATTCAAGAATAATTAAGACGCATGGGAGGTTTTCGAATAAAGGCTATTTCAGGCGCATTATGAGGAGTAACTCTGTACTTATTGTTTCAAATGACTTGAAATTTGCACAATGTCTATGTTTTGAGATGGCAAACATGTGTGTTAAACCTCATTTGAAAATAGCAATTGGTTCAGATGGGCCGTTTTCAGTATCTCCTACCCTTAATATAAAAAAATTAAAAAAAAAAGATCGTTGGGGGAAGGGAAAACTGAATAAAGGGAATATTGAAACTTTTTTGATTTCACATAACTCGACGTTGAGATATCGCTGGAACCGCAGATCATCTTTTTGAAAAGGCGTCCTCGAAAATGCTCTGTCACTGGCTCATTACTCGATATTTTCCTCCAAAAAAAATACTGAATGTGGTTCGAATGATCTTTTGTAATATGCAAAAGGTTTAAATTGATTTACTTTAACCAGATGTCTGGAAAAAATTCATAAAAAAAGCGTTTTTTTTTCATGTATTATACCCCATTCCCCCCTTAACTGTTTGGTGAGACTTTCTGATATGAATGATATTTCTGAGCCAGGGTCGATGAGTATTCGAACCTGTTGTGATGAGGTTGTTGAAAAGACGGTGGTGATGGCAGTTGCCAGCAAGGTAAGTTGATTGAGAATTGAGAGTGAGCACGTCGTCGAGTGATCGTGATTATTTCACCTCATGCCGTCGATGATTTGGCTGCTGAGGTTGACGCCGTCTGCGCATTCTGAGGTGGCTGAGTGCGATCTGAGGAAGTGCTGAAGATGCTGGAGAGGTCTGCTCCATGTAACATGGTGTGATGAGTGCCGTTACAGGTCTTGCAGTGCCTTGGGTTATTGCACTTTCGAGCGTTGTGTCTGCCCAGGCAGTTGCAACACAAGCTCTTCTCCTTCACAACTTTTACTCGTTGCTCTAATGAGAGACCTCGCAACTTCGGACACATTACAATAAAATGGTCCTGTGCGCAGCAATCGCAGGGATAGGATGATCGATGCGGAGTAGGCTGAGATGTTTGCTGGGTCGCCTGAGATGATGTCTTCGTTGAGCTGGCTTGAGGTTGTGAAGAAGCCTGGTACGCGTTGACGCGTTTGGGCACTGCACCTTTCGAAGCATTGGATTGAGGAGGCGATGGTGCTTATTCTATGGTCTCCAAGGTGCGGGCACGAGCGATGAGAAAGTCAGTGAGCTGACCGAGTGTCGGAAATTCGTCGGTAGACGTAAGGGAAGTTTCCCACTTCTCACGAGTGTCTCGGTCGAGCAATCCACTAACGAGAGTCACCATGAGACAGTCATTATTACTCTCTGTAGTGAGTGTCCTGAGTGACTGCGTCGTCTCGTTCACAATGTTGACCATCTTAGTCAGTGAGCTGGCTTGCCTCTTTTGCATTGGCTTCAAGTTGAGCATTCGCTCAAGGTGCGTATTGATGATAAGGCGTTTATTCTCGAACCTCGCATCGAAAAGGGTCCAGGCGGCCTTGTACGATGCCGGGTGAGGTGAGAGGTTGATGATGAGTTCCGACGCGTCACCTTGCATCGCACCCTTGAGGTATTGGAATTTCTCCAATTCGCTGAGATCTGAGCGATTCCCGATGACCGAAATAAACATGGCCTTGAAATCTGGCCACTTCCGGCTGTCGCCACTGAAGGTCGGCACTGTCAACTCCGGCAGACGTGAGCGTGTTCGAGTTCCACTCTCCGATGAGGTGGCTGATGGAGCTGGTCGGGTGAGCTGTTCTTGAAGACGTCCCAACAGGCGTTTGACCTTGAGCATCAGCCTGGCTTCGGTTCCACTAACCTTCCGAGTGAAATACGAGTGGTCTAGATGAGTAGTAGGTGACAGCCATGGCGAGTCATAACAAATGACGTCACCCGGCGGGAGTGGGGATTTGGCGCCAGTGAGAGAGACGACAGATAGTCTGATCCAAGATGGCGCCGCCCATACAAACCAAGATGGCTACTTTTCTTCAAAATCCAAGATGGCGCCGCCCATACAAACCAAGATGGCTACTTTTTTTCAAAATCCAAGATGGCGGTAGTTTTTCAAAATCCAAGATGGTGGTCGTTTTTCCAAAATCCAATATGGCGACTGTTTCGACTTTTTTTTCAAAATCCAAGATGGCTACTATTTTTCAAAATCCAAAAAAAAATCCAGTATGGCGACTGTTTCGACTTTCTTTTTTCAAAATCCAAGATGGCTACTATTTTTCAAAATCCAATATGGCTACTTTTTTTTTCAAAATCCAAGATGGCTACTTTTTTTCAAACCAAATATACTAAGACACCAGACAAAGACGATGGTTCTGAAATAATAAATTCTTATCCTATATAAAGCATGACAGGGTATAAGCAAGGATCGAGACAAATTATTTTTCAAATATTCGTTTATTCGATGTTACTCTTAAGACTGGTTTTACAGTAGGTACAAACGAGTATCAAGTGACCAGCATTGTTATATTTCTCCTATCTCCAAAACTGCTGAGGTTGCTGAAATACTGGTGGGATGCGCTCGCAATAAACAACACACGTTATTTCGTTACAAAATTTTCGTTTTATTCCATATTTCTTGAAACTAGCTTATAATTAACAATTTCATTGAGTAGTGACTCTATCGTTCGAAGCCTATTAATTCATACCATATGTGAATTTATCGGACCAGTCGAACCAAATTTTTAAGTCTTCTAACTGAAGCTGACCTCTATATAGAGCGTGCAATCTTCAGATAGACCGAAAAAAACGGAAGTGCATCATAATTATTTTTTCAAGTAAAAATTCCTTCAGCCCGGGTTTGAACCGGGACCTCCGCATTTGTACTGCGACGCCTTGTCCAATTAGACCACTGAAGGACTGGAGGAATCTTTACTTGAAATTCATGTTATTGTCATTGACCTTCTTAGTCCCAGGTCTGTGTTTATTTCATTGAGTAGTGACTCTATCGTTCGAAGCCTATTAATTCATACCATATGTGAATTTATCGGACCAGTCGAACCAAATTTTTAAGTCTTCTAACTGAAGCTGACCTCTATATAGAGCGTGCAATCTTCAGATAGACCGAAAAAAACGGAAGTGCATCATAATTATTTTTTCAAGTAAAAATTCCTTCAGCCCGGGTTTGAACCGGGACCTCCGCATTTGTACTGCGACGCCTTGTCCAATTAGACCACTGAAGGACTGCAGGAATCTTTACTTGAAATTCATGTTATTGTCATTGACCTTCTTAGTCCCAGGTCTGTGTTTATTTCATTGAGTAGTGACTCTATCGTTCGAAGCCTATTAATTCATACCATATGTGAATTTATCGGACCAGTCGAACCAAATTTTTAAGTCTTCTAACTGAAGCTGACCTCTATATAGAGCGTGCAATCTTCAGATAGACCGAAAAAAACGGAAGTGCATCATAATTATTTTTTCAAGTAAAAATTCCTTCAGCCCGGGTTTGAACCGGGACCTCCGCATTTGTACTGCGACGCCTTGTCCAATTAGACCACTGAAGGACTGGAGGAATCTTTACTTGAAAAATAAATAAATTCACATATGGTATGAATTAATAGGCTTCGAACGATAGAGTCACTACTCAATGAAATAAACACAGACCTGGGACTAAGAAGGTCAATGACAATAACATGAATTTCAAGTAAAGATTCCTCCAGTCCTTCAGTGGTCTAATTGGACAAGGCGTCGCAGTACAAATGCGGAAGTCCCGGTTCAAACCCGGGCTGAAGGAATTTTTACTTGAAAAAATTATTATGGTGCACTTCCGTTTTTTTCGGTCTATCTGAAGATTGCACGCTCTATATAGAGGTCAGCTTCAGTTAGAAGACTTAAAAATTTGGTTCGACTGGTCCGATAAATTCACATATGGTATGAATTAATAGGCTTCGAACGATAGAGTCACTACTCAATGAAATAAACACAGACCTGGGACTAAGAAGGTCAATGACAATAACATGAATTTCAAGTAAAGATTCCTCCAGTCCTTCAGTGGTCTAATTGGACAAGGCGTCGCAGTACAAATGCGGAGGTCCCGGTTCAAACCCGGGCTGAAGGAATTTTTACTTGAAAAAATAATTATGATGCACTTCCGTTTTTTCGGTCTATCTGAAGATTGCACGCTCTATATAGAGGTCAGCTTCAGTTAGAAGACTTAAAAATTTGGTTCGACTGGTCCGATAAATTCACATATGGTATATAATTAACAATGTTTCCTTAAACATATCTGTACACAAGATAGACAAGAGGTGTCGAGTTTGTCGCAACTCTTCATTTTTTTGGTCACGCAATTGTAAAACGACGCGGCCATCGAATCATTTTTTACATAATCATCCGTAAAAATATCGACAAAAGCATCAAGCGTGTAACCAAAATGCATATAATAGAGAAACATAACACAAAACTGACCACACACGTCGGAAAAGATACTCTGGAGCTGGCGCGTGTTGCACCGGTAGCGAGGACAGTTTCTCCGCAGACGACGCACGTGGTGTGGGATGAAGGGCGCAACTCCGTAGCTGTCAAAGTAGACCCCGTTGCCGGACTCGTCGCTGTAGAAAGCGACCCAGTGACTTCCGGGCTGTGTGTGGTCATCGGTGTTTGCGATAAGGGCAGCGGGGCGGGACCACCGCAAAGGAATACGATCAGCCGGGTACACCCCGCACGTACTCGCCGGTATCAAAGCCAAAACCCTCCTCAGCTCCAGACTGTTCATTACACGTTTCGGATTCGGCTGTAGAAAACCCGCTAGAGTCCACCTCGTCAACCGTTTTTCTCTCCAACAGCCAAGATTTCAGTACAGCCACACGATTTAGCGAACAGACAAACTCTCCGGGGTTGCACAGAGCGTGATGCATGCAGTACGTATCCGCTGGCGGCAGCTTTCCAAATGCCGGGCAGTCCTCGTCCTCTAGATTCGTCACCTGACGCGACATAACGCGCCGCAACAATTTCGCTTTTTCCGCACCGCGCGTATAAATCATGCTGGCTGAACGTGCCACGGCGCGCAGTTTTCTGTAGATTTGTTTGTATTGAATATCACCGTCGAACCACTCTATACCGTGGTGGCTGCGCGTAAGATAGTTGTTCTGAGCACAAATGTTCGCTGGGAGATCGGTGAAGGCGCAGGATGGTGTGGCTACCCAGTGCCCTATGTACTCGTGATTCAAAGCTAGCACGGAAACCTCCTTGATCGCGAAACCGTTCTGAGCATCCCGAAAACCCTGCATATCGACCACGTAGTCCACCATATTGCTATAGACGTGTTCGCGGGTATGCGGCAAACTGGATACTGCGTGTGTCGTTCGACCGCAGCTGCCTTCCGTCAATCTGCAACGTCGGCTTTTCTTTTTTCAATGGTGGGGGAAGGTGGTTCAGGTTTCACATTGCTGTCTATCCTCCAAAGTCCACTATAACCTGGCGTGCTGCGTCGATTTCCAAGACGTTGTCAAATTCCGCGTATACGATGCAATTTATCGTCTTTTCCAGGGCAGCCTCGAACCGCACCTCGATTCTAACGCTGCCGTGTCTCACCAAATTCCAGTGCGTACCGCTGTTTGCCGACAGATCGGGGGTGAGGTCGAAAGCCGTCAGGCAATACCCGTGGGGGAAATCTTTACGACCTATACCGTTCCCATCGTTCAGAAAATGTATGCCTGTTCCGGAGAAAAGGGTGTGGTAGGTATCCACGTAGAGCTTGCTTCGCGTAAAGTCGGGTTGTAGCGGCTTCGAGGGGATCTGCGAGCCGTCCACGTACAAAGACAAAAAGTTGATGTTGAAATGTTGAAAGTTAAAGGGGTTGTAGGTTTCATCACCGTTGAAGGCCTTGTTATCGACAAAACCCACTATCATTCTTTTCGGCAGCTGACCCAGAAATACATTGTCCAACGTATCACCCTGCACACCGCTGTGAATAGTCATAGCCTTCACCTCCACACTGGTAAGAGGATACTTTGCCGTACCTTTACCCAGAGCTCTAGCGTGAGCCAGCAGGACGCCGGGGTTTATCGTTACGCGTCGCACGAGCAGCGAGGCCTCTAGTATGTGTATGCCGTGTGTGTTGGTGCTCTCCATGAGGCAGAAGGCGTCCCGCGAGCGCACGAGCCGTACTCGTAACTCGACACCGTTTAGCAGAAACTTCTCCTGATTAAACACGTCGCAGTGAAGATGCCCGATCAAATCCACACTGGTTTCACCGTTCAGAAATTTTTGGCGCTGGGCAAACCCCTTGTTAGTCGATCCGATTTCATCCATCTTCCCCGCTGTATCCCCGTACCACAGGGTGGTGGTTAGGTGTGATTCCTTCGCAGCCTTATTGTAATTCAGCAACGACTCTATGTAGGCTCGGTAAGCGTACGCGTTATTAGCCGGTGAAACTAGCTTCTGATTAAAGAACACGTCGGCCTGGCTGAACAGAGAGTGTAGCAGGTTGTTTACAGGGGCCACGACGGCCTTTGCAGCCCCCTTTGCCGGCTGCTCCCCGCTGAGCGGTTGTAGACTCACACGCAGGCTGAGCATAGTGTGGGAGAGGTCGAGATACTCGTCGCTGAGGCCGGGCACCATAAACTCTATGGGTGAGTCATCCGTGAGCGACGACACAGGCTTGTAGTGGACCCACTGCCCGCTCTCGATCGTGGTTTGCGTCGGTGGTAGAGAGAACAAATCCAGCTCCGATTTCAGACACTCGCAGGAGTGCGTGTGCAAGTACGCCATGGTCGATGTTTATTATTATTATTATTATTGTTGTGAGCGAGCTTCGAAGATATCAGCTACAGTTCTTCTTTTACTTCCGCAACAACTTTTCTTCTTTTTCTTGAGAGTTGTCTTTTTCTTCTTAATTCCGGCAAGCCCTGGTTTCTTTTTTCTCGGTTTGATTTTCTTGACAGCTTTCCTACGAGACCCGATCGATCCTGCACCGCGACCCCGCAACAACTGTCCCCTCGGTCCGCCGCGCAACGCTTTATATCCGGATCCCTTCATCAGATTGCCCAGTTTCTCTGTAGCTTTTCGCTTCAGATTGTGACCCGACTCGATGACGCGTTTCTTGAGAGCCTCTTTGAAGGGTGTGTTGTTGTCCATATCTTCCATGACACTCACACCGGTCCGCAGAGCCTCCTTGCCCAACACGCGCGCACCGCTCTTCAGAATGGGTATCACGCGGCGAAACAATCCCCCCAGGAAGCTACCGATTCCGTGACCACGCTGTTGCGGGGCACCGGAATAAACTCTGCCTATACCACCACCACCCACCTGATTGTCGTAATGTTCAAGGTAGTGAGCCATCAGTGCGACCTCTTGAAGTGCAACGTAGCCGTCAATGTCCCGCGCGTAAATGGCATAGGTCTACCCAGAGAGTCCCTTATATCGATTTCAATGGTTCGGAAATTGGTGAGAAGCAGAGGTACGTAGTGCGGAGGTGCCAGGGATTTGCTTTCCGAGACACCGTTGTGAAAATTTTTGCCAACAGTCTGCACTATACGCAACAGCGGAGCGTAGACATCGCCCACTATTCTGGGCTCAGCGAGATCCGCGTGGACAAACATCTGCGAGGGTATTCCGCTGGGTAGGTTCAAAGGGTGGTTGGCCACCACCACCCTGTCGCGTATGTTGGTCGTAAGCTTTGGAAATCCAAGCTGTTGGCGAATACCGCCGGAAAACGAGAGGTAGTGACCATCCTTGCAGCTGCATTTTCTGACCACATCCAAACGATCGTCCGCGCTGTCGGCTCGTCCAAACTCCAAATGCTCCTTGATGGTCGGGAGGCTGTTCAATACTTGGATAATTTCCCAAATATCTGTGTAAATACCAGGCTTGATGAGGAATTGACCATGCGCCACTCGTTTTTCCCCCGACAACGATGAAATTTCGTGAAAATTTTCTGCAGGTGTGTCCGAACGATGCACGTGAAATCCCACCACGTTGTAGGGTTCGTTTATGTTTTGAAGCGTCAGCGGGTACTGGATCTCCACCAGGGCGACTTCCCACTCTCCGACCAGCTCGATCTGGCGCGGTAGCTGGGTGGTGTAGCGAGCCGTCGTGTTGTGAGGAAAAAATTTCATCGAGCTGTTGCTGGGCAGCGTGATGTAAAACTGATCCTTCATGCCTGTTTTCGCACGCTGCTGGCAGCGATCCAAGAGTTGAACTTTTCCGGATAACCGCGCCAGCTGACAAACAGCTTCTTACTGGCCCCCTTTCCCCGCGTCCGTATTATTTTATCCACAGTCTTAACATCGTCTTTGATCATACGTTGCAGCTCAGCCTCGTAAAACAGCCCGTCTATTTCCTCACCCTCCAAATCCGCCAACAGGTAGACGATCGGCGCGCGGTGCAGAACGCGTCGAATCTCAAACACCTCCTCGGTCCAGTTGGCCTCGTAACCCTTCTTGAAGGCACCCTTAGCCTTACTGATGCGAACCCACTCCCCCACTCGAAACCGTGGCTTCGCACCGGATCGCGGCGGGCCACCGCGTGCCTTTTCCCTGTTTAAGCGCGCGGCTGCCGCATTTTCCAGAGTCACCATCGACGGAGCCATTTTAATGGTCGAGTGGGTGGTGGCGTTGTACGCCTCTACCAGTTGCTGCAGCACATCCAGGTAGCGGTGGGTATTTTTGTGGGTGAAGTAACGCCACATTCTCTCCTTGAGAGTGCGATTGAAGCGTTCCACAACGGCCGCCTTTATGTCGGGGTTTCGCGTGACTCTGTAGCGCACCCCTCTGGCAGCGAGCAGCTTCTGGAATTGAGCTCCGACAAACTCCTTGCCTTTGTCGGTCTGCAGTTGAATCGGGCAGCGTTCCGTGGAGGATAACACGCGCTGGAAAGCCCCGGCAACGGTGGTCGCACTCTTGTCGGCGAGCGGCTCGACCCAGGCAAACTTGCTGAGCACGTCTATGATCACCAACAGGTAGCCGTATCCGTCGTTGTACTGTTTGATCGATCTGAGATCCTCCAGGTCAGCCTCCCACAGGTCGTCTATATTCTGCACGTTGTATCTGGCTCGGGGAAATTTCCTACGTATGGACTTGTGCAGCGTGTACGCGTCCTGCGACGCCAGCCATTCGACCACCGTAGCGCGAGGTATATTTTTCCCTTTTTTTCTTCTTCCCACGGCTCGAGTCAAGTTCCTGGCACCAGCGTAACCCGCCTCGTTTGCCGGATCGTAGTACAGTCGTTCGAGGATCTTCATTTCAACCTGAGTCTCAACCAGGCACCGTTTCCAGTCTGTCCTGGTTGTTGTCTGTTCTTGGGTGTGGAAAATACCGAGTCCGAATCCGTACCTCCCTCCTCCTCACCCGCCTCGTTCGTGTCAACGTCACCATCCACAGCCTGGTCCTCGTCCTCGTTGATACGCCACTGATGAGATGGACCTGCTGTCGATCGTGACGAGGCGTGACGCGTAGGTTTTTGAAAAACGGGGTTACCTATGTACTCTCGCGGCGTGTTGATCGAGTGGAGGACCCTGGCGAACTGTTCCCTCCCCCTGGCCTGCATAGATTTTCTCTCGCGTACCGCGTCGTTTATCAGATCGATGATGTTTGTCCCGGCTATGGCTGTTGTCCCCTTGTCATCCCACGAGATCTCGGAGCGATCGTTGGTGGTCAAATAGTTCAGCAACAGCTCCGCTTTCCGCCGAAACTTGTCCGGCACGCTCACTACGATATCCCGTATAGGTACACCGCTGTTACCACCTGCATTCCCCTCCGTCACCCCATCCATCTCTTCTTCTGCTTCCCCACCAGCGGTATTACCACCAGCAGCAGCAGCAGCCTCGCCACCCACCCCTCGTATAGAGAATTGCAAAGGTTTTCGCGACTCGGCGGCAAAAAACAAGAAACGTCCCAGCACCTGTCTGTACAGCTTCCATTTTTCCCGATCGCTTTTCCCCGGGAATGGCCATAACAGCTTGAGATACGGGTCGCCGGCCGGGAAGCAGCTCGTGACGCGGCAAAGGCAACCCGTGTCAGCTTACTCGGGGGGGGGGGGGGGGGTTGCCTCTCGGCGTGCGGTGCTCTCAGCTTCTCGACCCACCGCACACACCCCGCACCAGCCGTTTTACGCTCAGGTTGATAAACAATTACTGGCTACTATACTACTACTGACCTACTTAGACGAGCCACCGCTGCACACATCTGTTCCTGCCGGTCTGGCGAGCAGAGGTTTATCTCTCTCTCAATACGTGTCAGATAACAGAGTATAAGACTAGGTAGGTAGGTAGAGAGAGAGAGAGAGAGAGAGTTTCGCTGCAAAGCTCTTGACTAAAGAGAGAGATGTACAATTTACTCCGCTCGGCTGTGCGATTTGTAGCCGAAAGGAAGAGTGTCGTAGCCCGTGTCGCAGAGACGTCTTTTGGTTTGAACTGGACGGCATATCTTGTTTACGCTCAGCATGACCACCCGATGCAACGCTGTACGCTGTATAGCCCGTCGCTCGACTCGAATAGGTTCCCGAGCCTCGACCACCATGCCCTGGATCGAGTTGAAATTTATCCTCATTCGAGTCTGATAATTTAGAGTGACCCTCTTAACTTTGCAAACCTCGGCCACCTCCCCATCCCCCTTTTGTACCCGGAACGCGTAAAATTTCGGGCCACCGGAAACGAAGGCTTTTATGTAGCTACCCTCCCCGTATTCCGTCAGCTTGTCGGTCAGATCACCCAAAAAGTTACCCGTAGTCGGCTCCCACTCCCCGCTTCTCCGCAAGTAAATAACAGAGTCCGTATCGTAATACAACACCCGGCGCTCGAGCCTCTCGAGATAGCTGTACAGCTTGAGGCGAGCCTGAGCAGTGGTGTAGGCGGCTAGCACAACGTTAGCCAAGGGAGACGGAGCGATGATCTCCTCCGTATTAATCCAGCGCGCGTAAAGTATTTGCTCAGTCACCGGTAAAATATCCGTCACCTCGTTCTCGGGATCGGTCAACAGTTCCAAGAGGCGTTGGCGGTCTTTGATCACCTCGGTACGCGGGAGGTTTTCGCGCTGGCCAAATTTACCCCAGAAAGAATTCAGGCAGAGCTTGGATACGGAACGCAGCCCGGCGTTCTTTGTTATCTTCTCCCGTTGCAACCTGATACCCTCAACCTGCTCGTACTCTGCGAGATAACGGTCGCGGGAAGCCTCGTCGGTGCACTCGCTAGGCCACCCGCTGGCTTCTTGTTTTATTTTAGGAAAGTGTCTATGTAGGGTGCAAAGAGTCCCCCCTGACCGCTGGCCGGATCGTACACCGTGCTCTCGTATTGCCAGATCTCCGATACATCGATCACGCTGTAACCCATAGCCACGGCTTTCTGCAGCTCGGCCGACACCCAAGTACCTGTGAACCACCGATCGGCCTCCGACTCGTGCGGACAATCGATCTGCAGAGAATCCTCGCAGCAGGAGCGACACAGGGGAAACATGAGTTTTCCTCGCATCCGGACCGGTAACACGGGGTGATAAAGATTCCTAGGCGGCAGAATCACGCATTTCACGAGGCCCTCGAGTCCGGAGATGTCTGTGTTGTACGGCCCGGTCAACGCTCTGCACTCCCTACCGACGTAGACTCGCGGATGACCCACAGGGTAGCGACCGGTTTTGCACACCCAAGGGTACAGAGAGCATACGTCGACGTATCGGATTTCCTCCCCCGGGGCAACCTCGTGATAACGCTTCGTGTTCCCCGTACGTCCTCCGAAAAACGCGTCTCGAGGATTCAGCGAGTCGCGCGATACGACCAACGGATGCTGATCGACGTAGTCGCGCATTTCCGGATTGTTTTCCAGCATCTCGTCGAACGTGCACTCCCACATCTCGGTGACCCTGTAACGAAGTTCTGTCAGGCGTTCCGTTTTTGCCCTAGTCTCTTCCCACCGTCTGTCCATCGTATTCCCGCCGGATAACTCTTTGTCGCGATTGACCGTGTGGCATCTTCGACACCCGTGCCAGTAGCAACCGTGAAATTCCAACACGTGTCGTTCACCCTCAGCGTCTGTGTAATACCCGTCGACAAGCCGTCTCGTCTCGGGGATCCTGTACTCGCGACCTCGACCAGCGTGTCTCACCTCTGTCCCCAGGCACCTCTCTACCCAAACGAGCCATTTCACCGCTTTCATCGATTGATTGTCGGCCAACCTGTACCCACTGACCGGTAGTATTCCTATGCTGCGGGGTCGGAGGAAATTTTGTCGAAACACGACGGAACAGGCCGATGCTATGGTGGTGCTTCGCGAGAACGGACAAACACCGCCACAGTTCAAAAAAATATCTCTAAACGCGACGCATGCCCTGCGAAGGATGTCTACGTCGCTGCGACAATATTCCACGAGCTCCCGATCGAAATCGAACACGTAGCCCCCGGTCGTGGCTTCCTCGTACCATTTGTAAAAAGCGTGCCTGTCCGAGGTCTTCATGCTGTCGGGGGAGTAAAATTCCCCGGCTGGTAACGGACCTATGTAACCCCGATTTTCCGGTGTATTGAACAGATGCAGAAAGATACCCTTGCCCGATTCCACAGGGAGTCCGAATGCCTTGGGCAACGCCGCTAGAGCCATAGGCATGTAGGCCAAAGAGTCCAGAAAACGCGTGTGACCCGTCTCCATCAGTATTATCTTGGTGCCGTTTAGAATCACCTGCGGTGGATCTCTGTTGTTCTCCACCAGGTAACGCAGTATGAATTGAGAATCGAATCCGTCGGCGTTATGCGCTATGCAGAAGATCTTTTTGAATCGACAAACGGGCCGCGTCGCAAACTCCACCAACTGTTTAACAGGGTCGTCTCGGAATATGAATTCGCGCACGAGACCGCAGCCGGGACAAGGTGTGTTTATATCCGGGTCGTGTATACAGCTAGTGCACGTCTGTTGTACCACGCACAGATTTGGTACGTGCAGGTTGACATCCCGGCTGCCGGCCACCGAGGCGCACTGTTGCGTTTCAAAGTCATAAAATATAAATATGTTTTCCGAGTTTCCGGTTGGTGGCTTGAGAGGTTGCATGTAGCACTCGTGGTTGAGCGGCTGTACGGATCCGCACGTGTGACAGTACAGGTTGCCGCATGAGTGACCCCCCTTAGCGCGATCGATGAAAACACCACACCCGCTGCACATCTGCAGGGTGTCACAGACGCTTCTGCGAGGATCGAACGATCCCGCGACCCGATGTCTCCGCAGACACTCCTCCCCGAAAAACCACCGGCCGCAGGCGCCGCATCGCACCCGTACTCCCGCTCTGTCGCACTGTGGTACGGCGTTGCAGCCGGGGCATCTATTCGAACACCTGTGATCGCCCGTGTTTCGATAGGCCATGTTGCAGGGCTCGCAGAAGCGTCTGTTGGCCGCTGCGGCAGTTAGATTCAGTATTGGCTTGTAGTGGCCACCGCGAGGAAAGTACAGTATGTTCAATGTACCTCTGGAGCATTCCCCCCGCTCAGCTAGTACGCGCGCCCCGTTGTAAATGGTCTCACCCCCGCGTCCAAAGGTGTTAAAATCATATATTACAACGCTTAGACCCAGAGGAGCCAGATATTCTTGAAATCTGACGATCTCTCGCATACCGCACCCCTCTGGGGGGACTTCTACGCGCGCCTCTCTGCACAAAACCACGGCAGCCTCCCTCTGAAGTCTCGATTTCGCGTGACGTACGTCGGACCATCGAGGTGTGGGGTCCGCGTCGTTGCCCCCGATACCCTCCCTGCTCAGGTAGGCACGAGCAGAAATTATAGCGCGAGGTAGACAAAGATTGTCGCGTTCGACCTCGAGAAGCGATCGTTTGCTCACCTCCTCGTGCGTGAGAGGTTTGCTCTTTCGACCGCGACCCACAGGTACGCTGACCCGATTAACCGTGATTCTCAACGCGTCATCCACACAAAATTCGGATGCGCTTTGGGAGAGACTGAAAACGAGCCGCCAGAGATCCTCGTAGCGAGAGTCCCGGACCGGCCTAAACGACAAACCGGCCATTCCCAGAGCAAACGAGGGTGTGTCTAGCCCGAACCCTATATAATCGTTCGCGGGATCATCGACAGAGTCCGGGGCAGGGGTCGTGGCGTAATTATGAATATCCCTGATGGCTTCTTCGAGCCAGGTCACAGGATCGACGGTTTCCGGCGGTGTGATAATTTTTAACGTCAAGACGGTCCCTGTGATGGCAAATCTACGATAATATTTACGACTCTCGTCTACAATCACAAATCTGACACCCGGAGGACGTGCGATATGATCCTCTACAGCTGTACTAGCGAGTCTCTCTCTCTTTTCCCCGTCCCGCTGTATGCCTGATATACTGGCCCCTTCGTTGACTCCTCCGGCTCGTTTCAACGCAGCGTAGACAGCACGGCGCCGCTCTGACAGCCAAGAGTTAAAGTCCTGGTTACACGAGGTGTCTTGAAAATTAGAAAAAAAAGGAGAATGCGGACTAGCGCGTACTCACCGGAGGAATCCTCAGAGATCTCCACCTCTATCTCATCGTCTGTCGACGATTTTGCAGGAGACGGTGGTGGTGTGCCGGCAACCGTATTTTCGGCCTCGGCAGGAGGTGCGTCTTCGGCTTGGTCATCGGGAGACGGTGGTGTTGCGGTCGTGTTATCTGGTTCGGCATTTTCGACAGCTTCGGTCGCCCTTATCAACTCGCACTCTTCGTCCGCCTCCTCCCGCGCCATAAGCTCGTAGCGAGCCGCAGCATCGTACAAGAGTTTATCCTCCTCGTCGACCTTCTCCTCTTTTTCGTTTAGCCAATCTGTATCGGATTCGTCGGTCGAGTTGGCTGTTGCGGAAAAAACTATGAAGCGATACGTTGGTAAAACACCCGTAGAACAGAGTTATTACTTACCCTCGTGAGTCATGTACGCTCGTGTCATCTTGGAGACCCAAGGGGCTGACTGACTACCGCGCTCCCACAACACGTCGACAGCCGTCTTCATACACTCCCAAGAAGCCTCAAACAACCTCATTTCGTACATGCGACCGATATCGCGAATGCAGCAGCACCATAAAAGTCCCCTCAACCGGTGGAGCAGCGCGGGTGCCGGTAGGTCCACCAGCTCGAGCCACCAATTTTCGTCGAAGTCTCGCACTGTTTGGGGAGTGGAACTCCTGGCGTAACGCAACACGTCGCGTACCACATTTCGAACCACGCTGTTACGATAGATCACCCTGTTCTCACCCGTTAGCTCGTCTTGAAAATTATTGGATTCCATTTTTAAGCTGTTTGTCATCAAACTGACCAAACTGCACGGATGCAACCGAATTTATAGATCTCATACCAGATCCGTCTAGTGTGAGAATCATACCCCCTCCCGACGTACGTGTGTGTGTGTGTGTGACACACTGTGGAAATTTGTGATGGGTTGGGCAGTGTGGTTTTCATAAAATTTTATTATTATGATTTCCTACATTCAGGATACGACACACCTATACCCTGATCCTAATACCTCTGCCTCCCGTGTGTGTGTGGGACACAGACGTTGTGAGATTATATGCTGGTTCGAGATAACAAATAGCTAGTATTTATATTCCCCCCCACGCTTAAGATATAACACCTATGTACCGCATCTTAACGTCTCGTGAACGAATCATAGACCCCTCCACCCTACCGTCATACGTGTGGGAGTATATATATATATATACGAGGATGGTTCGGGATAACAAATAACTGTTTCGAGTATATGCGTAAAAACGATATATTCATTTTCTTAAATTTAAGTGTTAAATTGGTATTGTTTTTCTAAAAACGATATATTTCCTACATTTATTTTCTTAAATTGGTATATGTAATAATTTTTATTATGATTTCCTACATTCAGGATACGACACACCTGTACCAGATCCTGAGCCCCCCCCCTACCTCCCGTGTGTGAGACACACACATACGTGGTGAAATATATATATATATATGAATATATACGAGGGTGGTTCGGGATAACAAATAACTGCTTCGAGTATATGGGGGTTCATAAAAACGCTTTATTCAATACATTTTTTTTTTTTTTTTCTCAAATTGGTGTTGTTTTTTTTTTCTAAAAACGATATATTCATGTAATATGAAAATATGATTCAACGACGATGAATTCGGAACACTGAGGAGGGTGATCGGGGTGGTGAGGGTGAAGCGGGTGGCGAGGGTGAGGCTGGAGGCGAAGGTGAAGCGGGTGGCGTGGATGAGGGTGGTGGCGAGGGTGAGGCTGGTGGCGAAGGTGAGTAAGGTGAATCGGTTGGCGAGTAAGGTGAAGCGGGTGGCGAGGGGATTGATTCCGCGTCTTCATCGTTGTTGATAGTTTCTTCGTCGTCGTCCTCCTCTGCTTCGTTTTCCTCCTCCTCCTCCTCCTCCGCTGCCGCTGATTCCTCAAGAGTCGAGGAGACTTCTGCGTCTTGCAGTTGTTGTTGTTGTTGTTGTTGTTGTTGTAGCTGTTGTCGTAGCGCAGCTCTTTCGGTGAGGCATGCATTCACCCTGGCAACGAACAGATCATTCAGTTCCCACTCCCTGTTAAGCTGTTCGACGATCTCGTAGTGCGCGTTGTATGTTTGGGTCACGACACCCTCTTCCGCGTGGTGGGTCCGTAAAAATTCAAGTAAAAACCGCGCGTTTGCGAGGAAGCGATCTCTTAACTCCGCCCTGAGGCGAAACCGCTGGGCGCGGCGCGCGATTCGCCCTGCATCCATCTGAAATGGTTAAACACACATTCTTTTGTTTAGAATCCCTTCAAATTAGAGCGTTAAACGAGAGAATCGTACAGACATACCTTTCTTGATCTTCTGTGTTATACCTCCGTACCGGTTGGTCTGCTTCTTTGTTTTCTTGATCTTCTGTGTTATACCTCCGTACCGGTTGATCTGCTTCTTTGTTATGCGAGTGTCTATTCATTTGTAGATTTCACTTGGTGGGGTAGTTATAAAAATGTGTGTGTGTGTGTGTGTGTCGCGAATATCTAGCGTCCATCGTTGGCGCCTGGAACCGCGTGATGCTGTATCAGCGTCTTACGGAAAGCGATGCGGATCGCTCTCGGAGTACATTATCAGTTTCTGTATTATAGAAGTCTGAGTTACCTATACCTAAAAGATAAGGATGGCTGTTGCGAGTCGGAGTACGTGTTTTACGGAGGAAGTCACGACTTCCCTCTACCTCTCATACCCCGCACAGTACTCATCGGATGACCGTTATGAAAAACGATGCGGATTGCTCTCGGACCACATTATCATTTTCATAATTATGGAAGTCCGAGTTACCGATACCTAAAAGACAAGGATGTCTGTTGCGAGTCGGAGTACGTGTTTTATGGAGGAAATCACGACTCGCCCCTCTATCTCTCATACCCCGCACAGTACTCATCGGATGACCGCTATGAAAAACGATGCGGATCGCACTCTGAGCACATTATCATTTTCAATATTATGGAAGTCCGAGTTACCGATACCTAAAAGACAAGGATGTCTGTTGCGAGCCGGAGTACGTGTTTTATGGAGCAAATCACGACTCCCCCTCTACCTCTCATACCCCGCACAGTACTCATCGGATGACCGGTACAAGATTACAATTTTCGCGAAGCCGTCTCCCACCATCATGCGTTGTTACAAGTTTTTGCTGAGGTATGCAAAACGGTGAGGCAGCTCGGTCTCGGTGCGGATGCGGAGCGTTCAGTTGCAACAGAGAAGTCGAGAGCTATGGCCACACCGAAAAAAGGATCGTTGAAAGAGGGGTGTAGTCGGTTGTCTAAAACTTTTGACATAGCATTGAAGAAATCCGAGCGTAACCTGGTACTGTCGAGGACGTACGGACTCAACGGTTCGTGGTCGAAAAAAGTGAACATTGGCCTTCGTCTCCGCTTGGATGGGGATTTTGAGCCTGTGGTGAAATTCGTAAATAACTACTCGAGCGGGGTATCCCTCAGCGCCGAAGCATGGGAAGATCTGGCCGGAAAGCTCGAAGATATCGAAAAGTATTTCGAAAAAAGCGAGCGTCCCGCCGGTAGTCTGAGTTCGTTGCTGAGCGATACCATCTCGCTAGCCGGAGGGTGTGCCTTGCGTTTAACCCTCTCAAGCATCTCAGTTGTCCCCACTCATGCGGCAAGCGCTAGTGACGTGGAGTAGGGAGCGCTCGACCAGGACCGTATCTGCAACTCGCAGCGCCTGTTGATGTCAAATCTCAGCCGGTAAGCGTATGCGCCCACTAAGTAGTGATGGATACATCGCCGTGGCGCCTGGGAGTGGGGACACATTCACGCACAGTCACAGACGCAGAGTACTAACACACCCATGCTAGACGCCGTGATTGGTTGTGCCCTCTCTCCTCGCACACGGATACGTTTCGTGCTTTTGATGCCTGAGAGGGTTAACATCGGCTCACGGTTCGAAAGTAGTTGCATTCTATGCGAGCGATCCTGACGGTGCCGAAAGTCAGCAGGGGTACGGGGAGGAGGAGGAGGGTGATAACACTGGTGAACCTGGATGGAAGAAACGAAAGACCTATTCGCCAGTAATTGTGATGCAGAAGGTTACGTTTGACGGTCTGCGGCATATCGCCTGCTGTATAGACGAGTATATCATTCAACTGGAGCAGCTGGTAGCCGATGTCAACAAGTGCAAGGAGTTGCTGATTCGTCACTTTGCCAGCATCGTGCGATCCAGAAAGATGAAGGCCCCGACTCTGCAGCAGATCGGTGTCATTGTGTGCGAGGAGGCCGATGCAGCGAAGGATGCACTCCACAGGGACTTGCTGGATGTGGAATTCTGCCGTATCCATTTAAATGTTGTATTCCACGAGTTGACCCGTTTGTTTCTACATTACATCATAGCCGACATATGTCAGAGCGTTATAATTGACAAGTGAAGTGTATCGTTGCCGGCATAATGTCGGCACTGTTTCATTGATAAGTGGGTGTGTGATAGAGAGAGACTAGTCTTAATATGAGACCGAATTAGATCCCAATTAGAGGTCATCACGATCTACAGAACCGATGAATTGGGCTGCGGTTTTCCTCTCAATGTCGGTATGATTCTCCCGACGCTATCCTGGGGCATTCATTCATGAATGTGTCAAGATAGCGTCAGGAGGATTGTAGCGGGATTAAGAGGAAGACCGCGGTTTCGTTCATCGGTTCTGTAGCTCTCGGATGACCTCTAATTGGGATCTGTCAGGTCTTACGATCGCGCTCTGTTGTACCTACTGTAAAACTAGTCTTAATAGTAATATCGATCAAATGAAAAAAAAGATTATTGTAAAACCTATCTTAAGAGTAATATCGAATAAACGAATATTTGAAAAATAATTTGTGTCGATCCTTGCATATACCCTGTCATGCTTTATTAATTTCAGCTAGTATATAGGATAAGAATTTATTATTATTTCAGAACCATCGTCTTTGTCTGGTATCTCAGTATATCTGATTGAAAAAAAAAAATAGCCATGTTTGATTTTGAAAAAAAAAATAGCCATATTGGATTTTGAAAAATAAAAGTAGCCATATTGGATTTTGAAAAATAGTCGCCATCTTGGATTTTGAAAAAAAGTAGCCATCTTGGTTTCTATGGGCGGCGCCATCTTGGATCAGACTATCTGTCGTCTCTCTCACTGGCGCCAAGTCCCCACTCCCGCCGGGTGACGTCATTTGTTATGCCTCGCCATGGCTGTCACCTACTACTTAGATGAGAAGGAGGCCAGTGAGAAACTAACCACAAGTGTTCGTTGAGGAAAGCCTGATGCAGCTTTTCGAGTTGATCCAGCATCATAGTAACCTCGGTCAACACTAGGTCTTCCAGTGGCGCCGTGACTTGAGAGAGCATGTCCTCCATCGACTCAATGAGCTCATTCTGGGCATGGACCCGTAAAAACAGCTCCCCACTTAGCACTGTAGGTGAGAGGCTTCGGGTCATCGCTCCTGAGCCTGGTGGTGGCACTGGAGTACCGAGTGAGTCACCTGAGTTGGGCGGTGGTGCTGGGACCGATGATGCGTGGCTCGACTCCGGACCCGGCAGTGCATCATCACGCATGAGAGGCATGATTCACACACTAAATATCTTTACTGACTAATCAGTTGAGTGTCACTGTCCAGAAGAGTCACTAACACACGTAATCACAAGCTAGCGTGAGTGCCCGAATTGTTCGCAAACGAGTGAGAAGCTATTACGGCACACGCGAGAGTGACAAAGTCCACGAGTCAGTGCGATCCACGAGAGTGAAAGAGCCAACGATGTACCGCACTACACGAGCGCGAGAGAGTCAGAGCGAGGTACCGCACTACACGAGCGCAAGAGAGACGGGGCGAGGTACCGCACTACACGAGCGCGAGATAGACGGAGCGATGTACCGCACTACACGAGCGCAAGAGAGTCAGAGCGAGTCAGCGCGACCCACGAGAGCGACAGAGACGACACTATTGAGTTTTACACTGAGTTTAACAAATGAAGAATTGTAAATGTTCTATCCGGCTCGAAGGACCAAATGTTGAGGAAATGAATAAAATGAGAAGAACGTAGAACATTTACAATAATTTAGATCTTTATTATAAAATTCACAGTCAGTTAAATCAGTGTAATGAGCGTTATGGCTGAGTTGAAAAATGTGTGAATCTAAGAGTGTATGGTTGACAATGAGAATTATTATATGTAGAAAAGAATGTCTAATGAGTGGATCTGAATTGTATTAAATTCACTTGAGCAAAAGAGTTCTATTGAATATATTAATCGCGTGAGCAGTTTATGAGTTTTACATTGAAAACACTAGGCTTGAGAAAACAAGAGCAACACGTGTCGCGTATATGCAAAACTGAGAAGTAATGGCTGCCGGGGAAGCCGGCGACAAGGTGAGTCTTCATCGGTCGCGGTTGAGCGTGGCAGGTTCGCACGGAGCGACCATTGTAGATGGCGCTCTCTTTGAGAATACTGATTCTCAAACAGAACTAGTTTCACTCTTATCAACCGCTCTGCACAAGGGCGAGGGAAACAACCAAGGTTCGCTTGTCGTACCGATGGAGTTTCCAAACCGGGATTTTCTCTGTGTTTATTAATCATGTCTGACTTTATGTTCGAAATATCATTGTGAACTAGTTTCACTCTTATCAACCGCTCTGCATAAGAGCAAGGGAAACAACCAAGGTTCGCTTGTCGTGGCGATGGAATTTCCAAACAGGGATTTTCTCTGTGTTTATTAATCATGTCTGACTTTATGTTAGAAATATCATTGTGAACTGGTTTCACTCTTATCAACCGCTCTGCACAAGAGCGAGGGAAACAATCAAGGTTTGCTTGTCATACCAATGGGGTTTCCAAACAGGGATTTTCTCTGTGTTTATTAATCATGTCTAATTATAAGTTACAAATATTATAGTAAACTAATCTTATTTATATCAACCGCTTTGCACAAGAGCGAGGGAAACAACCAAGGTTTGCTTGTCTAACCGATGGGGTTTCCAAACAGGGATTTTCTCTGTGTTTATTAATCATGCCTAATTATAAGTTACAAATATTATAGTGAACTAGTCTTACTTATATCAACCGCTCTGCACAAGAGCGAGGGAAACAACCAAGGTTCGCTTGTCGTACCGATAGGGTTTCCAAACAGGGATTTTCTCTGTGTTTAGTAATCATGTCTGACTTTATGTTAGAAATAGCATTGTGAACTAGTTTCACTCTTATCAACCGCTCCTTACAAGAGCGAGAATAAGCTGATTCGGCTGCTAGATACTGCGACGTTTGACGAACACAGTGTTGGTACGCATGATGTGAGTTTATAATTCTCGATTGGTTCGAGTTGTCATTTTATGCAAACTGCATGAAGAAATGTTTTTGTTACGTCGCAACAACGAAAAATAAATAATAATGACGTGCCGATACTCAATTATTAATATTAACATATATTCTAACTATCTTTAATTAATAAGTCTATAGCAATGCTTAATCATAAACCGTAGACTAAGTTTTATTACTTTCTATTTCTGAGGAGCACATTTGGCGACCAAATGTGCACTCCCAAACTCAAAATTTCCAATCTTTTACAACCCTACCTAAGGGACTTTCCAGAGTTTTTACCCTATTGTCTTCGTCACGCTCATTCGAATCAATGTATACATACCACTTTCTAAGAAACCTATATACCGATTTTCCCACTCCTGTAACAAAACTTTCCGCCAAAATTTCTTGACCAATCCTAAAAATCGACCAATGACAATATTCAATCAATACATAAAATCAACCAATAATAACCTCCTACATCCCTCCACTTTTCCAAAATCCTCCTAATTCTCACTCTAACTAGCAACTAAGAAATTAGTATAACTCCGACGCTCGACAACTACAAATCAAAAAAGAAACCTAAAGGAGCAGTCGAAAGCATTTCATTCAGAGAATTAGTAACTAAAAATCTACTTGTAAATATCAGGCAGTGTAAATAATAAACTAAGTCACGAATACCGTGAAACGAATATCTTCGATATCCGCTATTATTCATATCCCTGAATAACTTAAACGTAACCAACTACGTAATATCAATTTGGCGCGTAGTCACAAGGCCGAGATCGAAACTCGTCTCGGACCCGACATTTTTGGTCCTTCGAGCCGGATACAGAAGAGAAGCATACTACAATCAACGATCACAAGAATGTGAAACAATCATTCATACAAGTTACAAGAACATCATCTTCACTGCCAAGATACGATACAGACGAGAAACTACAATTGACAGCAGTCAATCAAATCACGCAACGAAGCAGCCTAAGGACAGCAGTTCCAGGAACAGTACGTGAAAAAGCAGTCGGGCCCAGGCAGGTATTCGCCACCCGCTATTCAGCATAGACCCCTTCAACAGAAGCCGATGGTCACGCTAGACCGCTCCACCCAAGGCAGCAGGTCAAACCAATAAAGGACATCACACCAAGTCAACAAAAAGTAAAGTACGCTCTACATTAATAAATCACCAATCCACTATATCACAAATCTCCTCTCCCGTTCACCAATTCTCTAAAAATCAAACATGGCTACTCTAGCTTCACTAACGACAAAGCGCGGTACATTGAAAACACAATTAACAAAATTCAAAACCTTCATTGACCAAGCGTTAGATACCAATAGAGAGATCACAGTAGAATCCTTTGAAATTGAAGCACGTTTAGAAAAATTGTCCGGGGTTTTGGAGAAATTTTATGAATTACAATCACAAATTGAGGATCAATCTCAAGATGAAGAACACAGAGATTACAGTTTAGAATTTGAGAATACATATTTCCAGTACGTGGGAAAGGCTCGTCGCCTGATGAGCTCCCTACACGATCAATCTCGTGATAATCCATCACTAATAATAGGCCGCGAATCACGATACACGAATCACGTAAAACTACCTAAATTAGAGATAGAAAAATTCAATGGTGCCTACGACAAATGGCGAGCCTTTTACGATACGTTTGATGCAACTATTCACAGAAACGGAGATCTATCAGATATTGAAAAACTGACCTATTTAAGAAATCTCCTAACAGACGAAGCCGCTAACGTCATAAAATCATTAGACACGTCAGCAGAAAATTACACGATAGCACTAACATTATTAAGGGAACGGTACGATAACAAGAGAGTCATAGTACATAAACATCTAAAATCCTTACTTGAGCACCCGCAAATTATAAAATCTTCAGCTTCGATGCTGCGCCAATTTCTAGATAAAATTAACACGCATGTAAGGGCATTGAAAGCGCTCGAGCAAGCAGTAGACAGTTGCGATTCACTATTCATTTATCTAATGACGTCAAAGCTGGACAAGATATCACATCTAGAATGGGAAAAAACACTCAAAACTACAGAAATCCCTTCAACCAAGCAATTTTTAGATTTTTTACAAACAAGATGTCACATATTAGAAGCAACAGAGATAAATTATTCAAACTCACATGAGACCAAGGGTAAAATTGAGAGCAAACCTTTGTGTAAAAGAGGAAATGGTCAACAATCATATGTAGGATCGCAAGCAAATCAGCCGTGTCCGATTTGTAATCAATCGCACTTAATTTATTCCTGCGAAACCTTTCTTAATCTATCAATTCGCGAACGCAACGACAAGGTCAGACAATTGCATCTCTGCATCAACTGTTTAAAGAAGGGTCACTCAGCAAACTCCTGTCGCGCAGGAGGATGTAAACGGTGTCAAAGAAAACACAGTACATTCTTACACTATAATAATTCACAATCAAGTTCAGGAACCAATAATCCGCAATCGAGCCAAGAAAATAATACAAGCTCGTCAAGTAACGGTCAAACTAGCAGCACAAATACAAATCAGGCAACAAGCGTCACGACGATGCAAGCCTGCATTCAATCTGAGGTATTACTATCAACCGCCAAAGTAGATATATGCGACCAACAGGGAAAAGAAATTAGTATCAGGGTACTTCTTGATCCAGGATCACAATCAAATTTTATAACTGAGAGATTAGCTACACTACTCAGATTGCCAAGACAGTCTATAGACATACCTGTAAGTGGGATTGGGCAGATACAAACACATTTAAAACATTCAATATTTGCCACAATCAAATCTCAATACACGCAGTTCGAATCAAAACTTCAATTCTTGGTATTACCTCGAATCACAGGACTATTACCAACACAGCAGGCTCAGCGAAAGGAGCTAAGCATTCCACAAAATATTCAGTTAGCAGATCCAGAGTTCCATCGACCAGCAGAAATCGATGCACTTATTGGAGCAGAATTATTTTACAATTTATTATGTATAGGACAGATCAAATTAAATCAGTACGGAGCCATCCTACAAAAGACAAAGCTAGGTTGGATAGTATCAGGCAAACTATCGCACTCCACACGACACGCACACATCAGTACACATCACGTCACTACAAATTTAGACGATCAATTAAACAAATTCTGGGCAATCGAAGAATTGCCAGATCAGAAACTATTATCACGCGAAGAAAGGGCATGCGAGGAACACTTTGTTCAAAATACCAAACGTGAAGAATCAGGACGATATTGTGACAATGTGTCCGCACATTTCCACTCATTTAAATTACCGCCGTATGGCTATACGAGTTCGTGCTCCTTAGTCCACTCATTTCATAGAATCATACCAGTAACGACATCTCCAGATTACAATAGATATTATAGATTTTCACAAATCCCCACATTCCTAATGAATTCCGTAGAATTCATTAGTATGGCATCACCTCTGTTACGAGACAGGTGGGTGTTTACACCACGAGTCAAATCGTCCTACTCAGAATTAAGTAATCTCATTACTTGGAGCATAGCTCAGAATCAAAGAGAAAAGAAATAGAAGTGCGGCGTCCCCTTGTCGATTTAGAATATTATTAAAAGTTGCTAATTTACCAGTAAAGTAATTATTAGTTTAAAATCACACCCCGACGAAAGTGTGCGAGTGTGAAACATATCACTCAGTGATATAGAGTGCATGTGGAAGTTACCAGTGTATACAAGATAAGAAAGGATCAAATATAACTAAGTGTTCATTCCTACATCATTGGGTTCGAATTATTCCGCCTACGAGCTTCCTAATTCCTCCTGAGAGATCATCGAGAACATCAAGAGCTTCACCCGGTGATGTAGCTTAACGATATAAAATTGTACAGATTTATGTCCAATCAGAAATAAGAACGCCTCAGCGTCAGAACCAAATAGGTACGAGGGCCTACGTGCCCGAACCTCACCCTGAGGGTCTCAACCAGCTTCCCTGGCAAAATAGTTAATTAGCACGCTAGTTAGCAGATAAGAGAAATTTCCTAGTTTATCAAATTAGGTGGCGTCCATAAAGCGCAAGGCCATCGGTGCACCCGGTTATTGGGGTCTCACCCTCGTTAAAGAGGCCTCAATAATACGGCAGGTTGCATTCTTGGCGCCCAACGTGGGGCAGGCGCGAAAAGAAAACGAAAAAAATTTCAAACGGAAAAACCCACAAAACCCGAAACAAAGAAAAGTAGGATAGGGAGTAGCCATACTCACCTTAGGATTAATGCATGTTAATTTATATCGTTTTGTTTAACTTATATTTCCTTGTTTAATCTGTTTTCTGAGTTTTCTCATACAAAAATTGTACATATCGCGAATTCTAAATTCAAAATTTCCCGTTATAACGGATACTTTCTAGCCGTTATAATCATTGTTCTTAGGCATTAGCCTAATCCGCTCCTCTAGCTCAGTTTTTCTGATATCACGTCATCTAGATATAATAGAACGAATAATACCGAATCACCTCTTCATACGACATAACAACAACAGTCCTGACCGTTGAGGCTTTCTTCGTTCTGACGCACTATATACGCTGTAATATACCATAAGCTATATTCATAACACCTAGCCATAACTATAGCGCGATAAACAGAGAGCGAGAGCGAGACAGCAGATACGAGACGCTGAAGTCCAAAATCACACTCAAACTTACCGCGGAAACTCAACGCTAGTGACGGACGCTGCCACGAGGCGCGCCATCGTCACTCTTGATCTAACTATCGATCCGCGAATCGACTTCACCGAGCTAACGTACATCTTGGATACAAACGACGCCACGCCGCTTACAAACAAAGGTATTATCACCTCTCGTATCTACTGTATAATAATAATTAAAAGAACAATAACACGTAAGAAATTGTATAAATTATCGCTTAACCAATATTATTAACCTATTATATTTCTTGGATAAAGTTTTCTAAATTGATCGCAACTAGATTGAAAAGTTTAGCTGCACATAACCGTGTTTACAATCCAACACGTGGGTTACAATATACAAGTCTTTATCCAACCGGCCAAATTGCCGATATTATCCTATTATAATAAGCAAATATTCCATTTCATAAAACCGAAGTTAGTTATAACTCGGAATCATCATATAGGGCATACCATTTCTGCTAATACTATACAGTACAGCCGTGACCTATATATTCTACCTAACAGCTGATTCAAATTTCGATATAATCAGGTCAGTATACCCACGGACCTATATGTTTTCTTGAGTTTAACAATAAATAATTAAATCAATGAACAAAAATTATTACTTTAATCAAGTTACTTGAGATCATTATTCAGAAATTTCAACCTGTTATGTAGAACATAATACTAAACTTCCAAGTTTTGAATCTATTCCTAGGAAATAATAATACTAGTACAACCTTTTAACGTTCACTCAGTCTATCTAACCGCTTAATTATTAAAATCAGATGAAATAATACCAATCACTGATAAACTAAAATATTATCAGGCGACTCGAGGAGTACCTTGGTACGAGCTGGTCCAACTGTCGTTTGGAAAATTCCCAAATGGAAGACCAACTGAACTCCCAGGGAGGTACACCTCACTCCTACCGTGATACAGCGAACAATTACCAATTTTCGTTACCGTCGAATCCTGAATTCCCCGGAGGATCATCTCATTCGAGAGCGAGGGAAAATTCAGAAAGACATTCAACTCCTCCGCCTTTACAAACTCTTGTCGAGGAAAACGAGATGGATCATTCTGCGAATCACCCAGTAAACATAAATACTAATGGTACCGATCAGACTACTAATGATATTCTTCCAGCCTACCAAACTGATCGAGCACGTTTATTAGAGCTCTTGGGATTTCCCCAAGATACACCATTCCTTACCGCTGACCGGAGACAAAGCAATCGCGTAGCTAGACAAGCTGCCTTGAACGCTGCACGAATTATAGCTGAAAGTTCCTCTCCGCCGTCACACATGCCTAACTCACATCGTCCACCTACCGGAGCGATACCGCGTACCACGTTTTCTCGAACATTAAATCAACCGACCGGTAGTTCACAATCGCAACCTTGGTCAAACCAACTGGCTGATCTCATTAATGTCAGCGAACACTCCGCTAACATGAATGAATACCTTACAAAAATTATACTAGAAGCCCAAGCGAAAGGCTATACTTTCGAATCGGTTTCTGTCCCTGCGCCAATGCAGCAAACTGCAACTCAGCGAGGACCCTCTTGGTCTCTCTCTACTGCTAGTACCGCTATACCGCTTAATAACAATAGACCAAACGTTAACAGAAACGATTCACCGAATCATATACCCCAAGCGAATTCTTTTCCACCGTTCGTAAGTAATCCTCTAACTTCATTAGAATTTAATACTTCTCAGAACGAGCAACGTGAAATTCCTCCTCAACACTCATTCGAACAAGATATACCTAATAGATCATACAATCCGTTCACAACTTCTAACGACCTCCCCCGTCGAACTTTCACACCAAGATCTCCTTCTTTACACGGATTAACTAAACGCGTTCAACTTTGGAAATTAAAATTCCCTACTGAAAAGAAACCGCGCGCTTTCCTAAAAACCCTCGAACAAAGGTGTCAACAGGAAGGTATTGTCGGCGACGATAGATTATTAGTTCTAACCGAATGCTTCACAGGCACCGCTTTGATCTGGTTAGAATCCAGACTTCATAAGTGGCACACTTGGAGTCAATTCATTGAAGAATTCTCAGCTGCATTTGGTATCGAAGGAACCGATGCTGAAATTCTCCGGCAGATCGCCCTCTGCGATCAAGGACCTTCTGAAACCGGATTTGATTACATAGCAAAGATAACCGAGTTATTCTCAACCATGAATAATCCTCCTTCTGAGGAAGAGCAAATCCGTACGATTCAAAAGCAATTTAATACACGATTTAAAGAATTCCTATCACATAGAGGAAAGTTTAAAACCTTCCTCGATCTCTTAAAAGCTACACGCGAGTACGACGAACTCATTCTGTATCGACGACAAGCTAGAGGTACGGGAAACAGCACGGATAAGCGTCACTTGCCGCAGCGTACATCACGTTTAAATGCCGCGATCTCAGTTCTCACTGAAGACGAATATGCCGAAGATTCCGATATTGAAGATATCCCAACCTTTAACCCTACCGACTGTCAGAGTCTAAACACCAATGATAAGAAAGATCACATCGACACTCTCGTAGAACGCGTACTCGAACGACTGAATAAGAATACTAAAGTCAATACCGTTACCAACAACTTAAATTCCCCGAAGCGTTTTAATAACTACCCCTCGAAGAAAACTTCCTCTGATAACGGTCGACCTAACTCTAATTTTACCACAAACGCGAGTAGAGACTTAAGCACCACCTTCTGCGCTAACTGCGGAAGATACGGACATCTTTCACGTACTTGTACGAAACCCAATCGAGTTGTCTGCTATATATGCCGCGGTCTTGGTCATCGCAATGCCGAGTGTCCCCGTAACAACCCAAGAGCCAAGGATACCGATCCAAATCTCTCAAACAAAACAACCCCTATAGCACAACCTGTGAAAATACAAACGCTTGCTCGCGACTCCAGTAAAATAAGAAGCGAAAACGTTTCCAAACTCAATGAACTAACCGATCCAACTCCGGAACCCGAATTCACTTCCCAACTAGATGCTGATATTGACTTACATGATGATTCTGATGACGACTACGACAATATCTCGGATTTCATCTGTGATTCATACAACGTCACGGAAGTCGATCCAACTGAACGTTCAATGAGCATTTCCAAGTCTAATCCTATAGAAAACAGACAACCAAGCTTGTCTGACGAGCTTGATCCTGAAGACGACTTAGCCAACCTATATGTCCTTACATACTCCAATACCGTCTCCAATAATTCCACTGAAAACTCCGAAACGCCTAGAGCTTTACAACGTAAATATCACTTACCAACTAAATTAAAAATTCGTCTAGATAACCCGGACATAATCGACCGAATCGAAAACCGTCGCGTCTACACGCGAGGAACTGGCGATTCCCCTCCGGAAGTCACAGCGAAATTACCTATAAAAATTTGGATTTACGGAGAAGAGTTAACCGGAATTATTGACAGCGGAAGCGAACGTTCGTATCTTAGCCCCGCCGCTTTCGAACGCGTCCGCGAACTAAGTCTCGGATCTGCCCGACCTGATAACACTTCGACCACCGGCGTTCGACTCGCAAACGGTACGGTATTAAAAACTAAATACGGTGCTCCTTTCTTGATCGACGTTGGAGATAAATATGGCGAACAATGGTTCACTGTCCTTGACGGATTAGCTACCGATGCCCTATTAGGCATGGACTTTTGGATAAATTTCATGGTCAGTGTTGATATGGGAAATCGAGTATGGAAGATGAGTGGTAGCGACATGACCTACCCCATCCGATATAAACGATGCGAACCTCGCGACACCGTTTCAGCTTTGCTATCACTCCACGAGGCAACTCCGACTGATCAGCAACGGCTAACCGAATTTCTAAATAATGAATTTGCAAAAGAATCTGAACATCCTCAAGGATGTACCCAACTTATTACACATAAAATCGACCTCATCGACGAGACACCCGTTAGACTCAAACCTTATCGACGAAGTCCGGTAGTAAACAAATTAATGAAAGAAGAAGTCACAAGACTCTTGGATAAAGGATACGTTACCATCAGCGAAGGTAGTACCTGGGCGAGTCCCCCTGTTATGGTTCTCAAACCTAACGGAAAATATCGGTTCTGTATAGATTTCCGCCGTGTCAATAAACAAACCGCAAAACCGGCATACCCGCTACCGAACATGAACCGAATCCTCTCCGCGTTACATGAAGCTTGCTTAATTTCGACAATCGATCTTAGTGAGGCGTTCCACCAGATTCCGATGGAGGAAAGTAGTAAACAATACACCACCTTCGTTCTCGAAGATGGCGGTTTATATCAATGGGAACGTATGCCTTACGGACTCACTGGAGCTCCCAGTACCTTTCAAATGCTCATGGATGCACTCAAACGTAACTTAGTTCAAAAACTCCGAGACCGAAAACTTCCTCGTCATTGGGAAAACTGCATCTTTGCATATCTCGACGATTGGGTCATTGTCTCCAAAAATCTGGATGAACACCTCGCAATGCTCGGATTAGTCTTTGAAGTAATCCGCGAAGCGGGACTAACCATTAATCGCGACAAAAGTAAATTCGCGCGCTCCGAAGTAAAATTCCTCGGTCACATTATTGATAAAAACGGATTAAGACCCGACCCTGAAAAATTAAAAGCCATACACGAACTCAAGAGACCCGTTAACCGAAAAGAACTACGCCGTTTCAATGGTTTAGTTAATTGGTACCATAGGCACATGAAAAACATTGCCCGAGTTCAAGGTCCTCTTAATAAACTTTCCAGCCCGAACGTCCCGTGGCGATGGACTGAAGTTGAAGAAAAGGCTTTCCAAGAAACCAAACAACGCGTCTTAGATGCACCGGTTCTGCATACGCCGAATCCGAACTTACCCTATGTCTTGTATACCGATGCATGTGATACTGGATTAGGTGCGGTACTTACGCAAATCGATAGACTTGATAACAATCATGAATATTTCATTCAGTGCCTTAGTCGACCACTACTTCCCGCGGAGAAAAACTACACTACTTCTGAAAAAGAGTGTCTTGCAATCGTGTGGGCCGTCGACAAATTGCGATGTTACCTAGAAGGTGCGCCCTTCACTGTCGTGACCGATCACGCCGCGTTGACCTGGTTGTACACACATAAGGATCCAACTAGCCGACTGGCAAGATGGTCTATGAAACTGTTGTCTCACGACATTACGGTAATTCACCGCAAAGGTACGGAAAACGAAGCTCCTGACGCTTTGTCACGTCAATACGAAACCACCGAAGAACCAAGTCAAGTCCTAAATATTGAAATCCCAACTACACCTCCTGATTCACATACCCTATGGTATAAAAAGAAAATCTCTATGACTAAGAAACATGCCGATGTCTTAACCGATTGGAAGTTAGAGAACGACCAATTGTATCACTACCGACCAGACCCCGGAAAGATTGATATAGGCGACTCCGACGCTTGGAAACTTGTTCCCACCCGCGATCAAATCACCGATATCTTGAAAAATTACCATTGCACCCCACAAGCCGGTCACCTCGGTACTGATAAAACATGCGACCGTATTCGTCAAAAACATTATTGGCCCGGTATGCATGAAGAAATTCGACAATTCATTTCCGATTGCGAAACGTGTAGATTAGTTAAATTTAATCAACACAAGGTACAACACCAGATGTATATCCGACCACCAATCGCTCCTTGGGCTGTTGTATCAGCAGATACTGTTGGACCACTTACACGATCCACGGATGGAATGCAATATATCCTAGTCGTACAGGATCTGTATTCAAAATATATTGAACTTATTCCCTTACGCGAACAATCTGGAAAACTAGTAGCTCGAGAATTACGACGAATTTATAATCGTTGGGGAAATCCCATCACTCTGATAACCGACAACGGAACTGAATTCATCAATCAACATGTTAATCGTCTGAATTCTGAATTCCGAGTAGAACACAAGACCACCGCGTTGGCACATCCCTGTGCAAACCCTGTAGAACGCCTAAATCGAACTATAAAACCTATGCTAGCTGCATTCACTTCACCTAGGCAAACAGACTGGCCTGTGTTCATCTCTGATCTGCAATTCGCTTGCAACTCAACTAAGAGTGCTACTACTCAGTATTCTCCTCATTTCTTAAACTTTGGTCGAGAGACACGCTGCAATAGCTCACCCGATAAGGATGTAGATCTATCTAAGTTAGATTCACAAGACCCCTGGGCCCGCAGAATGATCACTCTCGATACCATACGGCACTTAGCTGAAAAACACTTACTTAAAGCACAATTCCGGCAAACAAATCGCCACAACGCGAACATCCCGTCAAACGCTCCTGATATCCGGGAAGGTGACGAGGTGTACTTCCCACGGAAAAGGTTAAGTAAGAAAGGAGAAAATTATAGCGCTAAGCTTGCTCCAAAATATGACGGACCAGCTTATGTATCAAAGTATTTCTCACCTACCACCGTAGAAATAGTTGACATAGATAAGAAAATAGTAGGTAAATATGATGTAAAGGATTTAAAATTCCCCCGTCACAATCCTCGACGTCTAAACTAACATCCACATCCCGTTTTACCCAGATCAACCCACTGATAACTACACCGAAGACATTCTCACAACATGGGAAAGACAAACCAGACCCGCCAAGTTGCTAGGCGAGGAACTCGTCGACTGGCCAGCTCTAGGAAGACCTATCCAGTTGTCCGACTCCTTAGGCTTCACGACTCCGACCTAACAGACACACACGTGTTGGCTCGCATTTCAAGTTTGAGACCCGGACCGTCCGTACACGACGAGACCCCAACACACCCGCTAGATCTGTCGCCAAGTTGTGATCCACCTACGGCTAGCGTGACACTATGTCTGATCCAAGACCAGCCATTGGATCTCACCAAGGATCATCCGGAATCGACCGATACACTTGACACTACTCGAGAAAGGAAGCCACCACCCAAACGACCGCGATGCCCTTCCACCGAAAGCTCAGATCCTGACGACCTCGAGCTCATGATAGAACCAAAAAACTCCACCGATAGAACCGAAAATCTTGTTGGATTACACCTCGTCTTCCGAACCGGACTCACCCGACTCCGATTCAACACCTGAAGAACCAGCCTCACCAAAACTAGAACTCGAATCTAATTCTACCGGCCGACAGACACTACAACCATTTTTTCCACCATCCCAAGAACACCCGGACATGACGCCTCCTAACGATGGACCTATACAAATAGATAGAAGTACCATTATAAGAGAATGGGACGCAAAACCCCATGAAATTACGAGCCAAGAGCCGAGGAAAATCTCCTTGCCTTGCTCTTTTCCCGACTACGCTAACAAACTACTCTCCAAGGCACCCCGCTCGCGTCAATCACTATTAGAGCGACTCCTAAACGCTCCGACTGCACCAAAATCTGAGATGAACACCGTTCAGATCCAGGCCAACGACTCTACAGCCAGACGTATCTCTGGAAACAATTGGGCGAAGATAGTCAGTGAGTACGTTCGTGACCAGAACCACCCTGCTACCAGAACGAACCTGAAGAATAGCAACACTAACACCTTTCTCACGTTCCGACCTAAGACAACCGAAAAGGGATGCCTGAACTGCCGATCTACCAAGCATAAATTTAAACAGTGCCCCTTCCCGTATCGCAGTGGATTCTGCCACGGCTGTGGAGCCACCTACCACTCTAAAAACAATTGCCCCTTCGCCCACGATAAGGAGCAAGAAATTATCCGAGGACGTTGCCACAAGTGTGGAACTGAGCTCAACCTGTTAAACTCAAATTGCACCGAATGCCAAAACCGTTTCCCCGAGCATTTAGCTTGGCAAAACCACTACAAAGGGCCTATCCCCATCCACCGAGCAACTGCTCTCTCTACTACCCAAACAGAGTCCTTTTCTGAGGTAAGCCGAACCCCCCTCGCTGGCCTATACCCAGATAGTGACGAGAGACCTAAACCCTCTACATCAACATCAACGCCGACATACCACCGCGACCTTCGCCGCCGCTTACGAGGGAGACCCTCAACGCCCCGCAACAATTAGTCGTGGAGCCTCCCCTCTTTATCCGAACCGAAGAAACCTTTCCTGACCAACTGGCCAAGCCTACAGTACCTCACTCATCATATATAAACCTGTAAACCCGATTAGTTATAAGCTTTACAGTTAATTTTGTTATTTTAGGATTAGAGTCCCCCAGGACACAAACTCATATTCGACTACTATAAGTTACCGTTCGACACTAAGCCAAAAAAAAAAAAAAAAAAAAAAAAACCACGTGCCTTATTAAAAGAAGTCGTGATTTAATTTTTGTTACTTACCATGATTTACGATAAACTATTAGAATAAGTTAGATAGCCGTTAGAGTAACGTGTCTAAATCCTGTTGTTGATCTAAGTCCCTAAGGATATCTTCCTTTCTTCCGTACAAATTTTCTTTATACTACATAGCGCTAAGCTAACTATACGAATAGACACTCGCTCTCTGCTCGTCGTTAATAATAATAAAACTATATTATTCCATACTACCATGTTCTGGATTATCAATCACGCTCCTAGATTACGTATGAGAAAGAATGTATTGCTGAATGAGAAACGCACCCTCAACCATATAGCCTACGTCTAGTGGGGGGATCTGTGACAATGTGTCCGCACATTTCCACTCATTTAAATTACCGCCGTATGGCTATACGAGTTCGTGCTCCTTAGTCCACTCATTTCATAGAATCATACCAGTAACGACATCTCCAGATTACAATAGATATTATAGATTTTCACAAATCCCCACATTCCTAATGAATTCCGTAGAATTCATTAGTATGGCATCACCTCTGTTACGAGACAGGTGGGTGTTTACACCACGAGTCAAATCGTCCTACTCAGAATTAAGTAATCTCATTACTTGGAGCATAGCTCAGAATCAAAGAGAAAAGAAATAGAAGTGCGGCGTCCCCTTGTCGATTTAGAATATTATTAAAAGTTGCTAATTTACCAGTAAAGTAATTATTAGTTTAAAATCACACCCCGACGAAAGTGTGCGAGTGTGAAACATATCACTCAGTGATATAGAGTGCATGTGGAAGTTACCAGTGTATACAAGATAAGAAAGGATCAAATATAACTAAGTGTTCATTCCTACATCATTGGGTTCGAATTATTCCGCCTACGAGCTTCCTAATTCCTCCTGAGAGATCATCGAGAACATCAAGAGCTTCACCCGGTGATGTAGCTTAACGATATAAAATTGTACAGATTTATGTCCAATCAGAAATAAGAACGCCTCAGCGTCAGAACCAAATAGGTACGAGGGCCTACGTGCCCGAACCTCACCCTGAGGGTCTCAACCAGCTTCCCTGGCAAAATAGTTAATTAGCACGCTAGTTAGCAGATAAGAGAAATTTCCTAGTTTATCAAATTAGGTGGCGTCCATAAAGCGCAAGGCCATCGGTGCACCCGGTTATTGGGGTCTCACCCTCGTTAAAGAGGCCTCAATAATACGGCAGGTTGCAATATGTAGTTAGCTTACCATTCAATGAGAAAAAGACAGAACTTGGAAATTCATATCGGGTAGCACTCAAACGTTTCTATTCACTAGAAAAACAACTAGACAAAAATGCGATACTGAAAGAACAATACACAGACTTTCCACGCGTCTATGCAAAATTACAGCACATGTCCGAATCTCCAGATTCAACCAACACTCAGGAAGGCTACTATCTTCCACATCACGCAGTGACAAAAACCGATAGCCTTACAACCAAGGTACGCGTAGTATTCGACGGTTCCGCGAAATCAGATTCAGGAGTCTCACTAAATGACACACTCATGGTTGGCCCAACTATTCAAGACGACATCTATCAACAAATCATGCGATTTAGATTCCACAATTTCGTACTAATGGCAGACATAGAAAAAATGTACCGACAGATCAGGGTATGCGAAACCGATCGAAATTATCAAAAAATATTATGGCGAGAAAACGCGAATGAACCACTTAAAACGTACGTACTAAACACAGTAACCTACGGCACAGCCTCCGCTCCCTTTCTCGCAACTCGCGCGTTACACAAGCTAGCTGAAGACGATGGCAACCAGTATCCGCGAGCAGCAAGTGCATTAGTAAATGATGCACACGACTTCATTATAACACAAATACAAGGTGAATTTCACACCGAAATCAAGGCACTAAAACAAAACAAGCCAATACACCCAAAGAGTAGACTACTAACACTAACACCTCTTATTGACCCTCAAGGCATACTAAGAGTTGGCGGACGATTAGAAAATGCAGATCTGCCATACTCGCAAAAACATCCGATTCTATTACCCAAGAAGCATCACATCACAAAAATTATAATTCAAGGCGCACACAAAACCAATTGGCACGCAGGCACACATGCCACTCTATCAGCGGTCAGGCAAAAGTACTGGATTTTAGATGGTAAAAACACAGTTCGTAGAGTCATACATAGCTGCATCAAATGTTTTCGCGCGAAGCCAAAGGAAACTCAATATTTGATGGGCAATCTTCCGCGGAATAGATTAAACGTGACAAGGCCATTCACAAATGTAGGCGTTGACTACTGTGGACCATTTTATATAAAAGAAAGGCGGCATCGCAACCGTAACAAGCTAAAAACTTATGTGTCCATATTTGTATGTTTCGCTACAAAGGCCATTCATATGGAAGTCGTAAGCGATTTGTCTACCGAGGCATTCCTTGCTGCCTTCCGCAGATTTTGTGCACGACGAGGCAAACCTCGGACAGTTTACTCTGATAACGCAACTAACTTTGTAGGGACAAAAAACGAACTAAACGATTTGCAACAGCTAATTGAGTCAGAAACGCACAAACTAAGGGTACAAAATGAATTGGTCAATGAGGGCATTACCTGGCACTTCAGCCCACCAAGATCACCTCATTTCGGGGGTTTATGGGAGGCTGCGGTGAAATCATTTAAACATCATTTCAAAAGAACGATAGGTGATACATTATTTACATTTGAAGACCTAAATACCTACGTAATAGAAATCGAAGCCATTCTAAACTCACGTCCTCTAGTTCCTCTCTCCTCAGATCCCAACGATCTGCAAGCCTTAACTCCCAGTCACTTCCTCATAGGTGATTTATTAAAGAGCATACCGGAACATGATTTCCGAGAAACTAACTCGAACAAACTGTCTAACTGGCAACTTGTTCAACGAGTCAAACAGCACTTCTGGACAAGATGGACTAAGGAATATGTCAATGAGCTGAACACACGTAGCAAATGGCTACGCAACCCGACAAGCAATTTAAAAATCGGAACGCTAGTCCTGCTTAAGGACAACAATCTTCCACCACAACAATGGAACCTCGGTCGAATTGTCGATATCCATCCAGGAGCCGACAACATCATCCGTGTAGTGACCGTAAAAACAATCAAAGGACTCTACAAGCGGAGTGTTAAATTAATTTGTCCATTACCACTAGAAGATACAAACAATGTATAAATCATAAGTTAAGCATAGTATTCTAAGCAGTACATAATTATAGTATCATCCCATAGAAGTAATCATTAGTAAGCACATAAGTAATCAAAACCGGGAATACTCCCAGAAACATTTATATTGAACAAATTAGTTCAAGGGGGTCGGCATGTTACGTCGCAACAACGAAAAATAAATAATAATGACGTGCCGATACTCAATTATTAATATTAACATATATTCTAACTATCTTTAATTAATAAGTCTATAGCAATGCTTAATCATAAACCGTAGACTAAGTTTTATTACTTTCTATTTCTGAGGAGCACATTTGGCGACCAAATGTGCACTCCCAAACTCAAAATTTCCAATCTTTTACAACCCTACCTAAGGGACTTTCCAGAGTTTTTACCCTATTGTCTTCGTCACGCTCATTCGAATCAATGTATACATACCACTTTCTAAGAAACCTATATACCGATTTTCCCACTCCTGTAACAAAACTTTCCGCCAAAATTTCTTGACCAATCCTAAAAATCGACCAATGACAATATTCAATCAATACATAAAATCAACCAATAATAACCTCCTACATCCCTCCACTTTTCCAAAATCCTCCTAATTCTCACTCTAACTAGCAACTAAGAAATTAGTATAACTCCGACGCTCGACAACTACAAATCAAAAAAGAAACCTAAAAGAGCAGTCGAAAGCATTTCATTCAGAGAATTAGTAACTAAAAATCTACTTGTAAATATCAGGCAGTGTAAATAATAAACTAAGTCACGAATACCGTGAAACGAATATCTTCGATATCCGCTATTATTCATATCCCTGAATAACTTAAACGTAACCAACTACGTAATATTAATTTGGCGCGTAGTCACAAGGCCGAGATCGAAACTCGTCTCGGACCCGACAGTTTTTTCTCAGTCTCTCCAGCGGAGAGCCACTCGACTGATTGTCGATAGAATCCAAACGGATTTAGAATAATGATTTATAGAATATACACAGTCGGACCCCAGGCACTGACGTTTCGGGCACTGACGTTTCGGGTACTGACGAACCCCTGGCACTGACGTCAGCTGTACTTCAGGCACCGCCGAATCCCCATTCTATTGCCAGTGCCGACTATACCTACGATCCGGGACCTCGACAATAATTTTGTTTTACAAGTGTTTCTAAGTGCAACAATTTCACATTTTTTGTAAAATCACCCTAAAGGTAAGTCTATAATTGCCGTTAGGCCTTATTTTGTCTTGATTAAGTAAAACATAAAGCATCAAAAATTTTAACCTCCAATGTGTAACCAGTTCTACAGCTAGACTCAAAATAAACTTATCGGAACAGAAATGGTTTTTTAATAGTTCGAAAGCAATGAATTCAAGCGGAAGAAAATAGGTTTTATTAATAGTGTTTACTATAATATGTATATTATATGCTAAGGCATGTCCCTAGCATTTTGTCACTGTTATAAAAAGTGATGTTATAAAATTAATTCACTTGAAACATTTTCAATTTTTTTACAGCAAATGGTGAAGAAAACGAGTTTAAAAGCATTATCTGGTAGTGAAATAAACTCCATCATACAGCGACTGAATTCCAATGAGCCAATTTCCACTTTCGCCAGGGTGTACGGAGTATCACGTAAAACGATCCGACAAATTAAAACTGAAGAAGAAAATGATCCTCTGAAATCATCCGCTGCTGATAATGCATTGCAATCGACCAGAAAACCACAAAATAATTTATGTTTCAGGCTCGACAAGAAATTATTGAAAAGCTGGAAGCGGGACACTCTATTGCGGATCTTGCTGTCGAATACTTTATATCTGACTGTACCATTTGTAGAATTCAAAGTAATAAACAGGAAATACTGAAGAAAATTGAGTTCTTGAAGAATAATAATTGTCTTTCCTCAGTTAGAAGACTTAAATTAAAAATTTGGTTCGTCTCGTCTGATAAATTCTCATATAGGAGCGGATCCACGTCACTTCACTCAAAAAAAAACCGTCAAGTCACGGATCTTTGCGCCATTCGACATATCTGTAGTACTAAGGGAAAAAAAAATACGACTTCAGGGATTTTAAAAAATTTTGAAAAATGGCGGAGTTAGAGCTATTTGAATGTTGGTAAGTCGCTGTTGCACCGCTATGTTTGAAAATTCATATCTCCGAAAGTATTTACCGGAGCGGACTGATCCTGGAATCATTTTGTTCGTAAAAGAATGCGCTTTCATAGAAAAAATTTTGTTTTCGAAAAAAAAATTCTTTCTATTTTTTTTCGTCGTTTTTATTTTTAATTTCGCTGCCATTTCCGCGGGACCTACAGGAATCCATGGAGATAATATTTTTCGGATAGTCGAATCCTTCCCCTTCAACCCTAAAAAAAAAAATTTATGGAGAACCTACCTGGGCCGGAGAAAAAAAATAAAACGTCTTGTCGCGCGTCGCCGCGGGCGTCAATCCACGTCCGCGCGGCGAGCTCCTTGTGTTGCGTAGTGGAGTTAAATTACATTTGATGCTTCTCTACTTACCCGGGCTATTCATTCTCCGAAAATAGTTGTTTAACCACCTTAGTCTTCGCGTATCCGTCTACTGGTCATGTTTTCTCGGAGTTACATATACCTATACCTGTTCTGGAAATTCGAAGTCACCAACTGCACAAACTCTGATCGTTTTGTGTTAAATATCTAAAAGTAACTAATCCCTTTACTTGTATCGGAATATAATACCTCAATCTACGGGGTTGTGTTGAAAAGGGGAATCATTGAAGCATCAATGTCTGTGACAGGAAACACTATAGGTTTCGACGAATCCATTGTTTCGTATGGCCCAAGCGGACCGGAACAGTCGAGCGCGGTCAAATTGGTCCTTTATGCTTGACCCACGTGTAAGGATCAACTTAATCCCTTCTTGCCGCATTTACCAAGTGCAACAATTGCACCAAGTTGCCTGCACCTGGTGTAAGGCATCTTTTGAACTGACCTGAAATAAAAGGCTCAGCAATTTTGTGGATAGCTTCTGTGATCAATTGTCAAAATTGGTTGCACATGATTTCATTGCGAAGCAGCAAAGTAGTTATTCGCAGAAGATGAAAGAGAGCTTGAAAGTTGGCGAATTTTTAGTGGTATGCGATTTCGCTGAGAATTATGCATTTGTTGTACAAGATTCCACGCAAGGGTTTCACTGGAGCAATAATCAGGCGACTATTCATCCAATCGTGGTTTACTATAAAAGTTACGGTGACGACCAGTTGATACATTTTAGTTTTGTGATAATTTCAGAGCATCTGAAACATAATACAGTTGCGGTTCATTTATTTCAAAAAAAATTAGTTAACTTTATGAAAGAGAAGTTCCAAGATTCAATTCCCATAGACAAAATAATTTATTTCTCTGATGGAACAGCTTCCCAATATAAGAACAAAGAGAATTTTATAAATTTAACACATCACTTTGAAGACTTTCAATGCCACGCCGAATGGCATTTCTTTGCTACATCACATGGAAAAGGGCCGTGTGATGGGGTAGGTGGAACTGTTAAGAGATTAGCTTCACGTGCGAGCAGTGTTGCCAACCTGAAATGAGCCGTGATCGTACGGAGGGGCGGAAATTATCGTACATTGGCAGAAAATTATCGTACCAACCATCGGTACTTCAATTGATACAGCAAGATACATTTTTGATAGAGTGCGCGTACTGATAAGGTTTTCAAAGTTAAATTAGTTGGTACTTGGCAATAAAATGGAGAAACAATCAACAAAGAACATATTTTCCACTCATTAGTAATATTTTTATTCATCGCAGTATCATTTCGTACTTTTTATACTGGTCCAGTACAAACAGCGAGAATCGAGATTTGAGATTCTCCGACAGATCGACCTTCGAATATGATTCGATCTTTCCCGTACCGCCAATGCGAAAAGAATAATAATACAATAATAATTAAAAAAAAATACATTATCGTACCTTTTCTATTTTATCGTACAATTATCGTATATCGTACGCACGTTATCGTAAATCGTACCCAGCTTTAAATTATCGTACGTGTACGATAATTATCGTACGGTTGGCAACACTGCGTGCGAGTTTACAACTGATTGGCAATTCTGATCCTATTCAAACACCGCTGGATCTATATAATTGGGCATGTTCTTATTTTCGAAGCATATCTTTTGCGTACTGTACGGCTGCAGAACATCAACCGGAAGAATCTATTCTACAAAATCGATTTGATAAAGCCTTGACAGTTCGTGGCACTCTGAAATTACATGCGGTCATTCCAATATCTCATAAGCTCGTAAAAACAAAATTATTTTCCGCATCAGAAAATTCTGAGTCCATGAAAATTATGAATTAATTTCAAACAGAGGTGTCCTACACTAAGTGCCATCGAGAAAATCATCGCTAGAAACATCGGCCCTTTTCAGAGCCACCAAAATATTGCAAAAGGTCGGCGCGGGGCGACGCGCGACAAGACGTTTCATTTTGTTTCTCCGGCCCAGGTAGGTTCTCCATAAATTTTTTTTTAGGGTTGAAGGGGAAGGATTCGGCTATCCGAAAAAAATTATCTCCATGAATTCCTGTAGGTCCCGCGGAAATGGCAGCGAAATTAAAAATAAAAACGACGAAAAAAAAATAGAAAGAATTTTTTTTTTTTGAAAACAAAATTTTTTCTATGAAAGCGCATTCTTTTACGAACAAAATGATTCCAGGATCAGTCCGCTCCGGTAAATACTTTTGGAGATATGAATTTTCAAACATAGCGGTGCAACAGCGACTTACCAACATTCAAATAGCTCTAACTCCGCCATTTTTGGAAATTTTTCAAAATCCCTGAAGTCGTATTTTTTTTTCCCTTAGTACTAAAGATATGTCGAATGGCGCAAAGATCCGTGACTTGACGGTTTTTCTTCGAGTGAAGTGACGTGGATCCGCTCATAGTATGAATTAATAGGTATACAAATGATAGAGTCACTACTCAGTAATAATTTTCGTTTGGATAAAAAAATTGTGCAGAGTGTTGATGAAAGTGTTCTAGATGAAGCAGTATATGCATGGTTTGTACAGCGTAGGAGCATGGGTGAACGAGTATCCGGAACAATTCCTCAAGAAAAAGCGATTATCTTGAACCGAGAACCAGAAGGTCCCACCGATTGTAAGGCAAGTAATGGGATGGCTCCATTGATTTAAAGTGAGGCATGGTATACACCAATTATCTATGCAAGGAGAGAAGTTATCAGCTGATGATATAGCAGCAGATGAATTTACTGAGTATTTTTCCACTTTCCTGCAAGAAAACAATTTTGAACTGGACCAAGTGTATAATGCGGATGAGACCGGCATGTACTGGAAATCTTTACCCTCAAAAACTCTTCTAGCGGGACACGAGAAAACTGCATCGGGTAAAAAATAAATCAACGATGAAGTAACTGTCATGTTCTGTGTTAATGCGAGTGGAACGCACAAAATTCCTTCACTTCTGATTGGAAAAGCAAAGAAACCTATATGTTTCAAGAAGAACGAAATAGAGAGATTACCAGTGGGCCAGTACATGGGCCAGAAAAGTGCTTGGATTGACTTGAATATCTTTCAGGCAACGGTATGAAGACCAAATTTTACGAGAAGTCGGAAAAAACATCCAGGATCGCCGGAACATCGAAGTAAAGTGCTCCTGCTGTTGGACAACGCTCCTTCACATCCACCTATTGCAGACTTGAATGCCATTGATGACTCGTGCCAGGTAATGGATATACCGAGAGTATTATTCAATTAAAATTAAAAGATTTATCACGGATTAGGGGAAGTTTAACTGATGAGTTCTCGGATGAGATGCATTTGTAGACAGTAAGGTCCCTGTTTTTTTCTTTTCTAAATTGATCTTGCTTAAATTGATGCATATATGTACATATATATATTTTGAATTTCTGTTCCAGATAATGTATCTTCTTCCTAATGTCACAGCTTTAATACAACCGATGGATCAGGGTGTTATTGAAAAATCGAAAAAGATGTACAGAAAAAACTTGCTAAAAGAACTATTGCTGAATAACAATAACAGTATGGCAGTACAGATGAAGAAACAAACATTGAGGGATTGTTGTTATCGAATTTCTAACGCATGGGATCTTGTTACACAGCAAAACGCTAAAAATGCTTGGAACAAGGTGTTAAAAGATCTAGAGCCAGTCGATGATGGAACTACACTGTAACGGATCAGGCGACCTAGGCCTGACCGTTAATAATTCGAACGCCAACCGTTGCGGACGTCGAACGATCTAGAATATTCGACGAGAGCGACAAGTCGCATGACGTCACAAACAGTATATAAATCGAGACACAGCTCTCAGCAGCAGCAATCTTCGGCAAAGCGACCGGGTTGACTCACCGCGCATCTATTAAATTCTACGGTCACAATAGGCAGAGCGCCTTGTGAACTAATAGCTTCACTTCAATATAAATTCTACTCTATTTTATTCGCGAGAATCAACTAAAATTAAATAAATTCCAAAATATAATAAAAGAAATAAATTTAGAAAAAAGAATATTATTTAGTCAATAGATTCATAGTCATACGAAATCAAAGTATCAAATAAAATAAATCAAATACGAAACTGTCAAAATTCAAAAAAACGAATAACGAAAAACGAATAGTCTTCGATATTAAATAATTTAGTAAGTAAGCAATCACTGTAAATATAGTTTAGGAATTGGTTGCAACCGCTTGTTTTGGTAAAATTAAAATAAATCGAATCTCTTGATGATCTAAAAGTAAGTTACTATATGCAGATCCCTTATCCGCCATTTCCAGGTTTTTCTTCATCCATATAACCAACCAAAGCTAGATACAGCCTTAGTGTGTCTCTGACACACTCAGGTCTGGCACAGCTGGTTGTATTGTTTAGAAAATTTGGGAATAAACTAACTTTAATATAACTGAAATCAAAAGGTTAGGTGGGTAAAGTGCAGCCTTAGCGCGTTTACGTGTTCAGGTCTGTGGGGAGGCGGCTTTAGTTGCACGGCGACTCAAGTCCGTAATAGGGAACATTAAATTATTGATATAAAGGTCTAGAACATATAAAATCGAGCAAAGAACTCACAATTACACTCGGTTCGCGATACCGATGGTATCGCTCAAGAACCGAAACGTAACAACACATCGTGAAGATATTGCTTACTTATGGAACATATTGAAGAAAATACCCGAATACGCCGATTGTACATATGCTGTTGCAAAACTTTGGCTCGAAGAAGATTATAAGAAAGCTGGGTGGGAAATTGTTGACATCGAAAGAATTTTGAGAAGGTATCGTTTCATCGGTTCTAGGTTCAAATCCGAATTGCAACTATAGGTCATAAATATTTATTACACACATTTTCTTGGCTGATCAGGTGAATCAAAATTTAAAACGTTATTATTTTCTATGTTTAAATTCAGGAAATGCTTTATATTTCCACAGAATTGAAAATGGTTCGATGTTGGTTGATGCATCAGAGGAGACAGTTGATGATACAGATGATGACAACAGCCAAGAGGCCTCTGCCGAACTCAGCCCAAAAGAACCATCTATACAAAAAGCTTTTCAGTCTCTTTTCGTCGTTGGTTTGAGAACAGATGGGAGTGCGAGAGCGAAGACTTGCGAACGTTACAAAATTTGCACACCAGAATTATTGATATTTCACCTGACTAGAATTCCGCAAATTCTGTCAAAGGAAGATGAAAGTCATGAAAAAAATTACAAAAATCAATGAATATCAATAAAAGATATAATGAAAATGCCTATGTATATTAGGGTGGTTCAAAAAAGACCTAAGTTCTTAGATGTTGCTGCTCATCCGTGAATATGTTGTTTGTAATTTTTTTTAACCATTCAATTTCTTTGATCTCTATTGCTAAGCACACTAGTGGTAACTCGTATTTTGGCCATCTTGAGATATTGACAGTTTTCAATTTTCAATCTTCACAGTCATTAAAAATTATATTCATAGTCGAGCGATTTCAAAGTTTGATTCGAATCAAAAAGAGAAAAGGTTATATTATTCGTTACTGTTGTATTAATATTAATGATAAATACGGCGAAATTGTTCTAGTAATTGACAACTTTAACGAAGATACAGCAACTTTAATAGAGTCATTTAATTATCAAAAAATGAACTAGATCGTCTAATAATATGATGAAAATATTCATCGATCGTTATTGTACCATCTTAGATTCATAACTCGTTTTTGACAAAAAAGTAGGTTACCACTTGTGTGCTTAGCACGGCAGTAATAGGACAATATTTACTACTGCCTCATTGGAGTTGAACTTCCGAAATTTTCCCGTTTTTGGCCATTTCAAATTACTCAGATCAAAGTGCTCATCCGGCTACCTCTACACACCCAGCCTGAAGCCAACTTAACATTTATGAAAATGGTGACGCATAAGCATTGCGTGGGTCGATTAAGTATGCCAAATAGATGAAGAATCCACCGAAACGAAAATCTCAGCTGATCCTTTTTTTGAGTTATGAGTAATTGAAAAAAAAATTTGATGACACGATAAAAAAAAATATATATATTGTAACTTTTGGCGAGTATCTTGAACCCGAAAGTTATGAGATACCCGCAGTTAGTGTGAGTTCTTTACCTATAAAAAAGAGATTTAAATTATCAAAATTAATAGGGCTTTTCTTTGAGGTACGTAGGTAGGGAAAAGGATGGGTTAGCCACCAAAAGCCACCTATGCAACCTTGTGATTTTACATTAACTCAGGACTCGGGTAGATTACTCCACCAAAGCCTGTTCCCTTCGGACTCGGGTAGAACCAAAGCCGATCCTTCTCCTATTTGAACAGAGCCGGGAAGTGAATCCAAGCCTGCTTTCCTAAACACAAAACCTATTCTTTACTCGGATCCGGGAACCTTGCGATTCCAAGACCGTGTCTCAGACTCGGAATCGTATTTCCTTGGCCCTCGGACGCGGGAAGTTAATCCAACGCCGTTCGCACTAGGAATGATCCAAAGCTGGTCCCTATAGGCTTATTCAGGGATGGAAATTGATTAGTTAGGAGTCAGTGCTGAAATATCCGACAAAGTTCAAATAAGAAAATAATAATTGTATTCAAATGAATTCTAATAAACTAATTTTTACAATGATTTACTTATTCTACTCCTATTCTAATTTCGTGACTCTAGTCGCGTTTGTTTGTTTGTTCCGTTTAGGTTTTCGTTCTGTTTGTATATTCTATTTTTATATTTTAGGCTATGCGCGGTTATGTTTTCTGTTATGATTCTATTTCGATTCCATTATATTGTTCTCCTATTCTCTTCTATTATATTTTAAATTGTGACCAATGATATTTTATCTAAAGGCAATGGATTTGATTCTATTTGCTTGAATTTATGTTAGACATTTAGCGCTAGACGCTCTAAAGCTATGTAAGTGAATTTAATAAATAATATGAGTCGCACCGGTGCTCTACCTGACTACGCTCGGAGTTATGAGTCGCAACGGTGCTATACCAGAATACGCTAGCGAGCGATTGAGCGAGCCGTTTATATACTCTCTATCCCCACTTCTTAGCGTGACGTCAGACTTTTGGTCGAACGTAGAGGATTAGTGTAATCCTTTCCTTTGTTCGGGATTTGGCGTGATTCGAGGTGCAATAATGCCGAGTATGTTACAATATATAAATATATTAGGGTGCTCCGTTTCCGGCGAACTCTTTTTTTTACGCTCCATCGACAAAATATTGTTGTATGTCCTCAAAAAGAAACCCCCACCAAGTTTGAGCCCTCAATTCCAATTCTAAGGCCGGTATTCATAGTCAGTTCTTAAGAACTTGCTTTTTCAAGACCATCTCAAGATAGCGTTATATGGGTCCTGATAGGCTGAGACCATGCTTAAGTCGTGTGCCGAGTCGACTTAAGACTGTCTGACTGTCTATGAATATCGGCCTAAGACCGATCTAAAACGTTTTGAAATGTTCCCATTCGCAAAGCAAGTAAATCTGACTTTCTTCTCAATTATCCAATGCTTAGCTGCATTTCGGGATATTGCCTTAAAATGGCGATTTTCATGTAGAAAATTGATCATTATTCGTAAGGGCCTGGTGTGATTTTCGTGTGACTCGAGTTGTTTCACCTGTTTCAACCTCAAAAGTAATTTTTTCAGGATAACTCACATATTTTCGTTGATGGGGCCGATTCGAAGTTCCGGATTTTCAAAGCTCCGAACCTTCGAAATCGTTCAGAATAAATTCGGAAATTTGACCATTCGGAGCATGGAAAATTTGGAACTCTGAACCGGCGCCAAAAGGCCCTATTGTTTCATCGCCTAGAACTCAAAGTTTAGAAGACTTGAATACAATACAAAATATTTATAAATTTTGAAGTCCCTCACGCGATGATACAATAGGGCCTTTTTTTTTTTATAGAAAATCAAATTTCCTGTGAATTTGACATTTAAATATTTCTTCTAGCTTTACGCCGTTTTTCAGATATCAACGAAAATATGTGAGTTATTCTGAAAATATGACTTTTGAGGTTGAAACGGGTGAAACGACTCGAGTTACACGAAAATCACACCAGGTCCTTGCTAAGAATGATCAATTCCCTGCATGGAAATCGCCATTTTAAGGCGATATCACGAAATGCAGCTGAACATTGTATAATTGAAAAAACAATTCGGAAGATTTGAATGCTTTTTAAATCGCAACATTTCAAAACGTTTTAGATCAGTCTTAGGATTGGAATTAAGGGCTCAAACTTGGTGGGGGTTGTTTATTGTTGTATGTCCTTTTTGAGGACATACAACAATATTTCGTCGGTGAAGCGAAAAAAAAAGTTCGCCAGAAACGAAGCACGCTAATTTATTTATGTGTAATTTTTTTTTTTTTTTATCGTGCTGTAAAAATTTTTTTTTTTTCAATTACTCATAACTCAAAAAAAGGATCAGCTGGGATTTTCGTTTCGGTGGATTTTTAACCTATTTGGCATACTTAATCAACCCACGCAATCCTTGTGCGTCACCATTTTCATAAATGTTAAGTTGGCTTCAGGCTGGGTGTGTCTAGACTCTCATTCAATGAGCATTTTGGTTCAAGATGAGACTCGTACGATAATAATTGGTACTGCTGGGGAGATATTGTATTTTTTTTCGATATTTAGTGTTTTTTCAGAGATTCAATCGGCAGGGGTTGCTCATGAGACGGTTTTTTCTTACCATTATGAGGAAGAAATACAAGCAGTTTGCAGTCTGTGAGACCATTTTTACTATTGCCTCATTTTGCTAATTTCACTTGAAGGGGAGTCGCCCTCAATGAGGCAATAGTAAAAATGTCCCGCAGACTGCAGACTGCTTGTATTTCTTCCTTATAATGGTAAGAAAAAACTGTCTCATGAGCAACACCTGGCAATCGAATCTTTGAAAAAACACTAAATATTGAAAAAACTCCAATTTTTCCGAGGCAGTACTAAATATTATCGTACGAGTCTCATCTTAAATCAAAATGCTCATTGAACGATAGTCTAGAGGTAGCCGGATGAGCAGTTTGATCTGAGTAATTTGAAATTGCCAAGAATTGCAAAATTTCGAAATTTCAACTTCAATGAGGCAGTAGCAAATATGGTCCTGTAGAGCTGAAAAAATGGAATATTTTCCAAAAATCACAAACAACATATTTACGGATGAGCAGCAACATCTGAAAACTTGGGTCTTTTTTGAACCACCCTAATGTATATTCATATATAAACAATTTAGGTTTCACTTTTTTTTTTCAAATTTCGTCGATGATATAGGCATGTACGTGTGGTTTACAGATATTTCTGGCATTTTCACTGATTATAATCGCTTTCCTCACGCCTATCCTAAGTCATTCCTTGCCGTTCCAAATTTTTTTGTTCAATTTTTTTTCTCAAACGGATTTAGAATAATGATTTATAGAATATATATCTAGTCATAAGAACTGCGTAAAGAAATGATTTTCTTCCAATCTCTCCAGTGGAGAGCCCCTCGATTGATTGTCGATAGAATCCAAACGGATTTAGAATACTGATTTATAGATTATATATCTAGTCATAGAAACTGCATAGAGAAATGTTTTTTCTCAGTCTCTCCAATAGAGAGCGACTCGACTGATTGTCGAAGGAATCCTAACGGATTAAATACATTATAGTGAATTAGTTTTCACGCATATCTATCGCTCTGCATCAAAGCGAGGGACAACTACGGTTGCTCGTCATACCGATAAGAATTCTGACCAGGGATTTTCTCTGAACTTATCATGTCTAACTCTACGTTAGAAATATCATAGTTGATTAGTTTCAACTTTTATCAATCGTTCTGCACCAGAGCGAGAATAAGCCGCTTTTGTTGCTTTACACTGCGACGTTTGTCCAACACAGTGTTAGTACTCATGATGTACATATATAATTCTCGATTTGTTCGGGTTATCATTTAGTGCAATTATTTGCATGTCTTGCAGTGTTTACAAACACTGCCGCGAAATAATCGCGAGCATTAGTGTACGTATATATACCGGCGTAGCGAGCATCGGAAGATGCGCGCTGCGCCATCTAGCGGTAGGTAGAGGTACCAAACGTGCGGTAACTGCGCCATCTAGCGGTGGGCAGAGGTACCAAACGTTCGGTATCTCTGTTTTAGCGCGGTGAAAGGCAGCCGGCCGGGGCCTCCCGCACGGAAATATATATATGCGAAAAATATATGCGAACATAGATGTGACATATTTTTTTTTTGCGCCTTTTTATAATTTTTATAAGTTTGACATAAATGTCGGATATTGGTCGGATATATGTCAACATAAATGTCGCGGCATGTATGTCGACATAGATGTCGACATAGATGTCAACACGATTTGATATAAATATCGGATATATGTCAACATAAATGTTGCGGCATGTATGTTGACATATATCCGACATTTATATCAAATCGTGTTGATATCTATGTCGATATCTATGTCGACATACATGCCGCGACATTTATGTTGACATATATCCGACCAATATCCGACATTTATGTCAAACTTATAAAAATTATAAAAAGGCGCAAAAAAAAAATATGTCACATCTATGTTCGCATATATTTTTCGCATATATATATTTCCGTGCGGGCTTGAAACGTTTCACTTCACCTTAAGACGGAAGCAAGAGAAAACAGTTAACAATGAATCACCAATGATTGCCAAAAAAATTAAAAGAGAACTGATTAATAAAGCCGAAGGTGAGACGACTGACGTTGAGACGGCTGCACTGATACGAATAACAACAAAGAAATAATATTACCCTGGTGAAAATCATTTCTACGCCAAACTACGAAAATGATCTACGAAAAAGTAGAGGATTTCGGACTTTTCGTAGTTTTTTTTTACGTCAGATTTTGCACAAAGTAGTAGTTTTTTGTAGATAGTTCTAGAACGAAATTCGATATGATTTCGATCTTTGTAGTAAATATCTGTAGTTCATCGTGGTTTTCCGTATTTTGTAATAGTTTTTCGTAGATAGTCGTAGAATGGGATAATACTGTATGCGATATTTGTAGTAAATATCCGTAGTTCACCGTAGTTTTTCATGGATAGCCATAGAATGCAATACGATAATATATATGTTATATATATGGGGAATTCAACGTGAACTCGACCAATGTTTTTCTCTCACCATTTTTAATTCGCTTCACGATTTTTTATACGATTCTACGACCTCGAAAAAGCACTGCTGAATTTTTCCAGATTTTTCCCTCCAACCGTTAATTTTCCATGATTATTCAAACCCATTTCGAAATTGGCACTTTTAAAAAATCTCGAAAAATTCTCAAAAATCTTTTTTTTTTTTTTATTCCGATCATTTCGACACCCCTCCCATGATAGGATCATTATTCCTTCTTTTTTTCTCAGCACTTTTAACATTTTGAACAAACGAAACACCATGTTCCAAAGTCTCGAAAATTCTTGAAAAATTACGAAAAATTCTGTGTTTAATTCTGAATGTTTTCGCGTGAGACCCACGATGACGGACGAAAAAAAGTTGTTTTGATCCTGCGTAGCAACGAACGGGCCAAGTTTTGCACAAAAATCTGCAAAACTTAGCCCTCTCGATGCCACGCAGAAAAACAATCGGGAAATATCCGATAATTTTGAAGGTCTTGTGGTATTACTACAGACAATATTTGAGAATTGGTCTTGAGAGTTCAACACTATATCGGCATTGATTTGAGGCAGTGAAACCTATTTTTTATACCGTGGGAATGAAGAATAATAATAATTCCCTCTGCGGGGGGGCTTAAAAAATCCTTTTTTTCGTCCGTCATCATGGGTCTCTACAGTCCTCAAACAACGGAATATCAATTATACGAATATCTACGAAAATTTACAAAGACCTACGAACGAAATGAAGCTAAATCATTTTTCGTAGTTTTTCGTACATATTCGTAGAACTGATATTCTTTCGCTTGAAGACTGGAGGTTTTCATGATTTTTCATGAAAATTCGGAGATTTCCACTTCCAAAACTACAGGATAAACTCAAAAAAAGACTTCGCTCCATTTTGTTTGTAGATCTTTGTAGATTTCCATAGATAATCGTAGAACTGATATTCCGGTGCTTAAGAGGTGAGATGCACTCAGCGGCGTGAAAAAAGGAGTATTTTCAATAATTTATTTTGCAACGATGGTCAATTATTTCTTGTCAGACTTATTACAGAGTTGTTATGTAAGGTTTCATCTTCACGTATGTTACGAACGAGCCGGAGGGTGTCGCAATACACCACGCGACACGGAAGAATTTAGGCTGCCGGTTCAGCGATTTCGTCATAGATATGAGCTAGTGGATGAGTGAACCAAACTGCGCGGGTGACTCAAAGGTTGGTTGCCCAAGAGGCTGACCAAGGAAATTCCATCCCCCGCCAAAGCCTATCGGTAAGGGATAAAAAGACCCCGTATCCCTTACACAGTAGTCAGAACTATCGCCGAAAGTGACCGTGCAACCGGGACCGTCACACCTTGTCGCTGGAGGTTATCCGACTGGAGAAGACCGGCTTGGTATAGGAGCACATCGCACTGCAACCGCCAAGACACCCTCAGGGCTATACGTAATCTTCGACCATCGGCCTCCTTGGTGACAGGTTGTAGAAGCTGACGAACCGCGCAGTCAGGTAGCACTATTCCCACTGGCTCATACCCATCTTAATTCTTCCCTTACCTTCGTAACTATCACTATCACTACAACTGTTATTACGAACAAATATCACTATTATTGTCATTACTATTACGTACATAACTTTAACCATTACAACAAACAAATATCACTACTATTACAAAACTATTACTATTACTATTCTAAACTATTACCATTCATGATACGATTGCTATTCTAAATCCTTCTCTTATTAGTGACGAGAATATATATATATCCTTGAACGTGTCAAAAGGGCATCACCAAGTCTGAATTATTATCCTCTCATCTTCCATTCAATCCTTCAGGTCCACTTTAGTGGTTTAATAAAGCAAAGACCCACAACGGGAGTCACTTTACCGCTCAGGTGACTTCCGTATTCTAAATTACGATCAAGAGTAGCCGGCAATCTCGCCAATGCTCGCTTGCACGTAACACGTACACCAAATTTCAAAAAAAAAATATTAATTATTTATTAAGATATGGCCCCTTACGTCGGGCCCCTCTCGCAAACAGGCCTCCGCGGTGACCATCACACCATCGGACTGGATTATATGAAATCAATAAGACAAGAAAAAATGATTAGTTTAATAATAAATCTAGTCTTTAATCGAAGCTTTTGGTTTTTTGTTGAAAATTAACAAAATGGCGGCTCCTGACAGCTTTTTTCCCGATTTTCGACCAAAAAATCATGATTTTGCTGTTGAAAAAAATCGAAATCTTCAACCAAAATGCAAATCCTTCGATCAAGGACTAGTTTTTTTATGTTATTTATAACCTGTACAAATTTGATCAAAATCCGTCAAGTGGTTTCGGAATTACAGTGGTCACCGACTTGAAGAACGTAGTTCCGAGATAAACGCGTTTTATTAATTATTTTATTTTTAATTTTTATGTAAACGCACAAGTATTGTGACGTCCTGATCTAAAGTCACTAGTACAAAATAGCTGATAGATATCGTCCATCGAAACGCATGGAAGGTTCTGGAAATTGGTAGAAGGTCGTAGAAGCTTCTCGATCGCAGACGATGCTATCGACGCGCGACTTTCAAAATAATAACACCTAAATTGGTGAAAATAGGATCAAAAGAACTTGCGCCAGTATGAAGGCAATATTAAACTCCACCAATTAGCCAGAATCGTACCAAATAAGATGTAAAATAAGATCGAACAATATAGAAGCTTCCAGAACAATCAAGACGCTTACAGGAAGATCAAAATCAGTATATAAGCAGCGTAAAGAGGTGTCATAGGACAGTCGTGCAGTTACACCCGCGAAGTTAAGATCGGTCAATTAAAGATAACTCCTGAAATCGTCTAGATTGTTGATTAACTTATTGCTTAGTAATATAGAGTCATTTTTATAACTTAGAGTCAATTTGTGATAAACTTAGATTTTTGTATAAATTTAGAGTAATTATAATCCTCAGTATATTTGATATAAATTTCGTTTTCTCGGTACGTAAAAATCAGAACAAATATTATCATAGATGATTTATATAATTTAAATAATTCTACTTGAACCGTTTTCCGTTTATAATTTGCCTAATTAATAAAGTTAGCCGCGCGCAGTAGACGCAGTTATAATCATAAAGATTATAGAAATAAAGACAAGTTTGTGAAAGTGAAATAAATATTCCAGTTTCTATTTATTATTTAAGTGCTGTGAAGTGTCATTCCTCATAATACCCAGCAGATTAACAACACATCCTAATATCCGGCTGAGGTCGCGTTATATGGTAAGCAATACAACACCTAATACAGGTAGCGTCTTCGTCCTGCAATATAACGCACTCAAGGCCAAACATCGGCTGGAGATCACTCATCTCGACGCCCAATAAGTGGCTGACAGATAGTAGCGGCTTCGCTGATTATACAACCATATATAATCTCATTACGAGTCTTAATAAAAGATTAGTAATTGTAGCGCCACTAATCATTGTTGTTAATTCTCCTATCACTTCCTGGTATTCTTTTTCATTTCCTGACTCAATGAGCGGAAGGGAGATCGTATAAAGAATCCAGGCTTCATCTAGGCACAGTTTCAGCATACCACCTCGAGACAGTCTCACACACCCGAGTACGAAGACCCCACAGCTGATCGGCAGGGCTTAGATACAACGCGGTCGTGAGTGTGTGGAAGGTAAACACCACCAACACAGACGTTCATCAGCAACAGAGGCATATTCGAATATTCACAGATATAGAAATTAAAGCCAATATCGCCATAACACGAGTCCGAACTATAGAATAAAATTAAAGTATTGCATCGCTCTCCTGGACCGTTACAGTATCGACCACTCAGTTCCAGTGCCACAAATATACTGATGCATAACCAAAAATTCCAAGTACGCAACAAAACTATTCACAAAATATCATAGGCGGGTCGAAACCGGTTGCTTGCAGCTACCGTCCGCTACCTGCCAGGCGGGTCCGACACCGCTTCACTCATTGTAGGATATCTCGGAAACTATTCATCGGATTGACTTGAAATTTGCAGAGAATATTTTCGAAACATCATATTCCAAGAAAATGCAATAAAAAAATTTTCATTTTTCGAAAATCCTGAGTGCATCTCACCCCTTAAAGACTGTAGATTTTCGTAATTTGTCGTGGAAATTCGTAGTTGTCTACTTCTAAAACTACGATAAATTACACTTTTTTACGCTTTGAATGTTTTCGTATTTTGGCGTAGAAATTATTTTCACCAGGTTATTTAGTACGTTTTGCATTTTTAAATATGTAATTTAATAAATATATTGTATTGTTCACACTATTATTGCTCAAATAGATAGTTAACCCTTTATTTTCATCCTCTGACAAGTATTCAAACCAATTTGACGATCTAGTGGCACTAACTGACCCCGCACGTGGCAGAAACTGGCAAATACCGTTTGCAGGGTGTCATAAACCGGGACACGGAAGGGGTTATCTTTGAAATTTAATTTAAATTCATTCTTACATATTTGTAAAAGAATGATGTGTAGAATTTGAAGAAAAAACTATGTACTTGCCCCCTATCCCCTCCAAATTCAACCTGACCTAAAAAAAATACATTATCCAGGTAAAAATACTACAGCGCTGGGCTCTTGGTGGCACTAACCGGGACATTGACGGTACTTAACTAAATACATGCATATTGTTAGTCATCTACATGCATATGAAACGAGAAATCATAATTTAATCAAAATTAACAAAACTAGAACACATACGGCGGAAAAATCAATCATATACAAAGGATTCGATGATTTTAACAAATTATCAAATACGATACGAAATGAATTTAACATTAATTCATTCAAAAGACTAACTCTAGAATGTATTAAAGAAAACGTAAATCTGTAGACACTGGCCTGGCCCTCAGTAAGACAGAGATTGTGATCATCACAAAGAAGAGGATAAACACGGCCCTCCACTTGCGGGTCGGAGCTGAAACAGTGGAAACAAAGCCAGCCGCCAAGTACCTCGGAATCATGATCGACTCCAAACTGAGCTGCTGGGAGTAGATTCGACGAACCGCGGATAAAGCTGCCAAAGCCGTCACTTCCCTGAGTAGACTCATGGCAAATGTTACCGGGCCAAAATCCAGCAAACGCCGGCTGCTGATGACCGCGGTTCAATCCGTCCTTCTGTACGGTGCCGAAGTGTGGGCGGACTCCCTCACCAAAGAGGTATACCGAAAGCGCCTGGCTCAGGTGCAGAGAAGAGCAGCACTCAGAGTGGCCTCCGCGTATCGAACGGTCTCGGAACCAGCCGTTCTAGTCATCACTGCAGTCGCTCCCATCGCGCTCCTTGCCAAGGAACGCAAGGCGGTATATGAAAGAAAGGCAGAGGTCGGCAAAATGGCGGCGAAGCAAGAAGAAAGAGCGAACACTCTCCGGAGCTGGCAGACTTCCTGGGATCAAGACTCGAGAGGACGTTGCACGGTGAGACTCATACAGAATGTGAAACGATGGACCGAAAGGCTGCACGGCGAGGTCGATTATTATCTCACCCAGTTCCTGAGCGGACACGGGTACTTTCGATCTTACCTGCACAGGATGCAACGGGTGACATCACCGAACTGTTTATACTGCCCGGGGGCACTCGACGACGTGGAGCATACCTTCTTTGGATGTGACCGCTGGACGCAATGCAAGAAGGAAGTAGAGGTCAAGACCGGACAGCTGACTCCAGACATCACCGTGGAGATCATGCTAAGAGGGGAAGAGCAATGGAAAATGATAGCAAGCTGGGTGCAGAGCATCCTTCGCACAAAAAAAAGGGACCTAGATGAAGTTCCCACATGACAAGCAAGAAAATGAATACAAACCAGATGTGAGCCCGCAGGGCTAATGAAAAAGACCTAGCCCGAAGTAATGTGCTAAACGGTTCCGGGTTAGGGTCCAGGAGCGACGGGAGGTGTTTTAGACGGTAGTCCATCTATGGGAGTCCGACACTGGGGGCAAGCAATTGCCCTTGTGCGTAATGCATTTCACCTTCCTAAAAAAAAAAAAAAAAAAAAAAAATCATTATTATTATTATTATTATTATTATTATTATTATTATTATTATTATTATTATTATTATTATTATTATTATTATTATTATTATAACGAAATAATCACAGAATTATCGAGCATTATAAAAATTTACTAGACTATTAAAGCTCAATGCTCGGAGATACAATGAAAAACATTTCTTGAAAGAGCATGATTATTCTGGTGGGTTTCCGGTGCGCCGTATATACTCATGTTGCCACGGTACTTCACCTTCTGGAGTTGTAAAGTATTTCTTGAGTACATTTCTCATTCCAATTGCGTTGGGAAGTGCAATTTGTGCCGAAGCAGGATCTATGTTTCTGAAGTCGTCTTGTTGCTCTCTCCATCTACCAAGATGCAAAACTCCATCTTGATCTTCCCGGTCGACAAAATTCGGTGGAGCATAGAGTCTTCTCGGTGGCTGTAGTGCTTCGTCCAGTGATCTCAAAAAATTATGTAAGCATACGGTAGCTACAATTATCTTATCAACTGCTTCGGGATGTACACTAAACGTAATGGATTCTGATCCGGACGAGTTGGACAATTCTAGAAACAGCCAATCGGCGCTCTGGATTTTTTTAATCCAGAGCGCCGATTGGCTGTTTCTAGAATTGTCCAACTCGTCCGGATCAGAATCCATTACGTTTAGTGTACAGTTATCGCCTTCCTGAAAATGCACCAACGCGAAGACAGGATGCCAAATGCATTTTCTATGACTCGACGAGCCCTAGATAGTCGATAGTCAAATATGCGGCGTTTGCTCTCATCCAAGCCACGTCCTGGATAAGGCCTCATCATTCTTGTGGAAAGCGGGAATGCTTCATCACCAACAATAAAGCAAGGTGTATGTATATTGCTTCCGGGTAACTGAGCAACACCTGCAGGTAATCCGAGCAGGTCTTACTTTAATAGCTGTCCTATCGAACAGTCGGCGAATATACCGGCATCGCTATTACTTCCCATTTCCCCGACGTGTACTAGGGTGAACTTGTAGTCTGCATCGCAGACCGCAAGAAGTACGATACTGAACGTTTTCTTATAATTGAAGAATAAGCTGCCAGAGTTTGGAGGTGCCTGTACTTGAAAGTGTTTTCCATCAATAGCGCCCATGCAGTTGGGGAAATTCCATTTCTCTAGGAAAGAAGATGCGATGTTTTTCCATTCAGCTTCTGTAAGCGGTTTCAAACACAGAGGTGAAAGTACATGCGCAAGCACCTCGGTTACTTCTATGATAATTATTCGAGCTGTTGATTCACCAATCCTGTACGCTAATGCGATAGACAAAATTTGGTCACCAGTGGCAAGGTATCTACAAGTCACAAGTATTTTCAGTTTTTACGGGAATATGATTACTCGTCTTTGGAATATAACATTCACTCCTTGTATCACGTGTATACCCACCTCAATGTTGATGAAAGTCTTTCTTCAAGACTCAGCGCTCTCGGATGAAATTTGAATAAATAGGGTCCAACAAGATGTAGTACATAATCAAATGTCTGGACATTCATTCTCGTGTATCTATGAAACATCGTTTCGTCTTCTCGTAACTCTTGAAATAAATTGTTGTGATGACCTCGAGCTATTCGGTTCTGATTTACCGGCCTCACCCACCAACGTCGATTTCTCCATCGCAGATTTCGTCTCCTCCGACGTAGAATTATATAAGTCATCATTAGGGTGGTCCTTATTTGGGGGTCAGTGGAATTTTGTCCGTGCCTCCCCCTAGATTAGTTCGAAATAAATTCAGAAAAACGTGGGCCAAATGTGAGCTTTCTAGCTCAACGGGAAACCGTGCCGGTAAGCCCGTACTTTTTCCTGTTTGAATAACATAGGATTTTTCATCGAATGAATGCATTTTTTTTTACAAGCCTATCGTTCATCGGAAAAATCTATCATTCCGTCACTATATAGTATTATAGTGTGTAAGTTGGTGCAAATTTTTCAGGTCACCCGAAATCATATTCCACAGAGTAACTGCACACACAAGACGACGATTTCAAAAAGTTACAACTGTATTCATCCGAAAAGGCTCGTATCATTTTTTGATGATGATTTCACCGACAAAATTTAAATTTAAATTCAAATTCAGTTTTTTTTTTTTTTTTTTCAAATTTATTTCTATTTTTATTTTATTTTATATAACGCAAGCATGTTTTCCTCGCTTTTTGATGCCTTTGTATGGGACCTAAAGTAGTACTTTTAAGTCCTAGGACCACTTAAAAGTACCACTTTAAATCCTAAGGACTTAAAAGTACTACTTTAGGTCCCATACAAAGGCATCAAAAAGCGAGGAAAACATGCTTGCGTTGTATAAAATAAAATAAAAATAAAAATAAATTTGAAAAAAAAAAAAACTGAATTTGAATTTAAATTTAAATTTTGTCGGTGAAATCATCATCAAAAAATGATACGAGCCTTTTCGGATGAATACAGTTGTAACTTTTTGAAATCGTCGTCTTGTGTGTGCAGTTACTCTGTGGAATATGATTTCGGGTGACCTGAAAAATTTGCACTAACTTACACGCTATAATACTATATAGTGACGGAATGATAGATTTTTCCGATGAACGATAGGCTTGTAAAAAAAAAATGCATTCATTCGATGAAAAATCTTATGTTATTCAAACGGGAAAAAGTACGGGCTTACCGGCACGGTTTCCCGTTGAGCTAGAAAGCTCACATTTGGCCCACGTTTTTCTGAATTTATTTCGGACTAATCTAGGGGGAGGCACGGACAAAATTCCACCGACCCCCAAATAAGGACCACCCTAGTCATCATCAAAAATACTATTATCAACTCATCGACATCCATAATGGTGTAAAGAAGGAACTACTGATATTAATTTCGCAGAAAAGTATAACGACTGCGATAAGATAGCTTTCATCCCTATTCGGTACACAAAAATTACGAATATCCTGTCACGAACTGTTGCTCTACCACGTGCGTCTCGTATTGAAAATTTGAACAGCGGAAATGTTTATACGTAGCGTAGCAACAGTTTAAAGCGCGTGATTGGTCGCCGATGTGTATGGTTGCTTGCCTGTACGTGTTCCGAACGACGAACACGGCATGACGAAAAGTCTGTGCTCTGGGCTTTAGACCGTAGAGCGCCTTTTTTAATTTGTAGACTTTATTATCACCTGCTTCATAACCCTCCGGCTCATTAACATACACTTCTGATTTTATTTGGCCATTGAGAAATGCAGTTACAACATCCATTTGTTTTATATGTAGGTTATTTTTACACGAATACGACAGTAAAATTTTTAAAGTTTGCATTTTTCCTACTGGCGAATAGACATTTTATAAATATTCCTTTTGTTGGAAGCCTCTTACAACTAATCTCGCTTTATGAGTATTGTCGTTTTTCTTTTTATATATCCATTTGACATCGATGATTTTTTTATCTTTTGGTGTTTCGACGAGTTGCCACGTATCATTTTCCTTTAGACTTTTAATTTCAGCATTCATCGCCTTCCGCCATTCTTTTGATTCATTCCAAGTTATCGCCTCCTCGAATGTACTCGGTGTATTCGCATTAACATAATGAACATAAATGAAGTGAGTTACAGAATTTCCGTACCTATCTATAGTGCCTTTCTTTCTATCCGATTTTCTTAGTACCTTAAAATTTTCGTTTTCACTATTGTCAATATCTGTATTATTTTCATCCACATTATTTTCATCGGTCTCACTCTCACACTTTTCATGTTCATATTCTCTAATTCATCCGATTCACTCTCATAATTCTCATTTTCAACAGTCTCCTTTTCGTCAAATTCACTCTCGTTGTATTCTCTATCTTTCTGATCATCGATCTTTTCTAAGGAAATTAATTGCATTCCATCCTCAACTACTTTTATATGCCTAGCATTGATTACTTTACCATTAATCAAGACTCTATTACTAGGGTGGTCAAAAAAAAAAAAAGTTTTTTCCTTATCATCTCAAAAGTTTCGTTTAGGTATAAAACAAATTCTCCTAAAAGGGCAGCTCGATATCTCAACTCTCCGAGACGCTCAACGATTTTCCGTTTTCCCATCTAAATAACACATGAAAAATTTATTTTTTCGTTTTTTCTGCATAAAACTCCGAAAAAAAATGTTATTCCAATTTCGATGCACATATTTTCGTAGGGAATTCAATTCTCTACAAAAAAGGTCTCCTAAGGTTTTCTTGTGATCTTAACAGGTTAAAAGTTATCAGGCTTTAAACCCCTGCAACTCAATTAAATTTAACCAGATATAATTTCAGAACGATTTTCAAATTTCTTCGAATGTGGAATGATTTCTAACTGTGTAAAATGAAGAGCAAAAACAATATCTGTTACAAGTAGTTGCTGATCATAGAAGAAAATATCCTAATTGTAACTAACATAATTATTTATAATTGAAAGCGTAATATTATTTTAAAAATATTGTAATTACTAATCCATTAGTAGACTGTGAATTTGTGATTGTATGAACAAATATTTGCGACAGTTAAAGATTATTTTTAGACAGTTCGAAATCATTCCACATTTGAAGAAATTTGAAAAATTTCTGAAATTATATCTGATTAAATTTAATTGAGTTGCAGGGGTGTAAAGCCTGATAACTTTGAACCTGTTGAGATCACAAGAAAACCTTATGAGACCTTTTTTGTAGAAAATTGAATTCCCTACAAGAATATGTGCATCAAAATGGGAATAACATTTTTTTCGGAGTTTTATGCAGAAAAAACGAAAAAATAAATTTTTCATGTGTTTTTTAGATGGGAAAACGGAAAATCGTTGAGCGTCTCGTAGAGTTGAGATATCGAGCTGCCCTTTTAGGAGAATTTGTTTTATACCTAAACGAAACTTTTGAGATGATAGGACTTCGAAAAAAACAAAAAACCGTTTCTTTTGGACCACCCTACTCTATACCCATTTGTTGTATAGCCCAGGAATCGGCCACGCCGGCTCGCCGAGCCAGCCCGGCTCTAAGTGTCAATTAGTGCGACCGTAAATCCCCTCGGTCTACCTGAAAACGGTCAGTCGTCCTTACCTGGAAATGCAATGGTAGGGGCAGCGTTCAGGAGAAATAAAAGGAACTAAGGGGTTTGCTCTATTTTCGACGGTAAGAACTGAGTCCGACCGTCCAGGTCTTGTCATACCTGCATATCCCCACTCATACCTACCAAAATCCAAGAAATGGCGTTAAAAGGATTAGTGCCGGTGAACGGGGTAATAGGATTAACAGCTTTGACTCTTTCGACTAATGAGTCTGCCGACCCCTGGTATAGCCTACTAGTACGCCTAATTCTGCTTCATTGTCCCATTTACTTTTTCTTTTTACTTCAGGAGTTCGTACAAACACTCTACTTCCGTAAATCTTTAAATTTTCAACATTGGGTTTTGTTCCAAAAAATATTTCATACGGTGACTTATTCTCTACTGTATTCGCAATTGTTCGATTCTTTAAATAAGATACTGTACTCATTATTTCTGGCCAATAACGTCTATTTTACTTTTCATTATCTATGGTGATTTAAGAAAAGTATTGGTTTCGGTCGAAAAGTGGATTCGCTAATTTCAACGAATCTTTACGTTTTCTACCCTCTGGAATCCAAAAAACAGGTTTGAGAAAATGTCGGTCTGTCGGTCCGGCGGTCTCACTGGTCTGTCGCATGAATCCGCGCGATGATCTGGGAAACGGCTCGATGGAAAATTCTGAAATTCGGAGGACTTGACCTTCGAATGACGGGAATGAAAAATTGCCATATCTTATTAAATTCGAACGTTCGCTTCTATCGGAAATCAGTTGACTTTTAATTTGATATGTGTATATTTTATTGATCTAAATCAATTTTTCCGTTGAGTGCCGGGGCCCCTTGAGACCCGGAGCCCCGGGCCCGGGCCTCGTGGGCCCGTGCCCAAAGATGGCACTGAATATCTGATCTTTTCTTCTCGGGAAGCTAAAGCTAGACTGACTTGTTTTACAATAATGCTTGTTGACGCAGCAACCGAAATTCTTATATTTTAGAAGATGTCTTTCATCATACTAACTCACTCGCGCGCGTCTGATTTTTGTTTTTTAGATTTCAAATTTGCATTTTAGAAGGAACAATGCTCACGAAAGATACGTACTTGACGATCGAAACGATGCTTTTCATCTACAGACAAAAATCAACACAGTCACACACAGCGATATGATTGGTCTCTTTCGTTAGATTCAGTTAATCAAATCGTTGTGTGTCTGACTGTGTCGATTAAAACTACCCGGGAAAAAAAGTTTTTATATAATCATATAAAATTACATATAATTTTACAAAATCCTATAAAATTTTATAAAATTTCATATGAAGACAGATGAAAATTTATAAAATTATATTAGTTTAGATAGAATTTTATATGATTATATATAGTTGCATATATACATTTATATATTCATGTATAATTATATCTGACAAAAAACTAAAACCATACATAGGTTTATATGGTTATATATAATTATATATGACAATATATGATTACATATAACCATATAAATATCTACGCACAGTCAAATCAAGCCATATATATTTATATATAATATTATATATAATTATATATAATTATAAAAAGCCATACATGATTATGTATGACTTTATATGACTATATATGAAACACAAATCAATCTTACATTCTTATATTACGTTATATATAAAATTATATATGACTATATATGACTATATATAATTATTTTATATATGACTATATATAATTTTATATACTTATATAAAAACTTTTCATCTGGGTGTATATAGATAGTAGCAGTGTTGCGAGTCACTAATTACATTTGTAATGGAGTTACTCATTTAATTACCCATTACTTTGGTAATGTGTAATTAAATCGAGTTTAATTACACATTACCAAAGTAATGTGTAATTAAATAAAGTTTAATTACACATTACAAAAGTAATGTGTAATTAAATAAAGTTTAATTACACATTACCAAAGTAATGTGTAATTGAATAAAAATTAATTACACATTACGAAAGTAATGAGTAATTGAAAAAAATTTAATTACAATTTTCACAACACTGGATAGTAGTGAATTAATGAAAAATATATATTTTATATTATTATGCAGGTGTATGTACACTAAACGTAATGGATTCTGAGCCGGAAGTGTTCGTTGGACAAATTAATTATGTTGGTAATGGAAATAATCGACAGCGACCTACGGAGTAGGCTGTCTATGCAAACTCAGCATAGTCTATGCCGAAAATCACGTAAATATACGACGATGACACGTAACCTTGATAAATGACAAAGAAAAATTATTAAACAGAAGTGAAGTTATTTAAAAATATTATGAAGTACTATAAAGGAAATAAAGTTAATTATACGAAATATTAAGGTCGGACTACATGCTCAAGCGAGCGCCAAGTCATTAAAGGACGAAGAAGAAGAAGATGACACGTAACCCTGAAATGCGACCGCGGAGTGAAATAGCAGTGCCCGTGAGGTTCCCTATAAATGATTCTCTTAACTTATTGTCAAACATTGCGGCAAAAAACGGAAATAATATCGGAAGTCTTGCGGTGAGACTTCTCTTGTGAATATATAATTTTAACCCTTCGTTGTCACACTGGGTCCACCGGACCCATGGTCTAACTTTGTAGCTAAATATCTGTTACTGAAAAGGTACAAATGGGCCCTTTTTTACTATTTACTGTTAGTTTGGACTATCCCTAGTCGGGAGACCCCGAGAGCCTTTCAGTAGAAGCGTCAGTGTTAGTGTGACAGCTGTTTAAAGAAAATCGTGCGCGAGGTGTGGGTCATTGTGACCCAAGTGTGACAATGGCGTCGACTTGTGTGAAAAATTGAGACGGAATAATTTTTTTTTTAATATTCCGTACAAGCCGTAAGTATAATTGTGGCAATCGTTATTTTATTTTTTTCTCAAATATTGGAGAAAAAAAAAAAACAAAAAGCAAAAAGCAGTGCATTTATGAACTGTCTTTCCACCTCGTTGCGTCCTACTTGCGGACTTGGTCGCAAGTGCCAGCTCTCCGACGCGACATTACTACATAAGACAGGAAATATTAGCAATTCTCAAGTACGAGGGTTCCACACCACCAAAAGGAAGACGATACTTGGAAAAAGGGGTCCGGTACAGACTGTGCACCCCACAGCAGGATCCTTCAGTCGAAGGAGTAATGCTCCTCCTGTCAGCGTCCAATGTGCAGCTAACATCGAGCTTTTATGTATGTCGACCGTACTGTAGCGGATTGAATACCTTTTTTGTTGACCTTTCATCGTTTTATTTTATATTAATAAACCATAATACTATTAGTATTTGACTAGAAATAGCCATGTTTTTAAACTTTAAAATCGACCTTATCTATGTGTCGGAATAAATATACTTTTTGAAACGTACACCACCGAGCTATTTTTTTCCATTAAGTACCCTATTTCGAAAGCGTCGTCCATAAATTTTATGAAAAAATATTAAAAATTGAAAGAGTTACAATTTTTTACGTTCAAAAGGGTCTTTTTTGCAAATTGATAGCTTTCGGATTTTTTTTACCATGTCGAAATTTTATTTTTCAAAAAACAACGATGGATTTTTATTCTAGAGAGTTCAAAGTATGTGAAAATATTTTGTTGATTGAAATCGGACTGATAGTTCGGATGCACGAGCCTTTTGAAATCCGTCTGGGTCTATCTGACCCAGTGTGACAACGGCGGGATTCCTGAGAAGTGTGACAACGAAGGGTTAATAACGAAAATCTGCTTGTAGAACAAGATTCTTTGTAGGTTATTCACTGTTATTATATAGGATAGCAGCTGAGAAAGGTCCTCTCGGGGTGGATGTAGGTGAATGGTGTCTGAGCGACGAGCAGGGTGGCTCTAGAACTTACCTGCGAAACCTATGACGACTTTTTCCTGACTGACGCAAAAATCCCCCGATTTCCACGGAATCTTTACAATTTCAACATATATTTTCAAACCTCAGCCGAGGCCCAGATCACAGGACTCCTCCAGGTTTTATCTGTTTCCCCCATGCCACTCTGGAAGAATTTAGATGAGAATGAAAAAGACTACGAATCGCCACCGCAGCGTGTCCATCCTGTCATATCACCTGGCTGAAAACGAGTTGTTTCCCAGATTTGAATTAAAATACGTTATTTTTTTTTTTTAATTAGAAGTCATTTATTATGAGGATATGAAATTAAAATGATTATTTTTAGCAGTCGGATTCTGGCCAATCAGAGCGCGGTATTTGATGATGTGAAGGACATCCCAATTCGTTATTATACTGATAATTTACCTATAGCTTTTGATAATTTACCTTTAGCTTGGCAAATGTTTTTATAACTGTCAAATACCGTGATAAAAGTCAGAGAACATCGTGTATCATTTCTGATTTTTCTAACCTGCCGCTCTCTGCTTGGCCAAATCCGAATGCGAAAAATAATCCGTCGAATACCACTCGACCTTCAAAATGAATCGGTTATTTCCCTCATGTTTTCATCCTGCGTACCAACGAAAGGGCCGAGTTTTGCACAAAAATCCCTCGCGCTGCGCGCTCGTGATTTTTGATCTGCAAAACTTGGCCCTCTCGATGCTACGCAGCAAAACAATCGGGAAATATCCGATAATTTTGAAGGTCTTGTGATATTACTACTGAAAATATTAAACAACGTAGATAAGGTGCTGATGGAAATATATTTGTATATTTTTATTTTGGACGTAGGATACAATACAAATTCTCAGCCATGCAACAACTAGACGGAGAAGTATAATTATTATCTATACTGGCAATGGCTATATACACCCTGTATCGACTATCCTTGTCAGAAGAGAAGACTTTCTCGTCCATGAAAATTACAGTAAAACGAGTGATGCCGGACGATGCTAATTTACTAAAGCATCGGCCACCAACGCAATGTCCTCCTTCCGCCGTCGATCTGGCCGGTCCATTGTTAGCCCGCCTGTCTACCACTGCACCTATCCCGCCGTCTGTAAACTTATTCACGTATCTTACGCATGTGGATTTTGAGAGGCCTATTTGTGCTGCAATCGACATATACATGAAATTAATTCTCAATTTCTATATTTTATTGGAACATAATTATCCATTTAAACTAATCTCGTTTTGAATGTGAGTTTTTCATACATATTTCTTTAAATCAATCTAAGTTGAGGGTATCCTTTCATTTCAGTTGTCTGATCTATCGATATAATTGGGTTCATGAGCCCTTTTTTGAAAGGATGGCTCATAAAACCTAAATATTTTTCGATATATTTTACATCTTTTAAATGTTTTTTCAGCTACAACATTAAGATTACGCATAAATCCATGAAATATGTTTTATTATATATTAAATATAATACCGGCGATCGCGGTGCAGGAAAGCCCGGACTCCCATAGCCCAATCACTTGGCCTCGCTGCTGATCTGTGATCCTTTGCATTTCGTAGACTATGAGTGAGATATAATCACAATGAATACATTTAAAAAAATTTGAATTGAATCGAATTTCAACGATTTTCATAAAATAAGAAATAGGAAATTAAATATACTCATTCTTTATCAATTATTTTCCATTTTTTTTTTTTTTTTCTATTATATCATAAGTTATTTATTATTATTATAATATATTGTCTTTTATAAACGATGACGAAACACTGTAAAATGCGCCAGTTTTTTCTATCATTTCATAGGTTAATAATATATTATATTGTGTTTTATAAACAATGACAAAACACTGGCGCATTTTACAGTGTATACTATACATAATATATTATATTGAATAACCTGTGATATAATAGAAAGAAGATAGAAAATAATTGTTAAATAGTGAGTACCCAGCAAACACAGAACTGCCGAAATTATAATGGCCCAGCACTGGCAGTGCTGGCAATATGCTGGTGTAGGCTAGCCTTTGCTGCGCCACTACATGTAAAATAGCGGTATTTCGGTGAAGTTTTACCAGTAAGGTAAGGGCACCAATAGTGAAACGCCCACTGCTGTGTCTCGATTATTAACGGCAATAAAAATAATAAATTTGAAAGTTCTGGAGAAATTTTTATTCTGGGCTCACAGTCAAGTTTTGGAGCTGTAAACTAACCATATATTAGGTCTATATTAGCTCATAATTAATTTTTAAAAGAATTTCAAAGACTCGACATTTTCGGAACAGAAGTGAAACAGCCAAATGAGTGGGGAACCAGTAGTGAAACAGCTAGATGACCAATTGTGAAACGCTATCACCTGTCAAACAGCATATACCTAACCTAAAATTGATTCGTCCATTTGCTGCCCTTGAACCTCGAAATTCTTTGAATTTCATACCTAAAATTTATGTCAAACTATTGAAAAAATCAATCTGATAAAGAAATTCACAGTTTAACATTCTCTGGGCACAGAAAATTGAAGAAGAAACCACAAAAAGCAGCTGTTTCACTTCTAGTTGCATCGCTCTTCCGAGGCAACCTTTAGTGAAACGCGGTTTTTTTTATAGGAAAAACTGTGATTTATTCTATTCATCTGCTCTTCAACGATAAATAAAGTGTCACTGCTACCGTTGTTGGAGTTTTTCAGCACTTGATTGAAAGAAATTACGTGCTAGTTCTCTTTTCGATGCAGAGCGTCAGCACCCCGGCGACGGGTAGACGGAGGCTAAAGAGCCTGCTCGTTGGAAGGGGAAACAGAAATATGACATTTTAAAATTCTTCCAAACATTCTCGGCGAAAAAAAAATTTTCTTTCACTTTGTAAATATATTTCTTAACTAAAGCAATGAATTCCCCAAAAAAAAGTTGTATAATAGAATTTGCAGAAAGAGAAATAACTCCGCTGTTTCACTATTGGTTAGTGTTTCACTATTGGTGCGTTTACCTTATTCAACCATTGATGGAACGGTGTTGGTTACCAACTACTGATTTCCTGCAGGGCATTTTGCATCTTGCCACAACCGACTTGCCATCACTTGGCCGTTTTCAAACATACTTGCATCTGTATCTTGATGGCCCGGCATTGGCAACTCCAGCACTTTTCTACCGGGATCCGGTCGTTGATTTGCCGGCGTACATAGTATAAGCTTTTCTGCTGACTGCAGTATTTCTAACACTTCCACCGAATTTACCGGAAAAAGAATGTTTCTATATGCAATCGAACAAAAGTATAATACTATTTAATCATCAGAAACCTTCGAAGTCACCGTGAAATTTTGCTATCATTTTTTTTTTTTTTTTTTTTTTTTAAGTACACAAGGATGTAAATCCTCACAAATCAAAGTTTACCTATCGAGTCAAAAAGTGTTGAGTATTGCAACAGGCGACGTTTGGGTGTAGATCAACACTGGACATCAGACGATCAACGAAGTTAAGCAATTTCAACTGCAGCCAGAATTCGGATGGGTGACCCACATGAATACATCTAATTAGAAGCTAGTCTTCGAATAGCTAATTTATAACACTAGCTCACTGCGCGCGTCTGAAACTAATTTTCCGCATCTGTATTTTTGAATCGTTCGCTGATTTATTCTTCTTCTTCTTAACGTAACACAACGGAACATATACCTATAGTTTTGAAAATTAGCGAGCGCGCCCGCGTTTTGATATGGATGTTTCAGAACTATAGGTATGTTCCGTTGTGTTACATTACGTTACGTTAAGTTCATCGTGATCCCGGCTTAACTCTGTACCCTCGAATATATATTTTCCATCATGTAAATATTCACTTATTATACGTTACGCCTATTGGCTACGTTGGTGTAAGCACTCCGGCAGGTGATTCGTGGTGTACCCACTCCCTGCATATTTCGCGGTCACTTCAACTATGCTTGTACCAATTGAATATTAATAATATATTTTCTCATTTTTTCGGAATTGAAACATATCAGGTACGTAACCCAAAACTGTTAGATTCGTTAAAAATAAAATATTAATAAAAATTCTCACTCAGGACTTCAGAGCCGATCGAAGTACAGAATACAACTTTTGTATTTAAAATTTTATAATGGAGATATGTTAATCCTCATTTTCAGAATGCATTCAACTCAACAACATTCAACCGATAATATTGACATCTTGACGAATAATTGGTAAATTTAACAGTTCATTAATAATGATTTGCCTCTGACGACGCAGACATTGATTTGCATTATTGGTCCATCCATTAAATATACATTTGAACATGAAAATGAACCGAGAAAGCTGATTTTTGGATGTTGTGTAGGGGAGGGATTAGAAAAGCTCATCCTCAAATTGTTGACCAAGATTTCTTATGTGCTTTCTCCGTCATCTTGAAAAAAGGGTTAAATTTTGATTTTTTCGCGATAACTTGGCTCCCCGTCGTAATACGAGAATTCTGACCACATGATTAAGCCTCGCGTTTTTTGCGCTCTACGATTCAAGTCCTGTAACTTTTTCACGTGCTGTCGATCCTTTTCGAGATATCTGATGAGAATGAAAAAAAAAATATATGTTTCACCAATAAATTTCTTAGATGTGATTAAAAATGTTATTGTTTTATTCATTTATATTGTATTTTAATGATTTTATCTTGAACAGTAAATCTGTCGCAACGAAAATTTATACAACCGCGCGAACTTTGGAATTGAAACTTCGCATGGACTTGCCGACTTTACATGAGCGCGCTAGAAGTCGTAAGTTACATCCTAAGAATAAAAGAAGAAAACGAAATTGTAGGTATTAGCATGCTCTACAAGCTTTGCTAAGCCCCCCCCCCCCCCCCCCCCCCCCCCCCCCGACATAATATCCAAAAATCAGCTTTCTCGGTTCATTTTTACGTTTTTGCCTTTTTTTCGGACAGAATGACTGGACTATATTTCTCTCCCTACGCGCGCGTAGAAACTCCTCCTTTTTTTCAACGGTCCGAATGATCTTACGACGTGGCATTATGAAAACAAATCTGAACCAACGTATAACTGATTTACAATTGTATATAGGTACTCATATTTTCATCAGTACGTACTCGTAGGATTCATATAGGCACTCGTATGATTCAGATAGATACTCGTAGGGTTTACATAGGTATCCTTGTATGGTCTTATCAATCAAGTACTCGTAAAAATATTTCTTGTAATTAAGAGTTATTGATGTTTATTTTATCAATCATCTCATATATTTAAAAAAAAATCAAATTCAAATATTACCATTTTATTGGCAAACAAATTTCAATAAATATACAGAGCAAACATTAAAAACTATTATTCATCGTGAAGGTAACACTCGAACTTCTTAATTTTTAGAGGAAGGTCTCAATCAATCAAGTCGAGTCACTTTTTCGTTTTGTTCAAAATGCCTGACGTTTCGGCAGTCATGTTCTGCCCTCATCAGAGGTTGGCTCATCAGAGGTTGGTTCATTAAACGTTTCACGATCACAGAATGACAGACTGCTCATCCTGCTGTGTGACAATGGCCAAATTAAGGATGCCAAGTTTTTTCACCTAACACCAATTGATTAAGGGGGTATATACACCTTTGAATCTTCAAAAAATCGTTTTTGTTTTTATATTTTTTTTTGAATGCTAGTGACCTACTTTACCTGCAAATAAATTGGCGTCCGAAAATCTAGAGGATTTGAAAAGTTACAGCCAAGACAGTCCCGAATTGCGAAAAAGCGCCGCCGCGCGGCGCGCGGACGCTCCTATTGGTCCCGTAAATATTGTACAGTACCGCCAACACCACTGTCTTGCTTTTTTTTGACGTTTTTATATATTTTGCTTTTGAATTTTATTTTGTGATTTTTCAATTCTTTGTAATTATGATTTTTATACATATTTAATTTTCAATATTCTTTTGAATTGTGATAATTGACAGAACACATGGCTGCGATCTACATTTTTTCGAGGTTAGGTTTCTACTTGTTTGTAAATAGTCGTGCTGTCATTGCGAATTCAAACCAATATTAATTTTCAATATTAAACAAACACAGTGTATATATCTGAGATGAGATGAGACGTCGGAATCGAAAGAAGATGATCCATCAAAAAAGTGCATGTGAAATCGATGCCAGGAGACTACACATTCAGATTTCTAAAAAGATGAGTATTTCTATAATATATTAATTGCGAAAGTTTGATAAATATTATAAGAAAAAAGGTATGATTGATGAAAGATGGGAGAATTTTTGGAGTACTGACACAAATTGTGCTAGCATCTTCTGAATCTCAAAAATATTAAAGATTAAGGGGAGACTTCGGTAAAATTTTGAAAATCGCTATTAGAGGTTGTATAAAAAAATCCTTCCAGCAGTTTTTGAATAATGTCAGTATAGACTGTGAAAAAAAATTTCAGCCTCCTGCGATGAAAATGTAAGCGCAAGGAACTTTGCGAAGAAGATTTTTCTCACCGCTGCACAGTGGTTCAAAATCCTAAAAACGTGGCCAAAAATCAAAATTTCAATTTTCGCGCCCAACCCTGAGCTTCATATATTCTTGTGTAGAAGGCTTTGGGGCATTATAATCCAGAAGGATAGGCCATTCCAACCAAATCTGTTTATGTGGTGAGCCGTCAAAGTCGACCCTCCGCCGCGTTCTCGCATGACGCCGCGTGATCATTTTTGGAAAGTTGGAGAAAAACGTCTCCCATTTAGTGAGTTTTTGGTGCAAATAGTTTGTGCAACATGGAAAATGTTCGCAAAGGTACGTACATTGAAAATTAGTAATGACACATGTAGAATTCGAAAACGTGTTTACGATGTGCGCGATGTATTGCAGAGGAAAGATGTATTTTTTTTAACCCGATTTACAACTTCACGTAGAGAATTCTTTTCGTCTCTGTAGGTCTCTGTATCGAGATTCGTTGCATTATTCGCGGAAAAGTGTCTAGTTTTCGAAACCGTTTTCATTTACTGCCCGAAGCTGCCCCGGGTCGGAAAAAGTCTTTTTTTCTCGTGCCGAATCACGATTTGGAGGCGGGCACATCGTGATTCTCCATGCACCGCATGGCACTCGGGCTCCAACCGTTAATCCCTCCAGATGTTTTTCTATTCATCAAAGGCTTTGGAATGTGCCCTTCGTAAAAGTGTATTGTGGATAATATATCGGGTGTTCCAAAGAAATTTGAAGGTCATTTTAAAAATGTTACATACATGTAAATATATGTCAGTAAAACGGAGTATGTTTTGTAGAAAAAAATCAATAGTAATAAAAAAATTATATTACCATTATAATATTATTAAAATTATAATATAATAAATTATCATAACAAAATAATGAATAAATAATAATAATAATAAAAATAAATATAATTAATAATAATAATAATAAATAAGTAATGACAATAAATATATATGAATAATATAATAAATTATTATAGTAATTTTATTACTATTACTATTATTATTAAAAAATAGTAATGAAGAAGATTTTTGGTTTCTTTTTTTTTTTTTTCTTCTTCTCTTTCTTCTTCTTCTTACTTCTTTTTCTTTTTTTACATAAAAAAATGTACCAACAGATTTGTAACCGATTTTAACAATAAATTTGTGACATTCTAAGTCATTCCTCTGCATTGAAAAATTCTTTCTCAGTCAACTTCTTTCCAAAAAAAGCAAACTCATTTTCTCACTTCATTTTCGAAATCAGCGACCCAAAAAACCCCTTTATACTCGTTTTCAAGTTAATCCGCAGAAAATTTCACAAACATGTCCGCCATTTTGGATCTGCCATTTTGAATTTTGGATTTCTGACTTCATTTTTGAAATCAGCGACCCAAATAACCTAATATGGGTACTCGAAGCAGGTGAAATATCGGGTTTCTGATTTTTGGCCACGTTTTTGGGATTTCGAACCACTGTGCGCTGTCAAAAATTCCTTGCGTCTACACTTTCATCGCAGGAGGCTGAAACTTTTTTTCACTATCTATACTGACATAATTCAAAAACTGCTGCAGAGATTGTTTTATACACGTCTTTTCAAAGTTGTAAAAATTAAAAAAACCTGTTTTTGCCAAAAATTTCACCGAAGTTTCCCTTTAAGAATTTTGAAGGATTTTCATGTTTTGAAAAATTTTGATCAGATTTTTCCTGACGCAATTCATTCTTTTTCTAGTAGCCTTACTGGACATCTACCGGACACTGTTGGACAGAACAGGTCAAAACTCACTACAAGCCTACGCCTGGCACATGTGTCTAGACTCGACTCATAACACATCGACACGAGAGCAGCTGCGGATCCAGCATATGAATCATAAGCAGAAACTTAGAACTTGATTTTCTGTAGCTACATTTTCTCCTATGGGAAAAGTAGAAAATAAAAAAAAAAATGAAAAAATAAAAAGTTTAAAAGTTGATTTCTGGAGAATGAATATTTTGACCGGTTGCCGTAAAGAATCAGGAGCATCGTTGGACCGATTCTGGAGTTTTTGGTCTTCAAATTTTGAGAATCAAGGCCTCTATCAGATGAACACAGAACTTTTTGATAAACCCATTTTTAGTTGAAATATTAGAAAAATAGGCAAAATTTTTTTTCAAATTCAGAAAAAAAATCGAAAAAATTCAATAACTCAAGTAATTCTTGCAATATCAAAAAGTTCTATGTTCATCCGATAGAGGCATATCTTATGAACAATTGAGAACCAAAAACTCCAAGATCGGTCCAACGCTGAGTCTGATTCTTTACGGCAACCGAGTGATTTTGTATTTTCCTGTCTTCAGCGCAGCCACTATTAGACTGGAAGTAATACATGATGTAAGATATGGATAATGAAGGTCAAACCCTCCCCAAACATGATGATTTTTTTTAAATTTTATCAGAGTCTTCAAGTTGAAAAAAAAAGGAAAATTGTTTTTCAGAAATTCAACCCATTTAAAGGTGTATATACCCCCCTAAGCCTCTGATGAGGGCAGAATATGACTGCCGAAACGTCAGACATTTTGAACAAAACGAAAAAGTGACTCGACTTGATTGATTGAGACCTTCCTCTAAAAATTAAAAACTATTAATTGATGTGACAATTTGTGATTACTTTGCTATATATATGGGGCTGTCCACGTCAACTCGACACGGCTCCAGACCTCAACATCTCCAATTTGATTTTTAATTTTATATGTTATTACTCCATGTCTGGAGAACCTTCCAAATTTTTTTTGGATATTTCAAATGAACACTTTCGGAGCTAAGATTTTTTTTATCCTTAAAAAAAGGACCGTTTTTAAAATTCTGAAAAAAATCACAAAAATTCTGTTGATGATGTGGAACAACCTCCCATTCGCAGAATCGTGGCATAATTTTCGTGAAATTTTTTTTTTCCATTTTCAACAAATTTTTTTTCCGAAAAAGGCTTATCTAATGACATTTATTGGCAAAACATTATTATGATTAATAATTATTGTAAAAACGACAAAAAATTTTGATATAGTTTATAGGAAAAAAAGATGCGCAATGAAATTCTCTTCCGAAATCCCTTTTGTAACTTGATTTTTGAGCGAGTGAGAAAAATAACGTTTAAGACAATTTTTTTGAAAAGGAAAAAAAAAATATAAGGAAAATTCTGCGCACGATTCTGCGAGTGGGAGGTTGTTCTACATCATCAACAGGATTTTTATGATTTTTTCAGAATTTTGAAAAAGGTCCTTTTTTTAAGGATGAAAAAAATCATAGCTCCGAAAGCGTCAATTTGAAAAATCGAAAAAAAATTTGGAAGGTTCTCCAGACATGGAGAAATAACATATAAAATTAAAAATCAAATCGGAGATGTTGAGGTCTGGAGTAGTGTCGAGTTGACGTGGATAGACCCATATACTTTTTAAATGGGTGTACCCTGGTGAAAATAATTTCTACGCCAAAATACGAAAACACTCGAAGCGTAAAAAAGCGTAAAGAATCGTAGTTTTTCGTAGGTTTTCGTAGGTTTTCGTAGTTTTCCGTAATTAATCGTAGTTTCAGAAATAGAAAACTACGAATTTCCACGACAAATTCCGAAAATTTACAGTCTTTAAGCACTGGAATATCAGTTCTACGATTATCTATAAAAATCTACAAAGATCTACAAACAAAATGCAGCGAAGTCTTTTTTTTGAGTTTATCCTGTAGTTTTGGAAGTAGAAATCTCCGAATTTTCATGAAAAATCATGAAAACCTCCAGTCTTCAAGCGAAAGAATATCAGTTCTACCAATATGTACGAAAGACTACGAAAAATGATTTAGCTTCATTTCGTTCGTAGGTCTTTGTAAATTTTCGTAGATAGGTATTCGTATAATTGATATTCCGTTGTTTGAGGACTGTAGAAACCCATGATGACGGACGAAAAAAAGGATTTTTTCAAGCCCCCCGCAGAGGGAATTATTATTATTCTTCGTTCCCACGGTATAAAAAATAGGTTCCACTGCCTCAAATCAATGCCGATATAGTGTTGAACTCTCAAGACCAATTCTCAAATATTGTCTGTAGTAATACCACAAGACCTTCAAAATTATCGGATATTTCCCGATTGTTTTGCTGCGTGGCATCGAGAGGGCTAAGTTTTGCAGATTTTTATGCAAAACTTGGCCCGTTCGTTGTTACGCAGGATCAAAACAACTTTTTTTCATCCGTCATCGTGGGTCTCACGCGAAAACATTCAGAATTAAACACAGAATTTTTCGTAATTTTTCAAGAATTTTCGAAACGTTGGAACATGGTGTTTCGTTTGTTCAAAATGTTAAAAGTGCTGAGAAAAAAAGAAGGAATAAGGATCCTATCATGGGAGGGGAGTCGAAATGATCGAAATAAAAAAAAAAAAAGATTTTTGAGAATTTTTCGAGATTTTTGAAAAATGCCAATTTCAAAATGGGTTTGAATAATCATGGAAAATTAACGGTTGGAGGGAAAAATCTGGAAAAATTCAGCAGTGCTTTTTCGAGGTCGTGGAATCGTATAAAAAATCGTGAAGCGAATCAAAGATGATGAGGAAAAAACATTGGTCGAGTTCACGTTGAATTCCCCATATATATTGTAACGTGCCAGGCTACCCTACACCGAGAGAAAAAATTCGGTATATCCAACAAAATTTTTTTGGTGGTCAATTTTAGTCAATTCAACAAATTTTTTCTGTTCGATTGACAAACTGTTTTGTTGATATCACTAAATGGCTGAGATTTGCTCGTATGCTTCAGCAAAATTTCTTTGTCACGTGATTTTTTTTTGAATCAACAAAATAATTTGTTGAAATAACAAAAACGGTGGAAAATACTCCAAAAAATTATTTTGTATATTCTGATTTTGTTGAAATGCCGTAATGTTTTGTTGATTTTACAAAACTCAGTGTTGATTTTACAAATTTCAATTCACGCGCATGCGCTGCATACGAAATGTTTGCTACACCAGTTACAACATGTCGAGACGCGTCTTCATGCTTCGCCTATTCCACACAGCCAGCACAGCCTCGCGTGCACTGTGCAGTCCGTACGTGAGTAGATAAGTAACATCCCCAATTCAAGAGTGATTAATCGTGAAAACTTATATATGATGGCAGATCCGAGTGTGGAACGATTATTACGCGAGTGGCAGCTATCGTCATTAATTGAGATCTTCACAAGTAAGTGAAATAATAATTAAATATTTCAGTCAATATTATTATTATTGTATGATAAGTTTCCCACGTACGCGCAATATGCCGCGGATGGCGATAATTTTGTACTTTATAATATTAAGCTGTGAAATATGTACTATACCGTCCACATAATGGTACCTGAAATAAAAACTATAATCTACCAATTAAACAAGAATATTTTTTTCATCATCCTTTTTTATCCATTTTTCAATTTTTGTTTCGTAAACAGAATGAATTGCTCAGTTAACAGTAACGTATAGTTGGATCAACAAAGTAATTCCATTGATTTGACAAAATAATTTCGTTGATTTCACAAAATGCTTTTCTTCAATGATTCTAGTTCATTTGTTGATCAAACCAAATCAGCCAGCAAACAAACTTTGTTGAAGCAACAAAGCATTTTGTAGACTGTATATCTACCAACGTTTTTTGTTGATTTAACAATATTATTGTTGATCCCACGATACTTTTCTTTGAGTGTAGCCTGAGCGGTTACATTTGAAACTGTCAACGGTCGTGCGAAGCGACTAGAAGAGTCTCGAAGCTTCGCACAACGACGAGCTGAGTGACGTCACGACGGGTATAAAAGGCGTGACGCTGCTCAGCTCACCAGCAATTCCATGGTATAGCACCTGATTGACTCACTACGCTCTTATTGTTCGGACACTAAAGGCATAGCGCCTAGTGATCCGTTAGAATCACTTTATCACTTTAAATATAATTTATCAAAATCACTAGATCAAATAGAATCAAAAATATAGAAAATAGAAAATAAAAGATAACAGCATAAACTAAGAAAATAGAGAAATTAAAAAATATCATTATATTGAATAAAACGAACAAAGAAAAAATCACATTGAATAAAAGTCTTGTATAACAAGTAAGTAGTTATTAGGCGACATTGTAAATATAAAATAGGGTTGCAACAGTAGAGTAAGTTAATTGAATAAATAGATTTTGGTTATTATAAAAAAGCAATTCAATCAGATGCCAAACCCCTTCCTCCGCCATTTCCAGGTTATAGTTTGAATCTTAACGGAAAGCTAGATACAGCCTTGGTGGATTTCCGATCTACCCAGGTCTGGCACAGCTATTATTTGGGAATAAATTAACTTCATTAAATTAATATTTAACAGTTAAGAGGGTAGAGTGCAGCCTTAGCGCGTTTACGTGCTCAGGTCTGTGGGGAGGCGGCTTCAGCTACACGGTAGCTCAAGTCCGTAGTAGGTACGGCTAACAATTAATAGTAGAAGTCTCAATAAAAAATATAAATCGAGGAAAGAAAACACGAAAACAAACCGGTTCGCGTCACCTTCGGTGACGCTCATCATCCGAAAAGTTACAATATATAATATATATATATATTATCGTATCGCATTCTATGACTATCCATGAAAAACTACGGTGAACTACGGATATTTACTACAAATATCGCATACAGTATTATCCCATTCTACCACTATCTACGAAAAACTATGATAAAATACGAAAAATCACGATGAACTACAGATATTTACTACAAAGATCGAAATCATATCGAATTTCGTTCTAGAACTATCTACGAGAAACTACTACTTTGTGTAAAATCTGACGTAAAAAAAAACTACGAAAAGTCCGAAATCCTTTACTTTTTCGTAGATCATTTTCGTAGTTTGGCGTAGAAATTATTTTCACCAGGGAAGAGAAATGGTTATAATTGTCATATGAAACTGATTTTATAGTTAATTTTGAATCTTATATGTTTATAAATGGCCATATAGAAATCCAGATATATTCAGATACAATACTATACATTGTCACATATAACTGTATATAACTATATATGATGATATACAGTACTGTATCTGAATATATTTGGACACATATAATTGTATATAATTGTATATGATTATATCTGAGCGTCCTATACGAAGAAAAATAATTATATCTGGTCATAACTGATTAGATATAGTGCATTTGTTACCTCATATGTTCATATATGGGCATATGGGACGTCAATACATTCGGATACAGGATTATATATGGCCATATATACCGGCATATAATTGTACATAATCATATATGATTCTATCTGAACATTGTATGCGATTATATATCGAAATGAATGGTTATATATGATCATATATGTTTATATATAATCATTTTTTCTCGGGTATAAAATCAGTTTTATATGACAATTAAAACCATTTCTCTTCATACAATGTTCAGATATAATCATATATAATTATATACAAGTCCATATATAATTGTATATCATTTTATATACCGATATATAATTATATATGTCTCGATCGGGCCAATTTTCGGATACAATTATACATGATTGATTGTATATGCTGTAACGTGGCAGATTTGATATTTAATATTTTGTATTTATCATCTGCCACTGGACCGCGCCTCCACTCGCAAACGTGAGCGACCATGCCGCTGCCGTACCGAAATTCTTCACCGAAGCGCAAGTCCAACCTTAGTTTTTGTGAATAGTGTGTCTGCCGTAAGTTTTTTTTTTTTATTGTGAACCACAGGTACATCACCGCCAGGACATCGTGGGAGTCGTCGATCGTCGCAGGATCATCTGGGGGATGTCCTGGAAGCCTCGGCACTAGTAACCGCACCTAAGTCATCAGCCTCCGTCTCTGCAGCCTCGTCACCTGCTGGCCGGGAGAGGGCTGCACCTCCCAGCCTGCTATCGCCGCCAGCCGTTACCTCCCGGCCTGATTTTGAACATGTTCAGCGCTCTAGGTGCGGAGAACATGCCGAGTGTGGAAAGGCTTCCCCCTCCACTTTTTGGATCGCCGATCGACGATCACTCCGTTGCCGACCAGCGAATCACCAACGTCGAGATTATCTTACGTTACCGTATCTCTACCGTTATCTTTTCTATTTTTGGGGGTTTCTGTATCTTTTCTTTATCTTGTCTTTTTCTTTCTGGGGTTTTCTTTAGTTTTTCTGTAGTTTACTTTCTTTTTGGGGGTTTTTCATAGTTTTCTTTTGTGCTTTTCTTTTTATTTTGTGTGTGTGCTTGCTTTTGACGCCGCCTGGGCTGCGACCCGAGTAAAGGTAGGCCTTTCTTGTTGCAAGACCTCGACCGTCCGTCCGCAAGCCTTGTGCCTCTGCGTTGCCTAACGGCTTTTCTGTTTCGATTTCGCGTCTGACGGGCTGTCGTGGTCTCTATTCTTTCTAGGCTAACTGGAATAATTAAGTCAATACCTTATCTTTTACCTGGACTTGCGCTGCACGGGAAGAATCCCGTGCCGTATCGCCTGCGTACCTATAACGTTCTTTCTTTTGCGTGCGTTACTTTACCTCTAAATATTACCTTGCGTTCACTCCAATATCTTTTCTCTTTTCCTTTTTTTTTGTATTAGTTAGTTATTTAGCTTTTGCGGCTTAACCGCCTTAATGTCATGCGAAGCCGGAATCTAATTCCGCCGCTACCTTTTTGGAATTAATTTGCGCTGCGTATTTTCAAACATATTTTGTTATTTTCTTTTTCTTTTGCGTTTCAACTTTTCTTTTGTTCTTCTGCCTAGTTCTAAGTTCACTATTGTATATTCTGCCGTCATGTAAAATCTTTTGTTATTTATTTCTGATTTATTTGTGTATCGCTGCATTTGATTTTGAAATTATAGTTGTCGTTACCGTCTACCTATCTCTGAGCAAAGTGTGTTATTTCTACGCCCCCACGTTCCCCTCTCCGTCTATCTAGTCGGTTATCGTCTCGTTTCGGAATTTAGTTGTTGCTTACTGCGTTTTGTTTTGCTAACTCTATCTGGCACCTTCGTGTGCCTGGCGCCCAACACTATCTTTTAGCTTTCGTTTCGTGTCTGTATCGTACCGTGTTTTGAGTGAGAATACGTTGGGACTTCTTTGAGCGGGATTTATTTTTCTATTCATTTCCTCCGGGTAGGAAAATTGCTCGTTACAATGCTTATATATGTTTATATATAATCATTTTTTCTCGGGTAGTCATCTGTAAAGACCGAAATGAATCTCTACCCCTTTGGACAAGTACTCGGATTTATCACTCCCATCGTATCGGAGTGAATAATCTGTAATGGTTGTGTCGCTCTTCTTCTCGTCGTTGGGAATGCCAGTTTGTTGAACTTTGCGATTTTGCACACTTCACAATCTAGAACTGTCTCATCAAATATCGCATCGTTCAGTTCTTTATTTTGTGGAAACTTGACTTGAAGTGCCTTAAGATATGCCGCCGATGCGTGACCAAACCTAACATGCCACAATAAGGCTCTGTTATTTCTCTTGAAACTCTTATCATCAAGGGCGAAAGGTGACACATCTTCGTTTATATCTGTGTATGGTAAGTCATCAAGGTCTTGGAATTTACGATCCCAAATCGTGAAATCAAAGTTGGACTGCTCATACGGAACTTTGCTTACTCTAATTCCATTCTCATCCTTGGAGCTTTCTCCAGTCGCTATGGTTTCTACTCTCTCATTTAGTTTTTCATTATTTTCTTCTTGGGAAGTCTTTTGTGTCTCATCTTGAGTCTCTTCAGTTTTGTTGTTAGAGATAGTTTTATTTCTTGTCATACTTCTAGTCAGACATCCTTTCGTTTCAGGCTCCTTTTCGGTGAAGTTCGCAATCATTCGTCTAGCTACTGTACTCTCGTTTCTCTCGTTATTTATTTGTAGTTCAAGCATTCAGTACGGTCTTTTATATACTCCTTCAATAAATGATTCTTTAGTTTGTCTGTCTACTATGTTTATTTTCTCATCGTGCGTAAGCGCAAAAAAAAAAAAAAAATTCTGTGGATATGCCCAAAAGATGTTATATTGCACGAAAAAGATTTTGCCACCAAGAAGACGGAATTTTTTATTTTTTTTTTGGCGCTTACGATCTTCTGCCATTGGTCACGCGATTTAAAAATGCTAATGACGTCTTTTTTTACAATTTCCAAAAATTACTGATTAGCCAATCAGTGGGACCGACTTCCACAATCGATTGAATATAAAAAGTCCCAGTTCGAGCCCAAAAAAAATTAAGCTTATTATTAGAGCTCCAATACAATTTTAGCAGCAATTTTGGCAAAATAATACAGCTTTCATGTACAGTCAAAACAGAGTAATTATTTTCTTTTTTTTTTTTTTAGAATGAAACGGCTCCGATTTTTTTGCTAGTTATACAGAATATTCGGGAATTCTTGCATGAAAAAAATAGCAGCGCTGTAAGACTTACGATCCAAAAGTCACAAATAAAATACACGCAAAGTGGATGCATCAGAAAATTCCGTACTTTTACGTTGAGTTCACGAATATCGTGACACGGATTATAAGTATGTCTGATGGGTAAGACTCCAGAGAAAATGGCAAACAAGTGCGAAAACTTTTGAATGTAACTATAATTGTTAATTCATATAATTCGTAATTCATATAATTGGTCATTCACACAGAGCGATTTCCCACATCATACAAAAAACCCAATCGTCGATGTTTGATCTGCTCAATTCAGGCGTTTTCCGTTTGCCTATCTTTTAGGCGCGTTATTTTCCACAGAATCGCTCTGTACATCATTCGTAATTCATGCATGTAATTGCTAATTCATATAACTCGTAATTCATTAAAATTGTTAATTCATATAATTTTTAATTTGTATAATTGTGAATCGTGTAAAAACATGTGAAACCGGACATCGAAAGCTCTGAAAACACTGAGGTGCCTACCACCGAGAGAGAACTATACAAGAAAGGACGGCAGCATTATCCTGAGACTTTATGGCTGTCGTATTTGGACTTCTAGAAATACCTCATAGCGTACACCGGTAGGTCTCCAAAAAAGCGCCAAAGTCAGCGCTCCCTCCAGGTAAGAGGATCATCTTGGCTCACCAGTGGGTCGACGACCTACGGGGATGCGTCAACACTCCTCCGGCTACCTTACGAACCTATGGCATTCAATTCTAAATGCCTGAGGGTGCCTTACCAAGCAGCGCAAGAGCGCCTTCCGAGCCTCCTATTCTTTGACGTTTCGGGCTGGATCTGAATCAAACTCCGAGCCATTATCGGTTCATTGACCGTTATTGGAGCTGTTTTATTCCAGAAGACTATCGGTGTAGGCATTCCATTGACAGAATCCCTATCGTGGCCGAGGTCTAGTCCAGTCCTAATACACCAATCCCAATGGAAGCTCCGGCAGATTGACTGCAGTCGTTAGGCTGTCACCCTCAAGCCAGACTTTTGCGACGAGCAGAATACAGAGTTGATCCAGCGCCAGGGTGCTACCGGCGAACGGTGGCAAGCAGAGGAGGCCCGAAACGGGGGTCGAGCCAGAGATGATGCTTCAATACTGCGCTCACCATCAAACGTGCAGTAAATCCTACCGTCGATCAGGCGACAGCTAATTATTGGTACGCAGGCATGTCAGAGGTGTTTGCATTTTGGTACCTGCTTCATACTATCTATAATTTACTAACGAAGCTACATCCAACCAAGGACAAAGGAGGAGTGTTTGCAGCCGATTGTATTATCTATTTCGACTAATAAGGATGACCAGGATACAATCCAAGGCTCATCACGCATCACAGGCAGTTTCACAAGTCGAGCTTTACACGCAGCTCTTACTCAGTCTACTTTCACCTCCTACAAGCGTCGAGGGTACCGTATAGTAATATTCATCGAGGGGGTCCCTGCGTCTCACTATTATTGCGTGTTTTATTTCGTATCCATTGAGCTATCTCGTGGCTGGCCAAAGTATTAGTCATCGCTTTATGAAATCTATGAGCGGATCCACGTCACTTCACTCAAAAAAAAAACCGTCAAGTCACGGATCTTTGCGCCATTCGACATATCTTTAGTAATAAGGGAAAAAAAAGACGACTTCAGGGATTTTGAGAAATTTTGAAAAATGTCGGAGTTAGAGCTATTTGAATGTTGGTAAGTCGCTGTTGCACCGCTATGTTTGAAAATTCATATCTCCAAAAGTATTTACCGGAGCGGACTGATCCTGGAATCATTTTGTTAGTAAAAGAATGCGCTTTCATAGAAAAAATTTTGTTTTCAAAAAAAAAAATTCTTTTTATTTTATTTCGTCGTTTTTATTTTTAATTTCGCTGCCATTTCCGCGGGACCTACAGGAATCCATGGAGATAATTTTTTCGGATAGTCGAATCCTTCCCCTTCAACCCTAAAAAAAAAAATTTATGGAGAACCTACCTGGGCCGGAGAAAAAAAATAAAACGTCTTGTCGCGCGTCGCCCCGCGCCGATCTTTTGCAATATTTTGGTGGCTCTGAAAAGGGCCGATGTTTCTAGCGATGATTTGCTCGATGGCACTTAGTGTAGGACACCTCTGTTTGAAATTAATTCATAATTTTCATGGACTCAGAATTTTCTGATGCAGAAAATAATTTTGTTTTTACGAGCTTATGAGATATTGGAATGACCGCATGTAATTTCAGAGTGCCACGAACTGTCAAGGCTTTATCAAATCGATTTTGTAGAATAGATTCTTCCGGTTGATGTTCTGCAGCCGTACAGTACGCAAAAGATATGCTTCGAAAATAAGAACATGCCCAATTATATAGATCCAGCGGTGTTTGAATAGGATCAGAATTGCCAATCAGTTGTAAACTCGCACGTGAAGCTAATCTCTTAACAGTTCCACCTACCCCATCACACGGCCCTTTTCCATGTGATGTAGCAAAGAAATGCCATTCGGCGTGGCATTGAAAGTCTTCAAAGTGATGTGTTAAATTTATAAAATTCTCTTTGTTCTTATATTGGGAAGCTGTTCCATCAGAGAAATAAATTATTTTGTCTATGGGAATTGAATCTTGGAACTTCTCTTTCATAAAGTTAACTAATTTTTTTTTGAAATAAATGAACCGCAACTGTATTATGTTTCAGATGCTCTGAAATTATCACAAAACTAAAATGTCTCAACTGGTCGTCACCGTAACTTTTATAGTAAACCACGATTGGATGAATAGTCGCCTGATTATTGCTCCAGTGAAACCCTTGCGTGGAATCTTGTACAACAAATGCATAATTCTCAGCGAAATCGCATACCACTAAAAATTCGCCAACTTTCAAGCTCTCTTTCATCTTCTGCGAATAACTACTTTGCTGCTTCGCAATGAAATCATGTGCAACCAATTTTGACAATTGATCACAGAAGCTATCCACAAAATTGCTGAGCCTTTTATTTCAGGTCAGTTCAAAAGATGCCTTACACCAGGTGCAGGCAACTTGGTGCAATTGTTGCACTTGGTAAATGCGGCAAGAAGGGATTAAGTTGATCCTTACACGTGGGTCAAGCATAAAGGACCAATTTGACCGCGCTCGACTGTTCCGGTCCGCTTGGGCCATACGAAACAATGGATTCGTCGAAACCTATAGTGTTTCCTGTCACAGACATTGATGCTTCAATGATTCCCCTTTTCAAAACAACCCCGTAGATTGAGGGATTATATTCCGATACAAGTAAAGGGATTAGTTACTTTTAGATATTTAACACAAAACGATCAGAGTTTGTGCAGTTGGTGACTTCGAATTTCCAGAACAGGTATAGGTATATGTAACTCCGAGAAAACATGACCAGTAGACGGATAAGCGAAGACTAAGGTGGTTAAACAACTATTTTCGGAGAATGAATAGCCCGGGTAAGTAGAGAAGCATCAAATGTAATTTAACTCCACTACGCAACACAAGGAGCTCGCCGCGCGGACGTGGATTGACGCCCGCGGCGACGCGCGACAAGACGTTTTATTTTTTTTCTCCGGCCCAGGTAGGTTCTCCATAAATTTTTTTTTTAGGGTTGAAGGGGAAGGATTCGACTATCCGAAAAAAATTATCTCCATGGATTCCTGTAGGTCCCGCGGAAATGGCAGCGAAATTAAAAATAAAAACGACGAAAAAAAATAGAAAGAATTTTTTTTTTTTGAAAACAAAATTTTTTCTATGAAAGCGCATTCTTTTACGAACAAAATGATTCCAGGATCAGTCCGCTCCGGTAAATACTTTCGGAGATATGAATTTTCAAAGATAGCGGTGCAACAGCGACTTACCAACATTCAAATAGCTCTAACTCCGCCATTTTTCAAAATTTCTCAAAATCCCTGAAGTCGTATTTTTTTTTTCCTTAGTACTAAAGATATGTCGAATGGCGCAAAGATCCGTGACTTGACGGTTTTTTTTTTGAGTGAAGTGACGTGGATCCGCTCCTATGTAGGTAACTTTATAACGCCCACTGTTATAAAATTACAGATGTTGAGTATTATTTTTGATATAAGTTAAAAAATAGTATATATTTCTTTTGAACACGCTGTGCTTAAAGTTTGATTTTGCATGCATAAAATTCAACGTAACTCGCATTGTGTTCAAAAAACCAAGTGTGATACACGTGCGAAAGATGATTCTCCACTCTTGCGATCATCACCCTTGCTTCGCTCGGGCGAAAAACTTCACACTCGTACGACAATCAACACTTTCGCACTAGTATCGAAAAGTTCTATTGCCAAACTTTCCCTGGAGTAAACCCCGAGAAAATAGATAGATGCGAAGACCGCAATACTCATCATCAGCGTTATTTGGCAGTGTCATTTAGTGTCATCGTATGATAGGATATTTATTTTCTTTCCGCTGTGAAATGTTTGTTTTTGTTTGTAAGGGAAAACCCTACTGAATTTTCGAGTAGAAAAAAAAAAAATGATTTCGTAGAACTGCAACATTCAGACTGTGGTAGTATGTCTGTTATTATCCTGAGTTAGGGGAACCATTCGCATGAAATTTTTCGCGAACTGGCTGTTTCCAAAATTTGTGTGGGGTCTTCCCTTAATCATTTATCAAGTAAAGCCTATCTACCTTTCAATTGCCGAGTACTGGTATCGCTTAGTAATGCTGTACAGTTAAAGGGGAGACTTCGGTGAAACTCCGATAAAATAATAATTTTTTGTGCGCCGCTGCTGAAAGCTCCTTGCGCATACACTTTCAACTCAGAGGATTGAAATTTTTTTTCAATACGCATACTACTATAATCTAAGTTTTGATGCAAGCAATTTTTGATTGGATTTTTTTACCATTTCAAACAATAAAAAAATCGTTTTTATCAAAATTTCACCGTAGTCTTTCCTTTATTTATTGATTTCATATCGAAACAGCTCAATGTTCGCTGTCGGTTATGCCTCATGAATATTGATTATGTCTCAAGGCGTATACGGGACAAGATTTATCTCAAATTTTTTTGTATACTAGCTTCTATTAGAGTATGCTTACACCTGTGGTAGTATAGTTCAAATGGCTTGTTTTTATCTTTCAATTATTATTGATAAACCTGAATCTTGTCTGAAAAATGTATTGATCAACCTGAGTTAATGAAATAATATCTTTCTCGCTATTGATTTATATTGTATTCTTGTTATTTCATCTCGCTAATACGACGAGTATGCCGAGCCCTATTGTCTGTTTATTTATTTTTATAGAATATACAGCCGGAAGGCACATGCAAAGTTCTTGAGTTTAAATGCTATACCCCCGGGAAAAACGAATTAGATCTGACCAGATATAATTATATCTGGTCAGATATGACATTTTAGACATGCTCGGATCTAGTTATATCTGATTAGATCTGGCCAGATATAACTATATCTGGGCTGAAAACTTAACCAGATATGTTCATACCATATGTGAATTTATCGGACCAGTCGAACCAAATTTTTTAAGTCTTCTAACTGAAGCTCACCTCTATATAGAGCGTGCAATCTTCAGATAGACCGAAAAAAACGGAAGTGCATCATAGGCTTCGAACGATAGAGTCACTACTCAATGAAATTAACCAGATATGATTGGATCTAGTTATATCTGGCCAGATATAATTATATCTGTGCTGAAAACTCAAGCAGATATGATTAGATCTAGTTATATCTGGCCAGATATAACTTGTTACGAACGGCCCTTTTTCACATTTTTCAAAGTCTTCATGCTATTGCAAGTAGGGGCAGTCAGCGCATTCCTACACGCGCGCGCTCGATCGAAAGCAGAGCAGGAAACGAGTCAGGGGCGCAATGACCCCCGAAACCACCTATTCAGCGGCTTGCAGAAAACCCCGCCATCGAGCAACCCGAAGTTTCTTTATCGAAACCGGGGTGATTGCTCGTCAGTCGTAAAATACCGAAAGCTGAGCAGTGCTCACGCCTCCATAACGCGCACCCGAAACCACACCTAACCGTCCACAATGACTCCTGCAACGGCCTGTGTGTGAAGCAGACCAGGATGCGGAATAGAAGAAGGTCCTCTGTTGTCAACCTCCAAGGAAAACGGTCGCCATTGCACCTAGTCAACAAGACAGCTGACTCTCATCGAGCACCCGGCATAAGCTTCTCCAGGATCCTAGTGAAGGAAGTCGTTTGGCGGTGGGTTCTTGGAGTTGGTTCGGGTGACGCTAGGAGTAAATTCGGTAGGCTCGTTCCCTCCTCTACTTTCCTTGTACATTCAATCCTTTAATTCCAACCATATATCTATTCTATTCTATTCTATATAAAAGTCTTTGCCATCCATATAATATTCTTTATACCTTATCATATCATTCAAGTTCAACCTACATTCATTTCTTTATACATTTCTATATAAATTACTATTATCATTTAGCATATCTTATTTCACGTAGTCTCTAGTATTTAATAATCTACTTAGTAGTAATTTGCTTTGCTGTTATTCCAAATAAAACTATATTTACTTCATCCATCCCTCCTAGTTCATTCACCGATTGCACAGGTGTTCTTAGGACTTCGTTCAAGCGCACCTACGAGAGTAATCTTCAACCGCTCGGGGATTGCTTTCTCAAAATTATATAAAACAACGACACCCGAAGCCTTCAGCTCGGGTGCCCGTAACAAATGGTGCTAGGTGTGGGGTACGCTTAAACTGTGCATTCTGTGACTTGACCTAGTGAGAACCTGAGCCGCCGTATGTCAACGGCCTTAGGAAACGTCGCGAACTAACGAATCTGCTGACGCGGTACATTCCAATCACGCGATACGCGGCTAGTGTAGTGTAACGTTAGATTCACTTTTAATTACTTGTTCATTATAATTTAATTGATAATAGTTTACCTAATCCTCGTCTATTTACAATATCCGCCACACTCTTCTCGTATTCCCCTCCAGTTAACTCCTGAGTTAATTCGGGCCGTCTGCCGTGAGACCTACCATCAGGCTGAAGTGGAAAAGAGCGATCTACACAAAGTCTGATGCCGGGCGGACTTACTCGGTCGACATCCTCAGACTCGCCAACCACACCAACCCTTGAGGGCGAAGTAACCTTCGGCCGAAGATCTCCAATAATCGGTATACTCTCCCCCAGCCAAAAACATAGCCTGTATCTAAGCTTGGCCGCAGCAGCACGGGACGCCGACATAGCAGCGGAGAGAGTATCGGGTGACGACCTTCCGCCAGTTACCGAACCTGAGACGGTGCCGGAGACCTCAACCAGAGCTCGTCGGCACAGCCAACGTACCATGAGGGACACGAACGACCTCCTTACGACTCTCATCGAGTATACTCGATCTTCCAGAAACCGGGATACGCTGTTCAAAACTGTGGACAGAATCCCTGAATTCGATGGCGAACTACCACCGCTTAACGAGGTCATCCGTAAAATCAGAGATGGTTTCACGCTCATCGACGAAGGAGAAGAGAAGGAATACGTGAGGCTGGTGATCACCAGACTGATAGGCGCAGCCCGAATCAGTGTCGAGGGCAAAACCTTCGGGACGATTGAAGATTTGATCACCCACCTGAAGAAGAGGTATGCCCCGGGACGAGATCCAGCTTCGTTCCTAGCTGAGTTGGGACGACGCCAGATCTAAGAAAGAAAAACCTTGGCCAGCTACATCGGTCGAACCTCTAGCCTAGTGAATAAAGCACGGGCGGCGATCCGGAGCACCTACAAGGATAGCGCCGGAAGCATTGTACAGATGGAAAAAGCAGCCCTGGATAACTTCCTGAGGGGCTTACCGGATAGAATATACTACGCAGTGGCTCCCAAGTCACCTGAATCTTTGGATGCAGCGTACGACCTCGTGATCGACGAAGATCGAGTACGACGCAACCGACACCAGGCCATGGAAAGCTACCGAGACCAAGATAGAGCAGACTCCTACTGGCTCACAACCCGTGAGGCAGGTCAGTAAAAACCGAGTCTCATTCTACCAACCCCACGCAAGTCATTGCTACCCACGGGAAGATCAACCCCGTACGGATCGCCGACTACCTCAACAACTACTTCGGACGCCGAGACGCCTGTAGAGGGACCAAAATAGCCGGAAGAAACAATAACAATCTCCAGGGGATCACGTGTCGATGAAGTCAGCTGAGTAGCCTGAGTAACGTCACCTGAGACGCGGCCGAGATAGAAGCGAGGACGACCGTACGCTCAAGGTGGACGTAATCACAGACACGCTGACGATGCGGAAGGGTAATTATGCTCATTTCATACCAGCTGATTGCGTACTTACAACCCCGGTAGGCAAACAACTACGCGAGATGCAATACGTCCACCCTGACGATCTCTTGGAAGCAATATCTGAGAAAGGTGCAGTGGCTATTACCAGAAGAAAAAGGAGATCATATTCTCGGTCGCCTGTATGGACCAATATTATCACCGAATGACTCCTGAAGACTTCATAGACAGATTGGAACTACCGAAAGCCGCCATGAGAGCCGAAAGGGTCACAGAAGTGCGGATTCCCACACGGGGAGACGCTTTAGAGACTTGACGCCTACGATCGTGAAATCCATGTGGAAACCACCTTCCGAGACTACCTGTGCCAAATATATCTCTGCACGGGGGAGATTGAAACTCCCGCGCCCGAGGTAAGGCTCAACATCGTGAGAAGATGGCACGAAGGGATCACCGGAGGACACAAGGGCGTAACCAAGACTTATCAACGACTACGACAAAGATACCACTGGCTTGGGATGCGAAATGAGGTGCAGGATGTCATCAGATGCTGCACCAGCTGTCAAAAGCAGAAGGTAACCCGAATTAAAACTCGAGAACCCATGATCATTACAGATACCCCGGTGGAAGCGTGGGAGAAAATAGCCGTGGATATCGTCGGACCACTCCCGACCACCAGAAGCGGGAATAAATACATACTCACCGTTTTGGACCTACTCACGAAGGTGGGCCATGCATTCGCCCTACCAGATCAGACCTCAGTCTCGATCATCAGAGCTCTCGACCAGGGGTACTTCAAACCTTACAGCATCCCACTGATTTTGCTCAGTGATCGCGGAAGGAGCTTCACCAGCGAAAATATGAGGGAGTTCTTGACCTAAGGGAAGTAGCCAATGACAGGCTATATCCAACACCACCCATGGGCTTACCCAACGACTGAAGCCATCCTGCCAGAAGAATGAACAACTGGACCAGACATAAGAAGATTGTCAACGTAACCTTAAGCCTAGTATGTGACATAGAAATAGTTTAGAAGTAAGTTAGCTAGAGTATCGGAAGAGCGACCGCGTGGAAGGAATGCGCAGCACATTAAGGCTCATTCAAATTTTCATACGCTTGACCCCGATACCCGGAGCCAGCGTCTTGGGGGAGGGTGTTACGAACGGCCCTTTTTCACATTTTTTAAAGTCTTCATGCTATTGCAAGGAGGGGCAGTCAGCGCATTCCTACACGCGCGCGCTCGATCGAAAGCAGAGCAGGAAACGAGTCAGGGGCGCAATGACCCCCGAAACCACCTATTCAGCGGCTTGCAGAAAACCCCGCCATCGAGCAACCCGAGGTTTCTTTATCGAAACCGAGGTGATTGCTCGTCAGTCGTAAAATACCGAAAGCTGAGCAGTGCTCACGCCTCCATAACGCGCATCCGAAACCACACCTAACCGTCCACAATGACTCCTGCAACGGCCTGTGTGTGAAGCAGACCAGGATGCGGAATAGAAGAAGGTCCTCTGTTGTCAACCTCCAAGGAAAACGGTCGCCATTGCACCTAGTCAACAAGACAGCTGACTCTCATCGAGCACCCGGCATAAGCTGCTCCAGGATCCTAGTGAAGGAAGTCGTTTGGCGGTGGGTTCTTGGGGTTGGTTCGGGTGACGCTAAGAGTAAATTCGGTAGGCTCGTTCCCTCCTCTACTTTCCTTGTACATTCAATCCTTTAATTCCAACCATATATCTATTCTATTCTATTCTATATAAAAGTCTTTGCCATCCATATAATATTCTTTATACCTTATCATATCATTCAAGTTCAACCTACATTCATTTCTTTATACATTTCTATATAAATTACTATTATCATTTAGCATATCTTATTTCACGTAGTCTCTAGTATTTAATAATCTACTTAGTAGTAATTTGCTTTGCTGTTATTCCAAATAAATAGTATATTACGCACCTAGGGAGGAAAGTAGGGCATCGCAGCCCGCGTAATATTGTCACCCGAGCCGAAGGCGATTGTCGGTTAATTCGGTTAATTCGGTTAATTCGGTGAAAAAAAGACATGTCTTGAAGATTTTTTTTTGGCGATACAGATAGTGTTAGTTTATTCAGTCAATTTCCATATAATAATGCAACATTTGAACAATATTTCCCTCAATTTTCATTGCAAAATATTGAAAATTGAGCGAATGACAGTGAATCTCCGGAGGCGCCTCGAAAAAAAATGGTTTTGCGGTGTTCAGCATAACTCGCAACAGAATCATCCGAAACGAAAAAATCAAAATGCATTTTTCAAAGGAGATGTTTCTCGAGGTAATCACGAGAGGATTTTTTTTTTTTTTCGATTTTTCAATTTTTCGTAGCACTTGAAAGCCAAAAAACCGATTTTCGCTGAAAAAATCGGCCAATTTTCTGTTGTAACATTAATAATTATTAAAAAAAAAAAAAAAGCTCTCGACAATACCTGGTGAATTATGTGAAGAAGTACTGTGCAAAATTTCAAAACGATTGGTCCAGTAGATTTTGAGTTATGGTGAACACGGACTTCGAATATGACAAGTTTTAGAAAAACGCTCAGCTTTGCACACTGAACAATCCAAAATGGAACTCGATAATTTCTTTTATACTTACACAGAGTCGTCTATACCAGGTCCATGAAGTATAGAGCTGTATACTATGTCTCGAACATATACAAGGTCCTTTTACATACCTATGAAGACCCTTCCACGAAGAAATAAATGTAGGGATTATAATAGAGCAAAAAAAGCGCTTTATGTATTCCCGCTCATAACTCCGTTAATATTGCTCCGATCGATTTAAAATTTTGACACAATATTCTTGAGACGTTATACATGCATATGAAAAAATATGAAAAAAATGCAGAAAAAAAAGTTTAAATACCTTACCCCCCCCTTAAGTGAAGAAGAAATAATTAAAAATTTCGATAATACGGCAAAACAAATTACCAATAATTTGTTGCCCGAGAAATCTAAAGATCGGTACAACTTGTGTTATCAAACATTTTTATTGTGGCAACAAAAGAAAAGAACCAATTCTTTTAAAGAAAATGTGTTGTTGGTTTATTTTAATGAATTATCAAAAACTAAGAAGCCGTCAACGCTGTGGAGTGAATGGTCCATGTTGAGATCTACTTTAGATTTAAGGAATGGAACTGATATTAATTCCTATCATAATTTGAAAGTTTTTCTCAAAAATTGTGCCAAAGGATACCATCCTAAAAAAGCTCGTGTATTGACATTAAGTCAAGTGAACAAATTCCTCAATGAGTCTGATGACTTGCATAATTTAGCGAATAAAGTAAGTAAAATATGTACAATTTAGCTATAATACAATATATACAAATATTTGCAATTTTTTAAATTAATATTTACAATTTGTTTTACAGGTTATTTTGACTTTCGGAGTCTTGGGCGCACTCAGAACCAGTGAAATATGTAACCTGAATATTCAGGATGTTGAAGATACGGGGAATCAATTGATCGTGACAGTCAACGATAACAAAAACTGCTACCCCCGTAATTTTATTATTGGTCCAGAATATTATAATACCGTTAAGAAATATATTTCTTTGCGGCCGATAGATTTTGACAGCAGACGTTTTTTCTATGTTTACAACTTGGGAAAAGGTAAACGTCAAGTCATAGGGAAAAATAAAATTAGTGAGGTGCCGAAAAGAATTGCTGAGTATTTGGAGCTAGAGCACCCGGAAGGCTACACCGTTCATTGTTTTCGGCGTACAGCAGCAACGTTATTGGCAAATTCTGGTGCAAATTTAACAGCATTAAAACAGTTAGGCGGATGGCGATCTAGTACCGTAGCAGAAGGTTACATAGAACATTCTTTAGCGAACCGACGCCAAATTTATCAACAAATAATTTCTTCTAATCAAGAATCTACTTCCACTTCTAATCAAGCTGCTACTTATCAAATCCCATCTGCTACTATTATCAACGAAGTTTCATTTACTTCTACTTCCAATCAAGCTTCATGTGATTCCACCAACATTGAACCTTTATTCACTTCAACCGTTCATGAAGTTCCATCTACTTCCACTACCAATCAGGTCCAAGATACTTCTAGTGTCAATGTGATTACTAGTCTCGCATCACACTCTCAAAAAAGTCAGAAGACCAATTTAAATGATGGTATACCCGAAGAAAATTTTTTAATGCCAGATTCTGATGATGAACTTTTTTTTGAAGCTAAATTGGATAATGATTTGGATAGTTATGAAAATTTAAATCAATCTCTCACTACTGGGACTGATAATTCTGGTCCAAAACGTACAAAAGTAATGAATACTTCTGCGTGTCTGATAAAAGAAAATTAAATAAAATTAGGAAAGCAGCTTGTGGGGAACACTTAAAAAAGCTTCAAAAATTGCAGCCTATTAGCTCGAAACTATCCATGACTAAAGAAATTAAAAATGATGAAGTGGACGTCATGACAGTAAATTCTTCATTTGTGAAGATCGAAAACTGTTCAATCCGACACTTGACAATTTATAAATTGTGATTTTTATATATAAAAATCACTCCAAATCGGACGATGAAAGTAAACCTTAATTTGTATAATTGGAGTTCATTGAAAGAGCTAACAGTTTTTAATTTATTTAATTATTCAAGTTGCATCATCATTAATATTGTTTACTGTTTGATTAACTTAGTTATAATACTGTCTTAAGGGGGTATCTAAGTCTTGAGCTCCATAAGACGTTAATAATTTGCATAACAGTATAACATTGAGGGTCATGTACGGATACGAATATGAATGATGCCGTTTCAAAGTGTACAATTTCAGCTTCGATTTGAAAAAAAAACGGTCACTTTAGCATCAAAATTGTGGCCGTTGCAGCCACTGAAGTACTGGTTGGCGATAAGCTGTGCTGAAATCTGCAACCACGATCCTGGCTGAACGGAGTATCCGAAAAAGAAAAACTTTGGATTGTTTTGTTGGTCAAGGTACCCTTCAGGCTCCTATGCGACAGATTTTTAATCCGTCGTTCAATTTCCAAAATACAGGTAAAAACGTTACTCGAAATCAAGAAAACGGACTTTTCTCGGTAAAAAAATGCATAACTCTGCCAAATTTCAATCCATAAAAAATCTGTCGCATAGAAGCCTGAAGGGTGCTTTGACCACCAAAACAGTCCCAAGTTTTTCTATTTTCGGATACTCCGTTCAGCCAGGATCGTGGTCGCAGATTTCAGCACAGCTTATCGCCGACCAGTACTTCAGTGGCTGCATCGCCCACAATTTTGATGCTACAATGACCGTTTTTTTTTCAAATTGAAGCTGAAATTGTACACTTTGAAAGGGTATCATTTATATTTGTGTCCGTACATGTCCCTCAATGCTATACCGTTATGAAAAGTGTTGACGTTTTATGAAGCTCGAGACTTAGATACCCCCTTAAGTTATTGATTTCATTAATAATAATTAATAATTCATTCATTTATTATGAACATGAGTATTTTCGTTCAAATAAAGTTCTAAAAATAATATTTGTGTACTTTATTTGTTCATTGCTCCGATATAAAATTTTTAAAAAATGATTCATCATATTCTACTTTACAATATTAACTTTATTGCAAAATAAATCATTTTTCAGGTTAAACTGTCTCATAAATATTTTGACATTTAAAAAAACGCGAATTTAGCCGTGTACCGAAAATTTGAAGCATGCGCACTAATTTATTCATGATTTATTTTAACATGAGTGTTTTCATTTAAATAAAGTTCTAAAAATAATATTTGTGTCCTTTATTTGTTCATTGCTCCGATATAAAATTTTTAAAAATTGATTCATCATATTCTACTTTACAATATTAACTTTATTGCAAAATAGATCATTTTTCAGGTTAAACTGTCTCATAAATATTTTGACATTTAAAAAAACGCGAATTTAGCCGTGTACCGAAAATTTGAAGCATGCGCACTAATTTATTCATTTATTTGATCGGGAGGCAATGTGGTACTTTCGTCCCTCAAAATAGGACCGAAATACGAACTTTCGATCCAGGTATGATAAAATAGTATATTGTGTATCAAGGGAAGAAAATAGGTGATTTGTACCGAGTGTGAATTTTGCAGCCCGAGGCGAAGCCGAGGGCCGCACAATCACACGAGGTAGAAAGCACCTATTCTTCCTTGATGCACATTATATTTTTTATCACAAATGCACGAAAACACCGATTTTCCAAGCCGTATTGATGTCCGAGGTGACGTGTGACAACTGTCAACGTGACCTGTGAACACGGACGGGATTGTTTTGCTCTTATTTTTTCATTTGTTTTGTTTTGTTTCGATGTATTCACGTGCTTATTCCGCCCGATGACGTTTCGTAGAGAGTAAAACGCTATTTTCTTCCCGCTCCCTAGGGAAGAAAATGAATTCTCTACGACATGCGCATGCGCGAGTTCATCTTGTATACCACGGGAGACGAACTGCCATTTTACTCTCGTATAACAGCGAGGAAAATCGGGTTTTCCGTGCATGTGTGATAAAAACTATATTTACTTCATCCATCCCTCCTAGTTCATTCACCGATTGCACAGGTGTCCTTAGGACTTCGTTCAAGCGAACCTACGAGAGTAATCTTCAACCGCTCGGGGATTGCTTTCTCAAAATTATATAAAACAACGACACCCGAAGCCTTCAGCTCGGGTGCCCGTAACAACTATATTAGGGCTGAAAACTTGACTAGATATGATTAGATCTAGTTATATCTGACCAGATATAACTATATTAGGGCTGAAAACTTAACTAGATATGATTAGATATAGTTATATCTGGCCAGATCTGATCAGATATAACTATATTTGGGGTAAAAACTTAACCAGACATAATCAGATCTAGTTATATCCGGCCAGATATAACTATATCTGGGCTGTCAACAGCATCAGATCCAATCAGATTTTATTATGTATACTCTATAGAGTCGAAAGGCACAAATAACTTATGTATACTCTATAGCTATCGAAAAGCACAAATAACAATAGGTCTAAAATTTTTATTATTTATTTATTGAGGAAACTTATTAATTACACATTTCTTAAAATTTCATTCATGTATAATAGGTATTTTCAAGAAGCTTTCGATTAACAACAGTTTTTTTATAATTAATTACGAAAGATACATAAGGTGTAAAAAAAAAAAAAAACAAAGATAAATTATAATTTATTTGATTCCAGAATCATCCGACAACTCGATAATAATTACTCTTTCCAAGTAACAGATCTGATTATATCTGGCCATATCTTGTCAGATAGAGACAATTTAAAGATCTGGCCAGATGTGATCAGATGTGATCTGTTTTTTCGTTGTGTTATATCTGGTAAGATCTGATTACATCTGACCAGATCTCGTCAGATAGAAACAATTTAAAGATCTGGCCAGATCTAATTCGTTTTTCCCGGGCCTAGTCCCTCTATCATGAAGTATCGAATCTCAGATAGCTAACTTTTCGATCGCAAGTTTTCTAATCATCGTATTTTACTTTTCGTTGAACAAATTTTCATTTATGAAACAGAATTTTTGAGAATTTTTTCAGATTTTTCGATCACGGCCCTCGAGGTGTTGAAAAAAAACTGTAAAAATTGCAAAAAAAAAAAAAATTCTGATCGCTATTCAGAGTCAAGAGAACGATACAAAAAATCGCGGGCCAGATCTGAGAGGTCGAGGGTCAGGGACCAGGTCGATTTGGCATGGAATGCCCCATATGTATTATTTTTAGGATGATCGCATATGCCGCAGCTCAGCTTTTAGCTATTATTTAGCTCATACTATGCTAAAATCATAACATTTTACGTTGATAAGGTAGCACTGGATAATGCGCAAATTGTTGACGACCGATCCTATTTCTTCCTTTATGATATAAAAATCACGAAACAAAGCTATAATTGCGTTAGAGATGAATCGATAATTATAGTATTGAAAACTCGTTCAAATTGAATCTCTATGTTAGCGGGTCTAATCTATTGAAAGTGTGCATATTAACATACGTTTAAGAAAGATATGTAAGTCAATGAGGGACGTTATCGATCAGATCGAGTCAGGTGAAAAAACGTAACGAAGGAACTTCTTACTTCAAGTTTTTTAACGTTTCGGTGAGGTTTGTCGCCCTCATCAGAAAAAAACTGTTTTATTAACAAACAGAAAAAAAGAAAAAACACATTTTAGATGTTACAGCAAAACGAGTTAACATGTGAATAGAGGATTAACTTAATTAAGAGAATTGCACTTATAAATAACACTAAAAAATAAAAATAAAGTACAAACAATCAATTACCAAGTATGCAAGAGTTATTCAAAGCACACGCACATTAGTATCGGTGTTGGACTAAACGTAAACAAGCGAGGAATGGAACTTGTCGGTCCCTCAGTGAAATTGAACTCGGTATAATTTTTCCACCTCTTATGTTTAATTAAAAATAAAACAAACAAACAAGCGAGGAATGGAACTTGTCGGTCCCTCAGTGAAATTAAACTCGGTATAATTTTTCCACCTCTTATGTTTAATTAAAAATAAAACAAACATTTTTGGTTAATGCAGGCGTGCAGACTTAAAAAACCGGTCAGGGAATAAAAACTGTAGAAGTCGGAATGGTAAGAATTAACAACAAGAAAGGTAAAACGGTGTTATACCCGAGCACTGGCAAACGGCAGAATCCAAACATGTCACGGACTGAGTTGGTATGGCGGTGAGGAAGGAAGGAGGAGGGGGAAGGAAGAGATCTGGTCAAAGTTCGGCATGAGCGTGAAATTCACACAGGTGAACCTATATATTCAAAGCGTACCAGAGGAACACAACGAAGTTAAGAGACACTTCTAGACCTAAGTCTATGTAGCAAGAGACCGTACGGCGCATGTAATTTTTTAGTGTCTTCTTGTTTATTCAGAGGATTGGGTTGCAAGTGGATATATAGCATCTCAGACATCAGGCGATTTTCCCATTTCGTTTCCTTATCCAAAATTTTGACATTGTCCCAGTCAAAGGAATGGTTGAATTTGGTGGCGTGCTGGGATACAACCGAATGATCGTTAGGGTCCTTCAGCACGTTAGCAGCATGTTCTTTAATACGGGTATTCAATGCCCGTTTAGTCTGACCCACATAAGAAGCTGGACAGTTCTTACATCGAATCTGATAGACCACATTGGTCTGAAGTGTAGCTGGAAGTCGGTCCTTACCCTTGGTCACGATATTGGCTAGATTATTGTTGGAAGTAGAGACCGCTATGATGTCAAATTTTTTAAGGCACCGATCAATTTTTTCGGAAAAAAAAATTGAATACCCGTATTAAAGAACATGCTGCTAACGTGCTGAAGGACCCTAACGATCATTCGGTTGTATCCCAGCACGCCACCAAATTCAACCATTCCTTTGACTGGGACAATGTCAAAATTTTGGATAAGGAAAAGAAATGGGGAAAACGCCTGATGTCTGAGATGCTGTATATCCACTTGCAACCCAATCCTCTGAATAAACAAGAAGACACTAAAAAATTACATGCGCCGTACGGTCTCTTGCTACATAGACTTAGGTCTAGAAGTGTCTCTTAACTTCGTTGTGTTCCTCTGGTACGCTTTGAATATATAGGTTCACCTGTGTGAATTTCACGCTCATGCCGAACTTTGACCAGACCTCTTCCTTCCCCCTCCTCCTTCCTTCCTCACCTCCATACCAACTCAGTCCGTGACATGTTTGGATTCTGCCGTTTGCCAGTGCTCGGGTATAACACCGTTTTACCTTTCTTGTTGTTAATTCTCACCATTCCGACTTCTACAGTTTTTATTCCCTGACCGGTTTTTTAAGTCTGCACGCCTGCATTAACCAAAAATGTTTGTTTTATTTTTAATTAAACATTAGAGGTGGAAAAATTATACCGAATTTAATTTCACTGAGGGACCGACAAGTTCCATTTCTCGCTTGTTTACGTTTAGTCCAACACCGATACTAATGTGCGTGTGCTTTGAATAACTCTTGCATACTTGGTAATTGATTGTTTGTACTTTATTTTTATTTTTTAGTGTTATTTATAAGTGCAATTCTCTTAATTAAGTTAATCCTCTATTCACATGTTAACTCGTTTTGCTGTAACATCTAAAATGTGTTTTTTCTTTTTTTCTGTTTGTTAATAAAACAATTTTTTTCTGATGAGGGCGACAAACCTCGCCGAAACGTTAAAAAACTTGAAGTAAGAAGTTCCTTCGTTACGTTTTTTCACCTGACTCGATCTGATCGATAACGTCCCTCATTGACATTATGCCGAGTGATAGAGTCTCCTTTGATAAAGATATGTAAGTGTTGAGATGTGGGTGCGAGAGAGGAACGTATGGTCTGTAGTCTTGTAGCATGCATGTATTGTCATGGACTGCGAATGTATGTACTAATCCTAAGCGGATTATCTCACTCACACCTTGACCGTGTGTGGTCAAGCAGCCGAAAATAGCCAGGTAATACGAGTACAAAGAAGGGGGTACTTGTTGCGGGCGTAATTGAGAGAAAAATAACACGCGAAAGGTGAATGCTGGTCAGTATTTGCAAAACCTCGGTATGAGTAAGACGTAAGAGAATTTCGGTTAAGCACGTAGTGTGTGCGAGACACATGAATGCGTGTTAATATGAGGCTGTCGGCTCGACGATTAATTAGATAACACGAATGCCTAGTAGAATTTATTGGAAATAAGGGAACTAGCTATTCACTATCATTGAAAAGTGGAAAACGAATTATAGTATTCATTGAGTACGAGTTAGTATAGTAGGACAGAGTTGGGTAGGGTTCCAGGGGGTTCGCGTGCTGGCCTTCTCTGGGGTCTCACATTGGTGAGACTGGCCAGAATGGTTGACACGCTGGGAAACCAGCGTGGTTATTACAGCCGCGAATCAATGTAAAATTGTGAACGCGTGAACTGGCCTTCCCCGGGGTCTTACATTGGTAAGACTGGCCGGAATGGTTGACACGCTGGGAAACCAGCGTGGATATTACAGTTCGCGGGTTAACGATTTATTAGAATCGGAAAAAGTCCGGTATCGCGGGCTGGCCGTCTCATGGTAGCCTCGTGTAGAGGGGATCCGAGAGGCGGTTGACTTGTTGGGAAAACCAACATGGATATACAGCCCGCGTTACAATTTATGAGTAACAACTTGTACTCGAATATGTTTACCTACTACCTGCACCAGTTCTGTCCGCGAATAGACTCGTATTGCTAGGCAAATAGAATACATAGCGTAGATTAACCCTTCGTTGTCACACTTCTCAGGAATCCCGCCGTTGTCACACTGGGTCAGATAGACCCAGACGGATTTCAAAAGGCTCGTGCATCCAAACTATCAGTCCGATTTCAATCAACAAAATATTTTCACATACTTTGAACTCTCTAGAATAAAAATCCATCGTTGTTTTTTGAAAAATAAAATTTCGACATGGTAAAAAAAATCCGAAAGCTATCAATTTGCAAAAAAGACCCTTTTGAACGTAAAAAATTGTAACTCTTTCAATTTTTAATATTTTTTCATAAAATTTATGGACGACGCTTTCGAAATAGGGTACTTAATGGAAAAAAATAGCTCGGTGGTGTACGTTTCAAAAAGTATATTTATTCCGACACATAGATAAGGTCGATTTTAAAGTTTAAAAACATGGCTATTTCTAGTCAAATACTAATAGTATTATGGTTTATTAATATAAAATAAAACGATGAAAGGTCAACAAAAAAGGTATTCAATCCGCTACAGTACGGTCGACATACATAAAAGCTCGATGTTAGCTGCACATTGGACGCTGACAGGAGGAGCATTACTCCTTCGACTGAAGGATCCTGCTGTGGGGTGCACAGTCTGTACCGGACCCCTTTTTCCAAGTATCGTCTTCCTTTTGGTGGTGTGGAACCCTCGTACTTGAGAATTGCTAATATTTCCTGTCTTATGTAGTAATGTCGCGTCGGAGAGTTGGCACTTGCGACCAAGTCCGCAAGTAGGACGCAACGAGGTGGAAAGACAGTTCATAAATGCACTGCTTTTTGCTTTTTGTTTTTTTTTTTTCTCCAATATTTGAGAAAAAAATAAAATAACGATTGCCACAATTATACTTACGGCTTGTACGGAATATTAAAAAAAAAATTATTCCGTCTCAATTTTTCACACAAGTCGACGCCATTGTCACACTTGGGTCACAATGACCCACACCTCGCGCACGATTTTCTTTAAACAGCTGTCACACTAACACTGACGCTTCTACTGAAAGGCTCTCTGGGTCTCCCGACTAGGGATAGTCCAAACTAACAGTAAATAGTAAAAAAGGGCCCATTTGTACCTTTTCAGTAACAGATATTTAGCTACAAAGTTAGACCATGGGTCCGGTGGACCCAGTGTGACAACGAAGGGTTAAGAAACTCGCATAGACCTAGCGATGGTCGATTATCTGAAAGGTTCAAACAATGTTGATAAATGCCCAATAAATGACCTGTGAACGGTCTATTTATTTATTTTATTTATTTATTTATTTATTTATTTAATATTCATTGGTGTATCGAGATGATACTACATGGTTCCATATACAATATTCTAATAATTACAGTACCCCATCACATGCCGTTGTATGGCTCTAGGGCTAATGGATACTGACCCCCGGAAGAGCGCTCTAGCACTCGTGTCCCAGTAGGGCCCCACCCACCAGCACTATCTTATTCTTATCTTGCATATGTGCCAACCTTATAGCTAACTTACAAACTAATTACCCTAGTGGCGCACAGCGCCTTCATATCACACAAGCTATTGCCGCCTGCACCCAGTGCTTACCTTCCCTGACGCTCAGCGCCATTGCAAACTGGTCATTTGTTGGGAACAACCGAATAAGTTAGATTAAAATTAAATTAAGTTAAAGATTGATTAAAAATTTGATAAAAAAAATTAGCTAAAAATAAACTCAGAGAGTTTATAAACATGAAACGCTACTCTTTTTTCTCTCGTTGTACCCTCGCTATGCGAGTACTCGCTCGATTCCTTGCCAGTTTTCAAGTTAGATGACAACTGAAACAAGCCCTATCTGTCTTTGCTTTTACTTCAATTGGGAGATTGTTGTAAAGGCGAAGGCCAATGTTGTCCCATAAGCGAAAACCCAAACTGGTTCTCCGGTATGGGATTTCAATTTGTTGTTCCCTTGCCCTTCTAGTTCCAGTGCTTCTTAACGTTACTAGATTAGCCTTCACACACATCCGCGCCGAGCTCAAACCATACAGTTGCCTCACAGTCATGACCTCACATTCCTTATACAGAGCTACAGTACTAAATCTCATGTTCTTAAAGTTAATCAGCTTTAGGGCCCTGTTTTGCAGAGACCCTAATTTTGCAATCGCGTTTTCATACGCACCACCCCATGATATTACTCCGTACGTTAATATTGAATGGAAAAACGCATAATATGCGCTCAGTGAGCCCTTCTGACCTAATACCAGTCTCAGCTTCCCTAGGGTATACAACGAGCTTCTCAGCCTGACCGCTAGCGCATTGATGTGCACTCGCCATTTCAGATTACAATCAAACTGCAGGCCTAAATATTTGACTGCGTCTAACCTTTGTATCTCCGTGCACCGGCAATTTTCTCGTGCTGCACAATGGACTTCATGCAACTTTAGCCTCCTTTCCGCAGGCAAGCTTACCTCGTAGCTCCCGAACGGAGTGAAACTTGTTTTTTTCATATTGACAGTTAGTTTGCTACGTTTAAACCACCCCAGTACTTTAGGTAGCCCTACCTCTATTTTCCTAAACAGACTATCCCAGTTTTTATCACGGAAAATTATTGCTGTGTCATCCGCGTAGGAGATTATCTCACCCATGCAGTTTACGTCCTTCAGATCGTTCACAAACAGAATGAATAGTAAAGGCCCTAGAACCGTGCCTTGAGGGACACCAAACTGTATACGCACTTCCCTACTTCTTATCTCCCTCATTTTGACTCTTTGGGTCCTCGCCGACAAATAATTCGTTAACAATTTGTGGATCGCTCCCCTATATCCGAAGCTACACTCCTAACAAAAATTAGCGGGCCACCCAATTTTTGCTTCGAAAAATGTTCGATTTCAAAGTCTCCTAATTCGGCGAAAAATTGACTTAGCGAGTCGTTTGTAAAAGCATTTCAAAGCTTAAAGCTTCATCTTTCAGATGCTCACTTTCGATTGCGTTTATGTTTTTCTTGTCTTGAGCTATGGTCCCTTGAACCATCTCGTGCCAAATTTGTGTATTGATGTTCCAACTTCAAAACAACGCACGGGGTCGGTCAGTATCGGAATTCTGATTTCAAGACAGTCATTTTGAAGCTTGGAATGTCCTCTTTAAAACCCTTTTTTTTAAATTGCCCTACGATTTTTTTTCATGGAGTTATGCGTTGCTGAAGCAAAAATGGTCTTTCAATTTTTGATCGCATGCCCTGGGCGAACGAGTCCTCGTACCGAGGTTCCCAAATATGGCTTTTGAAGCTCAAATCTTCATTTTTCTGAAATCTTATTGCAATTTTTATTCGGTGACGTTTCCAAGCCATGATCACCATCCAAACGAGACCCTCCAAACCGCAAAATGGAAATTCGAACTTTGACCTCAGGTAGCACGCGCAAAAATAGCGACACAGGTGGCCCAAGGTTAGAACTTCAACTTTGAAGTCTTTCCTTCGAAACCATATCTTGGAATTCGCTCTACGATTTTTTTTCGTAAAGTTATTCGATTTTTAACACATACGGACGATTTAAACAGTACCTCCGGCATTAGCATCACTCAAAGTGGTGGAATAATCACGAGATCGGTACGACCATGCATGGAAATTGCACCACACACCAAAAATTGAAAGACCATTTTTGCTTCAGCAACGCATAACTCCATGAAAAAAAATCGTAGAGCAATCTCAAAAAAAGGGTTTTGAAGAGGACATTACAAGCTTCAAAATGACTGTCTTGAAATCAAAATTCCGATACTGACCGACCCCGTGCGTTGTTTTGAAGTTGGAACATCAATACACAAATTTGGCACGAGATGGTTCAAGGGACCATAACTCAAGACAAAAAAGAACATAAACGCAATCGAAAGTGAGCATCTGAAAGATGAAGCCTTAAGCTTTGAAATGCTTTTACAAACGACGCGCTAAGTCAATTTTTCGCCGAATTACGAGACTTTGAAATCGAACATTTTTCGAAGCAAAAATTGGGTGGCCCGCTAATTTTCGTTAGGAGTGTATATAACTTCCGTAATAATATCGCGTGATCAAGGGAATCAAAAGCCTTAGCCAAATCTATATTGACCATGACAGCTTTTTCCCCTGCGTCTAATACTGTTCCTATCCATTTCACCACTAAGGCTAAGGCGTCATCGGTAGACCTACCAGCCATAAATCCATATTGCCTGTCCCACAGAAAACCAGCTTTTTTTGCAAAGTCGACCATCCTTTTGACGACGAATTTTTCAAAGATCTTAGAGATATTTGATACTAGAGCTATAGGTCTGTAATTGGATGCCTTTGTTTTATCCCCTCCTTTATGTAGCGATACTATCTCCGCAATTTTGAATAGTTCTGGACACACACCATCCCTAAAGCACAGATTAAAAACATGAGTCAAGGGCAAAGCAATGAAACCAGCTACCGACTTTAGCGCAGCGGGCGCGATTCCGTCCGGCCCCGCGGATTTCCTGCTGTCTAAGGACATTATGATTCGAAACACTTCCTGCTCACTCACTGGAATTAAAAACATTGTTGTAGGTAGCAATTCGCCCTCCTCTGTCTCTTCTACGTCAATTGCAGCGGATAACTTGGCCCCTACGGCACTGAAAAAATCATTCAACTCGTTCGCAATTTCGTACGGATTGTCCAGCTTAGCACCGCTGTCCGCAGACAGTTGTTTAATGCACCCATTCCCCCCACGTTTCTTCTTGTTGATGAGGTCGGCCACTACTTTCCACATTTTTCCTGGGTCGTCCCTGCACTTGCTAACTTCCTCTCTGTAATAATTACTCCTCGCAACTCTAATCCTCCTCATCAGCACATTACGGTACCTGGTATACTGCTGTCCCAGTTGTACGTGTTGCTCACCTCTTGCCTTTTTCCATTTTTTGAACATCCTATCTTTCGTTCTGATAGATTTTAGCAGGTCCCATGTTATCCAAGGTTTGATGATCCGATCCTTCTTCACGACCTTTTGTGTCGCTGCCTCCATCAGATGCTTAAAATTCCGGTAGAAGAGCGCTATTGCTGACTCAGGTTCGTCGAGTTCGCAGATCCTATTCCAATTTATATCTTTCGCTAAGCAAGGTAGTTTTTTGTATGCAATTCTCTCGCTACTCGTTCGCTCCCGGTCTGCTTCTTCGTCATCTCGAAACGATGCTTTTATCCCCAGCATAATTGGGTAATGATCGGTAAAGTCTACTTCGCATACCAGCGACGTGAAGTCTATTAAGTCTCTCTGCGTCTTCACTTGTATGTGGTCTATGCATGTAGAGCTATCTCCGTTCACCCTTGTTGGGGCATTTATTGCTTGCAGATATCCTTTTTCAGCCAGTTCATTCAGGTATCTCTCACCATCGGCATCTGGCAACAGTGTATCAATATTCAGATCGCCTACGATGATGTGCTCAACAGTGTTACTTCTTCTGTCTAGATATTCTACAAAATTGTCGAGGTATTGCCCAGTATTCGAGCTTGGTGGTCTGTATATCGCTGTGACTGTGAAAAGAGTGTCCTGGCTTCGAACCACTATTTCTATTGCCTTTATTTCTTCAATAGTTATCATATTTGGTTTCATTCATTATCTAGCCATAGATTCACTCCTTCTCCCCTCCCCTTAATCTGAGTATGTCGGTAAAGGCGACGGTTATGACCTAGCTGGGCGAACTCCGGTATGTGTAGTATCGGAACCGCGAGGTCCGTCGGTTACCCTAACCCTACCTAACCCTACCGGCACTTCCACCGTATTCACGGGTACTGAACACAATTTTCATACGGTATGAACACAGTTACCATACCCTGCCTAAACCGTCAAATTTTCTGGCCAGCTCAAGCAATTGGGTTTGACCGCAGTATGTGTACCGTAGTTCCACAGTTTTGACACCGTATTCTCACCACATTCATACCGTATTGACATACGTGTCTCATACCCTGTTCATGCGTACTTCATCTGCCATCACGACTGAGAAAATTCCGCTTCAATACCGTATTATTAGCAGAGTTGTAAATAATGCATTAAATTTTTTAATGCATTGACCTTTTCATTAACCATTAAATTTAATTTTTTAATGGAAAATATTTCCATTAACCATTAAATTTAATTTTTTAATGGAAAATATTTCCATTAACCATTAAATTCAATTTTTTAATGGAAAATATTTCCATTAACCATTAAATTTAATTTTTTTAATGGAAAATATTTCCATTAACCATTAAATTTAATTTTTTAATGGAAAATATTTCCATTAACCATTAAATTTAATTTTTTAATGGAAAATATTTCCATTAACCATTAAATTTAATTTTTTAATGGAAAATATTTCCATTAACCATTAAATTTAATTTTTGAATGGAAAATATTTCCATTAACCATTAAATTTAATTTATATAAAACGTACAACGTTTAATTTCACTCTTTGCAAAGCTCTATACTAATTTTTGTTATTCGAGTCCATTACAGATTTTAGTCACAGTACCTCGATTATCCCTAAATTCTTATATTTTATGTTAACTTTTCATATGCAATCAAACAAATATTCATACTAAAAGTTTCTCCGTGTATGTTCAGATATGTTAATACATGAACATATCTGATTCATGCCTGACGTATGTACAGGGTGATTCCTCGCTTACACTGCAGTAACTCCAGTAGTAGACTGTCAGGTATAGTCGGTAATAAAAATTATCCGTGATCGTAGCCGCTAGTTCTATAACGCCGATCGATGGCGGTCTTGAGTTTTGACGGGTACAAGTGAAGTGGTGTCATATTATTACGGAGAAGAATTATTACACCCACAAAATGTTATTTGTGCACCGAATGATCGTTATCCAGGGGATTAGCGTGTCGATGGATGAGTTAAGTAAAACTATTTTTTTATAATCACGAGTACATCTGACAAGAGCGTAACCTCAAAACGGCAAGTAACCTCAAGGACAAGCGACCGTTTTCAGGTAGGCCAAGGGGCTTTACGGTAATTATTAGTAATTAATTATTAATAATTATTAATAATACTAATAATTATTAATATTATTAATATTATTAATATTATTATTTATAATACTAATAATTTATTATTATTAATTATTATTATTATTATTATTATTATAATTAGTAATTATTATTTCAGAGAACATGCAGCAGCCTAGGATTTTCTTTGACCTGTCATCTTCATAGCTAGACTCGTGCTAACACAGGGTGTGAAGGTGTTTAATGCTGCCAAATCATTCTACGGAGCGTTGTGCAGGAACAGCTGGAATACTATGTTTAACGAGGACATCAAACTGGGATGTCGGTTGCACAATGCTGAAGAGTAGGAGCATTTTCCACCTCATACCAATTCACACGAGTAACGTGCTAAGCTAGCATGTTCATAATGGAAAGACAAGGCGAATCATTTATAAAGAGAAACATTAACAGGCGATACCCACCTTGAAGATAATATTTTCAAATCACTGCTACGCTCTGATGAAAAATTTTAGTGACTCAGTTTTTTTATAGTCGATTAGTGCTGTTTTGATACAGAGTTTATGATTTTTTCAGATTTTGTGTCCTACGCTGAACATAAATAACGATTTTAATATTGAACCAGTCACAGTTCTCAATGCTCACGACGGTTTGGATTGGGATTGGAGTTCGTAGTAGATTATCCTCGGTCCGATGGGACAATATATATCTGAGTGTTTGTGAGAAATGACAATCCTGTATCTGGAATGTCAGTGGAGCGAACCAAGAGACGTCAATGAAACGAGGATTGCTTCGCAGCCCTGCAGTATGGAAATTCTTCAATCTCAAATGGCTGCGGAGCAAGCCTACAGACACAGAATAGTATCTTACCTTGCGTAATTAATATCAGATGATGATTGTATATCTATTTTATTCTTCGAAACAATTCATCGAAATGATCTATCTAATCAGGTCACGTAGTGACAATACAATACAATACATCATAATCCTGTATACTGTATGCTGTAGCGCTGCAATACTTTGTCATGAAACGCGTAGTTCATCAATGTGATCGTTTCAGGGCTGATCTCGGCTAACACGTCTGTGATCCTGTTCCTTAATGCCGGATTACCCTGCATCGGTATCCTATTCACAACCCTTGTCCTGACTAGGCTTTACAGTGAGTAATCAAGCGGTGTAAACACACCGGTAAAATGATTCCAAGATTAGATTTCGAAAGACAATAATTTCGTTTGAAAATGACATTTCAATTTCTATGTCAGTATAATAATCTGGTTTGGTAGATAGCAAACAGCCGAGACCAAGACGTCGAATCGAACCCTGGCACCTTGGCACCACCTCCTCTGTTACTGATTCACGATCCAACAATTCCGCTCTCAAACTGCTTCACCAAACATCACCGAGACCTCTTTGATTTCTTTCAAATGTCCGCAATGTCCTCTGCTACTGATCCACGATCCAACCACGCCGCTCTCAAACTACTTTACCGAACATCACCGAGACCACAATCTTTCACTGTGAGAAGATACTCTGGCTCTCTGACAACGGGTCTTGCACAACGTTCTACTATTCTCGAAGACGCGAGACTCAGTGATTCCCTGTAATCCTCGGAATACTTTGATCACCATATATTGTAACATACTCGGTACTATTGCACCTCGAATCACGCCAGATCACGAACAAAGGAAAGGATTACACTAATCCTCTACGTTCGACCAAGTGTCTGACGTCACGCTAAGAAGAGGGGATAGAGAGTATATAATCAGCTCACGCGTTCACTCGTTAGCGTAGTCAGGTAGAGCACCGGTGCGACTCACAACTTAGATAAAAGTAAATTCACAAGGTTGCATAGGTGGCTTTTGGTGGCTAACCCATCCTTTTCCCTACCTACGTACCTCAAAGAAAAGCCCTAATAATTTTGATAATTTAAATCCCTTTTTTTATATAGGTAAAGAACTCACACTAACTGCGGGTATCTCTCAACTTTCGGGTTCAAGATACTCGCCATAAGTTACATTTGGCGCCCAACGTGCGGGGCTTTTCTTAGTAAAATCGTTTGGAAAAAGCATAAATAAAAGATAAAATCAATAAAATCACTTGAATTAACGTTAAAATCAGTCAAAAAACAGTAAAATCAGTAGAATCTAGAATCAAGTTTCAAAGTTCAAAAAATAGACCGACAAGAGACCTGTGTTTCAGGCTTGGAATTGTTATTTGATCGGAGTCAGGGCTGAAATGTCCGACAAAGGATCAAACAAATCAAAAGATTCCGGTGTCGTCAATTTAGGTAATCAGGGACGAGATTCAGGTTTTACAGAAGGCAGATCAAGTACACAATCTTCCGAAATGGCTCAAGTACCAGAAGGAAACCCGGTAGATCCGATGGCCAAGATTTTAGCTTCTTTAGATAATCTGGAAAAGAAAATGGAGTCAAAATTCGAGTCAATGGAACAAAATTTATTAAGATTTCAAGCGGAAAACGTAGAAGAAAGAGCAAAATATGAATCTAAAATAGATAATAAATTAGAAAATAATGCTATTGATTGTAATGCAAAATTTGAACAAATAAATACAAACCTGAGAAATGTCGTTGATAGATTAGACAAAGAAACTGCTGACTGGACAGACAAACTTGAAACATGCGAAAACATTCTTAAAGGCGAACAAGTAAGCACGTACGAAGTTCTGAAAAATAAAATAACAGAAAGTCATAAAACAAATCAAGAAATGATAACCGAACTTAGTCATAAGCATGATAGTTTAAAAATAGGAATAGATTCGGATATAAGGCGTCTTAGACGACAGCGAGTTGGTCAAGATACTATTAACGATAATACCGGTTTAATAGCGAAACAATTAAAATTACCGACTTATGCGGGAAAAACATGGGAAAAACCCGTTAATTATATAAGAGAATTGGACGAATATTTCGCGTTTTTAGGGGTTAGCGACGACATCGGACTTAAGCTTATAGGTCAAAGTATGACGAATGATGCTAAAGACTGGTGGATTGCGCGTCGCAGCGTAATAAATTCATGGGATGAGTTCAAAACACGATTTTTAGCTAGGTATTGGGGAGAAGAAACTCAGCGTGAAATCCGAAGAGATTTAGAATTCGGGTATTACTTACCGGAAGGAAAAGTAGGATGGTCAGAATATGCCAGCAGGAAATATGCATCAGCAAGCGGTTTGGTTCCTTCAATGACAGAAAACGAAATCGTAAATAATATAATACGTCACTTCGACGAACACGTCGTAGAAGCAGCGAAATGTAGAAGCATTCGAGATATAGACAGTTTGCTTACCTTTTTGGACCAGATGCAATCCGGCGGACGTTCTAATGTTCCGAAAACGAGTTCTCAAAACCAAAATGCCAACAGGTATTCAAACACAACTCGCCATCTTGACGAGCGACCAAAACAATACACATGGCGAGGCGGCTATACTCAGCAAAACAATAACGTTAAACCTAACACGCAACGCGAAGACTCAAACGTACACGATTCTCATGACAACAAAATAAAGTCAAATACCCAAGAAGGCAATCGTCGCCAAAATTGGACAAACACTCGACAGGTAAACGCAATCGAAGAAGAAGTCTGCGATAACGGTAAAATCGAAATCGAAGAGTTGGGTTCGGAAAACCAACTAGCGCTGTGAGCACAGCACTGCCGGAATGCAAGGCACAGCGCGGAATCGAAATAAATGCGGCAGAAAAAGTAGATTCAAACCCTTTTGAAAATCCAACAGAGTTTTTATTAAAAGAAGATGAAATAAAGCAGAAAGAAATCGTATATTGTCCAACAATACAAGTTTATTTACAAAATTTAAAAAACATAGCACTTATAGATACAGGAAGTCAAGTAACGGGAATTTCTGAAAATTGGTATTCAGAGAACATAGATAATTTTAAAAACTGCGAAAAACTCCCAGTGGTGAACTATCAAATCGTAGGAGCCACCGGTGGCAAACCAGTTACAGTAAAATTACAGCTTTTTATGACAATCAAAATTGGAAATTTCACTGATCAAATTCCTTTTCTTGTAATCCCTAAACTCAGAAAGCCAATAATTATTGGAATTGACACACTAGGGAAGTGGAAAGCACATTTAAACCTGGATTCGAACATATTAACGATAAACACTGATTCGGAAACGGAAAACGTCATATTACAAACATCGAATGAGTTACCGTCAGGTGGTGAAAACTTAGAATTATCTAATTTAAATTCACAACTTGAAAATCAAGTAAAATTATGTGAAGAATATGAGTTAACCGATGATGAGATCAAAGACAAACTCTCAGAATGCGATTTGTTGGAAAACGAGCACCAAAGAAACTTTATTGACTTATTAAAGAAATATCGGGGCATTTTCAGCAAAATCCCAGGGAGGGTGTCAGTTTACGAACATAAAATACAGACTTACGAAGATAGACCTTTTGTACGCAGGTCATACCCAGTACCAATCATGCACCGCGAAAAAGTAAGAAAAGAAATAGACAAAATGTTAAATCACGGAATTATCGAACGATCATGTAGCGAGTACGTAAACCCTATTGTGGTAGTATCAAAGAAAAACGGTGAAATACGGTTAGTACTTGATGCTCGTTTTATCAACAAATTAATCATACCTGATAGAGACTGTGCTCAATCTACTGAGGTACTCTTTCAGAAATGTGGAAACACAAAACTGATGTCTAGTTTGGATTTGACAGCCAGTTTTTGGCAAGTACCTTTAGAAGTAGAATCAAGAAAATACACAGCTTTCATGTTTGAAGGTAAAACTTATCAATTTAAAGTAACTCCATACGGGTTGAACACAAGCTTAGCAAGTCTTGTTAGAGCGTTAGATATTATATTACAAGAAGTAGCACACTTCACAATAAATTTCGTTGATGACATTTTATGCACATCTGCATCGGTCGAAGACCATTTAAAAAATTTGGAAGAGCTTTTCGAGACATTTCAAAAGCATAACTTAACACTAAACTTCCAGAAGTCCAAGTTCTTTAGAAAAGAAGTTGAATTTCTGGGACACAAAATAACACAAGACGGTATACAACCTCAATCTGACAAAATCATGGCTATAAAAAACTTTCCGGTACCGAAAAATGTAAAACAATTAAAAGGATTTCTGGGATTAGCGAACTATTACAATAAATTCACTAAGGATTATTCTGAACTAACCTATCCGCTTTTACAGCTATTGAGAAAGGAAGTAAAATGGGATTGGACAGAAAAAATCAACGAGCATTTTATAAAAATAAAAGATTTATTTTGCGAAACGATGATAGTTCACCACCCGGATCCAAAAGCAAAGTATTATTTAGAATGCGATGCAAGTAATTATGCAATTGGGGGTATGCTATATCAAATCGACAAAGATAACGAACATAGAATCATAGGATTTGCAAGTCGAACGCTCAAGGGGGCAGAATTGGGATATTTTACTACGGAAAAAGAATTACTAGCGATAGTGTACTCACTTGAAAAATTCAGAACGTTCATTATTGGCGCGGAATTAATTATCAGAAGTGACCATAAAGCACTTTCATTCGTTTTAACTTGTAGATTGACTAGCTCAAGATTAACCAGATGGGTGTTGTACATACAAAACTATGATTTCAAAATTGAATACATTAAAGGAAAAGACAATATCGTAGCTGATATTATCAGTAGATATCCTCCGGAACAGAATCAAGAGTCAAGTGTAGTAAATTCAGCCGAAGTAATCGCGGAATTAGCGAAAAGAGTCAGCGAAGATCTGATGGAAAAGCTCCGTTCTTTAGCGAAGTTACAAAAGGCGGATCTCCGGATTGCTGATCTGGTGGAAAAAGGAATAGTAAACAATCAATTAAAATTTAAATACGAAAATGACATTTTGTACCAAAGAGAAGTAGGGGGCAAATTACGAGTATACTTGCCAGAATCAATAGTAAAAATGCTAATCGTGGAATGCCATGAAATTTATGGACACGTAGGTTCTGCAAAATGCTACAAGTTATTGCGAGAAGGGTTTTATTATCCGAAATTCGGTAAAGTCATACGAAAAGAACTAGCCCGCTGCATCATATGTCAAAAATGCAAAGTAACAAACTGTTACAGTTATGCGAATATGCAAAATATCATACCTGCTGGTGTAGGAGACTTAATCTCTATTGATTTTTTTGGTCCATTACCTGCAAGCCGTGGAAACTACCGGTGGTTGTTAGTAGTTATAGATGCTTTTAGTAAGTACGTGAAATTGTACCCGCTAAAAACCGCAAATGCGCAATCCACCATCCGCAGCATATTCGATAAATACGTACCAGAATTAGGAAAACCTAAAAAGATACAGTTTGATCATGGTACACAATTTACATCGGTAAAATGGTTAGACAAGTTGAAAGACGAAAATGTAACGCCGATATTTTCCTCTATAAGACATCCGCAAGGGAACATTGTGGAAAGGGTTAATCGGGAAATCGGGAGATTTTTTAGAACTTTCATAACGGATAAACATACAGACTGGATTAAATGGTTAAGCACTATCGAGACGTGTATGAACGAAGTATACCACGACACAACGGGATTCGCTCCTTGTGAATTGCAAAAGAAGGAGAAACCTCAAAGATTTTGGGAAAATTACCTATTTGAAAATAAATTTGATTTACCTCATGAGTATAAACTCAGATTGGCAAAAGAAAACATAAAAAGGAGAGGAAAGTATCGTGCGGATCGTTACAACAGTACACATAGGATGTCTAGTTTTAAGATAGGCGACTTAGTATTAGTTCGTGCATTAAATGTATCTGATACACAAAACAAAAAAATGGCTAAATTTTTCTCTCTCTACGAAGGACCGTATCGCATAAAAAGTCAGATTGGCGACGCTACGTTTATTCTAGAGAACCCAACGAATTTGAAAGAAAGAGGACGATTTCACGTCAATATGTTCAAACATTATATAAGTTAAACGTTAAATGTAGGATAATAATGTCAAAGTCCGAAATATTCGTGAAAACAATGAATATAATCCATTTCGAAGGCGTGAGTGACGGATTCAAAATAAATCCATTATAGCTTTCAACTATATAAATCGGCATGTCAATTCGGATAATCCAGTACAGCTAATCAATATGATGTCGTACGGATATACAAGCCTCTTACAAGAAATAGAGGAATTGGTACATAAGCCAGAGAAAAACCTACCCATAATCACCGAAGATGTCATATTACCGAACGACCAGAAGATACGCTGGAAAGATGACGTCGCGAAGGATGAGAAGAGCATCGATCTTGGACTGCAGTGGGGTATGAGAAGACTCGACATCGTTGATCGAACTCCTGAGGAGAAGAAAGAGTATAAGAAAAACATGTACGCGTTCATCGACTCACACAGACCACACATACCTACCAAACCGACAATAGACAATAAAAGAACATTGATAAAACAACATAAACCACCTACCTTACCGGATGCACTGAAGACGAAGAAGACAGAATTACCTGGACCATCACTCCCAGAACTGCCAATATTCGTTGCACCCACACTACCGGATTACATTAGGGACATAGACCCAACGGATCCGCTAGGACTTAAACGACTATAAATAAAACACCAAATATAACAAAGGAGAAAATCTAAAGGAGATCGACCGATCAGGAAGAAGGGCTTGACAAGACTGAAGATTCATCAAGCAAAACTCCATGACATCAGCTAAGAAAAAATGAGACTATGAAGATGCAGAAGTTTACTTGATGAAAGGGGGCAAATGTAACATACTCGGTACTATTGCACCTCGAATCACGCCAGATCACGAACAAAGGAAAGGATTACACTAATCCTCTACGTTCGACCAAGTGTCTGACGTCACGCTAAGAAGAGGGGATAGAGAGTATATAATCAGCTCACGCGTTCACTCGTTAGCGTAGTCAGGTAGAGCACCGGTGCGACTCACAACTTAGATAAAAGTAAATTCACAAGGTTGCATAGGTGGCTTTTGGTGGCTAACCCATCCTTTTCCCTACCTACGTACCTCAAAGAAAAGCCCTAATAATTTTGATAATTTAAATCCCTTTTTTTATATAGGTAAAGAACTCACACTAACTGCGGGTATCTCTCAACTTTCGGGTTCAAGATACTCGCCATAAGTTACAATATGTGACACCGGTAACTTTCATTGTGAGATTATTTAATTAATTATTAATTCGATCCTTACTACATTCGCACTTGATAATTTGAAACCCTTAACAGCTTAATAGTGCATCTATTACTTTGCGTCAGAAATTTCGTCTCATTTTGCTATTCCATCAATAACCCGTTCAATGTTAGTTTATAGAAAAACCGTACCGAGGAACTCTTGCAGGGAGATGGGTACAAGAAAGGCGCAGGTGTCAGGCCAGGGACCTATTTTTGAAAAAAATTAAACAATAAAAACAAAAATTCAGTGCGCCTCCTAAATGAAATGGCAAAGCTACATCTGTAATGAATCTACGCGTTGAAGTAAATAAAGTTTAAAAAATTAGTAAAATTATCTTATCTTTTTCATTGAGTAGTGACTCTATCGTTCGAAGCCTATTAATTCATACTATATGTGAATTTATCGGACCAGTCGAACCTAATTTTTAAGTCTTCTAACTGAAGCTCACCTCCATATAGAGCGTGCAATCTTCAGATAGACCGAAAAAAACGGAAGTGCATCATAATTATTTTTTTTTTTTCAAGTAAAAATTCCTTCAGCCCGGGTTTGAACCGGGACCTCCGCATTTGTACTGCGACGCCTTGTCCAATTAGACCACTGAAGGACTGGAGGAATCTTTACTTGAATTTCATGTTATTGTCATTGACCTTCTTAGTCCCAGGTCTGTGTTTATTTCATTGAGTAGTGACTCTATCGTTCGAAGCCTATTAATTCATACCATATGTGAATTTATCGGACCAGTCGAACCTGATTTTGAAGTCTTCTAACTGAAGCTCACCTCTATATAGAGCGTGCAATCTTCAGATAGACCGAAAAAAACGGAAGTGCATCATAATTATTTTTTTTTTTTTTTTTTTCCTTTTCGGTTCGGTTCGACTGGTCCGATAAATTCACATATGGTATGAATTATCTTATCTTTTATTGAAATAATTAAAAAAAATATATCTAGTAAAATAAATAAAAATATATTGGATCCTAACCTGTGATTTAGTCTATCGATGGCTCCTGAGCTTTGATTTTGATCAGCGATGAAACCCTAAGATACGATCAAGTCCATCGACCAGTATCGGTGGCCTGAATCGCAGCTTATAGTTTCACCGCTGATCAGAATTAAAGTTTAGGAGCCATCTGTATCCTTTGTAGGTGAATATATTTTTTTTATTGAACATAACTTTTTTTTTCAACTTTTTGTTATAATAATTCTTCCAAATTTGATTACGTTTATTTTTTTTTTATGTTTGGTATTATTTTCGACCTCTGTATCCTTCTTGCTTTCTTTTTCCATTTTTTTTTCTTGAGCGGTTGAAGGTTGGATCATGGATCAGTAGCAGAGGGGATGGTGCCAGGGTTTGATTGAACGTCTTGGTCTCGGCTGCCTGCTACCTACCAAACCAGATTACTTTACTGACATGTATGGCATCATACCTCCTAATACGAACGATGTAGATGTTTATACAGCAAACCCTAAATAAAATATCTAATCAAGTCTTCTACTCTGGTTATCAAAATTCAATCTTCAACTCTTCTATTCGGATTAGTAAAATCTAAACTTTAAATGAAAATTATCATGTTTTACCGGTGTCATCATGTTTTAACTCCAATCCCAATCCAAACCGTCGTGAGCATTGAGAACTGTGACTGGTTCAATATTAAAATCGTTATTTATGTTCAGCGTATGACACAAAATCTGAAAAAATCATAAACTCTGTATCAAAACAGCACTAATCGACTATAAAAAAACTGAGTCACTAAAATTTTTCATCAGAGCGTAGCAGTGATTTGAAAATATTCTCTTCAAGGTGGGTATCGCCTGTTAATGTTTCTCTTTATAAATGATTCGCCTTGTCTTTCCATTATGAACATGCTAGCTTAGCACGTTACTCGTGTTAATTGGTATGAGGTGGAAAATGCTCCTACTCTTCAGCATTGTGCAACCGACATCCCAGTTTGATGTCCGCGTTAAACATACCCTAGTAGCGTGGCCTTAAGTTGCAGAGTTCGTAAGATTCTGCAGTAAGAATTTTCAGGCAGAGTTAATGCAGACTGAGTACAGAATTTTCGCCACTGGTATCTCCATGTTGACTGATAGCAGCCTGGCTGAAGATGATTCAGCAGGAACTTGTTTTTCTCTGTATTATTCTTTAGTAGCCCTCTGCATGCAGACTTATCACAGCCACAAATAAGTTTTGGTTCGTTATACAAACGGTCCTTAAGATTACCTAATTTCTATTTTTTTCTTCACTTTCTGATTTTCTAATCAGGCCTGAAATATTCTACTTCTAGATCTATCAAGTCCTACTTCATGATCCCTGTTACTCTTCATCAGTTATTATTCTTTTATCTTATTTTCCTTCAGTAATTTTTATGTCACATTTCAGGTTTGTTCTTCATCTAAATAAATCTTATTTGTGGTCATAGAGTTATAATCTGGGCAATAAACTAGTTCAATGAAGTTTCCACCTAGCCAGTTGCCTAAAACCATTTTCATATGTTCTTTATCATACAGGTTTTTTTTATACATAATGATCGTAAAATATACACTGATCACTTCTAAATCCATTGAAATCAGACTTATTTACTCCAAGTTTAGGGAGTGTGCGGTGACATTTCATTTTTGAGTATACCAAAAATAATATGACTGACATTATTCAATATATTGTTTTACTAAGGAATATACGGTGGGTTCAATAGTGAACGTTCGAAACGTTCATGTAGCACGTTTGCATAATACAGTGCGGATATGAGTCTCAAGACAGACCAGACAGACTTACCTCGCGTTAATATAATTACATATACCGTGATGATTCGTGGATGCGGATCACTTGTTATCCTTGACAATGTATTCACAATGAATTGAACACAGATTCATTCAACAAGTGATCCGCATCCACGAATATTCACGGTATGCTTTATTCTTTCAACCTGGCGATTTTAATGGAGCTGTCCGTATGAGACGCGCATAAGCTGCAGCTATATCGGACCGGCGTTCCCAACCGTAAGATAATTTTGTATTACAGTACGATGTACGATAGCGATTCACTGATACAACCACTTATAATAAGAATCAGAAATAACTGATGACCTACTTTATCTCTCTTATAACATCTCCATATTATTTATAATCAAGAGACTCGGTAGAGTCTCGCTATAGATACCCATTTTACAAAGCTACGGTCGTTGCTGAAAGTGAAGATTCTTATGTTAGTCTGCACTGGGTCTGCATTAATCTTTGAGTATCGTTATGAAAATCTTCATGTCATCATGTATGAAGATTCTGCACTGAAGAATCTTATGTCAGACCCACACTCAAATGTGGAAGTAGACCGTATATGTCTTGTTCAAGATCTGCAGCAGATCTTCAGTGAGTCTGTGTGCAGACTTATTTCATTTCGCTACTAGGGTAGTATTCCAGCTGTTCCTGCACAACGCTCCGTAGAATGATTTGGCAGCATTAAACACCTTCACACCCTGTGTTAGCACGAGTCTAGCTATGAAGATGACAGGTCAAAGAAAATCCTAGGCTGCTGCATGGTCTCTGAAATAATAATTACTAATTATAATAATAATAATAATAATATTAATTAATAATAATAAATTATTAGTATTATAAATAATAATATTAATAATATTAATAATATTAATAATTATTAGTATTATTAATAATTATTAATAATTAATAATTATTAATAATTAATTACTAATAATTACCGTAAAGCCCCTTGGCCTACCTGAAAACGGTCACTTGTCCTTGAGGTTACTTGCCGTTTTGAGGTTACGCTCTTGTCAGATGTACTCGTGATTATAAAAAAATAGTTTTACTTAAACTCATCCATCGACACGTTAATCCCCTGGATAACGATCATTCGGTGCACAAATAACATTTTGTGGGTGTAATAATTCTTCTCCGTAATAATATGACACCACTTCACTTGTACCCGTCAAAACTCAAGACCGCCATCGATCGGCGTTATAGAACTAGCGGCTACGATCACGGATAATTTTTATTACCGACTATACCTGACAGTCTACTACTGGAGTTACTGCAGTGTAAGCGAGGAATCACCCTGTATAATCATGTAACATATTATACATGATTACATATGGTCATATATAAATCCATATATGATTATATATGACCGTACATAACTTTATATATTATCGTACATGATCTTATATACCATTATACATGACCATGTAGATCAGACGTACATTGATGTATGATTATATATGATCATACATAACTTTATATATGATCGTACATGATCTTATATACCATTATACATGACCATGTAGAATCTAGTGACTATTCACTGATTTTCAGTGATTTATTCACTGATCCATATTTAGAAAGCATGTATGATCATACATGAGTATCTTGTACGGGTCACACATGCATGGGTCAGTCAAATCAAATTCCCATTTGATCATGTACGATCTGGTATGAGTATGTACGATGTGGTATGATCATGTATGATCTGGTATGATCATGTACGATTTGGTCTGCTCATAGATGGCCATTTTTCTGGTATGAATCATACAAGACGCATTATATATGATCCATATCTCGTCATATATAATTATATATGATCTGGTATGGTCATGTACGATGTGGTATGATCATGTATGATCTAGTATGATCATGTACGATCTGGTATGATCATAGATGGCCATTTTTCTGGTATGAATCATACAAGACGAGTCACATATGATCCATATCTGAACATATATGATCATTTTTTCTCGGGTATATGTATATAGGTTGTATTTTCAATATAGAAAATTCTTATATATTATAATATTGAGGTACATTTATATATATACATATAGGAAATACCTTCATACATTTATATGGGATTTTTGGTCTTCTCCGACTTCTATTTCTTCTTATTTTTTCGCTTTCATTTTATTCGACCAATATTATAGAATATATATATACTGTATAGTAAGTATAAACACACCCAGCCTGAAGCCAACTTAACATTTATGAAAATGGTGACGCGTAAGCATTGCGTGGGTCGATTAAGTATGCCAAATAGATGAAGAATCCACCGACACGAAAATCCCAGCTAATCCTTTTTTTGAGTTATGAGTAATTGAAAAAAAAAATTTGATAACACGATAAAAAAAAAATATATATATATATATATATATATATTGTAACATATCAGCTGCTCCGAGTCAGATCAGCGCGCGCATCGACAGCTCGACCGAACGAAAGACCAGCGTGACGTCATCGAAGGTATAAATTCGGCACTGTCAGCCGACTCGGGAGCATTTGCCGCCTGTCGGGGTATTCTAGCTCATTTCTATATCATTTCTTTGCAAATCATACTGGGGGTCTTCACCGGGTGATTATTTAGCTTCATTTCAAATCTTAGAGTCAATAAAATAAATGTAACGCCAGTCGGGTTCATTTCAATATAATTTAAAACTTAGCAACAGCCAAACGCGGCATCATATTATTATCTTCGAGTCAAAAACCTATAGCCTGTCGGTATAGCAAAACAAACCTAGCGTTAAGAAAAACTTGTAAATAGAAAAACCGAGAAAACCGTTCAAATTCAAAACTAGAAGTTAAGTTTAGTTTTATTATTTCTTTTTCTGTACTATTTTTATATTCTTTATTTTTCACAAATTACTGATTAAAATAATCTTAAACTGGATTTTCATCTGACGCAAAACCTTTATTACAAAACCTAAAACATCTTCATGAATCCCTTTTATTTCACAGAATTCTAGGTTCAGGTGCTCTCGCATTGGTATCGATTTTTAATCCATATCCACTGCTTTGATCACTCTTAACTCCGGAATTTTAGGGACACCAGGTTCAGGTGCACTTGCATCGGTATTGATTTCTAATCCGTATCCGCTGCTTTGGACACTCTTAACTCTGGATCTTAGCTCTGTAAACCCTATGTGGCGTACCGAGTCTGACAGCTTAGCTTTTCACAGTATTTGATTCACCAACGCTCGAAATATAAATTTTATGCAACATCCCACGACCATCAGTCCATTTTCTTAAATAATAAAATTAATTAAAAAGGACCCAAACGTTGCAATATAAATATATTAGGGTGCTCCGTTTCCGGCGAACTCTTTTCTTTACGCTCCATCGACAAAATATTGTTGTATGTTCTCAAAAAGAAACCCCCACCAAGTTTGAGCCCTCAATTCCAATTCTGAGGCCGGTATTCATAGTCAGTTCTTAAGAACTTGCTTTTTCAAGACCATCTTAAGGTAGCGTTATATGGGTCCTGATAGGCTGAGACCATGCTTAAGTCGTGTGCCGAGTCGACTTAAGACTGTCTGACTGTCTATGAATACCGGCCTAAGACCGATCTAAAACGTTTTGTAATGTTCCCATTTGCAAAGCAAGTAAATCTGATTTTCTTCTCAATTATCCAATGCTTAGCTGCATTTCGGGACATTGCCTTAAAATGGCGATTTTCATGTAGGGAATTGATCATTATTCGTAAGGGCCTGGTGTGATTTTCTTGTGACTCGAGTTGTTTCACCTGTTTCAACCTCAAAAGTAATTTTTTCAGGATAACTCACATATTTTCGTTGATGGAGCCGATTCGAAGTTCCGGATTTTCAAAGCTCCGAACCTTCGAAATCGTTTAGATTAAATTCGGAAATTTGACCATTCGGAGCATGGAAAATTCGAAACTCTGAACCGGCGCCAAAAGGCCCTATTTGAGGAGGGGCTCAATCAATCAAGTCGAGTCAGTGAATTTAAATTTCTCTTTGGCCTGACGTTTCGGCAGTGATGTGCTGCCCTCATCAGAGGCTATTTATTGAAAAAATTATAAAATTACAAACCTAATTTTAATTTTTCATGTAATTAGTTTCTGACTTGTTAATTTAATTCATAGTCTAAGATGTTTTGTCAACCATGGACCTTTTTGTAATTTTTTGTAATTTTATAATTTTTTCAATAAATAGCCTCTGATGAGGGCAGCACATCACTGCCGAAACGTCAGGCCAAAGAGAAATTTAAATTCACTGACTCGACTTGATTGATTGAGCCCCTCCTCAAATAAGTACCAGTTCGAGTGATAGCTTCATGATGATGAAAAGGCCCTATTGTTTCATCGCCTAGAACTCAAAATTTAGAAGACTTGAATACAATACAAAATATTTATCAATTTTGAACTCCCTCACGCGATGATACAATAGGGCCTTTTTTTTTTTATAGAAAATCAAATTTTCTGTGAATTTGACATTTAAATATTTCTTCTAGCTTTACGCCGTTTTTTAGATATCAACGAAAATATGTGAGTTATTCTGAAAATATGACTTTTGAGGTTGAAACGGGTGAAACGACTCGAGTTACACGAAAATCACACCAGGTCCTTGCGAAGAATGATTAATTCCCTGCATGAAAATCGGCATTTTAAGGCGATATCACGAAATGCAGCTGAGCATTGTATAATTGAAAAAAAAGTCGGAAGATTTGAATGCTTTTCAAATCGCAACATTTCAAAACGTTTTAGATCAGTCTTAGGATTGGAATTAAGGGCTCAAACTTGGTGGGGGTTCCTTTTTGAGGACATACAACAATATTTCGTCGGTGAAGCGAAAAAAAAAGTTCGCCAGAAACGAAGCACGCTAATTTATTTATGTGTAATTTTTTTTTTTTTTTTTATCGTGCTGTCAAAATTTTTTTTTCAATTACTCATAACTCAAACAAAGGATCAGCTGGGATTTTCGTTTCGGTGGATTTTTGACCTATTTGGCATACTTAATCAACCCACGCAATCCTTATGCGTCACCATTTTCATAAATGTTAAGTTGGCTTCAGGCTGGGTGTGTAAAAGGAAAAGCTCAGGAAATATCCTTTTACCATACACGCTATAGATGAAGTTGTGTAACGGGCGCTAAAACATTAGCATGAAACAAAAAAAAAAAAAAAAAAAAAGCAAAGTGAACTTTGAAAATTATACAGGATTTTTGTATATGGGGAGTTCCATATGAAATGTACAATTGGCTGTCCACACCCCTTTCGATTTGTCTCAAACTTAGTCAAGTTGAGTGATGAGTTGAAAAAAAAATTCCTCTAAATAATGAAAATTCTACCTTTTACAGGTCGCGAGTAACACCGAATCACAAATTTTGAATTATTTTTTTCAAATCGCTGTAACTCCCTAACTACATGTTCGCGCCTGGAAGTCAAGTAGGTCAAAAGTTTTGTAATTTGATGTACTTTTCGATGGTGCCGCGAGACAAAGGCGATTTTCAGTTAATGGTATAAAAAACGCGAAAAACGCGATATTGATCTCGTTCCCCAAACTTTTTTGGGGTCCATTTTTCATCATAAAATGCGGCTATTTTTCCCGCAAATTTTCGTGTAAAGAAAAGCCACGAGACTCAACTGGTTGAAGAGATATGAAGGAAATTCCAGGAAAAACCGACCGGATTTGGACATTTTCTGACTTGAAATTTTTCAAAACTATTAAAACTTTTTTTTACGTGAAATAGATGTGAAAAAAGCCGATAGTGTTTTGGCTCTTTTTACGTCCATTTCACGTAAGAAAAAGTATCGATAATATTGAAAAATTCAAATTGAGAAAACGTCAAAATCCGGTCGGTTTTTCCTAGAAATTCCCTCATAACTCTTCAACCAGTTGAGTCTCATGACTTTTCTTCACGCAAAAATTTGCGGAAAAAATAGCCGCATTTTATGATGAAAAATGGACCCCAAAAAAGTTTGGGGAACGAGATCAATATCGCGTTTTTCGCGTTTTTTTCACCATTAACTGAAAATCGACTTCGTCTCGCGGCAACATCGAAAAGTACATCAAATTACAAAACTTTTGACCTGGTTGATTTTTAGGCGCGGACATGTAGTTTGGGAGCTACAGCGATTTGAAAAAAATAATCCAAAATTTGTGAATCGGTGTTACTCGCGACCTGTAAAAGGTAGAATTTCCATTATTTAGAGGAATTTTTTTTTCAACCCATTACTCAACTTGACTAAGTTTGAGACAAATCGAAAGGGGTGTGGACAACCAATTGTACATTTCATATGGAACTCCCCATATATACCTAATATTCGTGTCATGTTTTCATACATTATTATAATAGACGCATACGTGCTATGGGTGCCCACGTACTTGACATAGATATGTCTCTCTTGTCCTTTTGTAATGCAACTGTGCGAATGGTAGTGACAAAATCATGCTATACTTCTTTGCGCGTCAACAGTAATTTACTCGCTGTGTAACGATAGTGGTATCTGTCCGTATCACAGTCTTTTGTCTCCTTTTATCCTTCATGGTTACATACTAAGAGATTTCCGTGAAACATCGCAGTCAGTCACTTCCTACTTGGCCAGTACACAAGTTTTTCGTCTGTTTTTCGCAGGCTCCCCATCCCCTTTCTAATTTTAAACTTTCAAAGACCGCAAAATGATTGAGTATATAAATAAGTAAATCATTAAATAAATGAATGAATAAATGTATGAATAAATAAATAAGTAGATAATTGACTGAGTGCGATGTTTCACGGAAACCTCTTAGACAGTGTGACGTAGATTTTTCCTGGTCCTCAGACCAGACCGGAAAGCTAGTCTGAGAACCGTCCACTCGACAATTGGCCAAAGGAAAATTTATAATAAAACCAAGATGCTGGGCGCCAGGCTTATAATCGCCACTTTCTGAAAATCTAACTAATAACAAAAAAATACAAACTACAGATACTTGAGCGCCGGCTAGCGTCAGTACCGCGGAGAGGGGTCGGGATTAATGATGGATTAGCGTGGCGTATTAACGACTCGATGATTTGAATGTAATAAAGAAAATAAAATTTGTTCAAGAAAAATAGAATAGAAAAAAAATAGAAATGACGAGTTTTACAATAATAAATAAACTAATAGCTTCCACGTAGGACAGCAATAACAAACAAAAATAAAGCAAAAATAAATAACTCGACAAATACGTCCCTCGCGGAACAAAAATTACAACTAAAAGATCGGAAGATGCCCGCAAGGCGTAACAAAACTAATTCCCAGAATTATCACTTAAAAATTAACTTAAACTAACTCTGCCATCGTAGGCGAAACAAAAATACTAAACTAAATTCAAAATATAACAATGATCTGTATCTCCTCGTGCGAGGGAGAGAGCGCGACAGTGACGTACTATGACTGTCTTTCTCGCACTCAGGTGCGAAGCCTACGACTCTATAGAATGACTAATACGCGACACAAAACTCGAAAATATTACGCAAAACTGAAACTCAAAACTCTATTATGACGCGAGACACTGGTGGCGGCCTACCGACTCGGAGGTCGTCTTAATTTGATTCTCAAAAATCTCTAGAAGCCTCGTGGCTTGGACAAGACAAGATGGCTGATGGCCGTTTGCCGAATTCAAATTAGTATGAGTCAAATTGGCTAACGCTTACCGTTGTCCAGCCAAAAATAAGGCCTCGTGGCTTCTCGAAGACGAGCCTTCGGGTCTACGCTGCAACGGGTGCACTACACTCGAACTCAATCACTCAAAAATGCAACAAAAGTCCCTGGAAGGGAATACTACAAAAGGCTACAATTAGAGCGAGCTCTGAGCTCGGCGCTCTATCTGCGAGGCAAGCCTACGGCAGAGTGATCTTTGACAGCCGGGTGTCGATAGTTCGCACCCTGGTCATATGATCGCCTAATAATTTGCGTATTGACTACTAGATCGCCTCACGTTAGGCAGTAGATCTTGGCTCCGCGCTAAACTCAAAATCTGCTCTGATGATAACGGTTCCTGCAGGAGGGACGCGGTTCGCTGGCTCTTCGGGGTGGCGGGAATCTTTTCCACCACCGTTATCCCTCGTAGCTGAGTACTCTAGGTACTCCCCCGCGTTCTCTCTTTCTATGGTAGACTCCACTGCAGTTCTTCGCCTCCAGAAGCGTAATTGACGGGCTTTATCGTCGAATGCCTCGTTGTTTCCTCCGTCTCTGTATATTTCGGCCTCGTACTCGAAAATCTCGGCCATGTCTCCCACATAATAGAGAAAAGGTAGAAAAAGAACAAAAAGAATAAGAAATAGATTCGACAGTCTTAGATCGGTCACGGTCGCCTCTCGGAGATTTTCTAGCCTCGGGGCTAACCTAACGCATTCATGCTTCTTTCATGCATTCACCCGACGTAACTATGGTCGTCTAAGGGTTCGGGAGTCACTTGTAACACGCGTTGCAAAATGCAATGTTACAATAGATAGACAGATAGATAATCGTTTATTATGCCTTAGCCCTAGATGAGCCTTGAGGCAAAAGCAGAAACAGGTCGTAAAATATAAGAACAAAAATAGCAAGGAGGTAAGAATAGCAAAAATTAAAAAATATGAAGAATGCAAAACGGGCAGATCGTACAGAAAATGAGACTAAAATAAGGTTATAGAGATAAGACTAAAAAATAACAAGTGAGAGTATAAAATAATAACTAAAAGTCTCTACTCTTAGTAGAGAAAAAAAGAGACAAAAGACTTCCTATATACCTACATGGCTTCGCACGTCGGCGAGAGACTTTGAAGACTCGCTAAGCCATGTGTGTACTTGTACACTACTTGGTAACAAGTTACTGATGATACGCACTTCCGTATGAAATTCGCACAATTTTCTCGTTAGTCTACGTGTAGTTGAAGTTTCGTATTTCAAGATAGAAGACTTAAAAATTTTTTGACGAGAAAAATTTATCCGGCGTCCCGGGAATCTAACCCGTGCCTACTGGCTGCCAATCCGGGGGCTTATACCCACTAGACCACCTGGCCGCCTTGAAATTTTCTCTCGTCAATTTCAAGTCTAGTTAGTGTGGACGGTTTGTAGTAGTTACATCATTGCGTTTGTGGGGATACACTACAGGCGTCTTTCAATTAGTCATACAAACCTACATAGGGCGATTCTTCTATGAAATAGAAAACGATGTTCCGCCCAAAAATAAATGTAAAAAATGTAGAAAAAAAAAAAAAAAAAAAACTTTAAACTTAGTACCTATCCTAATTTTTTGATTTTTTGATTTTTTCAAGTTTTTATTTTGAATTTTTCAAGTTTTTATTTTGAGTTTTTCATATTTTTTTTCCGAAAAATCACTTTTTATTTCATTTATCAAAGAGTAATTGCCCTATGTAGGTTTGTATGACTAATTGAAAGACACCCTGTGTATAGCCGTAGTGTAACGTCAGCGCGTCATAAGTCTAAAAGTCAGGATTCAAAATAAAGCCAAGTGGTGATTTATATTGGTAAGAAATTTGTAGCATTTTACCATTTTACCGACAGAAGATTTGGCTGATTTTAGCACACGCATAAATTTGTTTACTATATCGATAAATGTTCTATTTTACCATCAAAACATAGATGGCAGGATTCGTTGTCGCTATTACTTTGTGACATACTGCCATATGACTCCGAATTTTCGCAGCTTGTCCAATCTACTAACCTTATATCTATGTATTCAGTAACTCAGTAACTACCACAAACCTTATTTTACCAGGCTGGCGAATGAGCTAGCACTATACTTCATCGGACTCACGCGCTCTATGCAATAACAACCTAAGTAGTAGCGTTAGGTTGTTCTTGCATAGATCGCGCGTGGCAGGGTTGACTCCGTGCGCTCCGTGCGCACTGTATACTTAAAAAATACTTTTCACCAAAATGAGACATCCCTCAAACCTGAAACTCACAGGGTATCCGAGAAAAAATGATTATATATAAACATATATAAGCATATACAATCAATCATGTATGATTGTATCCGAAAATTGGCCCGATCGAGACATATATGGGTAGTTCTACAGACGGTGGAATAAAACACGACAATTATGTGAATCTAATTTTTTGTCGATAATTGAGACAAAAAATGATATAATTATATATCGGTATATAAAATGATATACAATTATATATGGACTTGTATATAATTATATATGATTCTATCTGAACATTCTATGAAGAGAAATCATTATAATTGTCATATAAAACTGATTTTATAGTTAATTTTGAACCTTATATGTTTATAAATAGCTACTCGGGAAAAACGAATTAGATCTGGCCAAATCTGCCTTAGCAGATGTGGCCAGATCTTTAAATTGTCTCTATCTGACGAGATCTGGTCAGATATAATCAGATCTTACCAGATGTAACACAACGAAAAAACAGATCACATCTGATCAGACCTGGCCAGATCCGATTAGATCTGGCCAGATCTCTAAATTGTCTTTATCTGACAAGATATAGCCAGATATAATCAGATCTGTTACTTGAAAAGAGTAATTATTATCGAGTTGTCGGATGATTCTGGAATCAAATAAATTATAATTCATCTTTGTTTTTTTTTTTTTTCTACACCTTATGTATCTTTCGTAATTGATTATAAAAAAATTTTGTTAATCGAAAGCTTCTTGAAAATACCTATTATACATCAATGAAATTTTAAGAAATGTGTAATTAATAAATTTCTTCAATAAATAAATAATAAGAATTTTAGACCTATTGTTATCTGTGCTTTTCGATAGCTATGCATGACTCTATAGAGTATACATAATAAAATTTGATTGGATCTGATGCTGTTGACAGCCCAAATATAGTTATATCTGGCCGGATATAACTAGATCGGATTACGTCTGGTTAAGTTTTTACCCCAAATATAGTTATATCTGATCAGATCTGGCAAGATATAACTAGATCTAATCATATCTAGTTAAGTTTTCAGCCCTAATATAGTTATATCTGGCCAGATATGACTAGATCTAATCATATCTGGTTAAGTTTTCAGCCCAGGGTTGCGATTCTGTAACTTGCCGCTAACTCGCTAACTTTTCGCTCTAAGACCGTTGGTTGGCTGAGGAGCGTCCAATCGGAGATCGTTACGGGCCGCAACGATCTCCGATTGGACGAAGTTAGCGAGTTAGCGAGTTAGCGGAAAGTTACAGAATCGCAACCCAGATGTAGTTATATCTGATCAGATCTGGCCTGATATAACTAGATCTAATCATATCTGGTTGAGTTTTCAGCCCAGATGTAGTTATATCTGATCAGATCTGGCCTGATATAACTAGATCTAATCATATCTGGTTGAGTTTTCAGCCCAGATGTAGTTATATCTGATCAGATCTGGCCTGATATAACTAGATCTAATCATATCTGGTTGAGTTTTCAGCACAGATATAGTTATATCTGGCCAGATATAACTAGATCCAATCATATCTGCCTAAGTTTTCAGCCCAGATATAGTTATATCTGGCCAGATCTGATCAGATATAACTAGATCCGAGCATGTCTAAAATGTCATATCTGACTAGATATAATTAGATCCGACCAGATATAATCAGATCTGACCAGATATAATTATATCTGGTCAGATCTAATTCGTTTTTCCCGGGTAGTTAGTTGGGATGTTGTACAACGTGAAAATGATGGTAGGAGCAAAAACGACCTAAGTCGACTTAGGTTGTTCTTGCACTCAGGTAATCAATTGTAACTGTTCGTTTGCTTCCAACTCATCCACGGGCGGTACCGCATCGATAGAAGGTGCACCCTTCGCCTGAGTAACGTTGGATACTTTTTTTTTTACATCTGCCCCATCGACTAGTGGTCGGTTCAAGGTCCGGAGCCTCCATGCAATGTACCCTGTTCTGGTTACTCGATCGAAAAATGCTTTCTGTCGAATTGAACAAATATTTTTCAATAAATTATAACATGAAAAAAATTGTTATACATTAATCATAGCGGCAAAGCGAGTGAGAAATGTATCTCATACGTAGCCTCCGGCAGATCCCGGATCTTTCAATTTCGGAAACAAACTGATGATTGCCTTTGCATAGGCAGTCTTTTGTTCTGTCGAAGGGCGATATCCGGATTTGTCCACCATCGAGTTTACGACGATATTAACTAGCTTTCGTCTAGTATTTGAACTCAAGCTTTGACTTTGCTTGTACTCTGCTGTGATGTCTATTCCTTCAGGGGAAGACTGTATACTAGGGTGGGCCGAAAATCCGCTTTTTTCGAATCGAGTTGATTAATAGCGAAAATAATATTCTTGGCAATGTCAAAAAAATGTGTGCGAAAGGAGAAAATTTTAGATCGTCATCTCAAGGTCGCCAAAGTTCGTCAAAGTTTAAAGTGATGAAAATATATTTTTTTTCACATATTTTCAAAGGAAATTTAATCCTCTACAAAAAAGGTCCCTAGGTCAAACCATGTCAATGCAATAGTTTCTGAGATATTTGGAATTTTTGCTGAAAGTTGTCATTTTGCTTGATATATTTTTGTCTTTCATGGGTAAATTTTTTTTCTTTTTCTTTTTATCGTGAAATTAATAATCCGATCTTAATCGGAGTTACTGAATAGGGGTCCAAGGTCGTGTTCAGTACACCCACTTGAACATAGCGTGTGCACCGGGTTGACTGCTGTGTGCACAGCTGACTTCACTATATCATATGATTGTTTCGACTCAGCTATTGTCACGTCTTGATGGCACTGCTAGTTTTCGTGTGAGCGTGTAAGTTTGTATATCTGAGTTTACTGATTTAATACCCACAAAAACTTAACAAACCGTGTCGAATTGTTTATTTAATTCATTGTTCCATTTTATTATTTGCATATTGTGTTAAAAAGATAATGATTATAATCAATTTATTTTTACTTATTTTGTAAGTATACCTGGCAGTTTATACTAATTATTGGAATGATATTAATGCGAGTCACAAATTTTCACTGTTTTCTTCTCATTAATTATTTCATTTGTAGTGAAACAATGCTATCTACTAGAACATCTGTTTGTCCTATATTCGGAAATCCGAAAAAATTACCAGAGGATCAACTACCCAGTCATGAAGATATTGTGAACTACAGTAATTATATAAGAGAAGAAGAGAGGTCCAAGTGCCAATTTGACCCATCATTCTTCGGAATTGCTAAAACTGTAGCTTCACATGTAGAAAAATTATTCTCCCTTGTATCTATTCCAATAGTTTCTAATAATCGAGTTATCCAATTAATTAATTCGCAACATCAAAAATACTTGAAGGTGAAAAAACTAATTAACAGTAAGAGCAGTTCTTCATTTTCGGTCCAACAAAAAGTAAACAATTTTAAAGCTGAATCCAAAAAACTTTTTGATATAAGTTCGTGTAAATGTATTGAGTTAAAAAAATGTCATTGCTCAGAAGAAAAAAAAATACCTGTCACTGGGCATGAATTTCTCACAGATCAAAGAACTACACGCTTGAAAAAAATTCTTCTCCCACAATTAAATTCTGATGAAAAAGATATTGAATCTTTAACTCGTAGTATTTCGGAGTTGGAACAAAATACGTTATCTTCGTATTCCTTTTCTTTACCATCGACTTCTGAAGACAATTTAATAATATTCTCGCAAAAATCAACTTCTTCTATTGAAAGCTCCACCTCAATTAATTCTTTGGTTTATGAACCAAGTTACAGGCAAAAAAGAAACTGTATCACTAATTTCACCAACAATCAAAACAGGATTGAGTTTAAAGAAACTGCGCTTACTAGCCAAAGATACAACATAAGTAATCGCGCTGCTGCAGCTCTTGTGACATCAACTCTCATAGATGTGGGATTAATCACTAAAACTGATAGTACCTTAATAACGGATAAAAATAAAATTAAGAGAGAAAAATACAAAGTTCAAAAAGTTTTAAAAGATCTCGCAAAAAACGATATTGGGTTCAATGGTATTTATTTTGATGGTAGAAAAGATAGTACTATTATTCAAGTGAAGAAAGGTTCTAAATATTTTCGTCAATCCATTAAAGAAGAGCATATATCTCTTGTCAGTGAACCAGAATCAAAATATATTGGCCACGTCACTCCAACATCCGGAAATGCTCATGATATTTCGAACTGTATTTACCAATTTATTACGGAAAAATATCCGCAGTCTATTGAAGATGTTGATGTGATTGGCTGTGATGGGACAGTCGTAAATACAGGATGGAAGGCCGGGATAATTCGTCAACTTGAAGAAAAGTTTAACCGGCCTCTTCAATGGATTATTTGTTTATTACATTTAAATGAACTTCCGCTTAAACATTTTTTTCAATATCTTGACGGTACAACATCTGGTCCGAATTCTTATAAAGGACCTATCGGAATGAGACTTTTAGGGTGTGAAAAATTACCAGTTGTTGCGTATGAAATCGTTGATTGCGATTACCTTCAGTCGTAATTCCTGATTTGAGTAAAGACCAAAAATATTTATTGATAATTGCTACGGCGATTAAGTCGGGTAGATGTTCGGATGATTTGAGTAATTATAATCCAGGTCCTCTATGCCATGCTAGATGGTTAACAACTGCAAATAGAATTTTACGATTGTACGTTTCTACTGAAAAACCTGAGGTTGAACTAAAAAAATTGGTAGTCTATATTCTGACTGTTTATATGCCAGTGTGGTTTTTGATAAAATCAAAAAAACACGATCGGTCAAGGTGCAAAACATTTGTTTGAATTGCTCAAGAGATCCCGATATATGCCCAAAAAAGAAAAAAAAATTATAACTGATTGTCTCAGGCGGAATGCCTTTTTTGCGTTTCCAGAAAACCTGCTTCTTTCGATGCTAGTCGATGATAGATTAAATGTACGCAAATTTGCGTTGGAAAAAATTATTGAAGCAAGAGGTACTGCAGAGACGCGGAAAATACATGCTATTCGTTACTTTCAAGTACCTATTCTTGAACTTGATGCAACAGATTATACCAACATGATAAATTGGAATAAATGCAACGTAACACCTCCTCCCATTTTAAATAATATTAGCACAAATGAATTGAGACAAATATTGGCAAATAATGATCTAGAATCAATATGCGAGTGGGAATTTGAAAATCTCCCTTGTCACACGCAAGCAGTAGAACGCGCTGTTAAGCTCGTGACTGAAGCTGCGAGTAGAGTTTGTGGCTACGAATCAAGAGATGGCCTTATTCGCGCGACTTTGAAATCTCGACAGCAAAATCCATCATTCCAAAGTAAACAACATTATAATTTCTAGAAACTGTAATACAAATTTTGATAAATAAAAATTGACATATTTTTTATAAGCGTAATAACGATTTATCGTTTCTTTATTGATGTTCACCTGTATTATTATATGCTCTGCATTTATAATTTTTACTGTAAAACCAATTTTTATTGCGAAAATCATTATTTTCAGCTGAACCTGCGATTATCTCAAAACCTATAATATTTATGCAGTACGACTTGAGGACTTTTTCTGTAAAGGGTTTTATTTCGTATCGGAAAAACAAAGAAAAAAAAATTTATCCATGAAAGACAAAAATATATCAAGCAAAATGACAACTTTCAGCAAAAATTCCAATAATCTCAGAAACTATTGCATTGACATGGTTCGACCTAAGGACCTTTTTTGTAGAGGATTAAATTTCCTTTGAAAATGTGTGGAAAAAAAAAATATTTTCATCACTTTGAACTTTGACGAACTTTGGCGACCTTGAGATGACGACCTAAAATTTTTTCCTTTCGCACACATTTTTTTGACATTGCGAAGAATATTATTTTCGCTATTAATCAACTCGATTCGAAAAAAGCGGATTTTCGGCCCACCCTACTGTATACCTTCTAGAATATTCTGCAATAAAATTTCACATTTCAAGTCTAAGGCAACACAATTGCATATAATTTTACATCATCCCCGTGACATGGCTGATGACTGAATATTCAAATTTTCTCCCATGTGACCAATAACGAGATTGTCTGACATTTACCTGACTCCCTGTCCAATTCTAAGAATTTTCAACTCCACACTGAATAGTTTATTATATTTTCTCATATTTGTAAATATTAAGCAAATTACCAGATCGGTGAACTTCCGTTTTCTCGAGGAATTCGAAACATCTGACTCATGGGTGATATCCGTCAGTGTGCTAACGTTCGATATTGACACCGTGTCTGCGAAATCTGTTTGAAAGATGGTGGTGATTTGTATTTGGCTATACAGCGATTAGCGATATAAAATTAATTGACATTCAATAAAAAAATATAATACCTGAAAGTGCTTGTTCGTATTGCACAGCTACGTGGAAAACTATACTATTTGGAAAGCAATCGAATAGCTCAGGTTCTATCAAAGCACCGTCGTCATCTTTAATGATGATTTCCTCGGAGCCTTCAATCTTGCAATTCAATTTTACTGAAACAAATATGTGTATGGCATAAGCACTGATGTAAGTTATAATGTGCCAATGTATTAAAAAGTTCTAGGAAATTGGATGTCTGGTCAAGTATACCCAGTGTTGCGAGTCACTAATTACATTTGTAATGGAATTACTCATTTAATTACCGATTACTTCGGTAATGTGTAATTAAACTTCATTTAATTACCCATTACTTTGGTAATTATTACCAAAGTCAGCGTTGTGAAATAGTCGTTGTCTAGTAATGGAACTCGACTGAAAAAATTATCGTATCTTCTAGAAAATTATCGTACATTTTGTATTTGGATATTATCGTGTGGTCTATTTTTTTTTTTGGTCGTAATAATTACAGATACGACATTATATTCATATCAGCATTGTGAAAAATATAATTTCACAATTTTATTAGAGTTCATTTTCATTCCGTGAGTCAGCGTGACGCCATCATGGTGCCACCATTATTGCTATGTGATGTTTGAATTTAAAACTGAGCGGGAAGTTACGAATTTGCTTCGGAATATGGAATCAAGCATGAAGTGAATTCGTTTTCTATATAATTCATGTATATTTCAGTCAAGCTGAAATAATAAAATAATGAAAAAATTAAAAAAAAAAAAAATAATACGAAATAATCGTATTTTCGCGTACGATAATGAATCAGTATCGTACATCGTACACAGCCTGGAATTATGGTATGAATACGATACTTATCGTACAATTCACAACGCTGACCAAAGTAATGTGTAATTAAATGAAGTTACATTACTTTGGTAATGGGTAATTAAATAAAGTTTAATTACACATTACATTGATATATATACATGTATATTAGAGTGGTCCTTATTTTGGTCATTTTCGAATTGAGAGTTCTTCGCCCCCTAGAAGGGTTCGAAATAATTAAAAATAAACATCCTCCAAATTTGAACTTTTTATCTCAATTTTAACACGTGCCGCAAAGCCTCTGAAGTTTTGCATTTGATAAACATGGCGTTTTCACTGACCTTTATTCATAATTTTGGCGCACCGTCAATAAGTAAGAAAAAAATCCAATTCTTGTAGGAATCTTTTGAGAAAACCCGACAGTATTTTATCAGATTTAGAGAAATTCAAAATTCAAAATGGCGGACCCAAAATAGCGACTGTAAAACATAAAAAATGTTGAAATCCAGTCATGGGTCAGCTTGAATAGGTTTATGGGGTCGCTGATTCCAAATTTGGTGTCGAAAATATGAAATTCAAAATGGCGGATCCAAAATGGTGCGGTGAAATATCAAAAATGTTTAAATTCAGTCATGGGTCAGCTTGTATAGATTTTTATTTATTTATTTTTATTTATTTATTCATTCAGTTCATTTTTTTTAAATTCATTCATATTTTTATTCATCGCCGGCAAATAAAGCTACCATTCAGCTGAAAATCTATCTACTGTACCGATCCGTCAATGGTTACGCAGATAAAAAACTAAATATAACACAGAGAAAAAAAAACCATTGTCGGTACAGTAGATCGATTTTCAGCAAAATAGTTCTATTATTGGCCACTCGACTACAATTTCTGCTGTCGAAAGAAAACACTTTCGGTATCTTTCGGAATATCAGGTTTTCAACTGCTTCTGCGTGTTTTAGTTTGACTTTACGTTGTTGAAATTAATTAGTTGAAGTTAAAAAAATGTCAATTTGAAAGAAATAAGAACCGAGAAGTGCATTTTACTGTGTTGAAGATGAGTGTGAGAGTTCGTCTTGAGGAACATAATTGTTCAAGTGGTTTTGGTTCGTGGATAACATAAAAATTTTGGTCTGTCGTATGAACAGCATTATTCACCATGAATGCTCTACCATATTTGCGCGATAATATTTACATTCTTGGAAATGTAGATGTACAAATTGTTGGCAACAAATTGCCGTCTAGATCACAAGTTTTGAAATTGCTTTTTTTTTTATCTTCGACACATCAAGTTATCTCTCAATGAGAGTAAACGGAAAGTGCTGCAAGAAGTGATTCTCTTTTGGGAGAAGGCTGGGATTCCAACCCAAGCAGAGCCACGATGCTTGGAAAAGATAGAAAAATTGTATCAAGAACTACGCACTTTACAAAAAAGTCAAAACAGAGTTGTAAGTGTCAATAGAGAAGAGGAGTTCGCCCAGAGTTTGAAAAACTTGTTTGATATTGCACATGGAAATGCAATTGGGATGATTGATGATTCTCGGAAAGACTTTCTCACGAATCAACGAAAAGCAGGATGCATCGGATTTATTGCTGATATTCAAACGGCATCCTCTGCTGAAGTAGCTGCTCGTCGAGAAGAAGTAGAAGAAATACAAATTGCACGAAAGAGAAAAGCGGAAATTGAACAACAACGGATAGGTAAGAGTTTGATTCAAATAATTCATTTTATTTTTGTACTTCGAGAGTCTAATTTTTACCGTGCATTAGGAGTGTCAAGGTTTACATTATTCAGGAAGTCAAAAATTCATTGAAAAAGTTTACGCAAAAGGAAAAACTACAAAAAAAAAAACCCAGCAAATTCGAGATCACTTGTCTATCGAGAGAATATTAAAAACTCTGAAAATTATGCCAGAATTTATTGTGAATAATAATAATGATAAGAATTCTTCAATTACAAAAACGTAAGAGGTTTCGTAAAAAAGAAATGGAAAACAAATAAAAAATACTTGTTTCCATTGATTTTTGTTTTCAGATGAAATGGTAGAGCTGGAAAGAAGTATTAGTTCAGGCCTAACATTGAGCCAACAGAGTACAGTTTCCAATATTGTGAGCGCTTTGGCAGGACCATCAAATCCAAAAAAGTCTAGAGGATCGACACAAGTGATCAGTGATAAGTTGACCGCAGTTTTGGATAGGTGCAAGATCACGGACCGCAATGCTGTCTATCTTATCATCGCTGTAGCTGAATCTCTGAATTGCCCGGTTGATTCACTCGTGGTAAATAGAACATCGATTCGAAATAGCAGACTGAAATATCGGAAAGAAGTGGCCGAAAAAATTCAGGCAGTATTCAACCATACGGCATTCAAAGCAGTAACGATTCATTTTGACGGCAAACTCCTACCAAATTTGTCAAAACGTGATACACTCGAGAGATTGCCGGTAGTTATGAGTTCTGGAGAAATAGAACAGCTCTTAGCTATACCAGAACTAGAAAATGGTTGTGGTACTACTCAAGCAAGAGCTGTTTATGAAGTACTTGTAGACTGGGGACTATGTGAAAAGATAAAAGCCTTGTGTTGTGATACGACAAATGCTAACTTGGGAGCTTTCAATGGTGCGGCCGTTTTATTAGAGCAATTATTGGAGAAAGAACTGATTTACTTTCCCTGCCGTCACCATATTTACGAATTGGTTTTGAGGAGTACTTTTGAAAAAAAAATCCCAGGAGTTTCCGGCCCAAACGTTCTGTTATTCAAAAGATTTCAAGCCAGCTGGATAACATTGGACAAAACAAAATACAAAATCGGATTGGAAGATGAAAATTTGAAACCAACCCTTATGCAATATGCGAACGAAATTACTATCTATGTACGGAGAATGTTATATGGAGACCATGTAAGAGGCGACTATAAAGAACTGCTTGAACTAGTACAGCTGTTTCTTGGAGATATTCCACTTGGAGGAGCTAAATTCCGACATCCAGGAGCATTTCACCATGCTCGCTGGATGTCGAAGGCTCTTTATTCCTTGAAGTTGTATATGTTCCAAGACCAGTTCAAATTGAGTTCTCGTGAAAAAAATGGACTGTCTTCAGTATGTCTCTTCATTGTTACAATCTATACTAAGGCGTGGTTCACAGCGCCTTTGGCTATCCATGCACCTCGTCACGATTTAGATTTTCTGAAAAAGCTTCTTGGATATGAATTGATAGACAAAAGAATATCACAAGTGACTCTGAAAAAAATGATAAATCATTTGTGGTATTTAAATCCACGTACTGCAGCATTAGCCTTTTTTGATGATGAGTTATCGACTGACGTAAAAAAAAAAATGGTAGAAAAGTTGAAAGTCCGCGAAGGCTCACAGCTGGACAATCGCAAAAGAATTCTAACCAGTATGATTAGTATTCGAACGTTCCTTGACAGAGAGATAGAAGATTTCATAAATTCAGAATCTCTTGAATTCTTTGAAATTTTTGAAATTAACACAGAATTTCTAAGACTCGATCCATCAACATGGGCTGAAAATAGTTCAATCCAAGAGGCGTTGGAAATCGTCAAGTCTCTGAAAGTCGTCAATGATTGTGCTGAAAGAGCTGTTAATTTGGTTCAGAGTTATAATAATCTCTTCACACATGACGAAGAACAGAAACAATATATATTGCAATTGGTGGCGTCGTACAGAAAAAAATTCCCAGACGCGCGGAAAAATACAAGTATGGGACCGTGGGACTTATCGAAATAAATGTGAGATTGGCTTTTGAGCGATGAATAAAGAATTACATAATCTAGTCTTGATCATGCTTAACTTATTATTACCTATTAACCAAGGTTTTTTATTTTCAGGTTCTAATTTTAACCACCATCTTAAATTTAATTCTTTGTCGTTTAGTTGAAAAACAGCGAATATGAAAACCAATGTACCTGAATTTTTAAGAAATTCAAACATCGTAACATTTTCAGCCACCATTCTGAATCCGCCATTTTGAATTTCATATTTTCGATACAAAATTTGAAATCAGCGACCCCAAAAATCTATACAAGCTGACCCATGACTGAATTTAAACATTTTTAATATTTCACCGCGCCATTTTGGATCCGCCATTTTGAATTTCATATTTTCGACACCAAATTTGAAATCAGCGACCCCAAAAACCTATTCAAGCTGACCCATGACTGGATTTCAACATTTTTTATGTTTTACAGTCGCTATTTTGGGTCCGCCATTTTGAATTTTGAATTTCTCTAAATCTGATAAAATACTGTCCGGTTTTCTCAAAAGATTCCTACAAGAATTGGATTTTTTTCTTACTTATTGACGGTGCGCCAAAATTATGAATAAAGGTCAGTGAAAACGCCATGTTTATCAAATGCAAAACTTCAGAGGCTTTGCGGCACGTGTTAAAATTGAGATAAAAAGTTCAAATTTGGAGGATGTTTTTTTTTAATTATTTCGAACCCTTCTAGGGGGCGAAGAACTCTCAATTCGAAAATGACCAAAATAAGGACCGCTCTAATGTATATATATATTGATATATATTGATATATATATATATATATATATATATTAGGGTGCTTCTTTTGAAACGACTATTTTTTTTTTTTGCAACTCCCCTTTGAAAATCTTGTTGTAGTCGTCGAAAAGGGAATCCTGTCCAATTTTGAGCTCTTTATTCCAATCATAGCACCCGCGCTTTTCTTTTTAAGTTTTCCCATGCTAAAAGCATGTAAACATTACGACTTTTTCTTTCGCCGCGCAAAACTCAGCCGCATTTCAATGGATTGTTCTCATCCTAGATTCATTTTACAGAGAATTTAGTGTTCTTCAAAAGTGCCCAAGATAGTCTGACTGACTTGAAAATATTACCAAAGTAATGTGTAATTAAGCTCGATTTAATTGTAATGTGTAATTGAATTTTTATTTAATTACACATTACTTTGGTAATGTGTAATTAAATCGAGTTTAATGACACATTACTTTGATAATGTGTAATTAAATCGAGTTTAATTACACATTACTTTGGTAATTAAATGAAGTTTAATTACACATTACTAATGTAATGTGTAATTAAACTCGATTTAATTACACATTACTTTGGTAATGTGTAATTAAACTTTATTTAATTACACATTACATTAGTAATGTGTAATTAAACTTCATTTAATTACCAAAGTAATGTGTAATTAAACTCGATTTAATTACACATTATCAAAGTAATGTGTCATTAAACTCGATTTAATTACACATTACCAAAGTAATGTGTAATTAAATAAAAATTCAATTACACATTACAAAAATAATGAGTAATTGAAAAAAATTTAATTACAATTTTCACAACACTGAGTATACCTATCTGAATTTGTTGATTATCAAACGGAAATTATTGAAACATAAATTAGCAGAATGAATTTGTTTCAATGTGAGTGAATATTCACTCAAGAATTCCACTATATATTTTTAAAATCTAGAGGGTGACACTATATAATTATTTCTTTCTATATGCTGAAGGCTGCTTGCTTGAATTTACTATCAACGAGATTGAAGAAAATCATGGGTGTGCCAGTCATTGTAGAAATCAAAGTTTTTTATTTCATTGATTGATATTTGATTGAGTGATCGATGTGAGTTTTTTCTTTCATTGATTGATATTTGATCAATAAAATAAAAAACTTTAAATAAAAAACTTTGATTTCTACAATGACTGGCACACCCACGATTTTCTTTAATCTATACCTAAAACCAGTCAAGAAAACCTTCTCGTTTTACTATCAACATCTTCCTGTGTTACGATAATGGTGTCGAGTGTAGAAGTTCGTCAGAATGGTGTTGTCCATTGGCACATGAACCACACCCGACGTAGTGTGGATCTCTCTATTTTTTCTTCTCTACTGTAGTACTTTGATCTACTTTAATTTAACTTATTCTTAATCTGCCTTAAGGCCTTATATACGCGATTTCGCCGATTATCGAACGTAGTTTTCTAGACGCGGTAAAAAAAAAAAAAAAAATGACGCATATATTGACAACATTTTTTTTACAGACCATGCATGCACATGGTAACGTATATGTAAAAAAAAAAAAAAAAATTAGAAAAATTAACAAATGGCGGAGATATAACATAATAAAGCAATGTATTTTATTCACTTTTTTTAACCTTGTGAAAGTTCTAACTCTTGAACGAAGGTTCGGATCGCTTTGAAATTTTCACAACATATTCTTAGTATCATCACCTATTGTGTGAACTACAGGAACAAAAATTTCAATGACACAAAAAAATATCAAAAATAAAATACCGACAGAAAATTGATATTCTGTCGCAATTTAATTTTTTATATTTTTTTGTGTAATTGAAATTTTGGTTTCTGTGGTTCACACGATAGGTGATGATAATAAGAATATCTTGTAAAAATTTAGAAGCGATCTGAACCTTCGTTCAAGAGTTCGAACTTTCACAAGTTTCCAAAAAGTGAATCATATACATTAGGGTGTGCCAAAAAAAAAAAAAATTCTAACGCACATCAACATTCCTGTAGAGCATCTCAAATAGAACATCTCAACCAAATATGAGCTCTTAATAAGGATATTTAGAACTGCCTAATTTAGTTGTTAATTTTAGTTACGAATTTTAGTTACTAAAATAGGCAGTTCTAAATATCATTATTAAGAGCTCATATTTGGCTGAGATATTCTATTTGAGATGCTCTACCGAAATTTTGATGCGCAGTTGAAAAATAAATTGTTTTTCGTCGAGTCATCTGACTCTATGACGCTATGACTCAATGTTTATAGGCGAATATCTCTTAATCGGTGAGAGTTAGGAAAATTCTATATCAGTACTTTTTTGTAGAGCGTGAAATTTCCTATAAGAATCTGTATTCAGATAGTTTCTAAATCAAGCCGGTTACGAGAAAAAACAATTCGAAAATTTTCCGATTTTTTTTCACGTGTTATTCAAATTAAAAATGGGAAAACAGAGTTAGGCAGTTCTAAATATCAATATTAAGAGCTCACATTTGGATGAGATATTTCATTTAAAATGCTCTACCGGATTCTGCGTGTGCGTTGAAAAATTCTTTTTTTTGGCACACCCTAATATACATTGCTTTATTATGTTATATCTCCGCCGTTTGTTAATATTTCTGATTTTTTTTTTTTTTTAATTTATATGGGGAGTTCCATATGAAATGTACAATTGGTTGTCCACACCCCTTTCGATTTGTCTCAAACTTAGTCAAGTTAGGTAATGGGTTGAAAAAAAAAATCCTCTAAATAATGAAAATTCTACCTTTCACAGGTCGCGAGTAACACCGAATCACAAATTTTGAATTATTTTTTTCAAATCGCTGTAGTTAATCCCTAACTACATATCCGCGCCTGGAAGTCAAGCAGGTCAAAAGTTTTGTAATTTGATGTACTTTTCGATGGTGCCGCGAGACAGAGTCGATTTTCAGTTATAATGGTATAAAAAACGCGAAAAACGCGATATTGATTTCGTTCCCCAAACTTTTTTGGGGTCCATTTTTTGTCATAAAATGCGGCTATTTTTCCCGCAAATTTTCGTGTAAAGAAAAGTCACGGGACTCAACTGGTTAAAGAGATATGAGGGAAATTCAAGGAAAAACGGACCGCCCGTGCAGAAATTTGTTAGGGCTGCCCCTAATATTAGCAGTGCCCTGATAGGGGACCTGTATGGCGTCCTCAAGTAAGGACACCCTAGCAGGGCCTGAACTTGTCCGGAATATGGGGTCCTCAAGTAGGGATAACCTAACAGGGCCCGGACTTGTCCGGAATATGGCGTCCGTAAGTAGGGTTAGTTAGTGCCGCCTTTTTACGGCCCTGACTTGGTTAGCCCGTGGCGTCCTCAAGTAGGATTGCCTAGTGCAGCCTTTTTACGGCCCTGACTTGGTGAGCCCGTGGCATCTTCAAGTAGGATTGCCTAGTGCATCCTTTTTGAGGCCCTGCTAGGAAGTGCATACGGTATCCATAATAAGGATTACCCAGTGTCGCCCTCCAGGGGCCCTGTCTTGGTTGTCATATGGCCTCATCAAATAAGATTTCCTAGTGCAGGCTTTCCGCGGCCCTGGCAAGGGGGCATGGGGCATGCGACGCGTCCGTTAGTAGTATTTCCAAGTGTCACTTTTTTAAGGCCCTAATTCGGGTCTTACATGGCGTTCTCAAATAGGGTTACCTAGCGCTGCATTAGTAAGACCATAATGCGGGATATGTACCTATAATATGGTTACGTAGCGTATCTTATCAATTATTTAGTATTTATTCATTTTTCAAGCGATAATTAACATTATTTCACGGGGGTTGGGATTACGTATACCTACTTTTGCAGGTGAAGATCCAATTATTATCAGCTTAATCAGTAATCAATAGTTGTCTTTTCATAAACTACAATCTACTGTACTGAGTTATTCTCTAACAAAATTAAGTACTCTAGAACTTTTATTCATTTTACTTGGAGGATAAAAATAAGGTAATAGGATAGATTAATAATTGTATATTCATTCACCAATTCAATTTATTTCGACTTATAACATTTGACGTATGTTCTAAGAATGTAGCAACGGCATAACATAGATCTTTTTTCGTGCCCTTGGCCTAGCGGAAAATGGTATCTTCACCATTTTTGCTTTGATATCGGATACTTGATAAAGGCTATTAGAATTGGATGAAGGCTTCGCGGCAAGTTCCCAAGCTTGGAAAATCTTTGATCGGCACGGGTAAGTAAAGACTGGTCTTCGTATCTTCCAAATACAACCTCTTATTTTCATCGATTCGACTGTTGCATGCGAGCCAAGTATTTCCGAAATTTGAATAATGCAGCCATCTTTCATCAAAACTAAATTATCAGGATAGCGTGTTCTAACCTGCATTGAGCCATTTACACATATTTTGGATGCGCTTATGCGCCCATTGACAACGTTCGATTTTATAATGTTTAATAGCGGAGGCAAAGTTGCTTTCTGCAGTGGAAGAGAATTTTTTTCCTGTAGTCGACGGCAAATTTGCGACAATAGTAGATTTGGGGTTCGAACTGTTCGTCCCAATTCCCCAAGGAAATTCTCAAACGGGAAACAGCTGATTCTGGACAAACTACATCCCATATTTCGCACATCGTCGGCAATGTGAATCAGATTGTGCATATTAATTACGGTTGCTTCTTCACCATACAGATATGGCAATGCTTGAACGAACCGTTCCAAATATAATTTCGCCGAGTCGATTTTCTTCAATGCTAACTGGTCAGAGCACAAAATACGGAATGCGACGTGCAGCAGCAAAAAATGTTTGTACAAATTAGTCGGCAGAAGATTTTTCAAAACGATTGGACCGCAATACAATAAAAAAAAAACGGAATTCCGTTGCTTTCCACTTGTGAATGTAATAAATCGATCGCATCTTTCTCTGGAACTCGCAAGGTGTAGACGATGTCGTAAGAAGAAGTCTTCGGGAAAGCTCTTCTTTTGGCCATCTACCTAATTTCACTTTCAGATTCGTCCCTAACCAAAAATCTATCATTAACTTTTTTAATACCCCAAGTAAATGCATATAATCTAATAAGCACACGTTTGGCATATCTAGTGGTGGTAATACTTCTAATAGTGGCGATATCCCAACATGGTGTTCAGGATCCGTCAGCTCCCGAAACGATTAATCAGTCCTCTTCGGACAATCTATTTCTGGATACACTATAGTGTATCCTTTTCCACGACGTACTCTGGTCCCGTAACAGGTGCAACGTTCACACGCACTGTACCCCCCATGACCTTTTGTACATTCAATGTACGTACGGGCGGGTGTATCGCAAATAAAACATTTCAATGATACAATAAAATGTTTCTCCGATATTAAAATACCGTCCTTCTGCAAAAAGTTGATTTCTGCGATGAATTTCTTCAAATATTCGCTCACATCTGCAGGCTTTTGAATCCCAGAATAAATAGCTACCGGGAATGGCTTATATATGTCCGGTATGAAATGAACTTTGCACAAAATCGGCCAGAAGTGTTTACCACCCGATTTAAAAACCTGCATTCCATCAATATTGATTTGCAACTCGATGATTTCACTGTGGATATCTGTATTTATTTGACGTTTGAGGCCAATTTCGAGACCGAAATATACGAATTCTCCACAAGTTCTATCGACAGCATCATCCATCTCTTCGATTTCATACTCTGTAGAAGAGGATTGTAAAAATGTTTTCGATGTCTTCGGAAGATGGGGCAATAATCTCTTACGCAAAATAGCTAACAGATCGTCTAAATCAGAATGTTTTATGTTCCGCCTGATAGCCCATTCCCGAATTTGATCAGATTCTTCTTCCTCGATCAAATTTATTTCTGCAACGGATTCATCGTCGTTTTGAAAGTCTTCCACCGAGCAAGCCGGCGAAATCTCGTCCGAATTCTCCGTCATCGATTCCGCTAATTCACTCGTCGCATCTTGGACTGGTAACTCGTAGTCACCGACAGTTGAAGCCTGCGTTTCTTCATCTATAGCTGATGCTGCAGCACTATTCGATGGCTGTGTGTCTGCCTGCTGATCTACAGACATACATACAGGGTGTCCCATTTTAAACAATCCAGCTGAATATCTCGTAATTGATATGCGTAATATGATATGAAAATCCACCAAATCTTAGACCTCTTGACCTCACTGTTTATGAAAAGCACGTCGATCAATTTTCCAATTTAATACTTAATCGAATAAATTTTCAATTGCCTTTGAATTTTCAGTACTTATAATTCCTGTCGCTGAAAAAAAAAAATCACCCGCCACGTTTTTTGTCGCAAAAAGTTTAATTTCCCGAATATGAAATTTGTTTTTAAATAGATTCTCAGCAACAGCCAAAAACAGCTGATGTTTTTATTGAGGGTCCGCGAGAAAAAAAAAGTTTTTCGTTGATTCTATCCACATTCCATCGGAAAGTTGAGATCTTTCTCGTAAGGACCCCAGAATTGAAGCCCCCACAAACATTCAGATGTTTTTGTTCGTGTTTTCACCTTGATTCACCTTGACTTCCATTAAAATCGATTTCTTGTGATTTCATCATTTCATGAATGATTTCAGAATGATTGCAATAACGTCAGGGATTGAATGATTTCATGTGATTTCGGCGTGTGAATTTATTGATCTAATTCTTATGAATCCATACAAAGTGGTCAAATGATGTAAATTATAGCCCCTCGAATCTCGATGTGTACAGATTTGATACAAATTCAGTTTACATCAGATGCGATTCTATGGTCGTCCTTACGCTGAAAATCTGAGGTCCTTATAGAAAAATTCTCAGGTTCTCGATGGTATTATCAGATTACTTTTTTATTTGTGGAACCGCAGAAAAATCTGTTTTATATTTTCGGCTGTTGCTAAAAATCTATTCGAAATTAGATTTCATATTGGTGAATCCTAGACCAAAAAAACGCGTTGGGTCATATTTTTCTCCTATCGACAGAAAATGTTGAAAATTCGAAAGCAAAACTTCGATGAAAGAATTAGATAACGCGTTTCTCGTAAACGGTAAGGCCTGAGAATCTAAAATTTGAGGGATTTACGTACGAAAATTTCAGCCAAATTGAAATTTACTTATAATTATTGACAGAATTAAGGAGATTCGAGCGAAACTAATGAGTCAAAGTAGTGTTTGAATTTTTTCGCTCACTTAATTCTTCTAATAGTTCATACCATATGTGAATTTATCGGACCAGTCGAACCAAATTTTTAAGTCTTCTAACTGAAGCTCACCTCTATATAGAGCGTGCAATCTCCAGATAGACCGAAAAAAACGGAAGTGCATCATAATTATTTTTTCAAGTAAAAATTCCTTCAGCCCGGGTTTGAACCGGGACCTCCGCATTTGTACTGCGACGCCTTGTCCAATTAGACCACTGAAGGACTGAAGGAATCTTTACTTGAATTTCATGTTATTGTCATTGACCTCTTAGTCCACAGGTCTGTGTTTATTTCATTGTGTAGTGACTCTATCGTTCGAAACCTATTAATTCATACCATATGTGAATTTATCGGACCAGTCGAACCAAATTTTTAAGTCTTCTAACTGAAGCTCACCTCTATATAGAGCGTGCAATCTCCAGATAGACCGAAAAAAACGGAAGTGCATCATAATTATTTTTTCAAGTAAAAATTCCTTCAGCCCGGGTTTGAACCGGGACCTCCGCATTTGTACTGCGACGCCTTGTCCAATTAGACCACTGAAGGACTGAAGGAATCTTTACTTGAATTTCATGTTATTGTCATTGACCTCTTAGTCCACAGGTCTGTGTTTATTTCATTGTGTAGTGACTCTATCGTTCGAAACCTATTAATTCATACCATATGTGAATTTATCGGACTAGTCGAACCAAATTTTTAAGTCTTCTAACTGAAGCTCACCTCTATATAGAGCGTGCAATCTCCAGATAGACCGAAAAAAACGGAAGTGCATCATAATTATTTTTTCAAGTAAAAATTCCTTCAGCCCGGGTTTGAACCGGGACCTCCGCATTTGTACTGCGACGCCTTGTCCAATTAGACCACTGAAGGACTGAAGGAATCTTTACTTGAATTTCATGTTATTGTCATTGACCTCTTAGTCCACAGGTCTGTGTTTATTTCATTGTGTAGTGACTCTATCGTTCGAAACCTATTAATTCATACCATATGTGAATTTATCGGACCAGTCGAACCAAATTTTTAAGTCTTCTAACTGAAGCTCACCTCTATATAGAGCGTGCAATCTCCAGATAGACCGAAAAAAACGGAAGTGCATCATAATTATTTTTTCAAGTAAAAATTCCTTCAGCCCGGGTTTGAACCGGGACCTCCGCATTTGTACTGCGACGCCTTGTCCAATTAGACCACTGAAGGACTGAAGGAATCTTTACTTGAATTTCATGTTATTGTCATTGACCTCTTAGTCCACAGGTCTGTGTTTATTTCATTGTGTAGTGACTCTATCGTTCGAAACCTATTAATTCATACCATATGTGAATTTATCGGACTAGTCGAACCAAATTTTTAAGTCTTCTAACTGAAGCTCACCTCTATATAGAGCGTGCAATCTCCAGATAGACCGAAAAAAACGGAAGTGCATCATAATTATTTTTTCAAGTAAAAATTCCTTCAGCCCGGGTTTGAACCGGGACCTCCGCATTTGTACTGCGACGCCTTGTCCAATTAGACCACTGAAGGACTGAAGGAATCTTTACTTGAATTTCATGTTATTGTCATTGACCTCTTAGTCCACAGGTCTGTGTTTATTTCATTGTGTAGTGACTCTATCGTTCGAAACCTATTAATTCATACCATATGTGAATTTATCTTCTAATAGTTATTAAAATTCATTATTTTCATTTAGAATAATATAACAAGTTCATAAATTGATAATTATTACTTATTCAATAATAGAAAGTAATGAAATGACTTCGTTATTTTTGACTCATATGGTTTGATGAAAAGATGTGGCAGCGGCGCGCTGTTATGTGTATATATGTATAAGGCATTTGGATATACATGCATTGCAGATATAAAGGGAAATTTTGTGAAAAAAATTTTACATAATGGAAAAATGAATTTCTTATCTCGTCTCTCTTTTTAATTATATTTCTATCTTTTTCTTTTCTCTCAGCTGTTCCCGCGACGTTGCCAAGCTTTCAGTAATATGTATCACTGTTGATAAACGAGAATAAAAAATCAAGTTTACCTTCAATTATTTCAATAATAACAACGGTAACGGTATAGGTATTGTTAAAATGTTATAATATTTTATAGGTATTCAAGTTTATGACGTGTGGTTTTTATTGAAAATAATAAAACAAGTCATGACGGTAGCAGACGATAGCTTGTCAGCCATAAGAGTCTGTGTATAGGTGCCACAGTGCTGGCATGTCCTATATATATTTTGACGAAATTCCTCGTATTTGACGATTCTGACGTCACAAAATATATATAGGACATGCCAGTACTGTGGCACCTTAAAAACGTCATATTTAAAACTATTTTTCTAAGAAACTAGACGGTAGATCGTTCTCAAATTATGAAAATACACCAATAAAGTGTTCATTTATATAAATACGAAGTTTCAAATCTTAAACTTGGAGAATTCGTTTTACATAAGATTCGCTCGAACCTCCTTAATTAACGGAAACATGTAATCCAACCTCCAAGGTGTCTAATGCAATCCTGATCTTCGTGATTTCCTATTAGTTTGCTTCTGATCTTCGCTAAAGCGCGATGTTTTCGTACGCGATCACGAGTGTTTCTTTTAGCAGATTCACTCATCTTGTGTATACGTATAACCCACTGATATTATAACCATGCGTTTAGTTTATTCGCTGTAAGTTTCTTGACCTGTGAAATTTGAAAAGCAACTACCAGCTACTCTCTTTTGCCGGCGGGTTGAAGAATGGCGGTGTTCAACGTCAACATGTTTTTTTAACCATATTTTACCATATGGTTCATTTTTATTCTACCATTTCCTGGAAGTGACCGAAAACTCGCTACTTTTTATCGAATTCACGTATTTCCCAGAAAGTCATAATAATAATAATAATCACAATAATAATAATAATAATAATAATAATAATAATAATATAAGATTGGATCGATTTATTCATCACCAGTAATAATAATATAAGTCTATAAATTTTTTTTTTTTTTCCTGGCCTTTGTGGCTCATCTCCGATTAAGATAAATTTATTTATTTTATACGAAAATCCTAGTAAAGCCTGAATTTCATCCAGCCAACAGTCCAGGGCTGCATTCTTTTATTCCAGCAGTCAAGCAGCCCTGCGTTGGCATTGGTTTATTCTTTGGAACTCTATAATACGATTGGTTTACAGAGCAGACCTGCTCGGGCTGCTCGAATAAAAAAATGCGGCCTTGGGTCCGTAAGCCAATCGCGTTGCCGGGTCAATAAAACCAACCAATTGGCGCCGTTGGTTGCTCTGCCGGATGAATAAACGAACGCAAGGCTGTGTTTGAAAATTCGCGGTATATCGCGCATCGTGGCCAGTACTCACTAGCGCGTGGTGGTGATAAAGCCGCAGTAATAACCATTAGGAGGAAGAAAAAGAAAAAGCACGTGGCTGTGTCGTACTGAAAGCAGTAAGATTTCGGATAATTCTTATTTGTGTGCTTCATAAGTAGTTGTCGACACGCTTAGTTCGCAATAAAAGAACAGTAAGTATGAAACTAGTTACCGGAAAGTATCATGCATGAGTTTGTTCTTTTTTTTCAGTTTGTTTTTGTTCTCCTCGTGGTCACGATATGTGGTTATGTCCTATTCATGCAGTTATGCGTGAGTATGCTTGGGAGATTTTCCTGAAAATATATCTAGTTAACCAGACACAATTTTTCTCTGCGAAGCAAGTTCGTTTCACCCGAGACTTGGAAATTACTTAGTAACATGTTCATTCAGGTTTTTATTTTTTATTTTTTTTCGGGCTCTCATCACCTCAGTATCTCTTTATATGTCATAATGGTGTGGTATGAATATAGGTTACATCGGATTTTTTCTTAGAGGCTTCTCATCGAGTTCTTCTGTTTTCCGTTCATTCAACATAGGAAATTTGGCGACCTTAGACACAATGCCATATATCTCTTGAGTTTTTCTTGTTAAATGCGGCCAGTATACGGGGGATTGTTCAGTATATATATATATACGATTTTTTGCACCATCATTCATTTAAAGAAAAATTGAAAAAGAAAAAAAAAAAAAATTAAATAAAAATATAAAACTTCAGAAGATACGTTGGATTGTATTGAGTTTGTAGAGAATTCCCATGTTAAACTAACGGAAAACAGAAAAACATAATATAATCTGAGATACTGAGGGGAAGAAAGATCAGAAAAAAAATAAAAAATAAAAAATCACACACCCTAAGGTATACGCACCTTGGAATGTTATTTTGTTCAGTAGATTCAGAATATCGATCGTAATAAATCATAAACATCGAAGTCTTTAAATTTTATTGTCAATATCCATCATTATGAAAATTAAAAATTGCAAAGAAGTAGCGCAACTTTTGAAAAACTCTATACAAATGCCAAAAGCCTGAAGAATGATATTTCTGTGACATAAATTACCCTAAAAATATATCTTTCAAGCATACTTGTTGGGCAAAATTATTATTGTAGAGGTTAGCTATCGAGTTTAGACTCGACTCAATCGCCATCCTCTACAACTATAACATACAGAGTGATGAATACTTTTATAATCCTCGTGAAAACATTGCTTTGTGAGAATATTTCATCAGGTGCACATAGATTTTATCTCAATTTAAACTTTCCATACTTAGTGACTACAGTAGTTGAGGATCAGGGACCTCGAGAGGAACGCAAGCTGCACCCTTTCCAGCTTGTGGAATTTACCAAAGCTCGCCCGGCGACGAGAGGATCAGTTGATGACATAGATTGTATCCCGAGCAGTTGGATCAGTTATGATTCCGAAAAATCAACATGCATTGCGCAGTACATGCCACCTCCCTATACAATAAAAACAACAAGTGTGCTTACAGCCATGATTAAAAGGATGGCGAAACCTATTTCAGATTGGCCATGGTACCCCGTCATATTGAAAGGACGTGCCGGTATGTATTTCATCGTCCTATTTGTTCTTCTTGCTTGAACGGATGAACAATAAGTCTTCATGCATTATTTGTTGAAATCAACCAACCATACTATTGGTCTCCTTTTGGAAAATACTCATTTGTATTTCATTTTCTCCTGTAAGCTTCTATATTAGTTGGTGTTTATTAACTATTATTAGATTTATGTAGGTTCATATGTCAAAACTTCTGAACTGGGTGAATTTGCATGCAAATCATAGAATATCAATTTCGAGTGATCTAGGAATTTCAAATAAAAACTTGCTCTTTTCTATTGATTGCTATAAATGGTTTATCGTATGATCGGTCTCAATCGAGGTCTCAATTAATTAAGGGGGTATATGAGCCATTCCACGTCAGACCGGACAAAATAAATCAAAAAATGACCTCGATGTTATCGATCTCGCTATCATTTTTTTTACGGGTTCTATGGAACAAATAAATTGATCAAACAATTTTTTGTTTTTTTTTTGGCCCCTATTTTCCAAGTTACACGGGGGTGAAATTCAGGAAAAAGAGCCAAAAATCGAAAACATACTCCTCTTCAAACGGTCATATCTTTGATTGTATTAATCCTAGAGACTTCATCCAAGAACCATTTCAAAGCTATTGAATGACACTATTATAATATATTTATTTCATTTCGCGGTAACAAACAATTCTATTTGTTATAAACAAATATATTATTCAAACGTGATTTTCATAGAAAATACCAAGCGATAAAATTATCAAAAAAATATGAGCGTATTCCTTGATCAATTCTCTACAAAATCGTTAAGTCAATTTTATGGAGAACCGATGGGAACCATGTTAAAACGATTTATTTATAAGCGAAGGCGCGTGCTGCCACCCAAAAACCGGGCTCAGGTACGTGTGGCTAGCATGAGAAAGCATCGGTGGGCATGTTCACGGTCATATCTTTGGTTATTTTCATCCGAAAGACTTCTTCCTAGAACCATTTCGAAGCTATTGAATGACACTATTATAATATATTTATTTCATTTTGCGGTAGCGAACAATTCTATTTGTTATAAACAAATATATTATTCAAACGTGATTTTCAACGCAAGGGCTACGCGATAACATTCTCAAAAAAATATGAGCGTATTCCTTGATCAATTCTCTACAAAATCGTTAAGTCAATTTCATGGAGAAACGATGGAAACCATGTGAAAACGATTTATTTATAAGCGACGGTGCGCGCTGCCGCTGAAAGACCCGGCTCGGGTACGGTTTTTCGGTGGCAGCGCGCGCCGTCGCTTATAAATAAATCGTTTTAACATGGTTCCCATCGGTTCTCCATAAAATTGACTTGACGATTTTGTAGAGAATTGATCAAGGAATACGCTCATATTTTTTTGATAATTTTATCGCTTGGTATTTTCTATGAAAATCACGTTTGAATAATATATTTGTTTATAACAAATAGAATTGTTTGTTACCGCGAAATGAAATAAATATATTATAATAGTGTCATTCAATAGCTTTGAAATGGTTCTTGGATGAAGTCTCTAGGATTAATACAATCAAAGATATGACCGTTTGAAGAGGAGTATGTTTTCGATTTTTGGCTCTTTTTCCTGAATTTCACCCCCGTGTAACTTGGAAAATAGGGGCCAAAAAAAAAAAACAAAAAATTGTTTGATGAATTTATTTGTTCCATAGAACCCGTAAAAAAAATGATAGCGAAATCGATAACATCGAGGTCAGAAAGCTGTCCGGTCTGACGTGGAATTGCTCATATACACCTTCAAATGGGTTGAATTTCTGAAAAACAATTTTCCTTTTTTTTTCAACTTGAAGACTCTGATAAAATTTAAAAAAATCAGCATGTTTGGGGAGGGTTTGACCTTCATTATCCATATCTTACATCATGTATTACTTTCAGCCTAATAGTGGCTGCGCTGAAGACAGGAAAATACAAAATCACTCGGTTGCCGTAAAGAATCAGACTCAGCGTTGGACCGATCTTGGAGTTTTTGGTTCTCAATTGTTCATAAGACATGCCTCTATCAGATGAACATAGAACTTTTTGATATTGCAAGAATTACTTGAGTTATTGAATTTTTTCGATTTTTTTTCTGAATTTGAAAAAAAATTTTGCTTATTTTTCCAATATTTCAACTAAAAATGGGTTTCATTGTGTAGTGACTCTATCGTTCGAAACCTATTAATTCATACCATATGTGAATTTATCGGACCAGTCGAACCAAATTTTTAAGTCTTCTAACTGAAGCTCACCTCTATATAGAGCGTGCAATCTCCAGATAGATAGATATATAGAGGTGAGCTTCAGTTAGAAGACTTAAAAATTTGGTTCGACTGGTCCGATAAATTCACATATAGTATGAATTAATAGGTTTCGAACGATAGAGTCACTACACAATGAAATAAACACAGACCTGTGGACTAAGAGGTCAATGACAATAACATGAAATTCAAGTAAAGATTCCTTCAGTCCTTCAGTGGTCTAATTGGACAAGGCGTCGCAGTACAAATGCGGAGGTCCCGGTTCAAACCCGGGCTGAAGGAATTTTTACTTGAAAAAATAATTATGATGCACTTCCGTTTTTTTCGGTCTATCTGGAGATTGCACGCTCTATATAGAGGTGAGCTTCAGTTAGAAGACTTAAAAATTTGGTTCGACTGGTCCGATAAATTCACATATGGTATAAAAATGGGTTTATCAAAAAGTTCTATGTTCATCTGATAGAGGCCTTGATTCTCAAAATTTGAAGACCAAAAACTCCAGAATCGGTCCAACGATGCTCCTGATTCTTTACGGCAACCGGTCAAAATATTCATTCTCCAGAAATCAACTTTTAAACTTTTTATTTTTTCATTTTTTTTTTATTTTCTACTTTTCCCATAGGAGAAAATGTAGCTACAGAAAATCAAGTTCTAAGTTTCTGCTTATGATTCATATGCTGGATCCGCAGCTGCTCTCGTGTCGATGTGTTATGAGTCGAGTCTAGACACATGTGCCAGGCGTAGGCTTGTAGTGAGTTTTGACCTGTTCTGTCCAACAACAGTGTCCGGTAGATGTCCAGTAAGGCTGCTAGAAAAAGAATGAATTGCGTCAGGAAAAATCTGATCAAAATTTTTCAAAACATAAAAATCCTTCAAAATTCTTAAGGGGAAACTTCGGTGAAATTTTTGGCAAAAACAGGTTTTTTTAATTTTTACCACTTTGAAAAGACGTGTATAAAACAATCTCTGCAGCAGTTTTTGAATTATGTCAGTATAGATAGTGAAAAAAAGTTTCAGCCTCCTGCGATGAAAGTGTAGACGCAAGGAATTTTTGACAGTGGTGAGAAAAATCTTCTTCGCAAGGTTCCTTGCGCTTACATTATCATCGCAGGAGGCTGAAATTTTTTTTCACAGTCTATACTGACATTATTCAAAAACTGCTGGAAGGATTTTTTTATACAACCTCTAATAGCGATTTTCAAAATTTTACCGAAGTCTCCCCTTAATCTTTAATATTTTTGAGATTCAGAAGATGCTAGCACAATTTTTGTCAGTACTCCAAAAATTCTCCCATCTTTCATCAATCATACCTTTTTTCTTATAATATTTATCAAACTTTCGCAATTAATATATTATAGAAATACTCATCTTTTTAAAAATCTGAATGTGTAGTCTCCTGGCATCGATTTCACATGCACTTTTTTTGATGGATCATCTTCTTTCGATTCCGACGTCTCATCTCATCTCAGATATATACACTGTGTTTGTTTAATATTGAAAATTAATATTGGTTTGAATTCGCAATGACAGCACGACTATTTACAAACAAGTAGACACCTAACCTCGAAAAAATGTAGATCGCAGCCATGTGTTCTATCAATTATCACAATTCAAAAGAATATTGAAAATTAAATATGTATAAAAATCATAATTACAAAGAATTGAAAAATCACAAAATAAAATTCAAAAGCAAAATATATAAAAACGTCAAAAAAAAAGCAAGACAGTTGTGTTGGCGGTACTGTACAATATTTACGGGACCAATAGGAGCGTCCGCGGCGGCGCTTTTTCGCAATTCGGGACTGTCATGGCTGTAACTTTTCAAATCCTCTAGATTTTCGGACGCCAATTTATTTGCAGGTAAAGTAGGTCACTAGCATTCCAAAAAAAAATATAAAAACAAAAACGATTTTTTGAAGATTCAAAGGTGTATATACCCCCTTAAGCGGCGGCCTGTCGCTGGACAGCCTCCCCTTCACGACATGCACCGCACATAACCAATTTACTGAATTTTTGTATGAGATGGATTACAAAAAAACCTAGAAGCTGGAGAAAGAAAAAACAATAATCGGTCTAGTCCTCAGTGATTGAAATTTATGATTTTGACTTCAAAAGGTTTCCTGCTTTGAAAATTTGAACATAACATTTGAAAGAACTTTTATTTGATCGAACTTATTAAAAGCATTGCAACAATTATATGCAATTAAAGAGTATTCGTTTGCAGCTACTAAAATTATGTTTACACACGACAAAGAATTGAATCTTGTTCTGTAATTTCGAAGCTTTTTAAATAATCAACTATTTTGGGCTAGTTTAGCCATTGCAACAAAGATGATCTTTCGAAGTTACAATCACACACGTCGGAATACTATTTTCGTATTTGGATCCAGTGTCTTCAAAGGCTAGATTATTCTTAAAATGAACTGAAATTATTTCTTTGATCATAACTAACTAGTAAGATTCAATCGGAATTATTAAATCTCCTAAGAATAGGTTTTCATATCATTTTTTTATGAATCCACGTACTTTGCTACTTTCTTCTCGCCCAGGTTCAGAATTTCACGGTATTTCCGCTTAGTCTGGCCTGAAAACTCGACTCATGCATATGAAGTTAGTTTTGAGTTAGTTTACCTTCGTATAGGCTCATTGATTTAAGTGAAGTTTTTGGCTTCAATCTTCTATCTGTGTGTGAATTACACATACGCGAATATTCACTAGATCGATGGGTATATGTATTATGGATGGATGGTGATATCCTCTTAAGGGAGGACCCTACTGAAATCTTGACAAAAAGCAGTTCTTTATTTTTCAATTGGCCAAAAAAGGTCCAATCTCAAAAGTAATACTACCAATTCTAGATTATGGTAGAATATGTTTTTATACAAAATTTCACACCACTCGCAGGATAGATTCTGCGAAAGGTTCCCTGCGCATACACTTTCATCGCAGAAGACAGAAATTTTGTATAAAAACATATTTTACCCTAATCTATAATTGAGGGGATGGGCGGAATAACGGTATAAGTCGGGTTATACCGTTTTTCCGGAGATTGCATAAAAATGATCAGTGACCATAGATCTACATTATATTTTTATTTGATAAAAAAGGGTTGAATATTGAGGATTGAACTGAACAACATTCATGGAAGAACGGTATAACTCGAGTTATTCCGTTATTCCAAATATCTAGATGAAATGAGATGGAAACGTCGGAGTGATGTTTTCGGATGATCACTTAAAACGCGAAACATTTCGGGTATGGAAACGTATTTTCGATAGCGCAGAGACTATCGAAGAGATATCGGACATTGCTTCAGCATCATCTCAGCTTATCATCGACAAAAATAGATGACCTACGAACTTTGATGAGAATTGTGTCAAACGAAGCGTAGATATAATGCATGCATGCATTAACATGTTATAAAAATATATTCGAAGAAGCATCTGCTAAAAATCGGGAGTAAACTGTTAATACGTAGACTAGAATTAAAAAAAAAAAAAAACGATATAGCTGGGGATATTCCATGCCAAATCGACGTGGTCCTGACCCTCGACCTCTCAGATCTAGTCCGCGATTTTTTGTATCATTCTTCTGAGTCTAAATACACTGATAGAAGGATTTGTTAATATTTAATTAAATTTATTCATATTTAACAAATGATTTATCAACTCATGTGCTACTTAATAAATATTTGTTAACTGTTAATAAATATTTGTTGTGCACAAAGATGATTTGTTAAATGTTACAAAATATTAATTTATAATTAAAAAATCAAACAAATTTCCAAATGAATGTGTTTATTAATAGTTAAGAAATCCTTCTATCAGTATAGCAATCAGATTTTTTTTTTTCAGATTTTTCGTAATAAATTTGAAAGTCGTATGAATTTTCAAAGTTCTTTTTTTTTTCCAACACCTTTATGGCTGTGATCGAAAAATCTAGAAAAATGTTCGACAATTCTGTGTCAAAAATGAAAATTTTTAAACCGAAATTCCTAATGTCTGGACTTTTGCTCCAACGTGTTTTTTTTTTTTTTTTTTTTTTTAATTTCTTAATCATAATTTACATTTATATTCCAGAGATACAAAATATGTTTAAAAAAATCTGAAAGAATTTCTAAGAATCCTTGGCTATCGTTCGAAATATTCAAGCAGCAGTCCACAGTGTATTGATCACCGCTTCTATTTTTTTCAAATTTTTTCTTAGAAAAAAGCTAAAAAAAGAATAGTTTGAAGCGAAAGTCCAAACATTATGAATTTTGGTTCAAAAATTTTGATTTCTGACACAGAATTTTTGAGAAATTTTTCATATTATTTCGATCACCACCATCGAGGTATTGCAAAAAAAAAAAAAAAACTTTGAAAATCCATGACGTGCTCAAATTTATTCTGAAAAATTTGAAAAAAATTTGGATTGCTATTCAGAATCAGAAGAATGATACAAAAAATCGCGGACCCGATACGAGAGGTCGAGGGTCAGGACCCGGTCGATTTGGCATGGAATGCGATGGAATACCCCAGCTATAAACAATTTCTTGTATAATTGTTTTTAACTGTTTGTACTCATTGTCAAATTTTTTTGTGACAATAAAATTTGAGATAAGTGAAAAACAGCCTTGTTATCTGGAAGAACGGTATAACTCGAAAACTTAATTGTTCGTTCATTGTGAAGGATTTGAACTTTTTGTGGTTCTATTTATATAATCAGAAGCATTATTATGTACTACCATGCTATGTTAAATTATATCAGGATATGTTGAGTTGATCTTGGTTTCCTACGTTTTTCTCATTTATCTCAAAACTATGTTTTCCGAGTTATACCGTTATTCCGCCCATCCCCTCAATTGGTAGTATTGCTCTTGAGATTGAAAAATTTTGGTCAATTGAAAAATAAAAAACTTCTTTTGGTCGAGATTTCAGTAGGGTCCTCCCTTAAAACAGATTTGCATATTCCAGAAACATATGAAGAAGGTTTGAAAAAAGTAGAACAGCTATTGAAAGTAAGGACGCATGTTTATACAACTGATGCTGAGGAAGACCCAGCAGAAATAGCGATAAAAGATTCAAAAGTTTTCCAACAGAAAACTAAAGCACTCAAAGACAAAAATATTAACGCAGTCTTGGATGTTTCGCAAATCCCTGAATCAGTCTCTAATAGTGATGAATCAACTTATGAACGTGAGTAATTATTGTCGTAGATCAACCACAGTAATTGTAACATCTTGAATGATGTGGCTTACACCTTTCTAGCACCAGAGAAAGATTCGACAGAGAATTCAAACTCACAAAAAAAAAAGCAAAAACAGCTAAAATTTAAAAAAAAGCAGCTCGCAAAGATGACTATAACTATGCCAAAAGCAGAGAGATTGGTGGGAAACCCCATCAAAACCAAAGGTATCTACAATAGGATCAAAATATCTAAACCAACCCCTGATGTGTACCAAGAAATTATATGCGATCCAACCACCCGATTGAAACGAACAGTTGCACCACACGTTGAGTTTGCGATCTACGTATTGTGATTTTCACATCACACAGTGTTGTAATTTAGCCTTTTTTCGACCACAAATCCTACTACATACGTTCCTATTTCAGGACACAGCAAGACCTTGAAGAGACCCAAACGAATTTCCGACAATGACCCTAAATCAAACGAATCGCTCACGCAGTCTGACCACTCGGTTAATGAAACAAACAGTCCCACTACACCACGTCCAGTTTCCGATCCAGGTATTGTCATTCCACATCACACGTGTGGAAAATTAGGCTTTTTTCGACCACAAATTCTAAGAGGTACGTTCCTATTTCAGGAGATAGCAAGACCTTAAAGGGACCCAAACGAATTTCCGACAATGACCTGAAATCAAACGAACCGCTCACGCAGCCTGACCACTCGGTTAATGAAACAAACAGTTCCACTACACCATGTCCAGCTTCCGATCCAGGTATTGTCATTTTCCACATCACACGGTGTTGAAATTCAGTCTTCCTTTCGACCGGAAATTCTAATAAGTATTTTTCTGTTCCAGGTCACAGCAAGACCTTGGGACACAAAGAAATTTCGGACAATAATACTCAGTCCAACAAACCGCAAGTGCGAAACAATAACCTGATGCCATCTATTGATTCGATTACACAACGGCAAAATTGTAATCCAGGTATTATGTTGTTCTATTACATCACCGTGTGTGAGCTAAATCATCCGAATAATAAAAAAATAAACTAACCAATGGGGAAGAAACCTCTCAAAGTAGAAAATTTTGGTATTTTGAAAATGGTTTTCAAGTCCAACCAACACTAGAGCGTCGACTCATATTACATTCATTTTGGTACTCATACATATCATGTATGAATGATATTGTTTCTCCAATCTATGAACATTTCTATACAACGGGACAAAGTATGTAATTGACTCAGAAATATTTCGCATAATCATAATATTAACAGATTTTTTACTTTTTCCAGATACCCTAGCGATATGTTCTGCTATTCTAGGTCTCACGACCGAAATAAGAAATTTGAAAATATACCTGACCAACCAAGAAATCAATCCAAACATTCCACCACATGTCATGATTGCTGACGATGCCTTCGTTAGATTGCAAGACACTTTCGATTTTGAATTTCCGGTGTCATCGAATGAAACATGGCAGATCTTTGAAGAAAGATTGACCGCAATCGATTTTCGCAAACAGTTTGTCAGTTAATTTTGTCATTTATCGAAAAATCACACATACTATATCATTTTAGCAGCCCTGTAATTTTTTTTAAATTTTTCTCTTCTAGCTAACAATCTTGATTTCTCTGTTGGATGCAGAGAGAGTCTTGAGTAGGAGCGTCACAGTGATGATGAAGAAATGTTTTAGCCGAACCTTTGCAATGAAATGCACTGCAGTTAAGGAATCTGCAGACAAAATTGTCTTGACGTCGACTACATTTTACAAATGTCTACGAAGTACGACAGTAGTAGTTTCGGAGGCTATTCGTAATTCGATAAACTCTAAAACACCTTGATTTTATTCTAATTACTCTATTACAGAAGTGATTATGGAGAATCACAAAAATGAGGAAGGAACTGCGATATCAGAGAGAACCTTCTATCAAGCATTGGGCAGTGTTTTAAACAATGCCAAAGATTGGGATAAGCAGCGATCTCAACGCCCAAAACGTAAATAAGGAGTCCAATATCGAAACAGCGACATAGCCAGTACTATTTACCGTATTGTTCCAAAGATGAGTCTACCCTCAGCATTCAGACTGCATTTCAAGATTTTTTTTAGGCGCTCAATATAAGTCGACTTTCATGCCAAAATTTTAATTTTTTTTCAAATTCCCGAGTAATGGCGTTAACAACAAAGCTCGACTCATATTCGGAGCAATACGGTATAATAATAATAATAATAATAATATTAACATTAATCTTTAATTCTTTTCAAACTTATCCTATTATATATAAATATGCTGGACTATGAGGTCATCATATTGAGATGATTGAGATTGCAATTGCCAACCTATGATACCATAATTATCTCAAAATCATTTCCATAACATTTATAGCTATAATTTATAATGTAATATTAGTTATAATTTTAATCATAAGATCGACCGTTGAATCGGTACAGTGATTAAGATCCAAGGTTGGTAGAAAGCATTATGCACATAGACTGCATATTTACTAGTTCCTCTACTAAAATGGTAGAGATAGTTTCTACATCTTAAATGGAAGTTAAAAGTTGAAAGTTTAGTTATGTATGAAACTTGTTTATACTTATTATTTGATATGTGTTCAGGGTATTAAATGAGTCATTTTAATGAAAGTTCAAAGTTAAAAGTTTATAGTTATGTATGAAACTTGTTTATACTTATTATTTGATATGTCTTCAGAGTATTATATATGAGTCATTTTAATGAACGTTAAAAGTTGAAAGTTTAGTTATGTATGAAACTTGTTTATACTTATTATTTGATATGTGTTCAGGGTATTAAATGAGTCATTTTAATGAAAGTTCAAAGTTAAAAGTTTATAGTTATGTATGAAACTTGTTTATACTTATTATTTGATTGTGTCTTCAGAGTATTATATGAGTCATTTTAATGAACGTTAAAAGTTGAAAGTTTAGATATGTATGAAACTTGTTTATACTTATTATTTGATATGTGTTCAGGGTATTAAATGAGTCATTTTAATGAAAGTTAAAAGTTTATAGTTATGTATGAAACTTGTTTATACTTATTATTTGATATGTCTTCAGAGTATTATATGAGTCATTTTAATGAACGTTAAAAGTTGAAAGTTTAGTTATGTATGAAACTTGTTTATACTTATTATTTGATATGTGTTCAGGGTATTAAATGAGTCATTTTAATGAAAGTTCAAAGTTAAAAGTTTATAGTTATGTATGAAACTTGTTCATACTTATTATTTGATTAGTGTTCGGAGTATTCTATGAATCATTTCAATGAAAGTTGACTTGTGAATTTTATGTTTTTTTACGAGAAATAAAGCAATTACCAATAAATACTGCCTAATTATTTGTGAAAATAGAAGGAAAGAATATTGAAATGGGCTTATCAACAATGCCTCGGTGAGGCCCCGTCAAGGTAGTAAATGTGGCGTGGATCCTGAAAAATCATGTAGGCCCGATTAGGGTATCCGTTTGAGCCATTACGTTACTAGGGCCCGATTAGGACACCATAACAGGGCCTTTCATCGGGGAGGCCCGATTAGGACACCATAACAGGGCCCTTCATCGGGGAGGCCCGACTAGGGCAACCTGATCAGGCCTTACCGACTAAAGCGTTACAGCCCCGATCGGGCCTTGTCCGGGAAGCCCGACCTAGGCCCGATAATTGTTAGGGCACCCTGATCAGGCCCCCAAGTTTCCCCTAAGAAATTTCCGCACGGGCGGATCTGGACGTTTTCTGACTTTAAATTTTTCAAAACTATTGAAACTTTTTTTTACGTGAAATAGATGTGAAAAAAGCCAATAGTGTTGGCTTTTTTTACGTCTATTTCACGTGAAGAAAAGTTTCGATAGTTTTGAAAAATTCAAATTCAGAAAACGTCCAAATCCGGTCGGTTTTTCCTAGAAATTCCCTCATATCTCTTTAACCAGTTGAGTCCCGTGACTTTTCTTTAGATGAAAATTTTCGGGAAAAATAGCCGCATTTTATGATGAAAGTTGGACCCCAAAAGAGTTTGGGGAACGAGATCAATATCGCGTTTTTCGCGTTTTTTTCACTATTCACTGAAAATCGACTTTGTCTCGCGGCAACATCGAAAAGTACATCAAATTACAAAACTTTTGATCCACTTGATGTTTAAGCGCGGACATGTAGTTTGGGAGCTACAGCGATTTGAAAAAAATAATTCAAAATTTGTGAATCGGTGTTACTCGCGACCTGTAAAAGGTAGAATTTTCATTATTTAGAGGAATAAGACTTGGCTTCCGGGATGGAGCCGCGTTGTTTAACGGTTAGGTGCCGACGTCCAGTATCAGGTTGTTTCTCGCCCTGATGAAGTAAACTGCAATGTTTACGAAACGTCGGCACCTAACCGTTAAACAACGCGGCTCCATCCCGGAAGCCAAGTCTCATTCAGAATCTCACCGCGAAAGCCTCAAAGACATTATTTAGAGGAATTTTTTTTTCAACCCATTACTCAACTTGATTAAGTTTGAGACAAATCGAAAGGGGTGTGGACAACCAATTGTACATTTCATATGGAACTCCCCATATACTTAACCATGTGCATAAATGATCTGTAAAAAAAAAAATGTTGTCAATATATGCGTCATTTTTTTTAAGGGAAGACCCTGGTAAGATTTCGCCCGAAATCGCTCAAAAAATCGATTTTCTGTTTTTGCCGGAAAATTACTCCCGGGGCTTGTCCCCACCTTGTGAGAAACTTTCAAGGCCCTCCGATTTTTTTTGGTTCATTGGCAGCGAATTTTATAAATAAAATCGAAGAAATTTTTTTTTTTTGCATTTCTTTCGTGATTATTTTCCTCTAGAATTCTAGAATTCCATCAAAATACTATTGAATGGGAATATAGCAATATACAAGGTCAAAGTTTGAAAAACTCGGTAAATTTGACGCTAATTTGAAATTTGTGACGTCACAACTCCGTGTAGTTCGGGATCGAACCACCTGTAGCACAGGGCATGATCGACTATTGGTAACTGTATCTGAAGCGTAGCCACCTCGTGGTCAAAACCAGTACTACTCAAATTGGGTCATTCATGTATCTTTATGGCGAAGACGCGTTCGCCATCTGGTATTCGAAATTTGAACTAGTGAAACAGTACCTTGCGTCCAGTTACCGATTGTTCCCGCGCTTTCCTGCGTTTAGTGGTTAGTTTACTACGAACTGGCATCTTGGTGACAGCAAGTGTAAACTACTCTGCAATTTTGTGATTTTCACTCATTGCGAAACGAAAAAATCTCAACGAAAAAAATGGATTCGATTACCTCACGGTGGCGCAAGTCTAGACAACGCCCAACGTCCAAAAACAAGCAGGGTAGAAAAAATCTTGGAAATAAATTCCAATCGAAAGACTTTCCCTCTAGAAAACAAGTTGGTCATCAACAATTGCTTGACGAACCGGAGCCTGGCCCATCCAGAATACAATCAGGACCGAAAAAGATAAGTAACCCTCTAGGACCAGTACATCATCTACTAGCAAAAGAAAAATTGAAACTTTTGTTTCATCACAGTCGTCGGAGCCAGGCGATGCTTGTAAAAATTATTTATTTGTGCATTCCAGTACCTGGCAGGAGCTTTTTAAAAATTTAGCATGCGCTGAATGTGGACAGAAGAGCCTCGCTGGGCAGATGAGAGAACGAAGAAGATTCGCAGCATGGCTGTGCGTCAAATGCGAAGACTGTGGCTTTCTTTCCGCACAAAGTTTTAGGAGTCCGCGAACAACAGACAACACCAAGCGGCGACCGTTCGATGTCAATAGAAAAATGGTGGAAGTTTTCTCAGAATCTGGAGGGGGACATGCTCGAATGCAAAAGTTTGGAGCAACAATGGGCATGAGCGTGATGGCATCCCAGACATACTTCGCACATTCAAAGCGATTGGCAGACGAAGGTGAGTCGCTAAAAGAAAAGGTGCTTGCCAAGGCTCGCCACGCTGTTCGACAGGCTCATGTGAACAGGGACGAACAGGTGATGAAAATCAGTACCAAGATTTTGAAAGAGCGGGACACTCAACGGAAAAGAAAAAGCGAGTGGAAGAATGAAGCACGACGAAAAAAGCTTCGGCGTGCTGTCAAATTGACAAAGGCGCAGCTTGAAGCTTTGAACATCAGAAAGGAAGGGACAACTCATGGAGCAGGACAGTTCTAGGCCAGGCGATGTCGAACCAACATTCAATAATCATTCAATAATAATAATAATAATAATAATAATAATAATAATAATAATAATAATAATAATAATAATAATCAATTATTTGACCCCCACTATTACTCTATTAGAATGCTCATTTTTGTTTTTAATTTTATTCCATGTGACGGTGAACCTGGAAATGTCGAGCGAAGATAATCCGTGCTCCGAGATATGTCGGAGCAAAAGAAATCGAGGATCTAAGATGCGTTCATCAGAAAGTGTAACATTATGACCTCGGACCATGTATTCTGAAGAATTTATTTAATTTGTACCAATTTTCATTAAAATACGATTCACTCAAAACTACATTTTCAGCTACGCTAAAAACTCCTTGCGTCATTGTTTTGCTCCGATCAACTTCTCCTTCGCAGAGGAAGTTCACACATACCTTATGCACAAATTCACTGATCAGATTTTCCAAATTGTAAAAGGAACATACTTTTCAAGTCTCAAATAACATAAAAAATGCAAAAAATTTGGAAGTGAAAATATTAAATGCTCTTAAAAAAGAACGAAAAATTAATTCGCAAAGCTGATCAGCAAATCTCTTCGCCTGAGTGTCTCAAAGATTACAGTTCAAGATACAGTCGAACCTCAGGCACTGACAACTCGGGCACTGCTTTACCTCGGGTACTGACAGAGATCTTACCTCAGGCACTGACAGCTTTATACCTTCTTGCTAGGGCCGTCACCGAATGGTGCGCTTTGTAGGGAGCCCTCAGTCTCGAGGCTACATAACCTCCAATCAAACGTGTCAACCAGCAACCGGCGCGTGTTACATTATGCCTCTTTACGGGATTTTGCCGTTGTGCTTTACATTTGTATGTAGTGAAGTTGAAAAATATTAGTATATGAAAACGGTTATCGTCAAATCTTGGTGAAAATTCTTCGGCTAGAAATAATTGTAGTAGGAAGAAAAAAAAACATTAGGAACCGATTCGGAATAACATGACTACGGCCCTGGCCTAACGCTGCTATTGGTTCGAGGGAAAGTTAGGTTATTTTGTCAGTACCCGAGGGAATGTTTCCCGAGCTCTGTCAGTGTCCGAGGTTCGACTGTAAATATGATTCGATTAAAGTTATGACGCAGGGGACTTTTTGAAGTTCAGTATGTTTTTACCATTAAATGTTGCGTAACTTCCACATTTATCAAGTAATCTGTGAGATCAAGGTGGGATTTTCTTAGTTTCTGAGTACACTTTCACATGATCTAAAAATAATTTCAATTATGAAAGAAATGTCGAAGTTTTGAGTTTCACCAGGGTCTTCCCTTAAGACGTTGGCAAACTGCAGGTCCATTGACGATTATGCAAACCGGTGTTGGGGCACTTCTGATCTACCTGACTGCTACATCCGCATAGATGTGGCGCATTTCATTAAAACGTACGCCAATTTCCTGAAAACATCGAATCTCAGGATTAAAAGATTCTATTTAGCGTGTTTAGGCCAGCTTATACTTACCCGCAACATTGATGAGGCAGAAGAAGTCTTATTTTCTATATTGTCGATCGCCCGAAGCGAAACAGAAGGTGTACTCGAAGATGGGCAGCCATCATTGTGCGAGACTAACAAGAACGCGATGAAACGCATTTTAACCGACAATGCTCTGGAAGATTTCGAGGAGGATGCCGGTAATACATCGAAGAATGAACTCGAAGATCTAGGGGCAGAGCCTAATAACTGGCATGATTGGGCAGTAGGTGTTGCTGATAAAGTATCAAGAGAATTGCGTGACACAGGTGATAGAGAAAATGCACACTACTTACCCCAATTTGCCGACCGTCTATTGAAAGATGCGAAGTGGTTGCCGTTATAGAGCTGTGTCTGTCGCGATAATTTCGGTTACGGCAGAGTACCTGCATCCAGCGCAGCAGTAGAGGCAGAATTCAATAATATCAAGACCAGGCTACTTGCTAACGTGACATTGCCCATCCGAGCTGACATATTCTTGAAAAAACATACCGATTACATCGATGGTCGATTAAAAATTAGTAGTTCGCGAGCTGCAGAAGTCCAGAATGAAGCGACGAAAGATATGGGTGAAATACCGGCTGAATCAGGTTCCGTCAACCGGATAAACAATGACAAGAACATAGAATGTCCGGTTTGCGCTATGGGCAATATGCCTACTGGTGCACATACGTGTGTGGTATGTGGAGTATTCGTTCATGCCTTAGATGAATGTTCCAAGCTGATGGAAAACGAAGAAGAAGGCTACGGACAGAAACGACTCCGTAAATCATGTTCCAAGGTACCTCAAAAAAATACGATTGATATTTTAAATTGTAGAGAACAAGAGAACTGGGGCGGGTTATCGGTGGAGCCTGCAAAAAAAAAAGTCAAGGTATCTGCAAAATAATTTCACAGAAAATGAATTCATTTTGCACGATAAAATAAAGAAGATTCCCACATTGAAGAATGGCAGTTCTTTGACGTTGAAGGCCACTACTTTGAAAGGCAAAAAAATCACCTTATGTAATACGTGTGCTTTTGACAGCGTGTCTCAGATTTTCCTGACAGCGATGTTTGATAGTCCACAGTTTCAAGATGAATGTCGTCGACTGGCTAAAACAAGCTCCTTTTTTTAAATGATTTATGACTGCTCAAGCAAAGGAATTACTAAAAATACTTACCACTTAAGAGCAGAGTCTCTGGTTTCCGTCTTTCCATCAGAAGTAGGTCCCCATCAGTCGTTACTAGTCAAATGTGAAGTAACTGTTGGACACTTGTGCAAACTGCTATTTAAAGGGGTTCCGAGTGTATCGGAAGTGTCGAGATGCGATGAGGGCTGTGCACCTAGGCATAAGCCATTCGAAACTTTATCGATCTATCCGAACTACCTGCTTCAAAAAGATTTCAATGGACTTGTCGAGGAAAACTTTTTACTTTCGGGCGGTGGCAGTCAGTGTTGTCGCAAGAACTGTATCGGAATCGAAACGACTACTCCACCAACGGCAGGTGAGTAAAATTCAATTATTACTCGTACTATTCGTAAATACAACGTTCCTTATCTGTTGGACTCCACGATAACAGAAAACATGGACTTTCTCCTTGGCTTTCGTTTTTAATTTTTCCGCTATCTGTGGTGCAAGGTAGGTACTGTTTGAATCGAGACAACAGAATATTGTTTATTTGCGTAGATTACGGTCGAAACTGTTAGCGTCTTCGTCTGGTACCGCTAGCGCTACACTGGTGTAGTGTAGCCATCTTCATCTATGTCTTTTCTTTTCAGGGAGAGAGAGACAAAAAGATCGTTACCCTACACCAGTATAGCGCTGGATGGCGGTACCAGCCGAAAACGCTATATGGGTTTAATCTGAAAAAAGAATCGTTGAATACAACAATTTTGTTGTTTTGTTACGGGAAATCATTTCTGAGCCAAAATTATGTGAGAAAACAATTCGACAGCACTGTAGTTCATATATTAGGGTAGACGTACCATTTATAGCCACCCAAGCATCGTATGCTATGCATGTAATCCATCGTTGTGAAATTCAATTATTTGTAAAAAGACGTTTCTCCAAATATTTTCTGTAAGGTAGTATATGTGTTTGGGATTGATTCAATTATCGAATAGATTCATACTACCGAACACGAGTAAAACGTGTGATAATTGCGGTCAAAAATGGTACAAAGCCGCAAATGGTACACTTTGGGACACGGATTATGAGACGGTCAGTTTTCTGGACAAGTCAGTTATGTTGGCAACACAAAATGAACACACAGCGCCGCATAGTCGGCCGAGCGCGAAACTAACTCAATCTCACCAAATATCACGTAACTCATGACCTAAGGCTGTTTGCTCATGACAGTCGAATCTAACCTGAGAATACCGCGGAGGACTAACCTAAGAATAATAATTATTATAAGTAATATTATTATTATTAATAATAACCCGTTGGATTGACGTGTAAATCAGTTTGGAAATAATTGTAATTCATAACTTCCCCCTCGAAGAATACAAACGGGCGAAAGTTTATTTTTTTTTGAATCTTTTTAAGTGATGAAAAAAGAAATTGTAACCTGAAAGTTTACGGTAAGATGATTTTATAAAAATACAATTAAATTAGGTAATGCAAGTTACGCTATGCCTGAAAAACAAGATTCTTTGTGAATTTTGCGTGTGAAAGCATGTCCAGGACTAGATTCTAGATCATTGAGATTATCGTGTAACTCATTATTACTTCTTGACTGATACAAGACATTTATCAAACACAGACTGAACTTCGCAAGAACCACCCGTCGAAACAGGCAAAGAAAGGAAACATTCAGCTTCAGAAAAACGGAAGGAGTCAACTCCAACTAATCCAGAGATAAAAGGAACTCGTTTTGATAGAATCGTAGCCGGGACTTTGAATGCCTACTCCGGCGACTACATCACTCGTCTTTCACATTCTAAACTTTGACAATTCTTAGACTGAGACTTAATATACTATCGAAGACGACTGCTTGCTTCTTATAATGTAAAATTCTTAACTTTAAGCTGAATAAATAAAAATGCATGCATGAAAATCTTATGTTCCAGCTGGTTATTCAATAATTATTCAAAGATTAAAACTTTTAGAATTATAATCTAAATAATACCTATTAGAAAAATAAATTAGTTAATTAGTTTTTTTCTTTTATTTTATTAGTTAATTAGTTTTTCGTAGAAGGAGTTCTACGTCAGCGTCCACAGGATCATTAGAATCCTGAATTTTACATCCTCAGAAGACAGCAATCGTCTGTGATAGTATTCTAAGTCTTGCTCTAAGAATTGTTAGCATTTAAAATGTAATTCTGTGCTAGACGAGTAGTCGCCATAAAAGGAGTTCTACGTCAGCGTCCAAAGGATTATTAAAATCTTGAATTTTACATCCTAAGACAGCAGTCGTCTGTGATAGTATTCTCAGTCTTGATCTAAGAATTATTAGCTTTTAAAATGTAATTCTGTGATAGACGAGTAGTCGATATAGGAGGCATTCTAAGTCAGCGTATAAAGAATTATTAAAGTTTATAGTTCGATTTTTTGAGAGACGATCAGTCGTCTATGCTTGTATTCCAAGTCTGGATCCAATAAATTGTCGAAATTTCAGAAATGTATGAATAAAATCCAATGATCCAAATCTCGTCATTGTTATTTATGACCAGCGGGTTGTCACGTGCACCAAAATCTTTCAACTTTTCTTCTTATTAATAAGATATTAAAATGTTAAATATTTATAATACTGATAATAATAACTCGTGAATGTATTTTAATATAGATCGAGGGGTTAATCACTTTTGAAGTCCGGTGTACACAGTGTGCGAAGTCCCATGAAGTCTTTGAAGTCCCCGTGAAGTCTGTGAAGTCCCATGAAATCCCGTAAAGTCCCATGAAATCCCGTGAAGTCCCATGAAATCCCGTGAAGTCTTATGAAGTCCCTCGAAATCTTTTGAAGTCTCATGGTGTCTTCGAAGTTTTCGTGAAGTCCGTGAAGTCCGTGAAGTCCCATGAAATCCCGTGAAGTCCGATGAAATCCCACAAAGTCTTGTGAAGCCCGTTGAAATCTTTTGAAGTCCGTTGAAATCTTTTGAAGTCCCATGATGTCTTTGAAGTCCTCGTGAAGTCCACGAAGTCCGTGAATTCCCGTGGAGTCCCGTGAAGCTTCATGAAGTCCCGTGAAGTCTTATGAAGTTCCTTGAAATCTTTTGGAGTTTTTGAAATTTCGGACGTCCCACGAAGCCTCGACAAGGCCTACGAAGTCTCACAAATTCCCGTGAAGTTCTATTAAATTCTACCCCTTGTGTAATTGCGAAAGGGCATTGAAGCCTTTTCAGATGTCAATTTTGGAACGATTCGAGGAACAATTGAGTATTGCAAAACTATATTTTAACGCGTTTAAAACACTGACTTAAAACGTTCTTGAAGTCCGAGTTGAAGTCATATTTTCGCGTGTTTTTGTAAATTATCCAATAGCTCAATGAACTACGAGATGAATTATAAGTATCAGCAATAAGCGGGAATAAGTAATCAAATTTAAAGAATAAGCCAGGAAAGGGCCAGAGATGGTGCAGTAGCCACAAACGATTTTTCTACTTTAGTTCGACTTTCACATCAAATTAGTATAGATCGAGGTACAGATACTTGAATGCTTGGAGGCGCCAGTCAGCTATTCTTATTTAGTGATGTCCAGAGTCAGAAAAAACTCGGAAAAAACTAGTACACTGAAAACGGTAAGGTAAACTTTCCGATAATCGGACAGCTAAGGTTGACGTCCCAATGGCCGGACATCCATACGAAATCGTATTTCTGTCTCTCTTGCACACACTTTCTGTCCGGTGACTGGGACCTGTCCGGCCATTGGGACGTTTACCTTAAGCTTACACCTCGTGGAACACCTGGAACACTGAATTATACTTGACGATGACATTGAAGTTTGCATCGTTGGAACGCAACGAAATTCAACGTAAATTTAAAAACAATATACATAGCATAAAAATAATCCTACTAGGTTTATTAACATTTTCAAGTTATTTCTAGTCGTTTCATTTTTCAAACATAGCAGGATCATTTTTGGTCAATTATTATTATAGTATTTTTTTCGGATTAATTTCGGATATTTTTTTTTTTTTTTTTTTTTTACTAGTATAATAATTATACAAAAGACATGTACTTGGCAATTGTATCTGATTTCAATCCTTTTGTAAGTAGACATTTTTATAGTACCACACTTTTGTCAAGGAGGAATTTTGATTGGTAGATTTATTTGGGGGTAGTGATCATTATTGTACTTGGCGAAAGGTTTTTGTACCAGAGGTTATATAACACTCTTATAATTATTATCGTATGAGTCGTATTATTATTATCAAAGCCCTTGAAATTCTATGAGGTCTCAAGTCTTTGAAGTCCCATGAAATCTTTGAAGTCCTGTAAATTCCCGTGAAATCTTTTGAAATCCCATGAAATCTTCTGAAGTCATTCGGAAGTCGTTGAAGTTACGTAAAGTCTTTGAAGTCCCGTGAAGTCTTCGAAGTCTGTGAAGTCCCTTGAAGTCCCGTGAAGTCCCGTGAAGTCCCATGAAGTCCCATGAAGTCCCGTAAAGGCCCGTGAAGTCCCGCGAAGTCTCTTGAAGTCCGATGAAATCTTCTGAAGTCTTTGAAATCCTTGAAGTGCCATGAAGTCCCATGAAGTCTTTGAAGTCTTTGAAGTCTTTGAAGTTTTGAAGTCTGGTGTACGCGATTTTTTGGAGTGATTAACCCCTCGATATAGATATATTATTATCATTGATAAAAAAGATATGATTTGATATTGAATATAATATTCAATTAATTGAATTGAAAATCAAGATGACTTCACCAACTAATTTATTTTTCTAATAGGTATTATTTAGATTATAATTCTAAAAGTTTTAATCTTTGAATAATTATTGAATAACCAGCTGGAACATAAGATTTTCATGCATGCATTTTTATTTATTCAGCTTAAAGTTAAGAATTTTACATTATAAGAAGCAAGCAGTCGTCTTCGATAGTATATTAAGTCTCAGTCTAAGAATTGTCAAAGTTTAGAATGTGAAAGACGAGTGATGTAGTCGCCGGAGTAGGCATTCAAAGTCCCGGCTACGATTCTATCAAAGCGAGTTCCTTTTATCTCTGGATTAGTACGAGTTGACTCCTTCCGTTTCTCTGAAGCTGAATGTTTCCTTTCTTTGCCTGTTTCGACGGGTGGTTCTTGCGAAGTTCAGTCTGTGTTTGATAAATGTCTTGTATCAGTCAAGAAGCAATAATGAGTTACACGATAATCTCAATGATCTAGAATCTAGTCCTGGACATGCTTTCACACGCAAAATTCACAAAGAATCTTGTTTTTCAGGCATAGCGTAACTTGCATTACCTAATTTAATTGTATTTTTATAAAATCATCTTACCGTAAACTTTCAGGTTACAATTTCTTTTTTCATCACTTAAAAAGATTCAAAAAAAAATAAACTTTCGCCCGTTTGTATTCTTCGAGGGGGAAGTTATGAATTACAATTATTTCCAAACTGATTTACACGTCAATCCAACGGGTTATTATTAATAATAATAATATTACTTATAATAATTATTATTCTTAGGTTAGTCCTCCGCGGTATTCTCAGGTTAGATTCGACTGTCATGAGCAAACAGCCTTAGGTCATGAGTTACGTGATATTTGGTGAGATTGAGTTAGCTTCGCGCTCGGCCGACTATGCGGCGCTGTGTGTTCATTTTGTGTTGCCAACATAACTGACTTGTCCAGAAAACTGACCGTCTAATAATCCGTGTCCCCAAGTGTACGTCGTCGCTGTATAGGTGTAATGTCCAAACCCGATTCTCAATACAATATTTAGTTAAAAATGTTTAGATTTTAGTTGCATGCTTATTATATGAATCATCCTCTTCCAAATCTGCAACCTTATCCTAAACCTAAACAGACTCCATCCTCTACCCTCATAAATTCATAAAACTCCAAATTCCAATTTTTACGATCCTCTTCCCACGCATCTGCAATGCAGCTGCAATTTCTGGACATCCTCATCCTAAAGACAATCCTACCCCTAATTTCTGACCTCTCCCTAAAAACCTCATTGGATATCCTCCTAACTCAAAGTTCCTCCCACAACTCCCATCATCCCTTTTTACTTAGACGTAGGATAAAATTAAGATACTTGTATTCATTCTATTCTAAAACTCGAAACCAAGAACAACTCATCTCACACAATAAAAACAGTAGATTTACTTAAAGAATATCTTGTTGAATTTATCCTCCCGAAGTCCATTACATAGGTACATGATGTCCAGCAAAATTGTCGTATGCAAATCCAAGACTCTTTCATCTTCAGAGTATTGATAGAGTATATTACTCACCTAGGGAGGGAAAGTAGGCTAACCCAAACTGCGTGTGAGATTGACACCCGAGCCGAAGGCGAGGGTGACAAAAACGCAGTTTGGGATGGCCTTTTTCACTCCCGTGTGAGGTATACTGTTTTTCACCACCCCCTGCATCGGAAAGAACGACTTCCCGCTCACGCAAGGGAGCGAAAGTCGTACTTTCCGTGCAGGTGTGGTGAAAAAGAGTATTTTCACAGGATAGTATTCCGGATGATTTCTCAAGGTAAATGACAAATTAAAACTAAATTGAAACAAAATGGTTATTTCGCACTCTCTCTCTCTGCGCACATGCGATTACCGGAAAAGCTCGAACATTTCCGAGTCGTACTAACCACGGAAACACAGCTTAGAAAAGGGGTTAATAGCAATCAGTAGGATCGAGAAATGAGTATAATTAAGGTAGAAGCTGACATGAGCAAGAGTTGAGGAATTTTTCAGGATCTCCGGGACTTCGAGGATTGCTGAACACCGTGTGTCTAACAGGGCTAGAATTTTTCTCGCGGGTCTTCTTATAATAATCGAATTAAAGGGGTATAGGACTAGAGCCTTTAAAACAATTATGTTCTTCTGGGTGGGATTACAATGAGCGTATTCGAGGTAAGCAGATTACATTTGAGTAAATGTTTATTGGACTCAAAATGAACCTCAAAAAAAATATTAATGAAAAAAAGGATTAATCGGAGAAGGGTCTCAATCAATCAAGTCGAGTCAATTTATGAAATGTGATGGCCTGACGTTTCGGCAGTGTTATGCTGCCCTCATCAGAGGCTATTTATTGGAAAAATTCCAAGTTTGAATTTACAAAGGTCAAAATAATAAAATAATATAATATAATAAAACAGTTCAGTTAACTAGAGTCGAAAAACTAATACATGAAAGATTACGATCCTAGGTCAGTAAATTGACTCATATACAAACTGATAATATTTAGTCAAGGACGTTATATAAGAATTGTAGACGAAACAAATATAATGGTAGTCAAAAGAAGTCACATAAATACAAGGATTAACTTATACTATGGTAGTCAGAAGGAACTTTAATTACCTTATTATCTTATTCTAGTTGGTGATACGTGAAAAAACTAGGTGTCAAAGATCACCATAATCCCACTATGAGACGAGCTATGTGTCGTCCTATGCTAGTGGAAACGTTAAATGAGCAAGGTGGTGTGACGACGCACTTTATATACGTTGTTAACTAAGGCTCGTCTAATGTTGACACTCTACGAATGACGTCAATGACTGACGTCAGTACCTATGGCTGACGTCAATGAATGTTTATGTTGAGGTAGTCTCTGAGGCCAACGTTTTTTCACGTAAACACCTGTGATAGAAATTGAATTTGAATGCATTTAAGAACAGCTTTTTGATCTTAGCCTATGTAGCATGTTAGAGTAAGGTAAGTGTAATTTTTTAGTGTCTTCTTTCTTATTAAGACTGTTAGGTTGTAAATTAATCTGTAACATCTCTGAGGTGATGCGCTTAGACCAAACTGATTCTCTATCAAGTACAACCGCATTATCCCAGTCGAAAGTGTGGTTAAATTCAATTTGGTGTGCAGAAACGACGGAGTGTGCTTCTGAGTTTTTCTTTATATTCTCTTTATGTTCTTTCAATCTGGTCTTAAGCTCACGTTTCGTTTCACCTACATATGACGCTGAACAATCATTACACTGAATCTTATATACTACATTACATTTATCATGTTCGTCAATGCAGTCTTTCCCTTTAGTAACCACTGATCTTAAGTTACTGTTAACACTAAACACAGGTGTCAAGTCAAATTTCCTCAGTGAACAGCGTAGTCTCTCTGAGAAGTCCTTAATGTAAGGTAAGGATACTATCCTACGTTTTGATGCAGATAGACCGTTGACTACCATGATGACAGAGGTATTTCCTTCTGGGTCAGTCACCGTAATAACAATGTTAGTGCTATTGGTATGAGTGTTCTTTGATTTTAGATATTTTAACCTTTTAGTAATTAATCTTTCTGAGAAGTCGTCAGGGTAGTTGTTATCACGTAACAATGATCTTACTAAAATCAGGTTCTCAGCATGAAATTTCGAGTGAGATAACGATATGGCTCTGTCGAATAGATTAAACACCATTCCGCGTTTTTGAGATAAAGGGTGCATGGAGTTAAAATTCAAAAACCTTCCAGAAAACGTGGGTTTTCTGTACCAATTAGTGATCAACCCATTAGAATCGTCTCGTATCACATTAACATCCAAAAAACTAAGCTTACGTTCAACCTCAAGTTCATGCGTGAACTGCAGGCGGTCATGGTAACCATTAAAAGTGTTAGTAACATAGTCTATGTTAGCGCTAGGAATGCACCTGATAATATCATCCACATATCGGTAATAAAATAATGGTCTGAAATTCAACTTTGACAAACAGTCACGTTCCAGATCAACCATAACTAAGTCCGCTAGAATCGGTGAGATTGGGGACCCCGTGGGAGAACCAAAAATTTGTTTATAGTACTGGTTGTCAAATTGAAAGTAGACGTTATCTAACAAATACGTTACACCCGCTAATAATTCACTCAAAGGCATGGTGGTGTGCTGCGCGATAAATGAGTATCTGTTTACTATCGCTGTCTTAACTAACTCTGTTGGTACATTAGTAAACAAAGAGGTAACGTCAAGAGAGATCAAAATACAATCATCAGGTACCTGGATATTACTAAGTTTTTCTATCAAATCCCAACTATGTTTAATATAAGAATCAGCTTTAGGAATGCTCTTGATTAGTAAATTACTCAGAAACTTAGAAATCCTGTTGGATCTTTTGTATTATATAGGTGAGGATAGGATAGAAACAGAATTAACACGGTATAACTTGAAAGATATAATATATTGTAACTTATGGCGAGTATCTTGAACCCGAAAGTTGAGAGATACCCGCAGTTAGTGTGAGTTCTTTACCTATATAAAAAAAGGGATTTAAATTATCAAAATTATTAGGGCTTTTCTTTGAGGTACGTAGGTAGGGAAAAGGATGGGTTAGCCACCAAAAGCCACCTATGCAACCTTGTGAATTTACTTTATCTCAGGACTCGGGTAGATTTCTCCACCAAAGCCTGTTCCCTTCGGACTCGGGTAGAACCAAAGCCGATCCTTCTCCTATTTGAACAGAGCCGGGAAGTTAATCCAAGCCTGCTATCCTAAACACAAAACCTATTCTTTACTCGGATCCGGGAACCTTGCGATTCCAAGACCGTGTCTCAGACTCGGAATCGTATTTCCTTGGCCCTCGGACGCGGGAATTTAATCCAACGCCGTACGCACTAGGAATGATCCAAAGCTGGTCCCTATAAGGCTTGTTCAGGGATGGATATTGATTAGTTAGGAGTCAGTGCTGAAATATCCGACAAAGTTCAAATAAGAAAATAATAATTGTATTCAAATGAATTCTAATAAACTAATTTTTACAATGATTTACTTATTCTACTTCTATTCTAATTTCGTGACTCTAGTCGCGTTTGTTTGTTTGTTCCGTTTAGGTTTTCGTTCTGTTTGTATATTCTATTTTTATATTTTAGGCTATGCGCGGTTATGTTTTCTGTTATGATTCTATTTCGTTTTCGTTATATTTCCTCTCATTCTCTTCGATTATATTTTGAATTGTGACCAGTGATATTTTATCTAAAGGCAATTGAATTTATTCTATATCATGATTTTATGTTAGTTATTCGGATCTAGGCGATCTGAAGCTATTCAAGTGAATTTAATTTTATCTAAGTTGTGAGTCGCACCGGTGCTCTACCTGACTACGCTAACGAGTGAACGCGTGAGCTGATTATATACTCTCTATCCCCTCTTCTTAGCGTGACGTCAGACACTTGGTCGAACGTAGAGGATTAGTGTAATCCTTTCCTTTGTTCGTGATTTGGCGTGTTTCGAGGTGCAATAGAACCGAGTATGTTACATTTGCCCCCTTTCATCAAGTAAACTTCTGCATCTTCATAGTCTCATTTTTTCTTAGCTGATGTCATGGAGTTTTGCTTGATGAATCTTCAGTCTTGTCAAGCCCTTCTTCCTGATCGGTCGATCTCCTTTAGATTTTCTCCTTTGTTATATTTGGTGTTTTATATTTATAGTCGTTTAAGTCCTAGCGGATCCGTTGGGTCTATGTCCCTAATGTAATCCGGTAGTGTGGGTGCAACGAATATTGGCAGTTCTGGGAGTGATGGTCCAGGTAATTCTGTCTTCTTCGTCTTCAGTGCATCCGGTAAGGTAGGTGGTTTATGTTGTTTTATCAATGTTCTTTTATTGTCTATTGTTGGATTGGTAGGTATGTATGGTCTGTGTGAGTCGATGAACGCGTACATGTTTTTCTTATACTCTTTCTTCTCCTCAGGAGTTCGATCAACGATGTCGAGTCTTCTCATACCCCACTGCAGTCCAAGATCGATGCTCTTCTCATCCTTCGCGACGTCATCTTTCCAGCGTATCTTCTGGTCGTTCGGTAATATGACATCTTCGGTGATTATGGGTAGGTTTTTCTCTGGCTTATGTACCAATTCCTCTATTTCTTGTAAGAGGCTATCTCTTAACTCCTCGATTTCCTCATTTGGAATTTCTGCTGTTTCCGCCAGCATTTCTTCAATTAGATTATTGTTGTCGTCACGTTTCTGTTTTTTAATTTTCTTTTTCAGGTCTAACGGTTTTCCTGGTTTCGGTGTCATCGTGTCTCTCCCTGGTCGTGCCACTCCATATCCGCTGGTGAATTTTCCCGAGGGATAAATGAGTCTATCCTCTTCTGCGTCCACTTCATCACCATCACGGTAGGTCTGCACCTCTTTATCTTGCACGCTTGTATATCCGTACGACATCATATTGATTAGCTGTACTGGATTATCCGAATTGACATGCCGATTTATATAGTTGAAAGCTATAATGGATTTATTTTGAATCCGTCACTCACGCCTTCGAAATGGATTATATTCATTGTTTTCACGAATATTTCGGACTTTGACATTATTATCCTACATTTAACGTTTAACTTATATAATGTTTGAACATATTGACGTGAAATCGTCCTCTTTCTTTCAAATTCGTTGGGTTCTCTAGAATAAACGTAGCGTCGCCAATCTGACTTTTTATGCGATACGGTCCTTCGTAGAGAGAGAAAAATTTAGCCATTTTTTTGTTTTGTGTATCAGATACATTTAATGCACGAACTAATACTAAGTCGCCTATCTTAAAACTAGACATCCTATGTGTACTGTTGTAACGATCCGCACGATACTTTCCTCTCCTTTTTATGTTTTCTTTTGCCAATCTGAGTTTATACTCATGAGGTAAATCAAATTTATTTTCAAATAGGTAATTTTCCCAAAATCTTTGAGGTTTTTCCTTCTTTTGTAATTCACAAGGCGCGAATCCCGTTGTGTCGTGGTATACTTCGTTCATACACGTCTCGATAGTGCTTAACCATTTAATCCAGTCTGTATGTTTATCCGTTATGAAAGTTCTAAAAAATCTCCCGATTTCCCGATTAACCCTTTCCACAATGTTCCCTTGCGGATGTCTTATAGAGGAAAATATCGGCGTTACATTTTCGTCTTTCAACTTGTCTAACCATTTTACCGATGTAAATTGTGTACCATGATCTAATTGTATCTTTTTAGGTTTCCCTAATTCTGGTACGTATTTATCGAATATGCTGCGGATGGTGGATTGCGCATTGGCAGTTTTTAGCGGGTACAATTTCACGTACTTACTAAAAGCATCTATAACTACTAACAACCACCGGTAGTTTCCACGGCTTGCAGGTAATGGACCAAAAAAATCAATAGAGATTAAGTCTCCTACACCAGCAGGTATGATATTTTGCATATTCGCATAACTGTAACAGTTTGTTACTTTGCATTTTTGACATATGATGCAGCGGGCTAGTTCCTTTCGTATGACTTTACCGAATTTAGGATAATAAAATCCTTCTCGCAATAACTTGTAGCATTTTGCTGATCCTACATGTTCATAAACTTCATGGCATTCAACGATTAGCATTTTTACTATTGATTCTGGCAAGTATACTCGTAATTTGCCCCCTACTTCTCTTTGGTACAAAATGTCATTTTCGTATTTAAATTTTAATTGATTGTTTACTATTCCCTTTTCCACCAGATCAGCAATCCGGAGATCCGCCTTTTGTAACTTCGCTAAAGAACGGAGCTTTTCCATCAGATCTTCGCTGACTCTTTTCGCTAATTCCGCGATTACTTCGGCTGAATTTACTACACTTGACTCTTGATTCTGTTCCGGAGGATATCTACTGATAATATCAGCTACGATATTGTCTTTTCCTTTAATGTATTCAATTTTGAAATCATAGTTTTGTATGTACAACACCCATCTGGTTAATCTTGAGCTAGTCAATCTACAAGTTAAAACGAATGAAAGTGCTTTATGGTCACTTCTGATAATTAATTCCGCGCCAATAATGAACGTTCTGAATTTTTCAAGTGAGTACACTATCGCTAGTAATTCTTTTTCCGTAGTAAAATAACCCAATTCTGCCCCCTTGAGCGTTCGACTTGCAAATCCTATGATTCTATGTTCGTTATCTTTGTCGATTTGATATAGCATACCCCCAATTGCATAATTACTTGCATCGCATTCTAAATAATACTTTGCTTTTGGATCCGGGTGGTGAACTATCATCGTTTCGCAAAATAAATCTTTTATTTTTATAAAATACTCGTTAACTTTTTCTGTCCAATCCCATTTTACTTCTTTTCTCAATAGTTGTAAAAGCGGATAGGTTAGTTCAGAATAATCCTTAGTGAATTTATTGTAATAGTTCGCTAATCCCAGAAATCCTTTTAATTGTTTTACATTTTTCGGTACCGGAAAGTTTTTTATAGCCATGATTTTGTCAGATTGAGGTTGTATACCGTCTTGTGTTATTTTGTGTCCCAGAAATTCAACTTCTTTTCTAAAGAACTTGGACTTCTGGAAGTTTAGTGTTAAGTTATGCTTTTGAAATGTCTCGAAAAGCTCTTCCAAATTTTTTAAATGGTCTTCGACCGATGCAGATGTGCATAAAATGTCATCAACGAAATTTATTGTGAAGTGTGCTACTTCTTGTAATATAATATCTAACGCTCTAACAAGACTTGCTAAGCTTGTGTTCAACCCGTATGGAGTTACTTTAAATTGATAAGTTTTACCTTCAAACATGAAAGCTGTGTATTTTCTTGATTCTACTTCTAAAGGTACTTGCCAAAAACTGGCTGTCAAATCCAAACTAGACATCAGTTTTGTGTTTCCACATTTCTGAAAGAGTACCTCAGTAGATTGAGCACAGTCTCTATCAGGTATGATTAATTTGTTGATAAAACGAGCATCAAGTACTAACCGTATTTCACCGTTTTTCTTTGATACTACCACAATAGGGTTTACGTACTCGCTACATGATCGTTCGATAATTCCGTGATTTAACATTTTGTCTATTTCTTTTCTTACTTTTTCGCGGTGCATGATTGGTACTGGGTATGACCTGCGTACAAAAGGTCTATCTTCGTAAGTCTGTATTTTATGTTCGTAAACTGACACCCTCCCTGGGATTTTGCTGAAAATGCCCCGATATTTCTTTAATAAGTCAATAAAGTTTCTTTGGTGCTCGTTTTCCAACAAATCGCATTCTGAGAGTTTGTCTTTGATCTCATCATCGGTTAACTCATATTCTTCACATAATTTTACTTGATTTTCAAGTTGTGAATTTAAATTAGATAATTCTAAGTTTTCACCACCTGACGGTAACTCATTCGATGTTTGTAATATGACGTTTTCCGTTTCCGAATCAGTGTTTATCGTTAATATGTTCGAATCCAGGTTTAAATGTGCTTTCCACTTCCCTAGTGTGTCAATTCCAATAATTATTGGCTTTCTGAGTTTAGGGATTACAAGAAAAGGAATTTGATCAGTGAAATTTCCAATTTTGATTGTCATAAAAAGCTGTAATTTTACTGTAACTGGTTTGCCACCGGTGGCTCCTACGATTTGATAGTTCACCACTGGGAGTTTTTCGCAAGTTTTAAAATTATCTATGTTCTCTGAATACCAATTTTCAGAAATTCCCGTTACTTGACTTCCTGTATCTATAAGTGCTATGTTTTTTAAATTTTGTAAATAAACTTGTATTGTTGGACAATATACGATTTCTTTCTGCTTTATTTCATCTTCTTTTAATAAAAACTCTGTTGGATTTTCAAAAGGGTTTGAATCTACTTTTTCTGCCGCATTTATTTCGATTCCGCGCTGTGCCTTGCATTCCGGCAGTGCTGTGCTCACAGCGCTAGTTGGTTTTCCGAACCCAACTCTTCGATTTCGATTTTACCGTTATCGCAGACTTCTTCTTCGATTGCGTTTACCTGCCGAGTGTTTGTCCAATTTTGGCGACGATTGCCTTCTTGAGTATTTGACTTTATTTTGTTGTCATGAGAATCGTGTACGTTTGAGTCTTCGCGTTGCGTGTTAGGTTTAACGTTATTGTTTTGCTGAGTATAGCCGCTTCGCCATGTGTATTGTTTTGGTCGCTCGTCAAGATGGCGAGTTGTGTTTGAATACCTGTTGGCATTTTGGTTTTGAGAACTCGTTTTCGGAACATTAGAACGTCCGCCGGATTGCATCTGGTCCAAAAAGGTAAGCAAACTGTCTATATCTCGAATGCTTCTACATTTCGCTGCTTCTACGACGTGTTCGTCGAAGTGACGTATTATATTATTTACGATTTCGTTTTCTGTCATTGAAGGAACCAAACCGCTTGCTGATGCATATTTCCTGCTGGCATATTCTGACCATCCTACTTTTCCTTCCGGTAAGTAATACCCGAATTCTAAATCTCTTCGGATCTCACGCTGAGTTTCTTCTCCCCAATACCTAGCTAAAAATCGTGTTTTGAACTCATCCCATGAATTTATTACGCTGCGACGCGCAATCCACCAGTCTTTAGCATCATTCGTCATACTCTGACCTATAAGCTTAAGTCCGATGTCGTCGCTAACCCCTAAAAACGCGAAATATTCGTCCAATTCTCTTATATAATTAACGGGTTTTTCCCACGTTTTTCCCGCATAAGTCGGTAATTTTAATTGTTTCGCTATTAAACCGGTATTATCGTTAATAGTATCATGACCAACTCGCTGTCGTCTAAGACGTCTTATATCCGAATCTATTCCTATTTTTAAACTATCATGCTTATGACTAAGTTCGGTTATCATTTCTTGGTTTGTTTTATGACTTTCTGTTATTTTACTTTTCAGAACTTCGTACGTGCTTACTTGTTCGCCTTTAAGAATGTTTTCGCATGTTTCAAGTTTGTCTGTCCAGTCAGCAGTTTCTTTGTCTAATCTATCAACGACATTTCTCAGGTTTGTATTTATTTGTTCAAATTTTGCATTACAATCAATAGCATTATTTTCTAATTTATTATCTATTTTAGATTCATATTTTGCTCTTTCTTCTACGTTTTCCGCTTGAAATCTTAATAAATTTTGTTCCATTGACTCGAATTTTGACTCCATTTTCTTTTCCAGACTATCTAAAGAAGCTAAAATCTTGGCCATCGGATCTACCGGGTTTCCTTCTGGTACTTGAGCCATTTCGGAAGATTGTGTACTTGATCTGCCTTCTGTAAAACCTGAATCTCGTCCCTGATTACCTAAATTGACGACACCGGAATCTTTTGATTTGTTTGATCCTTTGTCGGACATTTCAGCCCTGACTCCGATCAAATAACAATTCCAAGCCTGAAACACAGGTCTCTTGTCGGTCTATTTTTTGAACTTTGAAACTTGATTCTAGATTCTACTGATTTTACTGTTTTTTGACTGATTTTAACGTTAATTCAAGTGATTTTATTGATTTTATCTTTTATTTATGCTTTTTCCAAATGATTTTACTAAGAAAAGCCCCGCACGTTGGGCGCCAAATGTAACTTATGGCGAGTATCTTGAACCCGAAAGTTGAGAGATACCCGCAGTTAGTGTGAGTTCTTTACCTATATAAAAAAAGGGATTTAAATTATCAAAATTATTAGGGCTTTTCTTTGAGGTACGTAGGTAGGGAAAAGGATGGGTTAGCCACCAAAAGCCACCTATGCAACCTTGTGAATTTACTTTATCTCAGGACTCGGGTAGATTTCTCCACCAAAGCCTGTTCCCTTCGGACTCGGGTAGAACCAAAGCCGATCCTTCTCCTATTTGAACAGAGCCGGGAAGTTAATCCAAGCCTGCTATCCTAAACACAAAACCTATTCTTTACTCGGATCCGGGAACCTTGCGATTCCAAGACCGTGTCTCAGACTCGGAATCGTATTTCCTTGGCCCTCGGACGCGGGAATTTAATCCAACGCCGTACGCACTAGGAATGATCCAAAGCTGGTCCCTATAAGGCTTGTTCAGGGATGGATATTGATTAGTTAGGAGTCAGTGCTGAAATATCCGACAAAGTTCAAATAAGAAAATAATAATTGTATTCAAATGAATTCTAATAAACTAATTTTTACAATGATTTACTTATTCTACTTCTATTCTAATTTCGTGACTCTAGTCGCGTTTGTTTGTTTGTTCCGTTTAGGTTTTCGTTCTGTTTGTATATTCTATTTTTATATTTTAGGCTATGCGCGGTTATGTTTTCTGTTATGATTCTATTTCGTTTTCGTTATATTTCCTCTCATTCTCTTCGATTATATTTTGAATTGTGACCAGTGATATTTTATCTAAAGGCAATTGAATTTATTCTATATCATGATTTTATGTTAGTTATTCGGATCTAGGCGATCTGAAGCTATTCAAGTGAATTTAATTTTATCTAAGTTGTGAGTCGCACCGGTGCTCTACCTGACTACGCTAACGAGTGAACGCGTGAGCTGATTATATACTCTCTATCCCCTCTTCTTAGCGTGACGTCAGACACTTGGTCGAACGTAGAGGATTAGTGTAATCCTTTCCTTTGTTCGTGATTTGGCGTGTTTCGAGGTGCAATAGAACCGAGTATGTTACAATATGTTTATTAGTTTGACTGGTCTATACAATGGTTGCTGTTACACACTGAGATTCTTATCTCGTACTGACTAGGCTAACAGGTTATGCTGATCGCACACCTGTCGGCTCACACACTCTCACGCACACCTGTGTACTCGTGTTTGAGCACGAATGTCAACGGACTCTTACGAATAGACTGGCGCGGTGATTTCTTTTTTAAACGCGAGCTAAACATCTTCAACACTTCCACCGTTTACTTGCGTTTTATACATACTCATACCAATACTCTCTCGTAGTGTACAAAAACGTTCCTTAGGTAGAGCCTTCGTCAAGATATCTGACTTCTGTACTTCTGTTGAAATGTATTCTACTTTTAGTATACCCTAGTAGCGAAATGAAATAAGTCTGCACACAGACTCACTGAAGATCTGCTGCAGATCTTGAACAAGACACATACGGTCTACTTCCACATTTGAGTGTGGGTCTGACATAAGATTCTTCAGTGCAGAATCTTCATACATGATGACATGAAGATTTTCATAACGATACTCAAAGATTAATGCAGACCCAGTGCAGACTAACATAAGAATCTTCACTTTCAGCAACGACCGTAGCTTTGTAAAATGGGTATCTATAGCGAGACTCTACCGAGTCTCTTGATTATAAATAATATGGAGATGTTATAAGAGAGTTAAAGTAGGTCATCAGTTATTTCTGATTCTTATTATAAGTGGTTGTATCAGTGAATCGCTATCGTACATCGTACTGTAATACAAAATTATCTTACGGTTGGGAACGCCGGTCCGATATAGCTGCAGCTTATGCGCGTCTCATACGGACATCTCCATTAAAATCGCGAGGTTGAAAGAATAAAGCATACCGTGAATATTCGTGGATGCGGATCACTTGTTGAATGAATCTGTGTTCAATTCATTGTGAATACATTGTCAAGGATAACAAGTGATCCGCATCCACGAATCATCACGGTATATGTAATTATATTAACGCGAGGTAAGTCTGTCTGGTCTGTCTTGAGACTCATATCCGCACTGTATTATGCAAACGTGCTACATGAACGTTTCGAACGTTCACTATTGAACCCACCGTATATTCCTTAGTAAAACAATATATTGAATAATGTCAGTCATATTATTTTTGGTATACTCAAAAATGAAATGTCACCGCACACTCCCTAAACTTGGAGTAAATAAGTCTGATTTCAATGGATTTAGAAGTGATCAGTGTATATTTTACGATCATTATGTATAAAAAAAACCTGTATGATAAAGAACATATGAAAATGGTTTTAGGCAACTGGCTAGGTGGAAACTTCATTGAACTAGTTTATTGCCCAGATTATAACTCTATGACCACAAATAAGATTTATTTAGATGAAGAACAAACCTGAAATGTGACATAAAAATTACTGAAGGAAAATAAGATAAAAGAATAATAACTGATGAAGAGTAACAGGGATCATGAAGTAGGACTTGATAGATCTAGAAGTAGAATATTTCAGGCCTGATTAGAAAATCAGAAAGTGAAGAAAAAAATAGAAATTAGGTAATCTTAAGGACCGTTTGTATAACGAACCAAAACTTATTTGTGGCTGTGATAAGTCTGCATGCAGAGGGCTACTAAAGAATAATACAGAGAAAAACAAGTTCCTGCTGAATCATCTTCAGCCAGGCTGCTATCAGTCAACATGGAGATACCAGTGGCGAAAATTCTGTACTCAGTCTGCATTAACTCTGCCTGAAAATTCTTACTGCAGAATCTTACGAACTCTGCAACTTAAGGCCACGCTACTAGGGTATTTGCCTCGACTTTCTCACGAATATAATGGTAGCGGATGTCGATGTGTTTTGTGCGTTTGTGGAACTCAGGGTTCCTGACTAGCCTTATGGCACTTTGGTTATCTATGTGTATTACAGTTGCACTGACACATGGACATCCGACGTTCTCTAACAGTTTTCTCAACCAGACGGCTTCTCGCGACGCAACTGATGCTGCGACGTACTCAGATTCCGTCGTGCTTAGCGTTACTAATTTCTGACGTTGACTAGACCACGTTACTGGACCACCTGCGAGTTGAAACAAGTACCCGGTTGTCGATCTACGTGTTTCTACGTCACCGGCATAGTCGGCATCCGAGTAACCGACAAGATTTGACACGCTTCCACCGCCGCGAAACTCTATACCGTAGTCGACTGTACCCGATAAATATGCGAGTATTCTTTTTACGGCTCGCCAGTGGTTATCATTATGGTTATTTAAGTATTTACTGACTGTATTGACCGCGTAAGCTATGTCGGGGCGTGATACCGTCGCGAGTAACATAAGTGACCCGACGGCTTCTCTATACGGTACTCTTTCAGACTTCTTTTCTCCTTCATTCGTAGGATATAAAGTTACATGTGGATCTGACGGTACACTCAGTCTTTTTGCATTACCCATACCAAATTTTTCGATCACACGTTTTGCGTATGCTCTCTGGTGCACAAACACCACTCTCTCATTCCGATTTCGCTCAATTTGCATTCCCACAAAACAACTCGAATCACTGATTGTGATTTTGAATGACCTGCCTAAATGATTTAACACACGTTCAAGTATATCATTCGACTCAGCCGCAATCAATCCATCATCCACAAATAACGCTAGGTATACAATAGATTTCCCGACATTACCAACGAATATGCATCGATCTGCATCAGTTTCGTAAAAATCGTACTCTCTTAAAAATACACTGAACTCACGGTTCCAGCACCGAGGTGCTTGTTTAAGTCCATACAAGGACTTTTCGAGCTTGCACACCACACTTCGACTGGCACTTCCTTTGACTTTGAGACCCTCCGGCACGTCCATGAAGATTTCTTCATCCAGCTTGCCGTACAAGAACGCCGTCTGAACGTCGAACTGCGCCAGTTCGTAGTCTTTCTCGGCGACGATGGCAAGTAACACCCTTAACGAGTCGTAGCGAACTACTGGAGCAAACGTCTCGGTGTAGTCAATTCCTTCTCTTTGTTTGAAGCCTCTGGCACATAGCCGAGCTTTGTAGCGATATGCTCTTCCGTCAGTGTCCCTTAGGACTCGGAAGACCTATCTGGAATCGATTACCTTCATCTCAGGCGTTTGTTCAACTAACGACCACGTTTTATTCTCTTCGTGTGATTTGAGCTCTTTCTGTACAGCGTCTCTCCACTTTGATGAGTCCTTGCTGTTCATTGCTTCTTCAAATGTTGTCGGCTCGTCATATTCGACCACATTTGTTTCGTATCGTGATGGTTTTCTTAGTGTCTCTCTGTCTCTCAACTTCGCAGTTGCTTCGGCTTGTGGAGCTTGTGCGACCAAATTTGGTCTCTCATCTTCTTCTTCCTCAACTGCCGGTAAGAAGACTTCATCCTCGTCTTCTTCCTCTTCTCTTGCATTGTTCTCTCTGCGTACTTGAACATCTTCTGTCTCTACTTTCGGCAGAGGTAACTCCACTAGTAAGTCGTTGTTCTCAGGCAGAGTCACATGTTCGACCTTCTCCTTGAATGTGACATCTCGTGACACTTGTATCTTCTTCGTGTCCGGGTCGTATACCCGGTAGTTTGACGAGTTTTTCTCATATCCCACGAGTATCATCTTCTTCGCACGAGCGTCGAATTTCGTCGTCTGCTGCTTTGGTATATTTACGAACGCCTCTGAGCCAAAAATGCGTAAGTGCTTCAGGTTTGGTTTCACACCAATCCACCGTTCGTATGGGGTTGCTCCGTTCTTCGCACTCGAAGATCCTGCTCGATTCATCAGATAAACAGCGGTATTACAGGCCTCTGCCCACAGACTGGTGGGAAGTTTGCTCGCGTGTAGCATCGTTCTCGCACTTTCTATAATCGTGCGATTGTCGCGCTCAGCCCTGCCGTTTTGCTCCGGCGTATATGGAGCTGTACACTCACGTTCAATACCCCGAGACTCGAGATACTCGTCCATTCTTCTATTTCGGAACTCTGTTCCATTATCCGATCTCAACACGCGCATTGTCCTCCCGAATTTGTTTTCTATCACCTTGTCGAACACTCGGAATTTATCAAACACATCGCTTTTGTGTTTAAGAAAATAAATGTACCGGTAGCTAGTCGCGTCGTCTTTGAACGTAAGGAGAAACCGCGCACCTCCTAGCGACTCGACTATCATTGGACCGCATACGTCGGTATGTATCACTTCACCAGGCTCGGTAGCTGCTCGTACGCGCTCACTTTGAAAAATCTGTCTGTGTGATTTACCCACTTGACACGCATCACACATGAAACCGCCGTTTTTCGGAAGTTCAACCCCTTTTACAAGTCCCTTTTCCACGAGCTCTTTCATCGCACGCCCATTCACATGCCCGAACCTCTCGTGCCACACTTGAAAGTCTGTTTTCGCGGCGTTCGCTTCGACGGTCTCGCTCGGACACTTCACGCGAAAAAGCATACGAAAAATCTGATTTTCTTGCTTTATTCCTTGTCCCATAATTTTCCCGTCCTTTTTTAGTAGCACGCGATCACCTGAGAAATGTACTTCTTGACCTCGTGAGGTGCACACCCCAACCGAAAATAAGTTCTTTCTCATGCGAGGTATATGCAGTACTTTCTCAATCCTCGATGGATACCACGCACCATCGACATATTTTTCGATCTTAATAGTTCCCTCACCGACCACGCGACACTCTTTATCATCACCGAGGGAAACTGTTCCACCATCAGACAATTCGCGATACTCACTGAACCACTCCCGTCGGTACGTGATATGTCTTGATACGCCACTGTCGGTAATCCAGGATTCATGCTTACTTGCCTTCAGCACGGAGTTTACCACCTCAGCCGGTAACTTGCTGCTACCTTCACTACCGACACTCACCGACGTACCCGCGTTCACTTTCTCGACGATAAACGCACAGTCATGTGACTCGCTTTCATCACGACTGTCTTTCTCTCGCCTTTTGTCTCTGCACTCTCTCGCGAAATGCCCGAATTTTTGACAATTAAAACACCGCACGTGTGTTCTGTTTTTCCCATATTTGTTTTTCTTTGCTTCACTCGTGCTCGACTTTACACTTCCTTTCTGGGTTGTTTTCTTTGTCGCCGCGAATGCTCCCGGAGCTTCGTCGTCCAACGACATTCTTTCCTCTTCGCGAATCAGCCGATCCTCGAGATTCGTGAGCGTTTGCATCTCCGTTGACATCGTATCCCACGCTGTCCGAAATGCCGCATACTTTGAAGTCAAGCTACCAAGCACTTTTGCCATGATAGTCGTATCGGATACCGTCTCACCAAGATCTTTCAGCTTCGCTGCCATGTTCTTCACTTTTGCCACGTGTTGCATTATCGAGTCTCCCGGAGCCATTCGATATTCGCAAAGCTTCGACATGAGCGTTAGTTTACTCGATGCGGATTTCTGTTCGTGAATTCTTAATAAACTGTCCCACATTTCTTTTGATGTCGAACACACTAACAACGGACGCAGCTGTTCCGGCTCCATCGCCGACGAGAGCAAAAACATCGCACGCGCGTCATCCGATAACCACTTATCACGCTTCTCCACTATATCTTCGGTTTCTCCGGCCGGCTTCACACACGACCCGTCAACCACGCCATATATTTTATGTGCCACAAATAATGCCCGCATCTGGAATTTCCATCCTTGGAAATCCTGTCCATTAAATTTGGTCACACTACGTGTCGAGATCGCTTCGGACATTCTCGATTTTCTTCACACTCCCGATGGTGTGGCTATCTCACTTGAGAAACTTCCGCCTAAAAATGGCTGCCCGCGCGCCGACCACGTTTTCACGTTTTTCCGTATTCTGTTCTATCCTCACTTTATTCTCACAGTCGCTATGACTGGGCCCATAACCTGTTGGATCTTTTGTATTATATAGGTGAGGATAGGATAGAAACAGAATCAACACGGAATATAACTTGAAAGATATAATATATGTTTATTAGTTTGACTGGTCTATACAATGGTTGCTGTTACACACTGAGATTCTTATCTCGTACTGACTAGGCTAACAGGTTATGCTGATCGCATACCTGTCGGCTCACACACTCTCACGCACACCTGTGTACTCGTGTTTGAGCATGAATGTCAACGGACTCTTACGAATAGACTGGCGCGGTGATTTTTTTTTTAAACGCCAGCTAAACATCTTCAACAAATCCCATACGTAGGACTCCCAATCGCTGAAATGATGGGTCTGAGTGGCGTGTCTTTTTTATGTATTTTAGGTAAACCGTACCCTTTGGCAAGACACGTGTTCGTTTGCGTTAATTCGTTCCTATGATATTGTTTAGCTAGGAAACTATTCGAGTTCCATCTGTCAAGAATTCTCTGCGAGGTCTTACGTAATATGGTTAATGGATTCTTGTTTACTAATCTGTAGGTGGTGGTATCGGCAAAGAGAGTCTTTAATTTGAGTATGTAACTGTTTTTGTCAAGCGCTACTGTGACATTACCTTTGTCCGCATTAGTGAAGAAGATGTCTTTATTAGACTTTAAAAATTGTCGTGTAGTATTGAGTTTCTGTGCGACTAACCGGTCTTCAATACTAATATGTCTGTTAATCCGTGTAAAATGTTCGATGTTCTTAATTAATTTACTCCTAATCTCTTTCTTATTATCATCAGGAAATATTGTTTACTAATGTACCAACAGAGTTAGTTAAGACAGCGATAGTAAACAGATACTCATTTATCGCGCAGCACACCACCATGCCTTTGAGTGAATTATTAGCGGGTGTAACGTATTTGTTAGATAACGTCTACTTTCAATTTGACAACCAGTACTATAAACAAATTTTTGGTTCTCCCACGGGGTCCCCAATCTCACCGATTCTAGCGGACTTAGTTATGGTTGATCTGGAACGTGACTGTTTGTCAAAGTTGAATTTCAGACCATTATTTTATTACCGATATGTGGATGATATTATCAGGTGCATTCCTAGCGCTAACATAGACTATGTTACTAACACTTTTAATGGTTACCATGACCGCCTGCAGTTCACGTATGAACTTGAGGTTGAACGTAAGCTTAGTTTTTTGGATGTTAATGTGATACGAGACGATTCTAATGGGTTGATCACTAATTGGTACAGAAAACCCACGTTTTCTGGAAGGTTTTTGAATTTTAACTCCATGCACCCTTTATCTCAAAAACGCGGAATGGTGTTTAATCTATTCGACAGAGCCATATCGTTATCTCACTCGAAATTTCATGCTGAGAACCTGATTTTAGTAAGATCATTGTTACGTGATAACAACTACCCTGACGACTTCTCAGAAAGATTAATTACTAAAAGGTTAAAATATCTAAAATCAAAGAACACTCATACCAATAGCACTAACATTGTTATTACGGTGACTGACCCAGAAGGAAATACCTCTGTCATCATGGTAGTCAACGGTCTATCTGCATCAAAACGTAGGATAGTATCCTTACCTTACATTAAGGACTTCTCAGAGAGACTACGCTGTTCACTGAGGAAATTTGACTTGACACCTGTGTTTAGTGTTAACAGTAACTTAAGATCAGTGGTTACTAAAGGGAAAGACTGCATTGACGAACATGATAAATGTAATGTAGTATATAAGATTCAGTGTAATGATTGTTCAGCGTCATATGTAGGTGAAACGAAACGTGAGCTTAAGACCAGATTGAAAGAACATAAAGAGAATATAAAGAAAAACTCAGAAGCACACTCCGTCGTTTCTGCACACCAAATTGAATTTAACCACACTTTCGACTGGGATAATGCGGTTGTACTTGATAGAGAATCAGTTTGGTCTAAGCGCATCACCTCAGAGATGTTACAGATTAATTTACAACCTAACAGTCTTAATAAGAAAGAAGACACTAAAAAATTACACTTACCTTACTCTAACATGCTACATAGGCTAAGATCAAAAAGCTGTTCTTAAATGCATTCAAATTCAATTTCTATCACAGGTGTTTACGTGAAAAAACGTTGGCCTCAGAGACTACCTCAACATAAACATTCATTGACGTCAGCCATAGGTACTGACGTCAGTCATTGACGTCATTCGTAGAGTGTCAACATTAGACGAGCCTTAGTTAACAACGTATATAAAGTGCGTCGTCACACCACCTTGCTCATTTAACGTTTCCACTAGCATAGGACGACACATAGCTCGTCTCATAGTGGGATTATGGTGATCTTTGACACCTAGTTTTTTCACGTATCACCAACTAGAATAAGATAATAAGGTAATTAAAGTTCCTTCTGACTACCATAGTATAAGTTAATCCTTGTATTTATGTGACTTCTTTTGACTACCATTATATTTGTTTCGTCTACAATTCTTATATAACGTCCTTGACTAAATATTATCAGTTTGTATATGAGTCAATTTACTGACCTAGGATCGTAATCTTTCATGTATTAGTTTTTCGACTCTAGTTAACTGAACTGTTTTATTATATTATATTATTTTATTATTTTGACCTTTGTAAATTCAAACTTGGAATTTTTCCAATAAATAGCCTCTGATGAGGGCAGCATAACACTGCCGAAACGTCAGGCCATCACATTTCATAAATTGACTCGACTTGATTGATTGAGACCCTTCTCCGATTACTTCTATTTCGAGTGATACATTCATGATGAATAATGAAAAAAAGGATTGATAAATATAGAAATTGAATCAGTACAGGTTTTTTTTTGCGGATTCGTAGCTGGCCCGCATAATAACTCATAGAACGAAGGCACTGAGAAAGCTGAAACTTACACGAGATCCTCATAATACTTTTGTGCATAGTGTGAACCAGTCGCATCAACGGCAAAATGCTGTGAGGAATTTTATGAACGAAGAACAGGATTTTTTTCAATGAATTCGAAAAATTGTCGTTTTTTCAAATATTTTCGCCATTTTTTTTTGTAAATTAATGAGACTGGTGCACATCGTGCACAAAAGTATCATAAAAATTTCGTGAAAATTTCAGCTCTCTGAGTGCCTTGGCTCTTGAGTTATCATGCGGGCCAACTACGAGTCCGGAAAAAACCTGTGATAATTCAATAGCTTCGGATTTCTATATTTAGTATCAAGATTTTTCTCATCTATATTTTCCTTAGGGTTCCCTTTGAGTCTAATAAACATGTACTAGAATATAATTTGCCCACCTCAAGTACGCTCATTGTAATCACACCCAGAAAAAAATAATTGTTTTAAAGGCTCCAGCAGTCCTATACCCCCTTAATGAGTCAATAATCATATGATATTGTTTCAGCTAGCTATATCATTTGCGAGGTGTATGAAGATTTTGTCATACCAAAAACCACTACCCGAGAGCGTGACATTTCAACCAAACTGTCAGAGGTGGAGAAGATACGCAATATAGGCAAGGATATTGAAACAACTGATACCACTACTAGGCTTTGCAATATTCCGAGGGAAATGAAGCTCTCTTTCATGCCCAAGCCATATCAATTGCGAGGCATAGTTCACTGGACTCCTCCGCTAACTCTTCCAGGACTATCGATTCGTAGGTCAGATCCTCTGAGGGCTATGGGCCATTATACTGCATTGTGCTCCCGAAAAGACGAAACATAGGTGCAGTATGATGACACACAGAACAGTGGTGAGAAGATTGCCAAGGATTTTGCTGCTAGGATCCACTTAATTATATACTCGGTGTAACGGACTATTTCGATCATGATTTAACTTTCAGCTATGATTATGATAAATATATAATAGATTATAATGATATTAATAACAATGATAATAATTATATTAATAAAAATAATGATAATGATAAATTTGTTGACTTTGAATTTTTACAACATTTCTAAGATAGGTACTCTTCGACTTATTCCAGTCCGTAAGACCGTTGAAAGAAGTTACAGGCGCGAGGTGGAGGTTGCCGTTCAAAAATCAAAACTAGGAGAAATCGTCAGCTCATAAATAGTTCGTAATTCCTGTATTTTTTTTTTTTTTTTTTTTTTTTTAATCGATTATTAGGGTGGGTGACTTCCTCGAAAACGGTTTTTTGCCCCTAACTCCTAGGGGGTTGTAGCTCCAAAATCGAAACTGGGGGAAATCGTCAGCTCATGAATATCTCGTAATTACTGTATTTTTTTTTTTTTTTTTTAAACAATTATTAGCGTGAGTGACTTCAGGAAAGACGGTTTTTTGCCCCTAACTCCTAGGGGGTTGTAGCTCAAAAATCCAAACTAGGAGGAATTGTCAGCTCATGAATATCTCGTAATTACTGTATTTTTTTTTTTTTTTTTTTTTTTAACAATTATTAGCGTGAGTGACTTCAGGGAAAACGGTTTTTTGCCCCCAACTCCTAGGCGGTTGTAGCTCAAAAATCGAAACTAGGGGGAATTGTCAGCTCATAAATAGCTCGTAATTCCTGTATTTTTTATTATTTTTTTTAATCAAATATTAGGGTGGGTGACTTCAGGGAAAACGGTTTTTTACCCCCAACTCCTAGGGGGTTGTAGCTCAAAAATCGAAACTAGGGGGAATCGTCAGCTCATAAATAGCTCGTAATTCCTGTATTTTTATTTTTTTTTTTTTTTTTTTTAATCAATTATTAGGGTGGGTGACTGTGGGAAACGGTTTTCTACCCCCAACTCCTAAGGGGTTGTAGCTCAAAAATCGAAACTAGGGGGAATCGTCAACTCATAAATAGCTCGTAATTCCTGTATTTTTTATTATTTTTTTTAATCAAATATTAGGGTGGGTGACTTCAGGGAAAACGGTTTTTTACCCCCAACTCCTAGGGGGTTGTAGCTCAAAAATCGAAACTGGGGGGAATTGTCAGCTCATAAATAGCTCGTAATTCCTGTATTTTTTTTTTTTTTTTAATCAATTATTAGGGTGGGTGACTTAGTGGAAAACGGTTTTCTACCCCCAACTCCTATGGGGTTGTAGCTCAAAAATCGAAACTAAGGGGAATCGTTAGCTCATGAATAGCTCGTAATTCCTGTATTTTTTTTTTTTTTTTTTTTTCAATCAATTATTAGGGTGGGTGACTGGAAAACGGTTTTCTACCCCCAATTCCTAGGGGGTTGTAGCTCAAAAATCGAAACTAGGGGGAATCGTCAACTCATAAATAGCACGTAATTCCTGTATTTTTTATTATTTTTTTTAATCAAATATTAGGGTGGGTGACTGTGGAAAACGGTTTTCTACCCCCAACTCCTAGGGGGTTGTAGCTCAAGAATCGAAACTAAGGGGAATTGTCAGCTCATAAATAGCTCGTAATTCCTGTATTTTTTATTATTTTTTTTAATTAAATATTAGGGTGGGTGACTTCAGAGAAAACGGTTTTTTACCCCCAACTCCTAGGGGGTTGTAGCTCAAAAATCGAAACTAGGGGGAATGGTCAGCTCATAAATAGCTCGTAATTCCTGTATTTTTTTTTTTTTTTTTTTTTTTTTTTAATCAATTATTGGGGTGGGTGACTGTGGGAAACGGTTTTCTACCGCCAACTCCTAGGGGGTTGTAGCTCAAAAATCGAAACTAGGAGGAATCGTCAGCTTATAAATAGCTCGTAATTCCTGTATTTTTTATTATTTTTTTTAATCAAATATTAGGGTGGGTGACTTCAGGGAAAACGGTTTTTTACCCCCAACTCCTAAGGGGTTGCAGCTCAAAAATCGAAACTAGGGGGAATCGTCAGCTCATGAATAGCTCGTAATTCCTGTATTTTTTTTTTTTTTTTTTATCAATTATTAGGGTGGGTGACTTAGTGGAAAACGGTTTTCTACCCCCAACTCCTATGGGGTTGTAGCTCAAAAATCGAAACTAAGGGGAATCGTTAGCTCATAAATAGCTCGTAATTTCTGTATTTTTTTTTTTTTTTTTTTTCAATCAATTATTAGGGTGGGTGACTGTGGAAAACGGTTTTCTACCCCCAACTCCTAGGGGGTTGTAGCTAAAAAATCGAAACTAGGGGGAATCGTCAACTCATCAATAGCTCGTAATTCCTGTATTTTTTATTATTTTTTTTAATCAAATATTAGGGTGGGTGACTTCAGGGAAAACGGTTTTTTACCCCCAACTCCTAGGGGGTTGTAGCTCAAAAATCGAAACTGGGGGTAATCGTCAGCTCATGAATATCTCGTAATTACTGTATTTTTTTTTTTTTTTTTTAACAATTATTAGCGTGAGTGACTTCAGGGAAAACGGTTTTTCGCCCCTTACTCCTAGGGGGTTGTAGCTCAAAAATCGAAACTAGGGGGAATCGTCAGCTCATAAATAGCTCGTAATTCCTGTATTTTTTTTTTTTTTTTTTTAATCAATTACTAGGGTAGAGTAGAGTAGAGTAGAAAGAGTTTTATTATGCCGTGACCCTAGTAGGGTTAACGGGCAAAAGATACATAATAGAGCAAACAATCATAAGATTCAATAAAACACGCAAGACTGATAACAGGAAAAAAATGTAGCAAAGAGTAACAAAAAGTAACAAAAATGACAACCTAGCTGAAAAAAAAAAAAAAAAAGCAGCGTAGCTGAAAGACCACCCCGCTCAATAATAACACGTTAGCTAGCAAACAAACAGCAGTAAGGGACGGTGAGTGGTGTTACAACTAGCGTGAAAAGCAGGTAAGCTAGAATAAATTGATTACGCATAATACTAGCAATAAATAAATAAATAAAATAAATATAAATAATAGATACATAGAATTAAATTAAATAAATTGTAATTGAATAATTAAGTAAATTGATGGCGACTAATACTAGCAACAATAGATACATAGAATAACCAATAAAAAAATGGATGCATAAAGTTAACAACTAATAAACAGAAGACATTGGTAAATAATATGATAAAAGAGCTGAATATACATAGAGATACCATTGAATAGTAAATAAGTAACTGGAATGAATTGATTGAGCCTAGCAAATAACCATGGGTAGTTAAAACACAGGGTTAATTCTAGAGTCTAAAGTCTAAAGTCTGGACCGCAGAACAACCGAGCCCGGCTCACGTTCTAGGGACAATAGGTGTGCAAGGAGTCTTGACTTAAAAACCTCAATCGAAGACGCAGATCTAACCTCCGGTGGAAGACTATTCCAGAAGTAAATGGCCGACAACGTAAATGAGTTATGATAGGTTGCCGTTCTATGTACTGGAATAACAAAAGCAGTGGTCTGCTGGGAGGCCACTAGCCGCGCTGACTGACGAGTATCCGGGTCAACCTGTACGAATAGCTGACGCGGGTAAGACGGTGAGGAAGTTGAGAGAATCTGGTAAAGGACTGCACCGAGAAAATATAGCCGACGGCCCACAACCGACAGCCATTTAAGTTTCACGCGGTAAGGTGTAATGTGCACATCCCGCCTTAGTCCGAACACAAATCTGATCCCGCTGTTAACGAGCCTCTGGAGCTTTAAATTAAGGTAGTCAGTCGCATCGTGATAAACCAGACAACAGTAGTCAATACGAGGCAGAATAAGCGAGGTAACGAGCATTGACTTCAGCTGAGGGGTGAGGGCGTCACTGTGCTGCTTTAGACTGTGCAGCGTCGCGTATACCCTTCTAGAGACCTGCGAAATATGACTATTCCAGGTCAGATCCGCTGACATAATGACGCCTAGATTCCGCACCGAGTCAACGTAGGGTACAGACTTGCCACCGATGATAATGGGCGGTAAAACACGCGACCGCAACTGCTCAACGTACGCGGGGCTACCCAGGATGATGGCTTTAGTTTTGCCTACATTCAGCTGCAACCCATTCTCTGTTGCCCATTCCGAGACAGCCTCGGCATCATAATTTATCTTCGCTATGGCATCCAGAATTTCCCGCGGTGGAACGTGTAGATAGATTTGCAAGTCATCCGCAAAAAGCATATGACGAGTATATCTGAGCACCAACCCTAAATCGTTAATAAATATGAGAAAGAGAAGCGGTCCGAGAACGGAATCCTGCGGAACCCCCGAAAAGTTACTCATAAAGCCTGAATGACCCCCAACAAGATCCAATACAGCCTGCGATCTACCGGTCAGGTACGAGTGAAACCACCTGATTGTTTCGTCCGAGAAGCCGAGTCGCTTTAGCTTCGTAATGAGATGAACGTGATTAATACTGTCGAAGGCCTTGCTGAAGTCGAACAGAATCAGAATAGTGACAAATCTGTTATCGATGGCCTTCCTCACGTCGTCAAGCACTCTGAGTAACGCCGATTGCGTACTGCGAAACTTGCGAAACCCAGACTGCTGACTATCTAGGATGCCGTTCTGCTCTAGGTAGGAGGTGACTTGGTTAGCAATCACCCGTTCAAACACCTTAGAAAGGTGACAAAGATTCGCAACCGGTCTAGTGTCTGACTCAGAGCCCGGGGTATTCACCTTGCTCAGAGGAATAACAAACGCTCGCTTCCAGATTTCGGGAAACTCACAACTTCGCAACGAAAGATTAAAAATATCCGTAATCCATGGTACCAGTACATGGAGGTGTTCCCTGATATAGGCAAGCTGGATACCATCTGGGCTCCGTCCGCGCGACTTTGCGAGATAGGAAGAGAGAATCTCAAAAACTTGGCGACTCTGAACGGGAACAAGAGAGAACCGAGGTGAGGCCGAAGGCTGCTGGGTAGCAAGAACTTGAGTTAGGTCCTCCAACGAGCAGGGCGGATGTACGCTGGTAACCGAGGTGTTGTAAGTATTAAGCCGCTGACTCGAAAAATGGTGCAAGGGCGATGTAGAGGATTTAGAGGGAGCAACAAGACCTAACCGCTTTAGTTCGGCCCAGATACTCGTCACATCCGTGAGCCTACCCAATCGCTCCCGAAAAAAGGCATTTTTGGCATTCTTGATCTCTTGTTTGAGAGCACGACGCAGGGCACGATACTGGGCAAAGACAGCAGCTGAGCCTGATCTTTTGGCTGCAGTATATAACTTATTCCGTAAATTGATACGTTGCTTGATATCCGGCGAAAGCCATCCCACCGGAGGTCTCTTGCACTCACGAGTGACTAAAGGCGCATGCTTATCCAATGCAGACAAGATAGAATCGCAAAGCATCCGAGCTTGCTGGTCAAGACCAGCAGCTGCATTTACCGCATTTGCCTCGACAGTCGAGGCAAAAGAGATTTCTAAGGCGTCATAGTCACAGTTCTTAAAATCGCGAAATGTTTTAGTCGAGCCTTTATAGGCTGTCAGAGGCAATTCGTACTCCATTTCAATCAGATCATGACCTGCGATAAAAGGATCAGAGGATTTAGTACAAGCCTTCAACTTGTCCGGTGAGTCTATAATTATCAGATCCAACCAAGACTCAGAGTGAGACGTATGATGGGTATTCCCATGGGGTACGAGAAAAAGCGAATGGCTGAAAATTAAGTCGCGCAGATAGGTTGCCTCAAAATTATCGCAGCTCATGTTGCAGTTCAGATCACCTGTTACAATAATATTACTATGATTGGGAATTAAATTTACTAACGAGTTTAGGAGGTTTTCCAATAGCAGACCCTTGGGTCTCCGATAAACAGTAGCTAACAATATCTTACTACACGACGACTTCACCTCTACAATCAGAAATTCAGGAGCATTGGAGAACGGTGGGGGGGAACAGGCAAGAACTTTCGACTGCAAGGAATTGTGTATATAAACCCCGACCCCGCCTCCCTTCTTACCAACTCTATCATTCCGCAGAAAGCAATAATCATTGATATATACAAGGTCGTTGACAGTAGTTCCATCTAGCCAGGTCTCCGTAACAGAAACTATATGGTACGACTCCGCCACCAAAAGTAGTCTGACTTGGTCTATGTGGCCAAGCAGTGAGCTAGCATTAAAGCATGCAACTCTAAGATTTGGGGCATTACGGGCAGCATCATCTGAACCAGCAATCCTCGGACGATGCGCATCGGAACCTGCGGAGCCAGCGGGAACCCCGACGACGGCAGCATTCAGGGAGCTTGATGGTAGTCAGGCGCTGGGTTTCAAAAGGGGCAGATCAGCCTCCGAATGAATGAAGAGAGGCTCTGATTCCGAATCGCGTTTCGCCACAACCACGCTGTTCTTCACCCAAATGTAGCTATAGCCACACTCCTTGCCACGCTCACGCGCTTTTCCAAGGAGCTTACTCACTGCCTGGGAGAGATGTTCATTGATGAACACTGGACTGTGTGGATGTTCCCCTCCCAGACCAAGTTGGTCAGCATAAAGATGACCAAAGGTTCGCTTAGCCGCAAGAACACGATTACGGCATTCCACTGACCGCAGTTTGACAAGTATCAAGGGCGGCTTATTTGTGACCCTGGTGCTCTTCACACGCACAATCTCAACAATCTCTGGATCAGGAACTACAGCCGAGAGAAGAGCCATAGCAGAGCGGAAGATAGTGCCTAAGTCTTCACCTACCAGCTGAGGAACACCCGCTATCATAAGGTTGCGATTCAGGGCATTCTGCTCCAAAACCTTGACACGATTCACCAGTTGAGCAATTTCGGTCGCATCCCGAGCTCGATACGCCTCTAGGTCCCCAGTTCTTGCCGTGAGCAGAGTATTCTGAGTGGTGAGGGCCTCCACCTTGCCAGTAAGCTCAGCCACGAGGTCAACAGTGGATTTCGACAGCTCATCGACCTTGGAGTAGAGATCATCCACCCTGGCTGGTAGAGTAAGAAGCCCATCAATTTTGGAATTTAATAACATAGAACTAGAATGCACCGCCGCGAGGATTGAATCCAGGGTAGGGGGGTGCGAGGATGACGATCTGTCACCACTTGCGTGGGACCCCTCCTCAACACTTGTATTAGGAGAAACATCCAAGACAGCAGAGACAACGGGAGCATTGCGAGTGGTAACAACATCATCAAACGCAGCAGCACACAGCTTGCACCTCATGGCTGACCTGCCATTTGGCTTTGATATTTTGACCATCTTCCCGCAGCCAGGATGGTAGTAGCCATTGCACTTATAGCAGTGAACCGGAGCTTTCACTTCCTTCTTGCAGCCTCTACAAACTCTCGTAATCACCTGCGACTGCAGGTCCACAGCTGATTCAGCCATAGTTGGACAAAGTCAATACACAACAAGTTAGGTAGGCTAGGTAGTAGTCAACAGAAAGTGACGAAAAGGGTCTAGTTAATCGTGACTGTCAGTAGACAGTAAACCGATGCAGAGTTTAAAGTCCAGCCGGCAGGAATATAAACACCAGCCAGAGCACAATGTATCCACGCTGCAATATACGTACACGAACCTACACACTCAAACAACTCAATGCCGTAACGTAGCGATTCAACTGCCAGATCACAGAAAACACGATAAACTCACTTTAACACATAAAAAGACTGAATGTAGTACTGAATAAAGATTAGAAATTCACTTTATACACCCTGTGACATAAAAATGAGGGCGCACAGATAAATAAAACTAAGAAACCACCCAAGATAGACAGAGCGTCAAATGAATACGTCCAGAGCCAAGGTAGAATACGTCCAGAGTCAAGGTAGGGTGGGTGACTGTGGGAAACGGTTTTCTACCCCCAACTCCTAGGGGGTTGTAGCTCAAAAATCGAAACTAGGGGGAATCATCAGCTCATAAATAGCTCGTAATTCCTGTATTTTTTTTTTTTTTTTAATCAATTATTAGGGTGGGTGACTTAGTGGAAAACGGTTTTCTACCCCCAACTCCTATGGGGTTGTAGCTCAAAAATCTAAACTAAGGGGAATCGTTAGCTCATAAATAGCTCGTAATTCCTGTATTTTTTTTTTTTTTTTTTTTTTAATCAATTATTAGGGTGGCTGACTGTGGAAAACGGTTTTCTACTCCCAACTCCTAGGGGGTTGTAGCTCAAAAATCGAAACTAGGGGTAATCGTCAACTCATGAATATCTCGTAATTACTGTATTTTTTTTTTTTTTTTTTTTAAACTATTAGCGTGAGTGACTTCAGGGAAAACGGTTTTCTACCCCCAACTCCTAGGGGGTTGTAGCTCAAAAATCGAAACTAGGGCGAATCGTCAGCTCATAAATAGCTCGTAATTCCTGTATTTTTTTTTTTTTTTTAATCAATTATTAGGGTGGGTGACTTAGTGGAAAACGGTTTTCTACCCCCAACTCCTATGGGGTTGTAGCTCAAAAATCGAAACTAAGGGGAATCGTTAGCTCATAAATAGCTCGTAATTCCTGTATTTTTTTTTTTTTTTTTTTTTTCAATCAATTATTAGGGTGGGTGACTGTGGAAAACTGTTTTCTACCCCCAACTCCTAGGGAGTTGTAGCTAAAAAATCGAAACTAGGGGGAATCGTCAACTCATAAATAGCTCGTAATTCCTGTATTTTTTATTATTTTTTTAAATCAAATATTAGGGTGGGTGACTTCAGGGAAAACGGGTTTTTACCCCCAACTCCTAGGGGGTTGTAGCTCAAAAATCGAAACTGGGGGGAATCGTCAGCTCATGAATATCTCGTAATTCCGGTAATTTTTTTTTTTTTTTTTTAATCAATTATTAGGGTGGGTGACTTAGTGGAAAACGGTTTTCTACCCCCAACTCCTATGGGGTTGTAGCTCAAAAATCGAAACTAAGGGGAATCGTTAGCTCATAAATAGCTCGTAATTCCTGTAATTTTTTTTTTTTTTTTTTTTTTTTTCATTCAATTATTAGGGTGGGTGACTGTGGGAAACGGTTTTCTACCCCCAACTCCTAGCGGGTTGTAGCTCAAAAATCGAAACTAGGAGGAATCGTCAGCTTATAAATAGCTCGTAATTCCTATATTTTTTATTATTTTTTTTAATCAAATATTAGGGTGGGTGACTTCAGGGAAAACGGTTTTTTACCCCCAACTCCTAAGGGGTTGTAGCTCAAAAATCGAAACTAGGGGGAATCGTCAGCTCATAAATAGCTCGTAATTCCTGTATTTTTTTTTTTTTTTTTTAATCAATTACTAGGGGGAGGGGGGGCTGACTACGTACGTTTTAGGCCCCCCCACTCAAAAACACGAATTCCAGGTCGGTGGTTGGAGCTCAAAAATCGGGACTTGTGTTGTAACGGGTTTTCTTGGGCTCGGGTACCCCGAAATAATAAGCCGAATACAAACCGGGGACCTACGGGTGGCTAGGGGATGCTGTTGGGCGCCAGACTTCGCGTAGAAGTCCTCTCTCTCTCTCGCTCTGCGACCCTCCGACTAACTCTAAGGGTAGAGGGATTTCGTGGGGGCGAGGAATAAAGACACTCTGTAGAATTATGATTATTCTTATTGTTTATTTAAAAAAAGAAAAAAAGAAAAGGTGGCGAATTTAATACCACGCCCGCTACCTGGCGTATTTACAGAACGATAAATTAAAATATTGGCTCTACGTTACTCTGGCAATGACTCTACTCTACTATTAAATATCACAGACAGTTCACTAAATATCACAATCAAATAAACTAAATATCACAATGCAAAATAAATGAAGCTAATAAACGAAATAATTACGAAAATATAAACTCTAAGAAATTACGGCTAACTATTAACACTCTCTCTCTCTTGGCCTACTCTATCCAGAGTATCCTAGATCTAGTTAGACGGTAGGGAGGACAGAGTCGACTCTACCTACGGTCTAGTGCTCGCTCGCTCTAACGAGGAGGAAGCAGACGAGCTCTGACGGGTGACAGCTGAGCGTCGCGCGTGACGTCAGAGGTCGGTGGCAAAATGGCGTCTACTAGTTTTCTGCGCAGCGGTGACCAATGCTGGCACGGCTACGCGCAGCGTAAACAAGGTGCCCGGTGTCTACTTTTGAATCCAACGGTTCGCGGGAACGATTGAGATCTAGACACGAGGCTTCTCGAGGCTCAGGGTATTTATGCAGGGGAGGCGGGTTGCTACTAGGGACGACTAGATTACGAATCAGATTGATCCTACCTGGTATTGACGAAGATACGGCCTCGGTTGCGACGGTGGTATTCAATAAACGGTCGGAGAGCCGGGGGTTAAGCGTAGGTCGTCAAGAGCCAGTCGGTAGTCCAATAGTCAAAATTCAATAATCCGTAGTCCAAAACGTAGCACAGGTCGTTATAGTCACAGAAATTACACACAAAACTCTCACACGTCTCTCAACAAAACTCTCTCACTCTCTCTCTCTCACTCTCTCGATTACTATTCTCACTTCTGGCTTTTCACTTATACACGAGGTGCACTCTAGTAGTCCAGAAAATGGAATGAGGATCTCTTCCGTTATCTATAGTACCAACCGGCGTCGCCCGGTAAGCGAGCGCTGGCGGCGACCCGGTCGCCATGTGCGAGGATCTGCGGCCAATATGGCGTCGCGGATGGAGAGCGGCGCGATTTAAATCGGGCGGCTGGGCTTATACACGTCCGTAGGTCGGTTAGGCGGAAGTCTAACGTGCACCACGTTACAGTGTATTCGGAGGCTCATAAATAGCTCGTAATTTTGAACACTCGTTTTTTTATTTTTTCGAAAGTGGGGGAGCTAGGTACACAGAGGTAATTATCAGACTGAGTGAAGTAAATTTTTTTTTCGCTCACTGTATTCATTACTTCATCAAATATTGTTGATTTTACTACTGTTCCAACCTATTTAGGTAGACATTAGGGTGTTTCATTTTTAGGCAATATTTTTTTTTTCTATGATATACTAAAAAAACTTATACTTTATAGAAAACAAAAAATATTGCTGCCTGGTAAAAGGTTTAAAGTCTAATAGCGGCTTAGCTCATTCAACAATTCGATTTGCCACCTGAATAACACAGGAAATTTTTATTTTTTTTTTGGTTTAATTGAATTTTTCGTTGTTAAAAAATATTTTTTTGGAAAAACCTTCTTATAGCTTTTGAAGGAAATTAAATTCTCTACAAAACTGTCTCAGTGGTCGAAGACCGTACAACCAGTAGTTTCGGAGTTATAGCAAAAATTGTTAATGTTTGACGCGCTATAACTCCGAAACTACTGGTTGTACGGTTTTCGACCAAAGAGACATTTTTGTAGAGAATTTAATTTCCTTCAAAAACTGTACGAAGGATTTTTCGAAAAAAAAATTTCAGCAACGAAAAATTCAATTGAACCAAAAAAAAAACAATTTCCTGTGTTATTTAGGTGACAAATCGAATTTTTAAATTAGCTAAGCCGGTATTAGACTTTAAACCTTTTACCAGACGGAAAAAATTTTTATTTTCTATAAAGTATAAGATTTTCTAGTATAACATAGAAAAAAAAATATCACCTAAAAATGAAACACCCTAGTAGACATATTTTTACTTTTATTTTTATTGTTGGAAAAAAATATTTTCATAAGGTCTTTGAGGCTTTCGCGGTGAGATTCTGAATAAGACTTGGCTTCCGGGATGGAGCCGCGTTGTTTAACGGTTAGGTGCCAACGTTTCGTAAACATTGCAGTTTACTTCATCAGGGCGAGAAACAACCTGATACTGGTTGCTCCCCAACAGGGTGTCCCTATTTATGCCAGTTGCGGAGCCGTCCATGTGTGACGTTCCGCTCGGGTGGAGTTGACCAATCAAATGTTTTCAAATGGTTGGACAAACATTTAAAAAACCGGGAGGATGGCGTTCCAAATTGGATAGGTTTGAAGTCCGTTGTCTCTGTTGATGTTGTTAGGATGTTTACGGATTTCGAGGGCTTCTCTGTATTTTCGAGGAAAATACTGATTTGAGTTAGCCAAGGAGGTGGTTTGGTCAAATAAGATTTGCCGGCCCGTTTCCATTTGGTGTTCCGCCAGAGCTGAGATAGTAAAGTGCTTCAGTTTGACGCATCTTTGGTGTTCTTTAAGGCGAGTGCTGATCTTCCTCCCGGTTTCTCCGATGTAAACTTTTCCACAGGAACAAGGGATCCTGTATACCCCTGAAGAGCTGAGCGGGGGGAGTTTATCTTTTGGGGAGTTGAGGAATTGCCCGATTTTCTGTGGTGGTTTGAAAATCGGTTTGATGTTGTTTCTCCTTAGGATTCTCCCTATGGAGTCCGTCACTCCTTGAATGTAGGGGAGGAAGGCAGTTCTTCTCGTTAATTCCGTTGGTAAGTTTGAAATGTCTGTCGATGGGTTGGGCTTGTTCTGGAGTTTTTGGATGGTTTGTTGGATTTGTGTGGACGAGTAACCATTGGATTGTAGGGTTTTCTTCAGGTGGGCTAGTTCGACGTTGAGGTTATCTGAATCAGAGACTGCCAGTGCTCGGTGGACGAGTGAGCTGATCACTGATCCTTTTTGTGATGGGTGGGGGTGTGAAGCTGCGTGGAGATATCTGTTGGTGTGTGTGGGTTTGCGGTATACGCGATGTCCCAATTGACCATCTTGTTTTTTCGTGACTAGCACGTCCAGGAAGGGAAGTTGGTTGTTATTTTCTGTTTCCATCGTGAAGCGTATGTTAGGGTGTCGGGAGTTGAGAAAGTCTAGAAAGGTTTGGAGGTGTTCCTTACCATGTCGCCAAATGACAAAAGTGTCATCAACATATCGGAGCCAGAGTTCAGGTTTTAGTCGGGCTTCTGAACCTGAACTCTGGCTCCGATATGTTGATGACACTTTTGTCATTTGGCGACATGGTAAGGAACACCTCCAAACCTTTCTAGACTTTCTCAACTCCCGACACCCTAACATACGCTTCACGATGGAAACAGAAAATAACAACCAACTTCCCTTCCTGGACGTGCTAGTCACGAAAAAACAAGATGGTCAATTGGGACATCGCGTATACCGCAAACCCACACACACCAACAGATATCTCCACGCAGCTTCACACCACCACCCATCACAAAAAGGATCAGTGATCAGCTCACTCGTCCACCGAGCACTGACAGTCTCTGATTCAGATAACCTCAACGTCGAACTAGCCAGAGTTGTAAATAATGCATTAAATTTTTTAATGCATTGACATTTTCATTAACCATTAATTTTAATTTTTTAATGGAAAATATTTCCATTAACCATTAAATTTAATTTTTTTAATGGAAAATATTTCCATTAACCATTAAATTTAATTTTTTAATGGAAAATATTTCCATTAACCATTAAATTTATTTTTCTAATGGAAACTTTTTCCATCAACCATTAAATTTAATTATTCAATGGAAAACATTTCCATTAAAAAATTAAATTTCATCATTTGATGAGAAAAATTTTCATCAATTTTTGAATATTTTTTTCTATTCGGAAAAATTCTTATCAACTGCTGGAATTTTCTGAAATTACTTTGGACCACTTTTAATTTTTAAATAGACTTGGCGGGAAAGTAGAAAGCCGGTCGCTGTGTGCATGACCGTGAGCGGCTCAGGGTTGTAAAATTTTTAATGGAAAATATTTCCATTAACTCATTGAATTTAATTTTTCAATGAAAACATTTTCCAATAAAAAAATGAATTTAATGGTGAGTGAAAATATTTTCCTTTTTTTTTAGAGGAGGGTCTCAATCAATCAAGTCGAGTCACTTTTTCGTTTTGTTAAGAATGCCTGACGTTTCGGCAGTCATGTTCTGCCCTCATCAGAGGCTGTTTATTAAAGAAATAATTACAGAAAATTATTAGTTGTCTAACAATGTGTACAAACTATTAAAATTATGTTGAAAGTCAATATGATTAAAAACAAGCTTATCACAAATAATACGAAGGAAGTCAAACATTAAATGGAAATCACATATAGTACAAAGTAAACAGACGGATAAGACCTAATACTAAATCGTAAACAAAATCTAATTACCTTAATCAATTGGTGTTAGGTGAAAAAACTTGGCATCCTTAATTTAGCCATTGTCACACAACAGGATGAGCAGTCTGTCATCCTGTGATCATGAAACGTTTAATGAAACAAGAGGGGTGTGACAACTCTTATTATATACGGACTCAGCTGAGGCTCGTCTTGTTGACATACGTCACAGGTAATAATGTGAATATTTCAAACTTCGTGACGTTAGCGAATGACGTCAATGACTGACGTCAATGGTTGTTTATATTTTTTTCCCGAATAGAGCCCACTCTCATAGTCAAGTTTTTTCACCAACAACAACATCTAATAAAGCTAGGAGCAGCTTTTTGATCTAAATCTATGTAGCATGTTGGAATAAGGTAAATGTAATTTTTTAGTGTCCTCTTTCTTGTTGAGGCTATTCGGTTGCAAATTTATTCGTAACATCTCCGAGGTGATGCGCTTGGACCAAACTGCTTCCCTATCAAGTATAACTGTCTTATCCCAATCAAAAACATGGTTGTATTCAATTTGATGAGAGAAGACTACAGAATGTGATTCTGGATTTTTCTTAAAATTGTCTTGGTGTTCTTTCAATCTAGTTCTCAGTTCACGTTTGGTCTCACCTACATAAGATGCCGAGCAACCCTCGCATTGAATCTTATAAACTACATTACATTTGTCTAGTTTGTCAGTGAGGTCTTTACCTTTAGTAACGACCGACCTAAGATTACTGTTCACACTCATGACGGGTGTTAAGTCATATTTCCTAAGCGAGCTACCTAATCTTTCAGAAAAACCTTTGACGTAGGGTATCGGTATTAGTTTACGTTTCGACCGGACTGGACCACTGACCACTGTGATAACGGACGTGTTTTGTTCTGGGTCAGTTAACGTGATCATTATGTTGGTATTCTTATTATGTAGGCTCTTAAATTTCAAATGTTTAACCCTTTCGATTAATAACTTTTCAAAGAAGGAGTCAGGATAATTATTATACCGTAGCAAGGTTCTGACCAAATACAAATTCTCAGTGTGGAATTTTCGGTGGGATAGTGATATCGCTCTATCCACTAAGTTGAAAACCATACCACGCTTTTGAGCCTGAGGGTGTGATGAGTTGAAATTTAAAAACCTACCAGAAAACGTTGGTTTACGGTACCAATTAGTAATTATCATGTTAGCATCATCCCGAATTACATGAATGTCTAGAAAACTTAGCCTACATTCATCCTCCAGTTCATGCGTAAACTGGAGACGGTCATGATAACCGTTAAAAATATCAGTTACATATTCAACGTTAGCCCTAGGTATGCACATGATGATATCGTCGACGTACCGATAATAAAACAATGGTTTAAAGTTCAGTTTAGACAAACAATCGCGTTCCAGATCTACCATTACGATGTCCGCTAAAACCGGTGAAATTGGGGAACCCATGTGTGACCCGAAAATTTGTTTATAGTATTGCTTATCAAACTGGAAATAGACGTTATCAAGTAAATATGTTACACCCGCTAATACTTCACTTAAAGGCATGGTGGAATGTTGCGCTATAAAGGAGTATCTATTTACTATCGCTGACTTGACTAATTCACTAGGTACATTCGTAAACAAGGACGTTACATCTAAGGAGACTAAAACAAAATCATCAGGTACCTGGATATTACTAAGCTTTTCAATAAGGTCCCAACTATGTTTAATGTACGACTCAGGTTTAGGAATGCTCTTGATTAGTAAATTACTCAGAAACTTGGAGATCGAATACGTCGGACTACCTATGGCTGAGATGATGGGTCTCAGTGGTATGTCTTTAAACGTTTCACGATCACAGGATGACAGACTGCTCATCCTGTTGTGTGACAATGGCTAAATTAAGGATGCCAAGTTTTTTCACCTAACACCAATTGATTAAGGTAATTAGATTTTGTTTACGATTTAGTATTAGGTCTTATCCGTCTGTTTACTTTGTACTGTATGTGATTTCCATTTAATGTTTGACTTCCTTTGTATTATTTGTGATAAGCTGGTTTTTAACACTTCGTTGTCACACTTCTCAGGAATCCCGCCGTTGTCACACTGGGTCAGATAGACCCAGACGGATTTCAAAAGGCTCGTGCATCCAAACTATCAGTCCGATTTCAATCAACAAAATATTTTCACATACTTTGAAATCTCTAGAATAAGAATCCATCGTTGTTTTTTGAAAAATAAAATTTCGACATGGTAAAAAAAATCCGAAAGCCATCAATTTGCAAAAAAGACCCTTTTGAACGTAAAAAATTGTAACTATTTCAATTTTTAATATTTTTTCATAAAATTTATGGACGACGCTTTCGAAATAGGGTACTTAATGGAAAAAAATAGCTCGGTGGTGTACGTTTCAAAAAGTATATTTATTCCGACACATAGATAAGGTTGATTTTGAAGTTTAAAAACATGGCTATTTCTAGTCAAATACTAATATTATTATGGTTTATTAATATAAAATAAAACGATGAAAGGTCAACAAAAAAGGTATTCAATCTGCTACAGTACGGTCGACATACATAAAAGCTCGATGTTAGCTGCACATTGGACGCTGACAGGAGGAGCATTACTCCTTCGACTTCCGATCCTGCTGTGGGGTGTACAGTCTGTACCGGACCCCTTTTTCCAAGTATCGTCTTCCTTTTGGCGGTGTGGAACCCTCGTACTTGAGAATTGCTAATATTCCCTGTCTTATGTAGTAATGTCGCGTCAGAGAGTTGGCACTTGCGACCAAGTCCGCAAGTAGGGCGCAACGAGGTGGAAAGACAGTTCATAAATGCACTGCTTTTTGCTTTTTGTTTTTTTTTTTCCTCCAATATTTGACAAAAAAATAAAATAACGATTGCCACAATTATACTTACGGCTTGTACGGAATATTGAAAAAAAAATTATTCCGTCTCAATTTTTCACAAAAGTCGACGCCATTGTCACACTTGGGTCACAATGACCCACACCTCGCGCACGATTTTCTTCAAACAGCTGTCACACTAACACTGACCCTTCTACTGAAGGGCTCTCTGGGTCTCCCGACTAGGGATAGTCCAAACTAACAGTAAATAGTAAAAAAGGGCCCATTTGTACCTTTTCAGTTACGGATATTTAGCTACAGAGTTAGACCATGGGTCCGGTGGACCCAGTGTGACAACGAAGGGTTAATCATATTGACTTTCAACATAATTTTAATAGTTTGTACACATTGTTAGACAACTAATAATTTTCTGTAATTATTTCTTTAATAAACAGCCTCTGATGAGGGCACAACATGACTGCCGAAACGTCAGGCATTCTTAACAAAACGAAAAAGTGACTCGACTTGATTGATTGAGACCCTCCTCTAAAAATTAAGAAGTTCGAGTGTTACCCGTACGGAAAAAACTACTGAAATACTACTGGGAAACTACTGGAATAACTACTGATAAACTACTGCTATACTTTTGAATACTACTGCCATTTTTCAGTAGTTCTCCGACTGTAAATTCGCGAATACTGGGGACTACTGATAAGTAGTAACTACTGATACGTAGTAACCACTGATGAGTAGTGACCATCGGCGAGTGGTAACTGCACGCGGGTAATGTAAATCATGTTCCAGTAGTTCCCAGACTGTAAATTCGCGAATACTGGTGACTACTAACCACGGACGAGTAGTTATCATTGGCGAGCGGTGACTATCCAATAGTCACTACTTCTTCTTTTTCTTCTTCTTCCTTTTTTCGACTCAACGCTCTTTCGAGCATGTAGTCAGAATAGTCACTACTGTCGAGTAGTACACTAAGTATTGTCCAGTAGTTATTGCAACACAAAGTCGTACACTGCAGGTAAGAAGTCACCAGTAGTGTACCACTCATACATGGTGTAATACTACTCAGTGAACTACACAACAGTATAGTGACTATTCAATAGTCACCACTCGTCAATGGTAACTACTCATCAGTATACTTATATTCAGTAGTTACTACTAAATTACTACTTACCGGCAGTAGTTACTACTCATTTACTACTTATCTTCAGTAGTTACTACTGACATCTTAGGAGTTTTTTCCGTACGGGTACCTTCATGATAAAGAAATAAAAATGAATTTATTAAAAAAAAATTTATTTATTCGAAAACGCGTATTTTTTGAGAGCTGATACTTGACGAAAATTTTTGTCATTGTACTAAGAAACTGTAGGAAAAAAATTAGCCCGATCGAACAAGGAGCATTTTTCCCCTTCTTATACGGCCTTGAGGTAGATTTCATAGAAATTTATATAGCATTAGTCATTACGTCGGAGTTTACTTTGAATTTGTCACAGTATCTCTTAAATAGTCGAGTAAGTCTCAAAAATAATTTATTCTATGAAATCTACCTTCTGAAATCTACCATTTTGTTGTAGAGGGTACAGCTGATGCTACGAATGGTGGAGAGCAGAATAAAACAAGCGCCACTAAAGAGGGTAAAGGCGACAATGATTCTGCCGCCAAAAAAATTGACGCAGTGCCCAGCACCTCCTTGGCCAACACCGATACCATCGAATTATCTCCGCAAGAGAAGTCAAAAAAACAGCTGGCAAAGAAGATGAACTCCTCGTCAGACAGTTCGTCAGAATCTAATGACGAGTCAGGAATATCGGATGAGGATGATGATGGAACGTCATCTGATGAAGATTCCTCGCCAGATATGCGCATCCAGGACTAAAGCCAGTGCCAATAAGTAGTTTTATTCGAAAGCTGTAACGCTCTATTTAATATATAAATAAATCAAACATTCCTAAAGTTATTCTCCCTTTTTAATTATTATTAACGCGCTTTTATATATGATGAAAACTCAGTTTTGAAAAATTGGACAAAAATCCCAATAGGGATAAATAAATAGCTTCCCAATTTTTAAAAATATTTCATTTTCTTCGCGGGAAGTTTATTTTTTTCTTTTCAATTTAATCAAATACTTTCTTCTTTCTTCATTTTAAATTTATTTTTTTTCAGTACTCCCTCTATATTCATTGGTTTTCTGTTTAAAATATATTAAGTGTTTGAGGCATGCACTTTTGGATTTTCCAAGCTTTTCATTGAATTATATTGAGCTAGTGGATTTTCTATTGCTGTGAAAGAAAATCTCGATAGCTGAAAATTATTTTTCTACTTTTTAGCTTAATTTGCTACTTTAGGAAGTTTCATTTGATCGTGGAAATCCTAATGACGACCAACAATTTTAATTGTATATTTCAAAGGGAGCGTCCTATTAAATCCACTAGACAATGGGTTCGGTTCAATCGGACAGTCCAAAGTGAATCTGATTCAGATTTGTCAGTATTCAATAAGTATTGACGAATAGGTACTCATCGGAAAAGTTTTCCAGTGATCGTGGAAATCCTAATAACGACCAACAATTTTAGTTATATATTTCAAAGGGAGCGTCCTATTAAATCCACTAGACAATGGGTTCGGTTCAATCGGACAGTCCAAAGTGAATCCGATTCAGATTTGTCAGTATTCAATAAGTATTGACGAATAGGTATTTATCAAAGAGGTTTCTATTTGGTGGTGGAAATCCTCTCAACAACCACAGTTTTACGCGTATATCTTATAAGGATTGTCGTATTGAATTTTTTGAGTGATGTGGTCGTTTTTATTTGGATACTCCATTAATCTTCATAAAATCGACTCTATCATCTGTTAGCACTGGATATCCACGTAAGAAATTTTGATACGTATACGCACCAATAACATTTCATACATCCCAATCAAATTTATCAACTTTAGAGTCGCTATGGGTATGAACAAGGATTTACTGCGTCAAAAGCACAATAGATTCCGACATTTATCTATTTAAATGGAATCTATTGGACATTTTCAACAGGGGTAGTCCAGAGCGCCGATTGGCTGTTTCTAGAATTGTCAAACAACATCCGGCTCAGAATCCATTACGTTTAGTGTACATTAGGGTGGTTCATTTTGAACTTTTATTTTTTTTTTTTCGCCTCCCACCTGAAAACTTGGTGCCGAATTCGGAAAAAAAATTCTCCCTGAATCGGAGACCATGACAAAAAATATTTAGAGGTCGCTACCGGCAAGGAGTTTTTTCAAATTAGCATGGTATTTTTTTATTTTTATTAATTTTTTTTTTTTGTTTTTTGACTTTTTTTTTCCTCTCATGAGTCAATCATGAATGATACAGCGAAAATGATTGATGTTTTCTTTATTCCTCGGTAGCGACCTCTAAATATTTTTTGTCATGGTCTCCGATTTAGGGAGAATTTTTTTTCCGAGTTTGGCACTAAGTTTTCAGGTGGGAGGCGAAAAAAAAAAAAAAAAAAAGTTTAAAATGAACCACCCTAGTGTACATACACCTGCATAATAATATAAAATATATATTTTTCATTGATTCACTACTATCTATATACACCTAGATAAAAAGTTTTTATGAAATAATTTTTGATGAGAAAAATTAACGGACGATCCGGGAATCGAACCCAGGATCTACGGACGCCTATCCGGGGACTTACACCCGAGACCACCTAACTCGCCCACGGATCACCGCAATTTTTCTCATCTTCTATTCTTGTGCTCACATGTATGTGATGTTATGATTCTTGGGTATGTAGCACTGTAGTAGTACGCAAGGCAAAGTCAAAAATTATTATTTCTCATCAAAAATTATTTCAATTTGAAACATCAGGGATAGATAAAAAGTTAAGTAATCAATTAATTATTAAAATTATTAAATTATTAAAATTTTATAAGATTTTGTAAAATTATATATAATTTTATATGATTATATAAAAACTTTTTTTCCCGGGTGTAGATTGACTTTGTATCAAAGTAGACGCACACCCAATGCCCATCGCATTTTTCAAAATCGCGGCTATGCAGTATTTGAATATCCTTGACACTCAGTAAAACAGGAATAATTGTATCTGGTAAAAATCTTTTCCAAACCTCTTGAAGTGCATAGCTCGAACTGTTATTGACAAGTTGGGCAAAGCGATATATATGCTCATCACCGAGCCAATCACCAGATGTGATAATCCGTACAAAATCGTCTGGTAAAGGATTTGGATTTGGATTCTGCATAATTGCGAATTATATCTAACGTTTGTTCATATACTGTATCATCTTCTATCTGAATTATTATATTGGCGCAAAGCTGCCGATCTGAATATGGCGCAAAGCTGCCGATCTGAATATGGTGCAAAGCTGCCGATCTGTATTTAGTAAAATACTCTTGGGGATAGAAGACGAACTAACCTAACTTAGCCTAACCCTTAACCTAACCCTTAACCTAACCTGAATTGATGTAACTGAACTGATCTGGTCAGCCTAAATGACCAAATTTCTGAATGAATACCTAACCTACGTAACAATATTTTATCAACCTGGCTATATATATATGCTGAAATACTAAATATATTATATCATATAAGTTCAAAGTTATACGACGATGGCTATCCTATCTTGATGTTATTCTTATTCCTGTTTGCCCTGCTTATTCCTTGCTCTTCTTTCTTTTCCGTTGGATCTTATCACTGCTACTATCCGAAACATCGACATAAACCTAGAAATCACAGATCTCTCCGTGGCAGTAGACGATAAACCTTTGCGCAGCGCTACCCTGTGCTAGGGGCGAAATGGCAATCTTCTACCATAGAAGAGAAAATTGTCCACACAAAAGCGAAATCTCATAACTATGGTTGTTTGATGTTTCGAAAATTCGGTTATTTAGTCAAAAGTGGGCCTGCTACTATCGTTTCGTTAATTCCGATTAACGTCATGATGCCATTGGCTCCCGAAACAGGCCTACTACCACTGATTCAGTAACGTAATTCACCTCTTTCGCGCGGACAAGTTAGCCGGAAGTGTTGAATAATTCTTTAGTGATTGTCACACCTCCTCTAATATGACCACCTAAACTATACTTACCTCTTCCGTTTGTCAATCAAATTCATTGAAAGTTGCTAAAAAGTCACGCGGCGCAAGCGCTTTCTGATTGGTGTGACGTCATAAGCGTGTAAATAACACTCGACCGATACTAAAGGCCCGGACACGCTCAAATCGGATCGCAGTCGCAAACGCAAACACAGTGATCTGACGCTCCTGATTGGTTGTTGAAAATATTTGTCCAAAGCTAAGCCAATCAAGAGCGTCAGATCACTGCGTTTGCGTTTGCGACTGCGATCCGATTTGAGCGTGTCCGGGCCTTAAAGACGCCACGGTGGAACGCAAACACAAACGCGACCGCAAACGCAGGAGCAGCGCAGCGCCGCTCCTGATTGATGGTTGACACGGTGGTATCGAAACTTGTCCTACTACAGCCCAATGACATTTTTTTGTCCAATAAAGTTGCACATGATCTCGGACAAATATCTGGGGATACAAGCGCAAGCCAGTTTAGAACCAGTTCTAATTCCACGTTTGCGTAGTATCCCTAGGTATTCGTCCAAGATCATGTGCAACTTTATTGGACAGTAAAATTTCATTGGTCTAAAGTTGGACAATCATGTCAACCACCAATCAGGAGCACCGCTGCGCTGCTCTGCGTCATATGCATCTGCTCTGCATCAGGCTGCCTTCCCATGTAGGCCCCGGAACGGAAAAACGGAACGGATTCTAGTTACTTTTTCTATGTATTGTGTGTATGTATACACCTACACATACAACGTTCCGTTCCGTTTTTCCGTTCCGGGCCTACATGGGAAGGCAGCCTCATATGTGCGAGCATATTCCGATATCGCTGCCACTTACGGGCGCTCCGCTAACTCCCGTACACTATTCTTATATCGCTATGCTGTGCTGCTCCTGCGTCGGCGCTCGCGTTTGCGTTCGCGTTTGATCGTGCCAGGGCCTTTACTAACGACGGCGGGGTTCTGTAGGTCAGGCTAGCCAAACCCAATCAAATGTTGTCGAAAACCCGTGTTTTACATCGTTCAACTTGCTATCTATCAACTATTAATTGAAAAGATGAAGAAAAAAATCGTAGGCAAGCCTATTCGATAATAATATGGGACCCTGACAGGTTAAAACCGGACGTCGTCTCTTCATTTCTAGTTAACGAGACCTAGACCTGAGTCGATAAGCACATTTTTTAATTTTTAATCTTTCGCCTGTGTTATAATGTCACGAATTGTGAATTCAAATCAACGATGTCTCTTTTTCCGAATACTCGGTTTTTGGAAAAAACTTGTAACCTTTGAATATCCCACGTCATGACTTCTCGATCACTAACGCGGGTACCCGGCTTGTCATGTTACGCTCCTGGCGTAGGAAAAGCGAGGTTTTATTTTCTTACTGTTTCCCTCTTTATTTGCATACTTTTCGACCAACATGCTTCCTTCAGGTATATAATGCTCTATTTATTTATTTCTCCTTTATCGACTCATCGCCCTTGCGGGCATGTAATCGTAAGGTATATAATGCTCTGAGCTGAAAATATACTCATGTGCCGCGGTGGCTCATGGACAAGAGCTCGGACTACGGATCGGTGGATCGTGAGTTCAAGTCCCGGCTGGCGCCACTGAGAAATTTTCGATAAAAAATTACAAACTCATGTGCCTCAACCGCGGCTATGGTGGTTTGGATTCCACCTTAAACAGTAGAGCCAGTCGAGGTGCGAGAAGTTAGAAGATAAAAAAAAAAAATGGGGAAGCACCTCGACTATAGGAACCCCAGGGGGGGCGGTGGGAACAAGAGAGTGCCCGGAAAAAAAGGCATACTCTCAAACAGCGAAAACTCAAAATAGTTGGCACATCGCTTCTTTTTCATACGATTGATTGGTAAAATTACTCAAACTATTGATATACTCTGAAACAGTAAAAGATTGAAATAGAAAACAGATTTTATTTTTTTTAATTCGGATTTATTGATCAAATTACTCGAACTAACGATATGCTCGAAAACAATAGGAACTTAGAGAAGAGGGCAAGATGTTGATTTTTTTATTCAGATTTATTGATCAAATTACTTATACTAATGACATGTTTTAAAACAGTGATAACTTAGAATACAAGGGACCAGGGTTGTAATTAAAAATGTAATTCCATTTCATTTTTAATTACCCTTTACTAAAATGTTCAACTACATATTACGAACGTCATGAATAATCAAATCGGTTACCGTATTAACGAAGTATACTGATAGCTCACAACCCTGCAAGGGACAATGTTAATTTTTTCATTCAGATTTATTAATTAAATTACTCAAACTAATGACATACTCTAAAACAATGAAAACTCAAAATAAATGGCAGAATGCTTTCCTTCATTGAGTTATTACTTGAATTACTCAAACTAATGATATACTCTCAAACAATGAAAACTCAAAATAGAAGGCACAGTCCTTTTCTCCATTGAATTATTGATTAAATGACTCAAACTAATGATATACTTAGAATATACTTTAAAACGATGAAGACCCATTACAGAAAGCATGAAGTCTTCTTCGATAGTGAGTCAAGTCGCTTAATCAGTTGAATCACTTAAACTAACGATACAGTCTAAAACAATGAAGACTTATTATAGAAAGCATAATGCTTCTTTTTAAGAGAGTTATTGATCGAATTGATCAAATCGATTATATAATCTGTAACAATGAAGACTCAAAATAGAGAGCATGATGCTTTGTCTTAGTTATTAATTAAATGACTCGAACCAACGAGAAAACTATGAAACAATTAAAACTTAAAAGAGTAGGCATAATGCCTTTCTCCAAAAGACTTATTGATCAAATCAAGACATACTTTTGAACAATGAAGCTCACAATAGAGGACAATGTGCTTATTTTTTAGATTTTAATTGGATTACTTAAACTAATGATAAACTTTAATAATAAAACGATGAAGACCCATTACAGATGGCATGAAATCTTCTTCAATAGCGAGTCGAGTCATTTAATCAATTAAATAACTTAAAGTAACGATACAGTATAAAACAATAAAGACTTAATATAGAAAGCATAATGCTTCTTTTCTAGAGAATTACGGATCGAATTGATCTAATTGATTATATTATATAATCTGTAACAATGAAGACTCAAAATAGAGCACGATGCTTTGTCTTAATGAAAGTTATTGGTCAATTAAATCTCTCAAACCAACGAGAATACTATGAAACAATTAAAACTTAAAATAGTAGGCATAATGCCTTTTTCCAAAAGACTCATCGATCAAATGGATCAAATCAAGATATATTCTTGAACAATGGAACTCACAATAGAGGACAAGATGCTAATTTTTTAGATTTTGATTGGATTACTTAAACTAATGATATACTTTAATAATAAAACGATGAAGATCCATTACGGAAGGCATGAAATCTTCTTCAATAGCAAGTCGAGTCATTTAATCAATTGAATCACTCAAACTAATGATATACTCTTAAACAGTGAAAACTCGAAATAGAGGGAACTATGCTTTTTTCCGAAAGACTTATTGATCAAATGGATCAAATCAAGACATACTCTTGAACAATGAAAACTCAAAATAGGAGGCACAATGCTTTTTCTCATAAAGAGATATCAATGAAATGACTGAAACTAACAATATACTTGAAAACGCGTTCTCTAGCGTCGACACGTGGTGACGGCTCGGGTAGTGGTTCGATCAAATGTACCGATGGAAATTCTCGGTCGAATTCGGAATCCGACGTTATATGTATATTCAAAAGTTCCAATTCTTCAATTTCGTCCGCCACATTCATGTTTTGGTGCTAAAGGTTTTCTAAGTTGAATGTTAAGTTGTTAAATTATTATTCGTTTGATCGAAACACCTTGTACCTTCTAAGTCTGATGGATGATATTAATTAAATGACTCAAACCAACGATAAACTTAGAAACAATGAAAACTTGAAATAGACGGCACAATAATTTCCTTCATTGAGTTTTAATTGAATTACTCCAACTAATGATATACTCTCAAACAATGAAAACTCAAAATAAGAGGCACAATGCTCTTTCTCATAAAGAGATATCATCAATAAAATGACTCAGACTATTGATATACTCTCAAACAGTGAAAACTCAAAATAGTGGGTACGATACTTTTAATAGGGAGCGACCACTTCTCCTATACGTACAAAGTAAATTCTCGCGTTCTCCAACGTCGCGGTCGACACGTGGTAACGGCTCGGGTAGTGATTCGACCAAATGTACCGATTGAAATTCTTGGTCGAATACATGAGAACAGTGAAAACTCAAAATAGAGGGCACGATGCTTCGTCTCATTGAGAGTTATTAATTAAATGACTCAAACCAACGATAAACTTGGAAACAATGAAAACTTGAAATAGAAGGCACAATGCTTTCCTTTATTGAGTTTTAATTGAATTACTTCAACTAATACTATACTCTCAAACAATGAAAACTCAAAATAGAAGGCACAATGCTTTTTCTCATAAAGAGATATCAATGAAATGACTCAAACTATCGATATACTTGAAAACAGTGAAAACTCAAAATAGTGGGCATGATGCTTTTAATAAGGAGCGGCCACTTCTCCTCTTTCAGCTCCAGCTCTACCCCTGACTATGCCTTTGCCTACGACTTCACGTTCAGCTTCGGCTCCGCGTCCCCCTTGCCTGCATTGCCATCTTGCTTTGGTCTTCTGTTGCCACGTCCCGGTTGGGACATGGCCGAATTAGCCAACATGTGGGGAAGATGGACGACGTTGCGTTGCTATTGACAATAGTTGGGTCAACGGCCTCTGCCAGCACATTGATGTCGCAGAAGCTGTTACTCCGAAAAGGTTTGCACCACACTGTTAATTTAACACAATAAATATTATAGTTATCGGGCAATATGAAACACTGAGAGATCTGAATGAACACGAGCAACAACTAAAATAGGCAATTATTATCGTTATATCGAAGAAGGATCAACAACCATTAGTCAAGGATCCATTAGGGGTGTGAACTGAGATAGCAAACCACGGCGGAACATGAAGTGCAGAAAAAAAGGTAATCATTATAATCATAGCAAGAATCTGCGTACGCAACATTTTTTCAATCATACCGTTGTTTTTTCGGCTGACCGGCCTCTTCCTCTTCAGCAACATCAGGTTTGTCATCCTGATTCGGAGGTGGATCTACGTCTGAAAGGAATCAAACCGTGCATTGTGCATACCTATGTATCAATTAATGCATAAATAAATAAGAAGAATTGAAAGAAAAGAAAAGAAAAATAATTAGGTGAATAAATGAAAGAAAAAAGAAAAATAATTTGGTGAATAAATAAAAAATGATGTATTAACAATTTGTTAAATAAATAAAAGAAAAGAAATATGAATGATGATCAAAATACAAGACGAATATATCGAAAATGTACGAGCGATTGATATCCTACCGTTGTCAAGTGAACTGGACTCAAGATCACGTTGTTATCAGCCATTATTAGCGGATTATTTGGAGGTGCTGAGGCAGAAAATGACAGCAATTAGGAAGAATTTTATTCAAATACCTTCTTGAGCGAAGAAATAATATTATGTTGAGATTTTAGACGTACGAAGTAAATTCTCGAGTCGGGCTTCCCTGAATTGCAGCGTCGACACGTGGTGACGGTCTGATTTCTGCTCCTTTCCAATTTACTGGAGGAAATTCTCTGTTGAATTCTGATTCTGAACTTTATTTTATGTTCAATAGTTGAGATTCGTCGATTTCTTTGTTTAAATTCACGTTCAGGTGGCAAAAGTTATCAAGTCGATGTCAAGTTAATAAATTAGTATCAGTTTGATTCAATACACGTTGTAGCTTCGAAGTTCAATGCAGTCTAATGGATGATTTTTCGTTCAGGCTTCTTGCACGTTGAGACTGAGATGAAGTGAACGTAGGCACGGGTTATTATATCCTTTAATGACTTCTCGCCTTTCGGCATGTAGTGGAAACGTAGGCACGGGTATTCCCCAAAACACCACGATCAGTCCAAAACAATACCGTATTACAGTTTGTGAACTGGTATAGGCTTTCATGACCTAGTTCTGTGATTGGTGTTTTGCTCACATTTATTCAAAACTGATATATTTCTGCTGTGACTTAAACGGGATTGGTTCGTTCAAATATGTATGACCATAGACAATTTCATGCCAGGTCCGCACTAGTTGCGTGCTTCAAGTCTGTACGAATTGTACTGTCTATTTAGGTAGTTTGAATAGACGTCAGTAAAGTATCTGTTACAAAACGAGATGATGAAAGCCTATTCAAGTTTACAGACTACTGCTATATTATAATAATGACTACGTTTCCACCGAAGCAGAGTTCAAATGGGGTAAGCGAATCAGGAACGAGATTCGAGAAGAAAATAGGGAATTTCTCTTCGAATTTTATTCCCGATTGGCTAACCCCATTCGATTGGTGGAAACGTAGTCATTGTTTTGAGACAGATCATGGTGGTTTGGGGAATACCCGTGCCTGCGTTCACTTCACCTCAATGATCAGTCCCATCGTGTACTATCGTGTGAGAAGCAACGTTCTTCGACGCTCATCCATCAGACTAAGGTACAAGGTGTTTCAATCAAACGAATAATAATTTAACAACTTAACATTCAACTTAGAAAACTTTTAGCACCAAAAAATGAATACAGCAGAGGAAATTGAAGAGTTAGAACTGTTGAATATAGAAATAACGTCGGATTCCCAATTTGATCGCGAATTCCCGCCGGTACGACATTTAATTGGACCACAACCCGAGCCGCAACCACGTGTCGACAGAGATACTACAGAACGCGAGAATTTACCTCGTACGTATAAAAACTCAACAAGCTAATATTATTTCTTTGCTCAAGAAAGGATTTAAGTAAAATTCTTCTTAATTGCTATAATTTTCTGCCTCAGCACCTCAATATAATAATCTTATGATAATGGGCGACGCCGTGCGGGGCAACGTGCAGGTCTTGGCACGACTTGAAAACGGTAGGATATCAATCGCTCGTATATTTTCAATATATTCGTATTGTATTTTGATCATCATTTATATTTCTTTTTTTCTATTTATTTATCAAATTATTATTTTTTTTTTTAATTCAATCACGAAATTATTTTTCTTTGATTTTCTTTAACCCTTCGTAGTCACTCTGGGTGTATTCCACCCAAGCGTTTGGGCCCAAATATCCATTTTTTGACAAATTAACCTATTTACGATTTTTTTTTTTTTTTTTTGAATATGTTGTCATTTGAATTTTGACATACCGACTCTTGATACATGTTCTAGAATGTTCAAGTATTTTCTAATATTTTTTTGATCTCGATCGGATGGATAGTTTTCACATAGCAACCATTTGAAACTTGGCTGGGTAAATTTCACCCATGTGTGACTACCGTGTTATTATACAGAAGTGTGACTAGGAAGGGTTAATTTCTTCACTTATTCATTTATTCATAAATTGATACATGGGTAATCACAATGCACGTTTGATACCTTCCAGACGCAGAACCTCTAAATCAAAATAACGTACCTGTTGCGCAGGAGCAAGCACGTCAGCCAACAGACAACAGTATGATTGAAAAATGTTGCGTACTCAGATTCTTGCTATGATTATAATGATGACCTTTTTTTTCTTCACTCCTTTCAGACGCAGAACCTCCAAATCAAAATAACGAAGCTGTTCAACAGCGACAAGCACGTCAGCCCACAGACAACGGTATGATTGAAAAAAAAATGTTGCGTACTCAAATTCTTGCCATGATTATAAAGATTACCTTTTATTTCTTCACTTCATTTTCCGCCGTAATTTGCTATCTCGTTTCACACCCCTGATGGATCCTTTACAAACGGTTGTTGATCTTTCTTCGATATAACGATAACTGCCCATTTTAGTTGTTGATCATGTTCATTCAGATCTTTTCAGCGTTTGATTTTGCTCGATAACTATAATATTTATTGTAAAAATTGACAGTGTGATGCAAACCTTTTCAGAGCAACAGGTTCCACGACATGAACGTGCTGGAAGAAATTGGAGACCAAATTATTATCAACAGCAGCGCAACGTGGTCCATCTATTGCATATGCTTGCAAATCCTACCATGCCCCAACCGGGGCATGGCAACAGGAAGCCGAAGCCAAATGCAAACGCAGAAGAACCCGAAGCCAAAGTCGCAGGCGAAAACAACGGCCAGCGCAGGGGCAGAGGGAGAGGTAGGGGCGGAAGGGGATATGCAGGCGCTCCGTACTAATCTATTGCACGTTTTCATTATTTTTACGGATATCATTAGTTTAAGTCATTTAATTAATAACACTTTATAATGAAGAAGAGCATTATAGCCTTTGCTTTGAATTTTCATTGGTTTAGATTATATAACGATTTGATAAATTGAATCAATAATATCTAGAAAAAGCCTTATACCTTCGATATTAAGATTTCATTGTTTCAAAGTATATCATTATTAATTTGAGTAGTTCAATTAAATCGTTAGTTTGAGTCATTTAATTGAATAACACTTTATAATGAAGAAGAGCATTGTAGCCTCTGCTTTGAATTTCCATTGGTTCAGATTATATAACGATTTGATAAATTTAATTAATAATATCTAGAAAAAGCCTTATACCTTCCATATTAAGATTTCATTGTTTCCAAGTATATCATTAATCGTATTCTTTAAAGATTTCATTGTTTCATTCAAAGTATATCATTAATAATTTGAGTAATTCAATTAATAAAAAACTAAAAAAAATTGTGCCTACTTTTTTTAGTTTTAATTGTTCCAGAGTATATCATTAGTTTAAGTTGTTCGATTGATGAATATGAATATATTTCAATAATTGTACCAAGTATACGAAAATATTCCTTTATTTGATTTGTACAGAATTGGTTGTCATGTTAGAGATTAGAACAGTTTGGCGTGTTACGTCACGGTCCACGAGGTTTGTGACGTTATATTTCCATCCAACAAATCCCCTGGATATCGCGAAGCGGAAGAAATTATGAAAATGATGTATCCCCACCACGCCGTTCAGCTCACGTTTGGTTATAAAGACTCGTTGAGTCTTGTTGAGATATGAGTATAAATTCAAACCCTAACTTCACTAAGATGTGTACCGTGTAGGTGAGTGACCTACACGCTACCAGAAAAGGCAAGTCGGTGTGTACACCAAGTTAGTGTTTCGTCGATAGCCTTTGTTTACGGTCGCACAGACTAACGGTCATCAAGAAATGTAAACCGTCTGTAATACATATTTATCGATTCTTTCTAATAAACTGTTTTTCATTCTTTTTAAGTAATAGTTTTCTTCCTTGAACCTTCTCCTGATTTTAACATGGTAACAGAGCCTGGTTTATTGAAAATGAAAAACTAACATGGGAGGTACTAGTGCACGTGGCGGTAATGATAAAATGTGAGAAAAAGGAAGAAGCTGAGTTAGTGCAAGGCAGAGACGAAGAAGTAATAAGACGGAAAAGTTTATTGAAAAAGTTTGTGGAAATTACTAGAAAGGTCATAATTTTGACGAGAGCAACATCTGGTGAGACAGGAAATTTAAGTGATCAAAGTGAAAAAGAAAACATGTCCGACGAAGGCAAGGTTATTATACCAGTGTTTGATGGTCAAGAATATAGCACGTGGAAAAAACGGTTGTTAACGTTTCTCAAATGGAAAAAGTGCGAGGAAGTAACTGCACGGGAAAAACTTCCTACAGAAAGTCAAGTAGAGTATGACGGTAAAGATATAAAAGCCATGAATTATATATTTAGTGCTCTCTCAAATCGTCAAATGGAGTATATCAAGGACGAAGAGACATCGTTAGCCATTATACAGAAATTAGACTCAATCTATCTAATGAAATCAACGGCGCTGCAGATCTGTGTAAGGAACAAGCTCGAGAAAATAAAACTAGAAGATTACAGCCCCAACAGCACCGAGACGTTGCAGCAACGTTGCAGCAACATAACTTTGCAATATTGGCAATATTGCGGTTATATTGCGCAATGTTGCTGCAATGCCCCTGCAATGTTGCTGCAACGTCTCTATGTCCGCTTTTGATTGCATAACATTGCAATATTCCTGCAACATTCCCTGCTTAAAAAAAATGATTCAAACCAATGAAAGGTTTTGTATGGGTCGTAATCGGATTTCTGTGTTCGAAATTTTCTATTCACAGACTAATCGTTTTCATTCATGTGGGTCACCCATCCAAATTGTGGTCGCAGATGATATTGCTTAACTTCGTTGATCAACTGACGTCCGGTGTCGATCTGGATCTAATCGTCGCCTGTTACAATCTTTAACACTTTTCGACTCAATAGGTAAGCTTTGATTCGTGAGGATTGACATCAATATGTATGTAACTGTAACTGTTGACTCGTGGCGGGTTAATTTTCAGTGAAATAAAAATAAATGATTAAATCTAGTGATAAATTCTGTCACCATATGGCATTCAAGTTACAGTTAATTATGAGTGTTCGTTTTTGTCCGTAATTATTTTGTCCGTTTGATTAATACATGAAAAATTGACTTCTTGTGTTTAAATTCGTATAATTTCCGTTTTACATTATATAAAAAACAAGGATTCAGAATTTGTGGACACCATCTTTGTAGGTAGTCCAATAGAGTAGAGTAGGTTCAATAAAATTTTGGCTATCGTAGATTTTTCTTTTCCGAACTCCGAATATGCTTTGAGAAGAACTAAAAATTGAAAGGTCGGAGCGGTCTAATATACAGGGTGTTTCTTTTAACTCTGCATATACTGATAGGGTGTGTAGGGGCTGCCTAGACAAGCATTTTGAGGTAAGACACCCAAAGTCGGAAACTCATCCTAACGGCTGTGGAGGGCTTTGAAGGTTTGAGTACGGCGCGCTTTTCGTAGTGTAATGAGATCACTTTTGACCCAATATTTTATTCAGCCGTAGACAGCGGTACAAATGTTCTTGCGTGAAATCAACAAAACGATAAACTTGGCAATAAAAAAATAACAAAACGATTTCCAGTGCTTATAAACAGAATTTGAAAAAGTTATGGAGAACGAAAAGCCCAAGTGTGCAAAACCCTAATTCGTTTTCAATAACTTTTTCAAATTCTGTTCATAAGCATCGGAAATCGTTTTGTAATTTTGTTGTTGTCAAGTTTATGGTTTTGTTGATTACACCCAAGAACATTTGTACTGTTGTCTACGGCTGAATGAAATGTTGGGTCGAAAGTGATGACATCTGATTCATTACGCTACGAACAAGCCCGCGGTACCAAAACCTTCAAAGCCCTCCACAGCCGTTAGGATGAGTTTCCGACCTTGGGTGTCTTACCTCAAAATGCTTGTCTAGGCAGCCCCTACACACCCTATCAGTATGTACAGAGTTAAAAGAAGCACCCTGTATATACAGGGTGATTCAGATTTCGTGATGAATCTCTTGATGGGTTAATCCTAGTCAAAATTGGGATCGAAAGTTCCTTGGCCATTTTTCTGAAAAGTGTTTTTTTTTCCTTGGAACAATAACACATCTTTTTTAACATCTTTTACCAAATAAGAAACTTTCACTGAGAAATCTCTCTAATGTTGAAAAAAAAAGAATACAACTCATTGGCATCATATGGGATTCGTTAGAATTGCCAAATGATGTAGAAAAAAAAAAAAAAAAAAAAATTATCTGTCGGAAAAAAAAATTCAAAGGAAAAAAATCATTTTTCAAGAAAAATGGCTGAGGAACTTTCGATCCTAATTTTGACGAGGATTAACCCCTCAAGAGATTCGTCACGAATTCTGAATCACCCTGTATATATATATATATATATATATATACCTATATATATGTTATAAATATAACATGCGTGAATATATAAATATAACAAAGTTGTATTGCAGGAACCTTGCGGCAACATTGCAATGCAATGTTGCAAATGTTATATTGCAGAGATCTTGCAGCATCATTGTAGTGCAATGCAATGAAAATGAAATTTAGCAATGTTGCTGAGACATTGCTGCAATGTTCCGTGCTGTTAGGGAGTGATTCAGAAGATTTTTTTGTCGATTTTGAAAAGCTGGTGGGTGAATTAAAAGTTGCCGGCGCTGCTGTAAATGAAAAAGAGAAAATGAACTATCTACTCTCTAAATTTGAATCAGTGGCAATTTCACTGATTGAATCAGTGATTCAGGATCTCACTGCCGAATCAGTGGTTTTATACCTAATGCACTGATCAATCAGTTAACTTCCTCTCGTCAGTGATTTTACCACTGCAAAACCAGTGCCCCAGTTCACTATTTGATCAGTGACTATTCTTCCGCTAGAGGCACTGCGTAACTCGAGGTTCCGATTAACGCGGGCTTGTGACTTGTGGTGACTTGCGTCTTACATACGTTCATTTTGATTGCGGCGTCGTGTATGAGAATTTGAAAAGGGCAGGTGTTCAATATCAACAGGTAAGTACGTAACTACATACATACATTCGTGAAATATACTTTAGAATTCGAATATCAGGTGTGACCTGCACAAACATCAACTTCACTCTCTTCCATGGTATACTGTTGATAGGTTAGGTTAGATTAGGTCAGATTACATTGAATCATATTGTTTAGATTGGTACGATACTCGTAGTTTACGTATTATTGGGTGATTTCATGACTGGTCTACTATGAAGAATGATAATAATATAATTACCATGATTTTGCTGCATTATCGTTAGTTTTTTTTTATTTTTTATTTTTTATCCTTAGTTTACGTATTATTGGGTGATTTCATGACTGGTCTACTATGAAGAATGATAATAATATAATTACCATGATTTTGCTGCATTATCGTTAGTTTTTTTTTATTTTTTATTTTTTATCCTTAGTTTACGTATTATTGGGTGATTTCATGACTGGTATACTATGAAGAATGATAATAATATAATTACCACGAGTTGACTGCATTATCGTGTATGACTCCTGCATACTACAATTCTGACGTTGATTTAGAAGATAGAATATGTCATTAAGGTGCTTTCCTAGGCAATTCCACCAGTCCTGTAAACATCGTGAAAAATTCCACCAGTCCTGAAAACATCGTGAAAAAAAGTGCTATTAAACGGAATATCTCTGCCTGGGCACCGAAATCAATGAAACAAAATACGTCGCGCAATTCTGTGGACAATTACGAACACGCACGGCCCGAAATATGTCCGTTTTATGCTGAAATAGAAAAGATATGTATGAAAAATGCGTATTTTTGACACTTGGCGATATATATCGATCGGAATGATGGCGAGTTCGAGAGTTTTTGAGGTATCGGTGACGGTTCAGAGATGGCGTGGCGCACGAATCTACGAGTCGGATCAGTGTTCGATAAACTGGACAAAATCGGCTGTCAGTGATAAATACGCGTGTATTCTGAAGTTGTCATAGAAAAATGTTGTTATTGTGGTCGGATACACAGAAGACTAACTGAGCCGTAACGTTTAATTGGTAAGTGCACGAACGAAATACATTACGTCATTTATAATACGTATAAATTACCTCATTTATATTCACCTTCGTGAGGTTAGGTTTGATTCGTTCGTTGACAATAAATCATTTCGCTAAAAATTCGTTGGAGAGGCATGCACAGCTGAGGAGTATACGCGAAGAGTATTTGCGACAGCAAATATTTTTTGTCTCTATACTGGTTTTCGAATCAGCCTGAGCTACCCCAATCTCGGTCGAAGAACAGACGTCTAGGCTGAATATTTCCAACTTCTGAAAATCACGAGGTTGTACCCCGATCAAGTTCAACGAGAATGCTGACTACAAACAGTTGACCGTGGTAAAATGATCGGAGGAACGTGAAAGTAAATCTTTGTAGATCCCGCTTCTCCTCGCCGCGGCAAACAGGTACTTACACACTTTGTCGAGCATTTCGGTTATCAACGCTGGGAACGACACGAACATTAATCTGTACACCACGCTCGCTTTCAGATATGTTCGTCGGTAGGGGAAAAAGGGATTACGAGCCCAGCGAGAACAGTCAGCTGGGTAACGATGGTTTCCAGGTTACCCGTTACCTGTTTTCATCCTTTGGGCTACTATGGAAATGCTTTCGGTGACACAGAACAGGGTGCGCGGTTCATCTCTGGAATTACCCATAGCTAGATACTTTCGCGTCGACGCCGGAAGTTAAATCGCACCGCGTTCTTGGACGGAAGTTGGAGCATGACAAACTTTTGTTATCGAGAAGCGAGATTGTAGACTTGCAGCAGAAGGCAACAGTGCGCAAAGAACAAATCATTCTCGTTCGAGGAAGAGAATGTCTTTAGTCCCACTAATTTATGTAATCAGTCTATATAAATGTAGTAAATAATTAGTCGGATCTATATAAATTTACATCAGATGGATTAATATGAAATCAAATTTCGGATAATTCGGTTAATTTATAGGGGGTGCTCAGAAGCACGTGTCAAATGATTTGCAGTATCACTGATTGAAAATGTTCTTCTTCGCTTTTTCCTGAAACGAATTGATTATTTATCATCTCAAAGCTTCTGTGCTTTTCAATCTAGTGTATTTATCTGTCCATTTCACAGAATCCTGATGAATTCCTTTGTGAAAGTTCTCGACTTGGTAGAAATGATAGAACCAAGACTCAATCTATGATTATCGATGTATCAAACTGAAAAGCGGATTTATATGTAGACGGGGGGGTATATGTAAATCTGAAAACAAATGTATACATAGGTATAATAAATTGGAATGAAAAAAAGGAATGAGCAATAATTCATATACTATATTTATTTATTCATTGACACACCTATATCTATACTATACGATTATTCATATACTCATTCATTTATCAACACATATATCTACGTAATAATAAAGCCACCCAATATTTCAAGCTCTGCCGTAAGGAAAGAATGACCCCCACGAAAAAAACATATATGCTAGAATATATGCTCAAATTTGCCCAAAGATATATCCTAGCATATATTCCGGCATAAATACTCCAGCATATATTTGTATCATATATTCTAGCATATATTTTTATCATATCTAGCATATATTCTAGCGTATATTCTAGCATATATTTCGGCATATATACTCTAGCATATATTCCGACATACATACTCTAGCATATATTCCGACATACATACTCTATACTCTACTCTAGCATATATTCCAGCATAGATTCTGGCATTATATTCTAGTACATATTGCTAGGATAAAAAAAAAAAAAAGTTCTTGATATGATTACGTGAAAACATTAGCGGCAAATGTCTTTTTAAAATATTCATTTCATATATAAAACATAACGATGCGAATTTTTCAAGTAAAAAATATCCACATTAAATATCTGACTTTTCCGGTTTGTTTGAAACCTCCTAACATTTTGAGGTTTTTTGGTAATGTAGCCAACATGTTATAACGTGCGTTGGCAATAATATTACCGTCATTTACACTCAAGTCAATTCAATTTCTTCAATTTCTTGATCGTCAGTATTATAAACATTTTAATTGAACCTAAAACAATTATGTATAACTAACTACCGAATTCATTATGCAAAAATGTATAATTTGAATGAATTGATAATTTTGATAATACAATGGGCTCTCACCGGACACTTTAATTACTATTGCGTGAAAACATTTTCTTCGTATATATGCTAGGGTATATAGGCCGAAATATATACCAGAATATATGCCAGAATATATGCTAGAATATATGATAAAAATAAACGCTAGAGTATATATGCCCGAATATATGATAAAAATATATGTTAGAGTATATATGCCGGAATATATGCTAGAATATATGCCAGAATATATGATCTTGACATATATGCTAGGATATATCTTTGGGCAAATTTGAGTATATCCTAGCATATATGATTTGTATTTATTCGTATAAATTACAATTAGCTCTCGCGGGCAAAAAAAAAAAAATCAAAAAGCAAATATCACCAGCACACGGACTTGAACTGGCGATCCGGCGTTGCCGCGGACAGTCGGTTACACTGGCCACGTGAGCTAGGGTCAGCACTGCTGTTCCTGCACACCGGCCGGTCTCTGATAAAAACTTCACGAACTCCGCATTTTTGGAAAAGAAAAACGCCATTCTTGAAATATTTAAAAAAAATCCCGAAAATTCAGTGTCACAAAACAAAAACTTTGAGCCATCAAACATAGTGGAAGTATTTTTTTCGTAAATATGTAAAAAAAAATTGCTTGGAACGCACGGCACAGCAGGTCTTGATACTCTGCCACACTCATTACTTAGAAGCATTTTGTGAAAATGAGGGAAAAAAGGTTTTATAAGACTGATAACTTATAAAACTTACAACTTATAAAATTAAACAGTAGAAAAAGATATTTTCCCTATGTTTTATGGCTCCAAATTTTTGTTTTGTGGCACAGAACATTGATGAATTTTTTGAAAAATTTCCAAAGGGCGTTTTCTTTTTTCTCGAGAAGCAAAGTTCATCAGGTTCTTTTCAGAGACCGGCTGGTTCGAAAAATCTGGAAAAAATTTAGATTACGTTTATCGGTAGGCTGAATAAGATGAAAAGAATGATAGAACAGATCGTAGAGGGTCAGGGTGAAATGCTGCTGAGTTGGCGTAGAATACCTTTCACACAATAATTATTGATAAAGCGCAAAGACTTGCAATATCATAGCTCAGGGAAAGATAGCTTCGAATTGTATAAAACTCATTAATGAACTCCTAGCACAATAACCCCGAATGAAAAATTGCTCGAATCACTACACTCATTCAAGTTAGTTCGACGAGCTCCCCGAGCCCCTGATGATGCTCATCACTCCGCGACGAAACAATCTTGCGGAATTCATGCATTTGACTCTGAAAAGATAAGCAAGAAACTATTCAGACTTACAGAACTTATTGAAAATAGTGTCACAAAAGAAGCAACAAAGTGAAACTCGACGAAAAAATTTCTTTTGTCATCATTCCGCCATTCGATTGATTACAATATTACAAACAATCTAGGGAATACTATTAGAATTTTGCTGCGTTACTTATTTCGTAATACCAGTTTAGAGTTTTCCAAGTTTGAAGCTCTTCGGTTAACCTTGAGACCACAGCAAACCTTTCGAAGTCGCGATTATAGGCTCCGGAGGACTTCATCGTAGAGTCTGCAGCATGATCGGAGGTTCGATAGTCCATCGAGCCACCTCTAACGCGTATAACGATCACAACTGTAAAGAAAGTGGTCGTAGGAATGTCAGAATTGTGACAGTTAAATCGAGAAATTTTACTGCATAAAACTTGAAAATCTATTTTTCTCTTTGCGTAGGATTATAAGAGTATTGGTTTACCGAGTCAATCGATTTGGTTCTTTGCTTCGGACGATACTCTGACGGTTGACTCTCCTAATTTTTTATAAAACAGTGCCATCTCAGTATAATCGATGACATCTACCTCGCTCAGCATTCCAATTTCTTGACGTTCGGTATTCCTGATCCAACGAAGCTGAAAGATCCAATCTGTTTGAAGCACCGCTGTCTGGAATGCAAATTTGATAAAACTGTTTCTATGAAGCTCGCGAACACGATTTAGATTTCACATTGGCAAAAATGAAAATACAATCAAATAGTGTGACTTAGGTGCTATGTAAGTTGACAAATTCCAATGTTACATGGGCCGAAGGAAGTTGTTTGTTGTTGCACCCAGCATATTCTTCGATACTGACTTTGGCAATTACTAGCTGTCATGTTAGAAGAAAAGCTTTCCAAGTGGACCAGCACTACAGTGATGAAAGGAGAGGAGGTTTCGAGGCGTACGGATACCTGAAGTCAGTCCGCCGGTGGCAGCATGTCGGTGCCGAGTAGGAGATTCTCTGTCAGCTTCTGAACGGCTCAGCCAGGCGTCGCTGCAAACTTCGTCATCTATGAAACTTTGGCCAGGATCACTCTTGGCATAGTGATGCCCAGTTTCTGTGGGTGAGTAATATTTTCTGATTGCAACGCCAACTCTAAAATGTCAATTTAGATAGAACCCACAGCATGGCACCCAAATCGGGCGATTATTTATTCGTCACTAATATTTCCGCATAGTTTTCAATCACATCTATTCGATATGACTCTATGATTATATTGATCTATTCTGGCATTTTATCGTTATGTTACTGATTTCTTCGTTGTTCTCGCGAATATTTACATTTTCAAGAACAAATTATCATATGCGATAATTGTGATTCACTTACCTCGGGGTAAAATCGGCCTTACTTCGAGCTTAGTTTCTCAGGAAAAAGCAGTTTACCCCATTGGTGTTCGGTTTCGGTCCGATACTTTATTGACACCAATACCAGGTGCTATAATATATTATAATATAATTTGATAAGTCAAAGACGACGAAAAGTATTCTTATTATGAAGTTACGCTTATCTCTGGCACGACCGAGATGCGGTAATTTCATCGTTATACACTTTGGTGTACCGGGAGCTCGCGAATGTCAACGGTTCGGGATCGGGATCGAGATTCATACCTGCGACAGTCCCGGGCTCAGCCTAATCTCGCAGACAGGGTCGTCGCAATCGGATTATCGTCACAGCGCGGTTCTACGGTAAGCGAGAGCCACTCTCCCCGACACGCGACGTCAATGGTAAACTGAGACGCCGGGTCCGTGTTTCCATGCGCGCGCAGGCTCTAGGTTCCGCTATCGGCCGCGAAATTTGTTTTCTGGCTGGCGTGTATCCGTAGATTGTTCATTGCTGTTCGAAACCGCTTGACAGAAGAAGAAGGAAAAGAAGAAAAAAAAAGAAGAAAAATAAATAAGAAGAAGAGGAGGAAGAAACTGTGGCTGCAGTAAGTACAATAAATTTGTGAGTTTAATAAATTGTCAAATTGTACCTCAAGGTGGACCGTTTTTCATCTTCAATTTTCAATCCCATTCGTACTCCAAAAAATGTGCGAAAGTGAAGCAAAACAACTCGTAGAACCCAAATAAACTCCATTATTATTTTTCGTCACAAGACCGTAAAAGAGATAAATCAAATGAACCGTAAACACAAATTGTATGGCTCTGATACCAAAAAAAATATTATATCGCTCCCAGACCTTTCGTTTATTCATTTATTTATTTATTCATTTATTACAAGCCCAACAGGCGAACCTAGTTAGGGCGATAGAAAAAACAGACAGTTACACTAGAAAATATAAAGTAACGTAACGTAAGGTAAAGTAAGTCAGATGTCAGATGTTTATCATTTTTCACAAATTTTTTTATCGTTACTGTAATACATACTTCATAATCGGTATTGGAAGTACGAAGAGCTCAGTGAAGTACGAATATGAGCACAGTCCTATAGGAGTAATTGCTCATTATTGTACTATCCCCATTCCTCGTCTCTCGCCGTCGCAGGATCGGCTATACTTTGTATATTTATTTATTTCTTTATTTATTTATAAGTAAAACCCAACAGGCGAACCCAAGGCAGGGCATACAAGCATTTACATGAAGCATAGACATAGTACAGATAAAAACATGTGTAAAATGTACACAGTCCATATGAGCAAGTCTGACAATTCTATACAGGGTGATTCAGAATTAGTTACGAATCTCTTGAGTGGTTATTCCTCGTCGAAATTGGGATCGAAAGTTCCTTAGCCATTTTTCTGAAAAATTAATTTTTTTCCTTGGAAATTTTATTTTCCGACAAACAATTTTTTTTCTTTTTTCTTCTAAATCATTTGTCAGTTTTCAACAATCCCATATGATGCCAATGAGTTGTTTTTTTTTTTTTTTTTTTTTTTTTTTTTTAATATTAGAGAGATTTCTCATTGAAAGTTTCTTATTTGGTGGAAGATGTTAAAAAAATATGTCATGGTTCCAAGGAAAAAAACATTTTTCAGAAAAATAGCCAAGGAACTTTCGATCCCAATTTTGACAAGTATCAACCCCTCAAGAGATTCGTCACAAATTTTGAATCACCGTGTAGACATCGGATCCGGCCTCATCCCCTCAGATCTTCTCGCAATTTTTTGAGAAGATTTTTTTTGCACAGTCGAGTGCAGCCAACTTCGCCCGCGTCAAAAATTACTGTCAATCTGTCCATGCTGCATACCATACTTTTCATAACAAGCGCACAGAAAGTGGGGTTTGTCCTCATTTAGAGCGGAAAATCAGTCTTTGAGTCAGGATTCAGGTCACCCACTAATATACAGGGTGGTCCATTTCAATCGATGCAGGCGAATATCTCGAAAACTAACAATTATAAAAGAAAAAGTTTTATACAAAACTTGAAGGGTTTCGAGGGGGAAAGATAATGCTGATATGTGTTGACTTGTGGACTTCGCCAATTCCGAGATTTCGCAAGCAACTTCGGATTTTAGATAGGGAACACATGTTTTGGTTTGGGGCATCTGATAGTGCGATGAAAGACTCATTCAAACACGCAAGCAAAAAAAATTGGAAAAAAAATTTTGCAAAAAAAAATTGGAATAAAAAAATTCGCGAATTTTTTTTTTTTTTTTTTGCAAAAGATTGCTTTTTTGTCCCTAGCTTTCGAACACATTCATTGTTCATCACTCTAGCTCAAAATTTTTCTCGCCAATTTTGAAATTGGAAAGATTGAATGTACCAGATTATTGAAAAAAAAATCGTAGATCAATAACGCAAAGTGATGAACAATGAATGTGTTCGAAAGCTAGGGACAAAAAAGCACAATCTTTTGCAAGAGAAAAAAAAAAATTCGCGAAATTTTTTTTTGCAATATTTTTTTTCCAATTTTTTTTTGCAAAATTTTTTTTTTCCAATTTTTTTTGCTTGCGTGGTTGAATGAGTCTTTGATCGCGCTATCAGATGCCCTCAACCAAAACATGTATTCCCTATCTAAAATCCGAAGTTGCTTGCGAAATCTCGGAATTGGCGAAATCCACAAGTCAACACATATCAGCATTATCTTTCCCCCTCGAAACCCTCCAAGTTTTGTATAAAACTTTTTCTTTTATATTGTTAGTTTTCGAGATATTCGCCTGCATCGATTAAAATGGACCACCCTGTATATTCTAACTGGATAGCCGATCGACCAAAATCGACGTCACCGCATGGTGGCAACGTTCGGAACTGGAGGACAAATATTTTCATTTTTGACCAGCATTTTTGTCCTAGGACCTGAAAAACTAACGAATTGGATCCTGACTCAAAAAGACTTATTTTCCGCTCTCAAATGAGGACAAAAAAACTAAAAAAAACCAAAAAAACCCCCACCCGAAAAAATGTGGGGGTGGGGGTCGATATTTTGAAAGATCAGAATTCAGAACGGCCAAAAATTCGAATATTAAAAATTTGAATACAAAAATAACGAGAGACAAACTAATTCGAAATTCTTATTTTCGAAAGATCATTTCTTCGAATGACTTATTCAGCAGGCGGTCACCAGTCAGAACGCTGGTTTATTCGAAAATGTATTTTCTGATAATTTTTACTCTGAATAAGTATAATGTAGAAAATATAAATGTATAAAGTCAATGTATAAATTCGAATTTTCGGTCTGTCGCTAAAATATATTCGAATACGTGAAGATTCGAAGTCTCGACAATTCGAAATATTGAACTATTCGAATTATCAGACGTTTCGTTATTTTTTCAATTAGATATTTCGTCTTTCGCAATTCTGACCGTTCCAATTTTTTATTTTAGTACAAATATCTTTCTACATTTCGATATACGTAACTTTTTAGTTACTACTTGATAGGCCTTCTCTAAACTGGCCTTTTTGAATTTCGTACCATCGCTATTTTAAAATTCGAAATATTGGTCATTCGAAATATTGGTGTTTCAAAATTTTGACCCCCACCCATTTTTTCAGATATTTATCCCTTTCATTTTAGAAGTTATTGTATGGCGTATTCCACATAGTTTTATGATTCTTGTTTCATTCTTTCGTTTTTCTTTCTTTGACACTATTAATTTGGTTGTCTAAAAAAATCTCAGCTTTCAAAAAAAATTATTTGTTGTTTGTTTATGCTTGTGGAAAGCTCTTGAAATTGAGTTGTTGAAATCAAGCTTTTTTTGCCGTTGCCTAAATTTGGAAAAAAATATCAATACCCTCCATATAATACACTTGCATTGACTCGTATAGAAACATTACAGATATCATATTATAATATGAAAATTCCTTTGGATTAACACAAACAAGTTTTCGGGGTAAACAACCCAGATAACCAAGTATGAATGTGCAAACAGTCCATTACGCTTGCTGCAAATTTTGTTGTCATTTTATCAACTACTTGCTGAAAATACTTCTCACACATTAGAATTTACAGCAAATGTACAGCAATAACTGCTGTCATTTATTATGTCAGCAAATGTTGCTGCAAATATGCTAGCAACCAGAAACAACTATATTTTGACAGCAAGTTGGAAGCAAATTGTTGACAATACATACAGGGTGTCACAGAATTCGCGACGGGGATTTCACAGCGTAAATCTTGATCAAAAACGGGGTCGAAATTTTCTTAGCCGTTTTTTCCGGAAATGCTTAGATTTCTCGCCATAATTATTTTAAGTCCAGCCAGTGACGCGCGGCTTGTGAACAGTCGTTTGTCTCTGCGCATCTCTCACCTTATGGTCGCCGCTCAAAAAAGTGCACACAACCAAGCGGTAAGCACACCGACAAACGGCCGTTCATAAGCCGCGCGTCATTGACTGAAATTAAAATAATTAGGTATATGGGGAAATCTTTGCATTTCCGGAAAAAACGGCTAAGGAAATTTCGATTCAGTTTTTGATCAGGATTTACCCAGTGAAATCCCCGTCACGAATTCTGTGACGCCCTGTATACGTATATAGGAACTTTAATTCGCCTGACATTTTGTTTCATAGTTATTATCAGTGTGAATGGAATCTTCGATTTAATAAAAAAAAAAAAAATTCATGAGCAGTCGCTCTCAGTTACTTTTTGTTTTGGTCAATTAAAAAATTTGTAACTTCATCTGAACAAATTCTCAGATAACCAAGTGTGATTGTACAAGCAGTTTATTCCACTTGCTCCCCAAACCTTTTTGACAAATAGTAGCTGAGAATACTTTCTGTGCATTATAATTTCTAGCGAACACACATAGGATGACATTTTGATATAATAATCATCAAATAGGTAGGTCAATCTAGTTCATTATCAATATAAGAACTCCCTCAGCCGCACTATATAGGCACAATTAGTCTCCACTATATAACAACGACGTCGTGGGTGAGTGGACAGCGTGCCGGATTCACAGCAGGAGAGATTCTAGAAGCCAGGTTCGTGCCCCGGTCCGGAACAGAAGATTTTTTCGGAAATAAATTCGAATGTGATGGTTCCCAAAATCAGCCACGAGATGATTCCGTACATTATAACTACCCATGTAAACTTCTTTTTTTCTTTTTCTTTTATTACTCAGAACTCAGTCCCGAAGAGTTTTCAGGATTCACATTTTGCTGATGTTTTGCTGACAATTCGTGTTGAAATAATCTTGCTCTCATTTCTACGGCAATAAAGGACGCACCTTGCTCTGATATTGCTGAAAATATTCTGCACGAATTGCTGTCATATTGCTGTAAAATTTGCACGCACGTGGTTATCTGGGAATCGTTGTGTCGCCGTTTCACCAGGTGATTCTACAGCTCGCAATCGGTGAACATATTATGTAAAAACTTCGCGCCGCAAAACTGTCCTTGACCTGATCAATTTCTTTTTTTTTTTTTTTTTTTTATGGGCTCGATTGCGATTCATGGTTTTCCAGAGACTTTTGTTTTACTGAATCAGTAGGATTTTTAGATAAGTCAATCAACGTGATTTTTTTTAGATCATTATTAAAATAAGCAAGATATCAAATTTTAGCAAGATATGTTTTGTTTTTCTTTTTTTTTTTTTTTTTTATTACAAGTATGATCTTTTTCATTCGAAATTTTGAGAATTTTGGATTTTTGTAAAATGAAAATCATTGAAAAAGGATATCAGCAGGCTTCAGCCCATATTCTAATTATGATAAAAATTAATGTTTTCAGGTGACAAATTTATGAAAAAAAAAATCATTCGTCTACAACTCGTGTTTCTGTTTTCTCTTGCATCAATAAATAAAGACGCATGGCAGGATGACAAGGAGGGGGAGGAAAAATCCGAAAAAAATTCAGGGCTCATTTGGGGTCACATAGAAGTGAAATAAAAATGACAGTTCACAATCGTAGGGGGTGAGGGAGATCACTCCCTGATTTCACTTGGAAAGCCCCATATATCTACCGAGAATAAAGAAAAAGGCGCGTCAACCAATGCTGCGTTTTATAAATATTCTTATGGGCATCGGGAAAGTTTCCGGAGCATTTCTATTTTTCTTCACATCTCAGTTATGTATTCCAAGTGCCTCCGAACAATTACGAAGTAATAATGTATAAAAAGATTCCGGAGTAGCGGAACCAAATAATGTCGAACTCCGGTAGCGACCTCCAATAGCATATTGTGATATTGTGATACAAGTGCGAAAGGTAGGCAATGTCCGACATCTGCCGTAATGACACGATATAGATATTGCCTGTATCCGCACGTGTATCACGCGATGTTTTTTGTAACTCTCCGCGAAGAAAATTTGATTTGAGAGACAGATTCAATATCTCACATTGCTATACTGTCCGCTTTCGTAACACTAGTGCGTAAAATAGAGTATTTGCGACGTGCGTCTCCGCGATAACTATTCTTCTTTCCACTCTTGCGAAATAAGATACTTTACGCACGCTATATACAGGTCTCGAAAATCAAACTTCCGAAGCAGGTGTTGCAAAAATATCTTTCAGCTCGTTGGAATTCTATGAATATCTGTTTTGCTTTATGTCGTACACTTTTTCGGGTGCCAATTGAGATTAAAAATTCACGATCCAAAGTAAATCACCATAGGATACTCTTCTGGTTGACCGCATAATCGAGCACTATACAATTCATGTCCCAATCAGAACATGTCCACACATGAAGAGATGGTGGCGGTGGAGCTGGCGAGGTTGGTCAGGCTGCGCGAAGAGTCGGAGGCAGCGCTGGCTGACTTCCTCAGGATGGTGAAGGAGGTGAGGGAGAAAAACGAGGAAAAGGAGGCGCAGGAGCGAGAGAAGGAGGAAAGAGCAGAGCGGGCGAGAGAAGAGCAGCAGATAGAGGGACCGTGGAAGAGGAGGAGCGGAACAGAAAGGAGCGAGAGAAGAAGGAAACAGCAGAGCGCGAAAAGAAAAAGCGGGTGAAGGACGAGCAGGTGAGGGAAAAGCGGAAGCGAGAAGAAGCGGCGAAAGAGGAGCGAAAGACAAAGGAACTGGAAAAAAAGGAGCAAGACAAAAAGGAGCGGGATAGAGAGGACCGGGAGAGGCGGCGGCAGCCTATTCGAGCAGCGGTACGTGTTATGTGATATTGACTTAATTTTTGAGACCAAAATTGAAAAAGCCAAGACAATCCGACAAATCAAAGAATCCCATATTATACAAACAGACATCCATGCATTCTTTTCTTGTCAGTTAATTTGCTTGTGGCAAAAGTAGAGTACATTCTACACCATTATGAATGCAACTCATATTGTTTATGGATCATTTTATACCAACTCGACCTGTCTCTGACTCTTAGCACTTTTAATTTTTTGTTTCAAAATTTTTTGTTTTGTATTAGTGGTTACAAATCGACGGCTGCGTGGAATAACCGGCTATCTCAGAGTCCGGTTGAAAAAGCGGCTATCTCAGAATCCGGTTGAAAAAGCGGCTATCTCAGAATCCATTCGAAAAAGCGCCTGTTCCCTATATTATTCATATAGCCACAGGTCGCTTTTTCGAATGGATTCTGAGATAGCCGCTTTTTCAACCGAAATCTGAGATAGCCGCTTTTTCAACCGGACTCTGAGATAGCCGGTTATTCCACGCAGCCGTCGAAATGTCGTATTTTCATCGTATATTCGTAGTTATAAATCTTCCTGGCAATACTACGCGATAGGAATAATCAAAATAATGCATTTTTGTTTAAAATATTCTAAAATCAGGATTTCAACATCCTCAGCCATTGGTGATTCGATTGAAAGATATCACTTTTATAGTCAACATATTATTGAAGCTCTGGAAAACCTATTCCCTGCAGTCGCTTAGTCACATTCTTGATCATTAGTATAATTACATTTTCATCCATTACAACTGATATATTTGTTTCGGAACACAGAGCTCTCAAGGTCCGTCATGATTTGAGCCGTATATGTGATTATAGAAATTATTTACTAAATGTCAGAATTTAAAAGATTTCATGATAATATTTCACCCACTTACAGTCATGCGGGGACAGGAGCAGATCCTGCACCCCGAGGCAGCTACGCCGGGGCGCGCGGGGATGAGTTGTGAGTATGCGACCAACTGTGCGACATGTTTTCTTCTCACGTACACGGCCGTGCACCAATACGACAGAATTTTATGGGAGCACATTACTCGATTAAAATGCGGGTCCGTTCGACTCTTTCCATATACGATCTGAAGCTCTTTGTGCAAAAACGATGCAATTGGACTCGGATTTCAGCCATAAAATGAGCTCTATAAAAACTCTGTCGACTCAATCAACCCTTCAACTTTGGAAATTTTTTGTTGGCGGTTGAGGTTGTGAATTTCGGGAAGGGACGTACACTGAAGAATCATTATTTCAATAAATCATTGTACTGAAAAAATCCATAATAAACCTACTGTAATTATTACAGTTTCTTGTCGAAACATTCTCAACTTCCATGTATGATAATTGAACAATAATTAGAAAGAATGGAGCGCCCTGGAAAAAAGCAGATCGCTCGTTTGAAAATTGTTAAGAATGTTTTTGGTTGATTGGTTTTTGGTTTCTACTGTTGTTCTACTATTATTGAAAATTATATGTCTTCTTGGTGGAGGTGGGCTAACCGCAAGTATGCCAGCGGTTCACCCAGCGGCCGCAGAGATGGGGCTGGTAAAAAGGGCGGGGGAAAGAAGGGAGGCGAGGAGAAGAACAAGAAAAAGAAGGACGAGGGAAAAAAGGACGAGGCAACAAAAAAAAAAAATCAGAGAAGGGCGACGGGAAGAAGGGTGGAGGGAAGGGCGGCAGGGGCGGCAGGGGAGGCGGTGGGCAGAGCCTAATTTTTAATTTTTAATTTTAAAAAATATTAAATAAAATATAATTACTAAAATACACGTTTTATTTACTTTTATTTGCCGTGTCTCAATTGGTAAAGGTACACCCTCGTAGCTCGTACCCTTGCCCTTACAGCAGAGGTATAGATAGGTATATAATATTTATATATATTAGGGTGGTCGTTAGAACGGGAAAAAACATAAATATCCCTCTACGCCCCCCAAATCGATTACAAATAAATCAAAACTCATCCTGTAATTTTTTCAGATTTTTATTTTAACGCTTGACCCTTGACCACAGAGGATGAACTTCTCCATTTGAAATACACGGGGTTTCGCGGTCCTTTCAGTTATTATTCCACTGTGGGTCTAATTATGAATATAAAAATCTGAAATTCTCACAGATTGGTCCACGAGAAGGCTTCTCTGTGAAGAAAAAATGGCCACCCCCCTGCCCTTCCAATTTTGTATGGTTCATCCCATGCCAATGTCATCATTTTTTTTTTTTTTTTTCTCCAATTTCATCGAATGTTGCTCAAAAACATTGGAAATATATGTTTCCCAATGTTTTTCGGTTTTGTCACATTTCGTATGGGATATTCCGACATTATTTTCCGAAAGTTTTTTTTTTTATGTTTTTACAATTCCATCGAATTTTTTCCAAAAACATTAAAAATATGTTTCCCGATGTTTCTCGGTTTTCCCACATTTTGTACGGAAGTGGTTTTCGGTGTGTTTTTGCAGCATTTTCGTTTTTCTTTTGTTTTTTTTTTTTATTTAGCAAATTTTTTTGTTAACGTCATCCATGTCATTTTTGAAGGAAGTCAACTCTTTTATTATAGATTTTTTTCGCAAAAGAAATCAACAACCCGACTAGAAATTCTCGCTCGGCATGCCCGAGTTATATAAGGACCCGATCAGGCTGTTGTAAGGCATGCCAAAGTACGGTATGCCTGATGAGGACCTGATCAGGCAGTTGCAAGGCACGCCAAAGTACGGTATGCCCGATCAAATCCCGATCAGGCAGTTGTGAGGCATGCCAAAGTATGGTATGCCTGATAAAATCCCGATCGGGACTGACTTGCCGATAGGGTTCCACTTCGCCGATAGGTGGCGACAAACAGAAAAACATTTCTCACTAGCACTGACTGGGTCAACGTTTGTATATAAGGTAGAGGCATTCACCGTACTAACATGTAACTGCGATGCATCCAGACTTGCGAGCGAATAATTAATATAAATTACAGATTGCTGGAAGTTAAGATAGTGATTAGGTTAGCCGAGAGCGAGATGTATATTATTAAAACCTAATAAAATACGTGGATATGGTGGATATAATTTTGCAATTACTATTAATATTACCGGGTGCCGAACTAGAATTTCGATGAGGCACTGATACTGAAACCCGATGCAAACCTGATAGGGTAAACCTCATACGGTCCTCATTACCGAGCTCCGTTACATGTGTAATCGGGTCCTGATCGGGCTGCCTGATCTGGACCTGATGAGGACGTATGGTCAACCTGATTCGGTCCTGATCGCATCCCTACCACAATTTCTAGTCGGGAAGGAGTTACAAAGTCAACTTTCGCATTATAATCGATTATTCCCTTTACCTCAAGTCCGTATGATATTGGATAATGTTGGAATATCCCGTACGAAATGTGAAAAAACCGAAAAACATCGGAAAACATACATTTCCAATGTTTTTGAGCAACATTCCATGAAATTATAGAACAAAAAAAAATCACCATATTGGCATGGGAGGAACCATATAAAATTTTGAGGGCAGAGGGGTGGCGATTTTTTTCCACAGAGCAGCATTTCCGTAGACCAATCTGTGAGAATTTCAGATTTTTATGTCCATAATTAGACTGTTACGTATCCCACTCTATTCAATACCTCTCTTACTCCCAATCTAAGACACAACATCCTGTGTACACCTTACATTCGGAGAACTCCATCCCTACCTATCCACCTGCATAAACGCGCCCATGCCCGGGACAATGGAAAAGATGATCTCAGCTCATCAGTAGCCATTATTAATATTGCACTTGCAACAACTCACTTACTCCTAAATCGTTAACCAAACCAGTCGTTCTTAAACTTGCATCCGAAACGACTCTTAATTAACTCTCGAAATCATAAACTCAAATCACTCATCGCTTTCACTTAATAACGTATAACAATCATATCGATGGTTCTACTATCCTAGTAATCACTATACCAATAAACAACTATTTAGTTATTTACATATTATATTCGTTTCAATCACCTACCATCCAAAATCCGGTTACCCAGCTAAGGTGTAAAAACGAGGAACGAACTCGACGACAGCTATCCACGTATACACAAAAGGTGGGAGCTATTATTATATACATAACAATGGTGGCAGCGTTATTCATAACAAGACCCACAGTGAAATAATGACTGAAAAGATCACGAAGCCCCGTGTATTTTAAATGGAGAAGTTTATCCTCTGTGGTCAAGGGTCAAGCGTTGAAATAAAAATCTAAAAAAATTACAGGATGAGTTTGGATTTATTTGGAGTCGATTTGGGGGGCGTAGCGGAATTTTTTTTTCTAACGACCACCCTAATATATATATTATATATATTAGACTGTCCCATTTTTATTTCAACTTTTTTTTTCTGCCTCACATATTTTACTTCTATCAGTTATCCCATAATATCCCTCGCAATGTAGACCCTGAGAAAAAATATTTAGAGGTGGCTCAACGTGATTTTCGATTTCTCATTTGATTTACTCGGCAAAACATTGATTCTAGGGTGCCAAGGTGAATATCTATGTTTCGACTTATCAAATAGTCGAATAATTTTCGGAGTAAACTTATGACACATATATGGGGCATTCCTTACATACTATAGATATATAGATGTATATATATTAGGGTGGTCGTTATAAAACACAAATTCCACGCCGCGCCCTCAAACTGTAGTGAATGACGAGGAAAAAGGTACTGCAAAATCTGAAGTCTCTTAATTGAAAGGAACCCGCGCCTCTTCGCGTTCAAAGTTTCAAAATTCGCTTTTTTTTTATTTTTTTTTTTTTTTATAAATTATTATCATATTTGATCTATACCCGATGGAAAAAGTTTTTGTCTCATCATATATGATCATGCATAATCACCTATACATGATCAGATCCAAAAATTGGACAGGTCTGATCATATCCAATTATATACAATCATATATGATCTATATGGGGAGTTCCACGCCATCCGGGACAGCTTCTGACCCCGACCCCTCTCGATTTTGTTCATATTTTTTTCTGATATTCGGTAGACTGAAAGAAGTGCTCGTGATTTTTTTCAAATTTTTATCTCAATCGGTTTTCGATTTACATATTTTTGAAAATGTTCAATTCCTGACATCTTAAAATGTTTGAACGCCTATATTTCTGGATCCATCAGTCGGATTACAAAATATGACTATATGAAATTGATCAGAAAGAAGTGTAGTTTTTAAAAAAAGTATGTTGGGATAATTATGTCTTGTCCTTCGTAGTGAATTCTCCGTTTAAACATGTAAAATCGATTTTTCTCAAAGTATGACATGATTCATAATTTTCAAAAAATTCTCAAAAATACTTCGAGGAAAAACAAACATTTTGAGCTATGGCCAATCGTGGCTTTCTCTCTCATTCAATGCTTTTTTTCGGATTCAAAAAATGTTTTACCCTAAAACCGCTCGTACAAGAACCGCTTGAACTTGGCTTCGTGTTTCATTGATTGTTTTTGATAGAACTTATTTCTTAAATCACACTTCTTTATAATTTTATTCATATTATACCACAAATCTCGCTGCAGTGACACGTTCAAGGAATAAGTTTTATGAAAAACGATGAATGAAACATAATGCCAAGTTCGAGCGGTTCTTGTGCGAGCGGTTTTAGCGTTCAAAAGTTTTTGAATCCGAAAAAAAGTATGGAAGGAAAGAGAAAGCCACGATTGGCCATAGCTCAAAATGTTTGTTTTTCCTCGAAGTATTTTTGAGAATTTTTTGAAAATTATGAATCATGTCATACTTTGAGAAAAATCGATTTTACATGTTTAAACGGAGAATTCACTACGAAGGACAAGACATAATTATCCCAACATACTTTTTTTAAAAACTACACTTCTTTCTGATCAATTTCATATAGTCATATTTTGTAATCCGACTGATAGATCCAGAAATATAGGCGTTCAAACATTTTAAGATGTCAGGAATTGAACATTTTCAAAAATATGTAAATCGAAAACCGATTGAGATAAAAATTTGAAAAAAATCACGAGCACTTCTTTCAGTCTACCGAATATCAGAAAGAAATATGAACAAAATCGAGAGGGGTCGGGGTCAGAGGCTGTCCCGGATGGCGTGGAACTCCCCATATATATATTAGGGTGGTCCAAAAAAAAAAAGTTTTTTCCTTATCATCTCAAAAGTTTCGTTTAGGTATAAAACTAATTCTCCTAAAAGGGCAGCTCGATATCTCAACTCTACGAGGAGCTCAACGATTTTCCGTTTTCCCATCTAAGTAACACATGAAAAATTTTTTTTTTTTCGTTTTTTCTGCATAAATCTCCGAAAAAAAATGTTATTCCAATTTTGATGCACATATTCTTGTAGAGAATTCAATTCTCTACAAAAAAAGGTCTGATAAGGTTTTTTTGTAATCTCAACAGGTTACAAGTTATCAGGCTTTAAACCCCTGCAACTCAATTAAATTTAACCAGATATAATTTCAGAGCGATTTTCAAGTTTCTTCAAATGTGGAATGATTTCTAACTGTCTAAAAATAATCTCTAACTGTCGCAAATATTTATTCATACAATCACAAATTCACAGTCTACTTATGGATTAGTCATTACAATATTTTTAAAATAATATTACGCTTTTAATTATAAATAATTATTTTTGTTACAATTAGGATATTTTTTTCTATGATCAGCAACTACTTGTAACAGATATCGTTTTTGCTCTTCATTTTTGGGGCCAAATTTATTAGTCCTGTTACAAGTAGTTGCTGATCGTAGAAAACAATATCCTATAATTGTAACAAAAATAATTATTTATAATTAAAAGCGTAATATTATTTTAAAAATATTGTAATTACTAATCTATAAGTAGACTGTGAATTTGTGATTGTATGAATAAATATTTGCGACAGTTCAAGATTATTTTTAGACAGAAATCATTCCACATTTGAAGAAATTTGAAAATCGTTCTGAAATTATATCTGGTTAAATTTAATTGAGTTGCAGGGGTTTAAAGCCTGATAACTTTTAACCTGTTGAGATTACAAGAAAACCTTATCAGACCTTTTTTTGTAGAGAATTGAATTCCCTACAAGAATATGTGCATCAAAATTGGAATAACATTTTTTTTCGGAGTTTTATGCAGAAAAAACGAAAAAAAAAATTTTTCATGTGTTATTTAGATGGGAAAACGGAAAATCGTTGAGCTCCTCGTAGAGTTGAGATATCGAGCTGCCCTTTTAGGAGAATTTGTTTTATACCCAAACGAAACTTTTGAGATGACAAGACTTTAAAAAAAAAACAAATAAATGTTTTTTTTTTGGACCACCCTAATATATATATACCCTTCTAAAAATAATCGATTAAACACGATTCAGAACGATTCCGAACGGTCAGAAGTTGAATCGTTTTGAATTGTTGGCAATCGGGGAAGCTTTCGTCAATCGTGCTAAATCGTGCTGAATCGTGCTCGTCAAAATAATCGATCAAACACGATTCAAAACGGTTCAGAACGATCAGAAGTTGAATTGTTTTGAATTGTGTGCAATCGGGGCAAGCTTTCGTTAATCGTGCTGAATCGTAGCAAGCGTGTTTTAGGTTAAAATCAGCATATTTTATTGTTCCCAATCGGATGTAGGTACTCACTGCTATTTTCAATCGACTTTGTAATTGCGTTACTACAGTTGCATGTGCATCATATGTTATAATGCAAAGTGATCTTGACTCATTATTGCTACAGTAGATCCGAGTAGATCTTTGAAGTGATTTATTATATTGCGTTCGATCTTGTTCCTCGTTGTCTGTATTACGCTATATGTTTTGCTATGTGTTTATTAATTAGGTTAATATATTTGGAGGTTAAAAAAATATTCTTTCATACTTTGAACATTGAAAATTGTGGGCAAAAAAGCTCATGGGAGCACTTCCATCGAGCAAGAATTATTGGAAAACGTTTTTTCACTTTTTGGAAAATACATACTGTCAGAAATGTGTGTTGCTCGAAAGAAGTAACAATCCCGTTGCAAATCATTCCCGCGAAATCGAAGTGCTGCCAAACTTAACCTCTAAATCCAAGAACCCGATTGGGAACGATTGGGGGCGCAAGAAGACTCAATCGTACCCAATCGTGTAAACACGATTAAGAAACACGATTGAAAACGATTGAGTTTTTCATTCTATCGTTCTGAATCGTCCTCAATCGATTATTTTTAGAAGGGTATATATATATATTGTAACATTCCGGCTGTTCTGGCTCCTGCCGGAGCAGCCGGACAAGTGTCCATCGCGCATCCCGCGACGCGCATCTCGCGACACACGCCACGGGATTTCATGTATTACAAAATATTGCGCAATCTGCGATTCCGCACCACCCGCGATTCCGCGCAACCCGCGATTCCGTGCAAACCGGCGTTTCCGTGCATCCCACGAATTCGCGGTGGGCGCTAATTACTGGTATAAAAGGGGGTAGGTGGAGGCATCAGGTACCGATTGTGTGGCAAAGTGCCCGTCGAGTCACAACGTTAATTACTCATTAGGCACGTAGCCAAAATAGTGCGTGACCATATTTGCTCTTAAATCGCGTTTCGACACTTGCTAAAATTGAAGTGAATCAATTCGCGATTTTCGATATTGAAAAATATAAGTCTGATTAAAAATAAAATTCACATTTCACAATCTGCAAAGTTTTTACTAATTTTCTAAATAAATAAAATTAGACTGCAAATTTCAAAGTCGTCTTAATTAATTTAACGACGCAATTTAACGCTTTCGAGGATTGGAAATCTTCGGATAAAATCAATAAATCAAACAAACCATCGGCTGAAATAAAACTATAAATCAACTAACTGGAAACATTGAATGAAAATTATGAACTCTAAAGAAATCTAATCTCATTCTACTTTATTATTTCTTTAATATAATATTTTTATATCATATTCTATTCTTGTTTATTCTTTATGATTTAATTCTATTCTAATTTTTATGCACGATATGCTATTTTTGTGTTTAATTCTTTTGTATCGCTTTCTACGAATGACCAAATAACTATTTAATTTCATTAAACACTATCTATTGTTAAACGACATCTATTTCTTTCAATTTCCTATTTCCTTTAAATAACAATCTTAAAACATTTCAGGTTTCCTTTCTTTAGTTTCAATTTGCAAACGACAGCTACGGTGCGGGTGTAAAACCCAATCCCGAGTCTAGTTGTACAGCTTGGTACGCCTAGCGACACCCAGCTCTGTGCTAAGGCAGCAACGGTTGAGTTGGTGTGGGGTTGCAACACTGGGGAATACCCATGTCTGTGATCCTCGCACACAGCTAGCTCGGCCCGCGTCTGTCGCACAAGCTCGGTTAGCGAAGCAGATCCTCGCTCAGTCGATAATTAGCTCAAATCGGTTGAGTCCTGATTTGAGTCTGTAATAGGGTATTTTGTGGTTTTTCACTTTTTCCACCAGAGGAGCTCCAAAACATCACCCGTGACAAAGACACTCACGCGGACTAGCACCATATCTCCAGCCATCAGCTGAGATATCGGTGCAGTAAGTTACATTTGGCGCCCAACGTGGGGCTCCTCTTAAATAAAATTAAAATCATTAGATACAAAATTCAATTTAAATTCATTTATTAAACTTAAATTCATTCAAAATAACTTCAAACTTTTTTTTTCTTTTTCGAATCTTAAGGGAAAATGGAAGGAAAAGATGCCGTTACCGGTAAAGATCAGGGTAAAGCCGCAGGCGGGTTGAGTAGTGACACCGGGTATCACGCGCCAGATGATACCGTTATGCATGACGAAAGCATTTTAAGTCAGGAAGAGGGTCCTGGTGATGAACACTCCGATCCCCTTGCACAAATAGCCGCACGTCTAAAAGCATTAACAGATAGCAATGATAGGGTTGAAAAGAAATGGGATGAAAGAATTAAAGCTCTAGAACGGCGGGTTGAAGGGATGCACCGTATACAGGTCGAAGATCGAGTCAGCTACGAAGCAAAATTAAATAAAGAGGTTAGAGATCACGCGGATGCCAATAAAAGTCGAGTCAATCGTCTTGAGACCACTGTCCAAGCCGTTATAGCGAGATGGGATACCGATGTAGCCGGTTGTATAAATCAGATCACGGATACTGAAAAATCATTGCGGGACGAGGCTATTGGGAATTACGAAGCCCTTAAAAGCAAAATTAAGGAAGGGGATCGGGTTAATCGAGAAAAAATTCAGGAACTCGAACATAGACACGAGAGTTTAAAAATCGGGCTTGACTCTGAAATCAAGAAACTTAAGAGAGGGCCGGTAACTATTCGAGAAAATCACGAACAAATCCGTTTATTAACAAAACAGTTAAAACTGCCGACTTTTTCGGGAAAAAGTTGGGAAAAACCGGTTAACTATCTCCGGGAATTAGAGGAATATCTTACCTTCTTGGGTTCAGAGGACGAGCTTAGCCTGCGGCTTGTCGGTCAAAGCTTAGGAAGCGATGCAAAAGACTGGTGGATCGCTCGCCGAGACGTCATTAACACCTGGGAAGGGTTTAAAGAAAAATTCCTCACTAGATTCTGGGGTGAGGGAGTCCAGAGAGATATCCGCAAAGATATCGAATGGGGTTTCTATTCACCGGATTCAAAATTAACATGGTCCGAGTATGCAAATAGGAAGTTTGCGGCTGCAGTCGGTCTCCTTCCTAAAATTGCGGAAGAAGATATCGTCAAAAGCCTAATTAAACACTTTGAAGAACGGGTAGTGGTAGCTGCTACTTGCCGTAATATCCGGGAAATTGACACTTTGCTGAACTTCTTAGATGAGATGCAATCGGGAGGGAGATCGAATGCACCCAAAAACTTCCGCGCACCGGCAAATCTGAGCCGACCGCAACAATTCACTAGTAAATTCACCGAAAATAAAGATAAACAGGTGTCATGGCGTCTCGGCAGCGATGAGGCGAACACGTCGCGACCTTCCGTAGCTCGAGACACATACTTTAAGTCGGATTCGCAAGAAAACAAGCGCGACGCTGGACAACCAGCTTACGCAAATCATAAACACAGTAACTGGACAAATCCAAAAGTCAGCGCGATTTCCGAAGTAGAGCCAATCATTACAGAAGTTGAGGATGAGACAGAAGCCCAGCAAGCGGAAAACTAGAGCGCGCTGTGGTATGTGAGCCGCAAGACCCGGTGACACAGCGCGAGATCGTTATCAACGCGGCAAAAGTAAAATCACTAGAACCGAAAAATGATATGTTCGAAGATCCATCCGAATACTTAATTAAAGAAAGCAATAATTGCGAGTCACAGAGCAAACAGTGCCCGGAAGTCTATTTTAACGTCGAAGGTATAGAGGTTAAAGGGCTTATCGACACCGGGAGTCAAGTCACTTGTGTCTCAAAAGATTGGTTCGACCGACATAAAGAAAAACTAGATAAATGTGAAAGGTTGCCAGTAGTCAATTACCAGATAGTTGGAGTAACAGGGGGCAAACCCGTAAGAATCAAAGAACAATTTTATGCAGAGATAACTATCGGGAAATCTACCGATCACATTTGCTTTTTGATTATTCCAGGGCTCGGTCACGAAATAATAATCGGAATTGATACATTGCACAGGTGGAAAGCGGATATAGACCTTCGAACTAACAGACTATTTTTCCAAACAGCTTCCACCGATGTTAGTATCGAGCTGTTCAAAGCAAATCATATAGAAGATTATCAAAGAGAATCGGTACAAATCAGTAAAATCAATCTAGAAAAAATGACCGTCGATAAGATCGAAAACGAGATTAATGAGTATGCACTGACCCGTGATGAAATAGATGAGAAATTGTCTGAGTGTCAGGTACTAAATCAACTCGAACTAGATTCATTTTCAAAACTACTGATAGAGTATCAAGACATCTTTTACAAACTACCCGGTAGAGTCTCAGTTTATGAACACAAAATCAAAATTTATGAAGATAGACCTTTTGTTAGGAGATCATATCCTATACCAATGGTACACCGAGATAAAGTTAAAATCGAAATTCAGAAAATGCTCGATATTGGAGTAATTGAAAGATCATATAGCGAATACATCAATCCTATAGTAGTTGTTGCAAAGAAAACCGGTGATATCAGATTAGTCTTAGATGCAAGATATATCAACCAACTGATAGTGCCTGACCATGACTGCGCTCAATCAACTGAGGTCTTATTCCAGAAGTGTGGAAACGCAGCTTTCATGTCGAGTTTAGATCTTACGGCGAGTTTTTGGCAAGTACCTTTGCATCCTGACTCTAGAAAATACACTGCATTTATGCACGAAGGAAAAACTTATCATTTTACAGTTACCCCTTATGGGCTTAATACAAGTTTGGCTAGTTTGATTAGAGCCTTGGACTTAGTTTTGAAGGAGACGGAGCAGTTTACAATAAATTTTGTAGACGATATACTGTGTATTTCTGACTCCGTTCCGTCCCATTTGGCTCACCTGAAATCATTATTTGAAGTGTTCCGAAAATATCATATGACGCTTAATTTCAAAAAGTCAAAATTCTTTAGAGAAGAAATCGATTTTCTCGGGCATCGGATAACAAAAGATGGGATACGCCCACAGCCGGAAAAGATCGAGGCAATCAAGAAATTCCCGATACCGAGAAACGCGAAACAACTCAAAGGATTTTTGGGATTAACCAACTATTACAGTAAATTCACCAGCGCATATGCGGAAGCAACAGCTCCGTTGCTCTCTTTAATAAAGAAGGGTGCCAAGTGGGACTGGACGGAGGAAATGAAAACGCATTTCACAACAGTAAAAAACTTATTTTGCGATACGATGGTTATAAACCATCCAGATCCGAAAAGAAGGTATTATTTGCAATGTGACGCCAGCAATTATGCAGTCGGGGCAGTGCTTTATCAAATATCCGATAACAACGAGGAACGGATCGTGGGGTTCGCGAGTAGAACGATGAAGGGGGCTGAGCTGAATTATTTTACATCCGAAAAAGAGCTGTTAGCAATAGTATTTGCTCTGGAGAAATTCAGAACCTTCATCGTCGGTGCGAAGCTCACGATCCGGACCGATCATAAAGCCTTAACGTATATATTTTCGTGTAAACTCGTTAGCTCTCGTTTAGCACGCTGGGTTTTGTTCATACAAACTTATAATTTTGACATTGAATACATCAAGGGTACGGAGAATATAGTCGCGGACGTGTTGAGCCGCTACCCACCCGAACGAAGGCAGAATATTGTAGAGTCAGTAGCGGAGTTAGGGGTCCTTGCACCTCTGGCAAAAGCAATTGACGATCAATTAAGTAGGGATTTAGGAAACTATCCAATCTTACAAAAAGCAGATAAAAGAATTAATGATTTACTCGATTCAGCAAAATTAAAACTAGATAACAACTTGGAAGTCGTAGATGAAATATTATACCACCGAGAGCCAGGGGGCAGATTACGAGCCTACGTCCCTGAAGCGCTAGTAAAACAGCTCATCATAGAGTGTCACGAAATGTACGGGCACATAGGCGCCAACAAATGTTATCTCATACTTAAAGAAGGATTCTATTATCCTAAATTTGCTAAACGAATTAGACAAACTCTAGCTAGCTGCGAAAGATGCCAGAGGTGCAAGGTACCCAACAGATATAGCTATGCAAATATGCAAAACATTGTGCCAGTCGGAGTTGGAGAATTGTTATCAATCGACTACCTAGGTCCACTGCCAGCGAGCAAGGGGAACTATAAATGGCTTTTAGTCACCATAGATGCCTTCAGCAAACTCGTAAAATTGTATCCGTTAAAAGCAGCAAACGCTCCGCAAACAATAAAATGCATATTTGAACAATATATCCCAGAGTATGGCAAGCCTAAGCGAATCCAGTGCGATCATGGCACACAGTTCACATCTACAGCATGGCAAAATAAATTAGACGAAGAAAACATCAAACTAATTTATTCCTCAATTAGACATCCACAAGGAAATATCGTTGAGCGCGTAAATCGCGAATTAGGCCGATATTTCAGAACTTTTCTAACTGACAAACACACGTCGTGGATAAATTGGTTAAAAATAATTGAGAGCTGTATGAACGAAGTGTGCCATGACACCACTGGATTCGCACCTTGCGAGATCCACCTTGGCCAACGCCCTTCAAGATTCTGGGAATCTTGGCTAGTTACGAATAAAACTGACCTACCGCGTGACGCAAAATTAACGCTAGTTAAAAAGAACATAATAAGACACGGCAAACGCCGAGCAGATCGGTTTAACTCAACACATAAAATGGCTAAATTCAAAGTGGGAGACCTAGTGTTGATTAGGGCACTCAATGTTTCCGATTCAAAAGAGAAGAAGATGGCCAAATTCTTCGATTTGTACGAAGGACCCTATAGAATCAGCAGGCAAGTTGGTGAGGCCACCTATGTGTTGGAGAACACCCATACAGGGATGGAACGAGGCAAGTTCCATGTGAATATGTTCAAGCAATACATCCAAGGTGCTGAGGGGGAAGCGACGTAAAACAGTAACACCTGTAAAGAATCGGTACGACGATCCTATAGCCGAAAAACACGTACAATAGAAGGATTAACGGATTAACCCCACAAAATCGTATGACAACTCCTTATATGGTATTAAACCCATAAAGAAGGGATAAAAACAGATTATATAAGGGCCAGCTCATTACCATACGGCCTATTGTATTGTGAAATTTCGAGCAAGTCAGTAAAGAAGAAACAAAGTGAAGATGAGCAAACCGAAATATCTAGTACGTCCCCGGTATAGAGTCGGACAGCGCATCGTGCAAGATGTCGACACACAAACGGATGACAGAGGTGAACATGAGCCAGGCGATCACGTAATCGAGGGGGTTGAGGAGAGATACGAGCGAGGGCATGGAAAACATCGGAAAGGGAGGTCGACCCAGACCAAACTCAGGTACCGGCCAAACATCCGGGTAAGAGCAGAGGAGTCAAGCACACCAAGCTCGGGCGAACGAGAACAAGGGCCGTGCACTAGCCAGCAAGGGCAGACGACTACCGCCAAGCGATCAGCCGAAAACGAGGCGTGGGGTGAAGCAAAGCGACGACCAAGAACCGGGAAGCCCACCACCTGCATGCCCAAGGAGGAAGAAGAGGAAGTGGGGAGGCAACAAGCCATCCAAGAAATATTCGGAGGCCTGGAACATCTGAACGAAGGCGCGAAAGAAAAATACGAGACCCCAGAAGGATACCCGGCTCTAACCACCCCGGAATATATCCAATATTTCGAGACCGAGGACATGCAGCCATTCGACATGCCGGTGTTAGAGATTACAGAGCTCGACCTGCCAGAACCAGACCCCCTGGAGTACGAAGTGCCAGAGCTGGAGTTCTGAGGAAAAACATCGACCTCCGCCAAGGAAGAGGGTGGAAAGAAGTAAAGAACAACAACCAAGGAACCAACATCTACCGACTTCTGATCCGACCGGGACCAAAGGATATCCAGCCGCGACCGAACATCCGTCGGTAGAAGGGGGCAGATGTAACATTCCGGCTGTTCTGGCTCCTGCCGGAGCAGCCGGACAAGTGTCCATCGCGCATCCCGCGACGCGCATCTCGCGACACACGCCACGGGATTTCATGTATTACAAAATATTGCGCAATCTGCGATTCCGCACCACCCGCGATTCCGCGCAACCCGCGATTCCGTGCAAACAGGCGTTTCCGTGCATCCCACGAATTCGCGGTGGGCGCTAATTACCGGTATAAAAGGGGGTAGGTGGAGGCATCAGGTACCGATTGTGTGGCAAAGTGCCCGTCGAGTCACAACGTTAATTACTCATTAGGCACGTAGCCAAAATAGTGCGTGACCATATTTGTTCTTAAATCGCGTTTCGACACTTGCTAAAATTGAAGTGAATCAATTCGCGATTTTCGATATTGAAAAATATAAGTCTGATTAAAAATAAAATTCACATTTCACAATCTACAAAGTTTTTACTAATTTTCTAAATAAATAAAATTAGACTGCAAATTTCAAAGTCGTCTTAATTAATTTAACGACGCAATTTAACGCTTTCGAGGATTGGAAATCTTCGGATAAAATCAATAAATCAAACAAACCATCGGCTGAAATAAAACTATAAATCAACTAACTGGAAACATTGAATGAAAATTATGAACTCTAAAGAAATCTAATCTCATTCTACTTTATTATTTCTTTAATATAATATTTTTATATCATATTCTATTCTTGTTTATTCTTTATGATTTAATTCTATTCTAATTTTTATGCACGATATGCTATTTTTGTGTTTAATTCTTTTGTATCGCTTTCTACGAATGACCAAATAACTATTTAATTTCATTAAACACTATCTATTGTTAAACGACATCTATTTCTTTCAATTTCCTATTTCCTTTAAATAACAATCTTAAAACATTTCAGGTTTCCTTTCTTTAGTTTCAATTTGCAAACGACAGCTACGGTGCGGGTGTAAAACCCAATCCCGATTCTAGTTGTACAGCTTGGTACGCCTAGCGACACCCAGCTCTGTGCTAAGGCAGCAACGGTTGAGTTGGTGTGGGGTTGCAACACTGGGGAATACCCATGTCTGTGATCCTCGCACACAGCTAGCTCGGCCCGCGTCTGTCGCACAAGCTCGGTTAGCGAAGCAGATCCTCGCTCAGTCGATAATTAGCTCAAATCGGTTGAGTCCTGATTTGAGTCTGTAATAGGGTATTTTGTGGTTTTTCACTTTTTCCACCAGAGGAGCTCCAAAACATCACCCGTGACAAAGACACTCACGCGGACTAGCACCATATCTCCAGCCATCAGCTGAGATATCGGTGCAGTAAGTTACAATATATACAGGGTGGTCCATTTTAATCTCCGCAGGCGAATATCTCGAAAACTAACAGTTATAAAAAAAAAAGTTTTACACAAAACTTGAAGGGTTTCGAGGGGGAAAGATGATGCTGATATGTGTTGACTTGTGGACTTCGCCAATTCCGAGATTTCGCAAGCAACTTCGGATTTTAGATAGGGAACACATGTTTTGGTTTGGGGCATCTGATAGTGCGATGAAAGACTCATTCAAACACGCAAGCAAAAAAAATTGGAAAAAAAAATTTTGCAAAAAAAAATTGGAATAAAAAAATTCGCGAATTTTTTTTTTTTTTTTTTGCAAAAGATTGCTTTTTTGTCCCTAGCTTTCGAACACATTCATTGTTCATCACTCTAGCTCAAAATTTTTCTCGCCAATTTTGAAATTGGAAAGATTGAATGTACCAGATTATTGAAAAAAAAATCGTAGATCAATAACGCAAAGTGATGAACAATGAATGTGTTCGAAAGCTAGGGACAAAAAAGCACAATCTTTTGCAAGAGAAAAAAAAAAATTCGCGAAATTTTTTTTTGCAATATTTTTTTTCCAATTTTTTTTTGCAAAATTTTTTTTTTCCAATTTTTTTTGCTTGCGTGGTTGAATGAGTCTTTGATCGCGCTATCAGATGCCCTCAACCAAAACATGTATTCCCTATCTAAAATCCGAAGTTGCTTGCGAAATCTCGGAATTGGCGAAATCCACAAGTCAACACATATCAGCATTATCTTTCCCCCTCGAAACCCTCCAAGTTTTGTATAAAACTTTTTCTTTTATAATTGTTAGTTTTCGAGATATTCGCCTGCATCGATTAAAATGGACCACCCTGTATATATATATATATTAGGGTGGTCGTTAACCCTCCGCGGTCACCTGGGGTCCAGATGACCCCACGCGCAACTTTAAACCAAAATTACTATAACTTGTTGGCAGTCAAGATGATTGGCCTGCCCCCTAACAGTGCTTTGGGATTCCCTTTGTAAGTACAGACAAGGTTTAGATGAATTGAGGCAATAGTCACCCCGTGGCAGTCGAAAAAACAATATCGTGCGCGAGCTGGGGTCACCTGGACCCACAGTGTGACCGGCGTGTGAATTTTTTTGTCAAGAATAGTAATTTTTTTTTAATTTTTTTTCAGTCTGGGATTAATTTACGTGATGTCAATGTGACTATGAGAATCGTAAAATTTTTTTGTATCAAGTGCATATGTTTAATTACTTCGAAATTTCTGTTATCATTAAATCAGAGTGAAAAAAAAATTACGAAAAAATCACGAAATTACATTTCTCTGTTAATAACTTGAATGTGTATACAATTATTCAACCATTTTCCAAGCAACTTTTTATAATTAATCGCTCATTTTTCATAATTATCGTTCTTTATTTCACTCCAAAATGGACCCTCTTCAGATATGAGAATAAATACCTTTTTTGAAACGCCCACTATGGAACTATTTTTTTTCTCAAACTATCATATCTCAGGAGTACCACCCTAAAATTTCATGAAAAAAAATTGAAAATTGCCAAAGTTATGGTTTTTTTAGTAAAACAAGACATTTTTTACGCATTGACCCCTTGCTGATTTTTTTCCGTCATCTTCAAATTCGGTTTTGATATAATATTGATATTTCCGCATTCCAGAAGGTTCAAACTGATACCCTGATTTTATAAAAGTCATTCGGAATGATAGGGTCAATGCGGCAGCCCTTCAAACACGGGTGGGGTCACTGTGACCCCGTGTGACCGGCGTTTCACAGCTAGGGTGTGTGACCGCGGAGGGTTAAAAAAAAAAATTAATTTGGATGGCCTTCAGTCGGTTCTAAATGTGAAGAAAATTATTCTCTAATTTTTTCAGATTTTTAATTTGACTCCCTATGGACGCTATTTTCACATGAACTTTTTTTAATTCGTAAAAATCCTAGTTTGAGATGGGTCTAATTTAAATCACCGAGATTAGATCGGATACGTCTTGTGATTGTATATTACACACAGCTCGAGTTAAAAATTGAAATTATTATTTTACATATTTTAATATATTGATTAATTTATTTATTTTTTATTATTTTTTTCAATTCTCGCGTGAAAAATTAAAACTCAAATGATATTGCTAAAATTGATATTGTTTAATTCAAATATAGGTTTCTTAGCGCCAAGCTTGAATATAGTCAGTGAGTGTCTATTTGAACAATATCATTTGAGTTTTAATTTTTTTACGCGATAATTAAAAAAAAATAAAAACTAAAAAAAAAGAAAATAAAAAATAAAAAAATAAATACATTAATCAATATATTAAAATATGTAAAATAATAATTTCAATTTTTTTATTTTTTTCATTTTTTTTCAAAAAAAAAAAAAAAACTCTGTAAAATGTTTTTTTTTTCCAACTGTTAAAAAATTAAAAAAACTTTTTTTAAAAAGATCTTTTTCCAGAAATATTGTGTTTCTTCACCTCCCCAAGGCTTAAACCTTAGATTCACCCCTCACAATTCACTATGCAAAGGGCGACTGCGGACGAACTATCCTAAGAGGTCGCTCAATCGATGTATAGTTTTATCGGTAAATATCGATTAGCAAATCGTGAGAATGTTTCTCAGCTGATTCTGTTCGCAAGGTGGATCTTGAGATTAGGATACACACATTCAGCGGTCACAAAAATGAATTCGAATTTTTTTTTTTTTTTTTACACCCTAATATACAGGGTGGTCCATTTTAATCTCCGCAGGCGAATATCTCGAAAACTAACAGTTATAAAAAAAAAAGTTTTACACAAAACTTGAAGGGTTTCGAGGGGGAAAGATGATGCTGATATGTGTTGACTTGTGGACTTCGCCAATTCCGAGATTTCGCAAGTAACTTCGGATTTTAGATAGGGAACACATGTTTTGGTTGGGTGCAGCTGATAGCGAGATCAAAGACGCATTCAAATACGGAAGCATTAAAAATTGGAAAAAAAAATTTTGCAAAAAAAATTCAAAAAAAAAAAAAAAAAACGTTGACGAAGAAAAAAAAAAGAATTTATTGAAAATTGAAATTAAAAAGATAACAAAACCTCTACATAGTCGCAACCTTGACACTGGTGTAAAGGCTTAAGTCCGGCATGAGCTGGAACATGTTGTCAGTGTAATTATGTCGGGCGAACTAATGCGGTTAGTTTTTTGCGTTATATTGATCTGCGAATTTTTTTTACTAATCTGATGTATTCAAACTTTCCAATTTCAAAATTGGCGAGAAAAATTTTGAGCTGGAGTGATAAACAATGAATGTGTTCGAAGGTTAGGGACAAAAAACCAATCTTTTGCAAAAAAAAGAAATTCGCGAAATTTTTTTTTTTTTGAATTTTTTTGGCAAAATTTTTTTTTTGAATTTTTAATGCTTCCGTATTTGAATGCGTCTTTGATCTCGCTATCAGCTGCCCCCAACCAAAATATGTGTTCCCCACACGGAAAAAAGTATTGTAGCATGGCGCTCCAACTGAGCCAGAGCGGCAAGCTCTCAACTAGAAAGTAGAGGGGTTATCTTATTTTCGAGCGGACGGTTACCTAAAGTGGGGGGGAATTCTGTTTTCCTCCGAATGCGGGAGCTCAGAGCTCCCGAAACCGGGAATTCAGGATCTCTTGAAGGAATATAGTTAATATTGAGATGAAATGCTTGAATCGATGATTAGATACCGCTATTTTCTATTTCTTATTACATAATTACTTTACTATGAAATATAAATGTGTATTTAATCGATCAAAATGAAACAGTCGAATTTAAATAACCCGTAGAATAGTAAAGTTCGATAGAATAATTTCATTCTATCTATTTTTCAAAAATAAAATAGAGAATAGTGAAGGAATGTCCTTATGATAACATAACTAATAAACGAATAGACAATTTAGTACTTGGATGAAATAAAAGTTTAAGGAACAGATTATTTTATTGGGAATTTGAGGAATACATGATTTCGTCCGTTGTTATCTGTAAGGAGAATTCATGAATTAATTAGGAAAATTGATTTTCAAGTGAATTTATTTGAAAATCCATTCTTTGTACAAAGAAAATAATTACGTAATCAAGATATAATTAATTATATTCTAGTAAAATTATTTTACAACTCCATCTTCTAGTATTTTTGTTTATAATATATATCGGAAAGCTATATATTCTTCATTTTTTCGTACAACGTAAAGTAGAGGAGCGATTTTTGGTAAACTCTCGAACTTTAACAATTTGTACTCGTCAGAACGCTCAACCATATACGCGTGATAATGCTCATCAAATAATATTTCAGAGAATATTTGTACATAGAAATGAACTTCTGTCTTTATTTGAATCACTTCGAGAATTTTTCCAAATTCCTTCTCAGGCTCAGACATACTGATTGTATGATGAGATGAAAAGTATGGTATCAGAACTGTATGATGAGATGAAAAGAAACAACAAATCCTGATGACTTTTTAACAACTCGGTTATTTTCATATCTGGCATAGAATAAAAGTTCTGATCTCCTGCACCATGATCTATAAATTGTAATTATAAGGTATATTGTTATCCAGCCAGGCAAATTCATGAAAGTGAAATCATGACAGAAAATTGTAAGATTGAACAAACTTACCTAAGTGAAGTTCAATCCCAATTATGTGAGTCGTCTCGTCCGAATAGATCAAATGGTAGTAACGTCGTTACTGATTGGTCCTGCCACAGATTTTTAAATTAAGGAAACTACTAGGGCCCTCTACCTCTTATAACGTCACTTCCCATGCTCGCGCGTTCCATGTCACCATTATTTTTAAAGATTCAAATCGCAATTGGGAGGGTTTTTGGGTGGGTTTTGATCTATTCGGACGAGACGACTCACATAATTGGGATTGAACTTCACTTAGGTAAGTTTGTTCAATCTTACAATTATATTTCGTCGTCTCGTCCTCTAGATCAAATGGTAGCTGTTTAAACTAGCGATTTGGAAGTTTCAATTAGAACATTCATTTTTCAACAATATTTTTGGTTTTATTTATGTGATCATGTGATCCTGATCCTCTGTTACAGGCTAATGTTTATTTTTTTTTTTTTTTGGTATTGCAAGTGGTTTTTAATCACCTTAGCTTAGTCCTTAATATTATAAAGTTCACACAAGTTGCTTTTGCTATGAGGAACATTGACAAGAAAGTAGGAACCTTTTTTTTTTTTTTTTGTTTTTTATAATATATGTAATCTTACATTAAAATATTTATATTTGTACTTCTGATAGTTATATCTTAGTTTAGTCAGACTCGTTTAATATTGCTGTTGCAAAATCTTGTATTTCTTTCGTCGGATGATTGTAAAATCTAGAAAAAACCTGCGACTCTGGGGTCCACCCCGCTGTTTGTCGAATGGTTTCGATGTTAACTCCCTTTCGAGCTGCAGCCGACGTTGCTGCGTGCCTTGTGCTGTGTGCTGAAAAGATGTTAGTTTCGACGCCACTAGCTTTTAGTGTTTCTTTAATCCACCGACTTAGGGTCTGTGTTGTGGCTGCTCGATGAGGTTTTTTGATGGTTAAGAAAAGAAGTTTCTCATTTTTGTCACGAAGGACCTTTGTCTTCTCTAGGTAGCATAAAAGTACTGAGGCAGTACACAATGCCGGTTGCTTGTGAAAGAACGGTATTTTTAATACGGGTTGTGGCCGATTTCGACCTGTGGTCTTGATTCTGTCAGGGATAGTGATGTATACCGTGTCGTTAGACATTTTTATATTATCTAAACGGATTTTGGAAAGTGTCTGGACTCTTTGAGCCGTGACCAAGGCGAAGATGGTTATTAATTTTTTTGTAATTGATTCTAAGCTTAGATTCGAGTTTGGGGATAAAGTTGTTAAGTGATCTAGAACCGGTCTTGTGTTCCATATGTAAGAGTATTTCGGGATTTGTGGCTTTTTTGCACTAACCCCTTTGAAAAACCGTTTAATAAGAGGATCTTCCCCTAGGTCATAGTTCAGTATTAGAGAAAGAGCTGATCGATAAGTGTTGACAGTTGAGTATGAGTTAACCTTGTGAAACGTTTCGGTTAAAAAACTTAAAACCCTTGAAATGGGGGCTGTGAATACTGAAGTGTTATTTGTTTGACACCATTTCCACCAGGTTTTCCATGTTGTTTCGTATTGTTTGAGAGTTCCTTCCGTGATTGATGCTAGAGCGAGAGGTATAGATGATTCCGGCATTCCCTTTAGTAAGAAGGCTTGTCGCATAACCTCGCCGCGACCAGGGTAAGGGTCCTGGACAAGGGGTGCGTCTCTCTAAGGGGAGAAGATAGTAAATTAATGTGCGGGCGGAAATATATTGGTTCGTCTACCCACATTTCTTTAAATAGTGGGTACCAGGGCTGTGTTGGCCAAAAGGGTGCCACCAGGACCCCTTCTGCACTGTCGTCTTTTATTTTCTTCAAGGTACGCAACAGTAAGGAGAAAGGAGGGAATGCATAGAACCGTAAGCCCGTCCACGGTATTGTAAAAGCATCGATAGCATCGGATTCAGGATCTTTTTTCCAGGATACAAATCTTGGACATTTACGATTAATATTTGAGGCAAACAGGTCAATGTCAAATTCCCCAAAGGCCTGATTGATTTCTTTGAATTGTTGCAACCAGAGTATCAAGGTGTTGCAATCCAGATGTTTTGAGACACACTTTGGCAATACTCTGGAATGTGCAAGTGCGAGGCTTGACGCAACTAACAACAATTGCAGAAACAAGGCGACCTCCTTATACGTAATAAATAAGCGATGATTATAATACTCATCGTCAGAACATCAAGACCGATATTAGGGCATGTTATGCCAGATCTCAGTTAGACGTAGTAAATCACCTTTTGTAAACTCTTCATACATTAATAAACTTGAATCACTTTTGTACGACCGAGTTCCAACTCCTAATTCGACAACGGATCCTTAAACAAATCGTAGTTGTATAAAGGATCTCAGGATCCCAATTACAACAGAATGCCCAGTTCGCGAGTTCCCATTCTGTTTCAGCCGGGAGTTTCTGTGACTCCTCGTCTGCCTCGATATTCTCTTTTGATTTGATGTAGCATGCGAAGACTGAAATATCACGCGATTCACACCACTGCCATAAGTCTCTAGCTTCTTTATTGAGGTTAGGGTACTGAACGCTTCCCATCTTATTAATGCACGCTATTGCGGTGGTGTTGTCTATTCTAAGTAGGATTTTACAGGAGCGTAAGTGTCTTGCAAAGCATTTGAGACCATATGAGGCTGCCCTCAACTCGAGAGCATTTATGTGAAGTTTTTGGTCTGACAAGTTCCACCACCCATTTGCTCGTTCCCCCTTACAATATGCTCCCCAACCCGATAATGAAGAGTCCGAAAAAATTTCCATTTTATAATTGTCATTACGGATAATCCGTTGACAAGTAGGGATTGTTTCTGCCCACCATTTGAGATCTGGAGCAACCTCCCTTGAAATATGCATTCGGCCCGCATAAGAACCGTCTAGTCTCTGAAGAGCTAAGAATTTTAGTCTTTCCAACTCTCTTGTGTATAACGTCCCGTATTCTACCGCCGGGCTTGCTGCGACTAAAACCCCAATAAGTTTTGCTAGGTCTCTAACTTTACAAGTCTTTTTATTGGAAAATTCCTTGATTAAATTTCTAATGGTCTGTCTCTTTTGATCCGGTAATTTTAGACAAAAGTTTTCTGTGTCTATCAGAAAGGCCAGAAATTTTACCTGCCTGGAAGGTTGTAATTGACATTTTTTAATATTTAGTATGAAACCTAATGACTCGAGTAAATTTTGTGTTTTTTCTACATTCTTTAAGCAGCTAGCTCTAGATTTCCCTATCATGAGTATATCATCTAAGTACATGACTGACAGTAACCCTTTGGATCTTAATAGGTGGGCTACGGGCTTGATTATTTTGGTGAATACTTGGGGAGCAGTGTTGAGCCCGAAGAGAAGACACGTAAATTCATATAGGTTTCCCTGGAACGAGAAGCGTAGGTATTTCCTGAATGAGCTGGCTACAGGGATTGAAAAGTATGAGTCTTTTAAATCTATCGTTGCCATGAAACAACCCTTTGTTACTAGGCGACGTACCACCTTGATGTCCTCCATCTTAAAATGAGAGGTTGATATGAACTTATTCAATTTTTTCAAGTTTAAAATAAACCTTTTGTCTCCGTTGGGTTTATCGACTAAGAAAAAGGAGGAGATGAATTGGCCTTTACGTGCTTTACATTTTTTAATTGCTCCTGATCTATTTAATTCGCTTATCAATTTTTTGATCGTTAATGATTCTGACTGAGAATATTGAGGCTCCTTTGGAGTGATCTGTTGGAAAGGTTTATGGGTAAAGGGGATCTTATAACCTCTGACGACTGACAGCACAAAGGGGTCTGTGGTGACCTCTTTCCATCTTTCTAGAAATAGGTTTAACCTGCCTGCGATTCTTACATTCATCGTGGAGCTTGACGGTTGTTCGGTCGTTGTTTGTGCCCCCCCTGGTACGAGTTCCGGTTGTGGTTGCCTTGGTGCGCACCTTGGTTGGTCGTTTTCCTGGAGGGGCCAAAGGAGTTTAAAGGAGTTGTCGATGCTGGTTTCCAACTTTCTTTTACTGCCGGGTTGTATTTCTTGGTATTTGAGGTGTATTCGGCCTTCTTTGTTTTGATTAGGGCTTTTGAGGACCTTTCTACGTTTTGTGCATCCTTTAGTTTGTCAGCGAACCCCTCACCAAAAAGGAGAGTGTCAACCCCGCTGCCTTCTGCAGTTCTCTTAACTATTGGGTTTAAGGCCGCGGTGATGGTTGATCGCCGTGAAAGTGACATATAGTAATGTAGGTCAGTCATGATCCTTGCCGCATCACTCAGTGATAAGGGCCGATAAGGGCCGATAAGGGCCGTTGAATCTTCGTCTGTCTGTGTAACTGTTTCATTTTTTTCAACGAGCTTGGTGAGTGCCAACCCCACTGCCGCTATGGCCGCCCCTAATTGATTTTGGGAAACCGCCGACGAGTAGTCCCTTTTTACGATCGAAGAGTTTAAGGCTGACTTGACTTCTGGATTTAAGGCCGGTGCTCTTGTAAGTACACAATTTTCGGGGGGTGCGTATTTCTTGATGAGCTCTAACCGGTTTTCTTTTCCTAGCCCCACGGCTAGAACCTTTTTCCAGCGTTCCGCCAGGGCCTCATGTACCTTGGGGCCTAGCGGCCCTTCCTTTGATGAGACCTCGCCTAGGAGTGATAGAATACCTGGATCGAGTTCCGGGGTGTCTAGAGCGTCTAGGACGTTATCTCCCGGGATCGGGAGTTGTCTTAGTGGTCGTTTCTCTACCTCGCTACCTTGTCTTTCCGACCTGCTTGAAGAGTCCGTGTAGGTTCTGTAAGTATCGCTAGACGACGTGGGACTCTGGTCCCGCGAGGACCACCTGCTCGGTCCAGGTGTGTCCTCGATGTAATATCTCTTGCGAGTGTGACGCTCGTCAACACTGCGACTAGAGGATCTGTTTTGTTTCCTATGTCTTTTTTCTCTATGGCGTCTCTCGGGTCTATGGCGTCTTTCTTTGTTTCGGGAACGATGGCGTCCATCTTGAAGTTCCTTTTGTAGTTTTTGCACTTTTCGAAGTATCTTTTCTTCGAAATCGGGGGAGTTTGATCTCCCTCGTTTCTGGTGTCGAGCCCTGCTCGATTGTGAACTCATTTTTCACTTTCTTTTTTTTTTTTTTTTTTGTAACGCGCTTTTTCTAATTATTATTATTTTTCACTTTTTCGTACGTGTGGTCTGGACCACACAGAAAAACGTAATGGTGACATGGAACGCGCGAGCATGGGAAGTGACGTTATAAGAGGTAGAGGGCGCTAGTAGTTTCCTTAATTTAAAAATCTGTGGCAGGACCAATCAGTAACGACGTTACTACCATTTGATCTAGAGGACGAGACGACGAAATATAATTTGAGGTTATGATTACACCGCTAGTATCATGCTGTTAGATTCACCCACGAAATAAAAGGCAATGATAAACTAAATACGTACCTTCGAATATTGGACGAAGTTCACTCAAACTTGGATGTTTTTCGAAAAACTCATTCATTGCACTGGGTTTTCGCAGGTTGCGATTCACAAAGAAAACGTCGATTGTGCACACGCGGCCGGCGGGAAAACTATACGTCAGTTGAAGAGAGCGCCACCGCACGTCGGTATGCGCGCAATGGTTCTCTTGCTACGGTAGCTCAGAGCTCCCGAAACGGGAGGACCGTTTACTTGAACGCGCGAAATAACAAGCGAACCACATTTCGTCTTACCACACTACAAAACTTTTTTCCGTGCATCTAAAATCCGAAGTTACTTGCGAAATCTCGGAATTGGCGAAGTCTACAAGTTAACACATATCAGCATCATCTTTCCCCCTCGAAACCCTTCAAGTTTTGTATGAAACTTTTTTTTTTATAACTGTTAGTTTTCGAGATATTCGCCTGCGGAGATTAAAATGGACCACCCTGTATATATGGGGCATTCCAGCTCAACTCAACCAACCATCGACACTCATGTCTTCGTTTTTTCTTCGAAAAAACATATGTTAAAGTTCGAGTAAAAAGACAATGTTTCTGTAAATTACAGGTCTTGCATTCAATTTCTGACAGTCATAGATTTTTTGATAAATTTAGACATCAAATAATTCAAATTTTCGTCAAATTTAAATACGGAATCTTAGAGGAAAATGTGAGATACACAAAACAACCGTTATCCTACGAATTTCAACTAAGAATAAACGCAGAATTTTTTATTTATTTTTTGACCAAATTTTGGTTGATAAGAGTAAAAAATCTAGATTTTCTCGTATGTCGCCATAACCGAGTTGTATGAATTTTTTACACAAAATACTACATCAAAAAACAACATTTTCAAGATAATTGAGTCTAATTAAACCAAAGTGAACAATATAATGTTTATAAAAATGTCTTCGAATCTTGAAGCGAAGAATCAGGAAACAGAAACAAGAAGGATGAACAGGAACAAGGCGAAGAATTCCTTGGTTACTGTGAAGAAAGTCCCAAGTACTGGAACAGGAAGCGCTTGGAGGGGTCAAAGGAACAAAGACTGGAGGACTCGAGGTTTTCCAGAAAGGTCCGCGATTCTAAACTCCAGTGGGGGTCCAACTCCAATCCTCTTCGAAATGAATCAAATAACGACCTAGATGGAAGGACAAATTTTAATCTCTCGAAATAATATGGTCATCAATTAGAGTTTTTCAAAAACTTTTAAAATTCTATTTTTCTTTTTTTTTTTCAAAAACTTTAAATGAATCATTTATTGAATAGGATTTGTCTGTTAAAAAATATTCAATAAGTATATGAGTTAATAAATCATTTGTTAAATATGAATGAATCTTATTAAATATTAACAAATCCTTCTATCAGTGTACTACCAAAAAAAAATTATTAACAGATTGTCACATCTGTCGTGTCAAAGTTTAGCTAGAAATAAAAACTTGTATAAACTACTGTTGCAAAATATGTTTTTTAATGAAAATAATAAGTTAATAGTAGGTTCCCGAGGGAAATAAAGTGAATCGAAGCGAAATTACATGACTCAAGAAAAATATATGTATTCTGAAAACACAGGTCTGCACTAGAGATAAGCTAAAGGCAAGACTGATTTGTTTTACAATATTATTTGTTGACGCAGCAACCGAGGTTCTTATATTTTAAAAGATCTCTTTTATCATATAGACTACTAGATACTGATTAAATAGGATAAATGGAATAAGGGTGATTTTACCCAATGTAACAATACCTTCAGCATGCCCAGGAAGACTAAATCATGCCACGAATCTGATACACCAGTCTTGGTAAATTATGACAATACTATATTTATAGGTATGTCATACTTTAGCTTTCCTTTGACTCGTTCGACCTGTATGCCTAAATACGTAGTCACGTACTCATTATATCATCATATTATTACGAACAATCCTCAGTCGGAGTCACACTGTCTGAAAAGCAAATATAATACTGTTACGCTGCGTGAAACGCCCTATAGCTCTCAAATTATCAATATGTAATTCGTATAATCATCTAGTATAGCTATGAGATAAATGAGCTACTTCAAAAACATAGGAGTTAGGTATCCAGATAAACAATTATTATTGTAAAGACAAGTCAGTCTCGTTCTAGACATTAACTCGAACACTTGTATTCAAATATAACCTTTTTGCTTTTACCAATTTATTTGTGTCTTTTGAGTCACTTATTTCGCTCGTGAACTCACTACTTTATCTCTCAGGTAACTCATCAAGTTACATTTGGTGTCAGGAGTGTGATCGTTTCGAGCCCGATAAGTAGATTCGTTTTGACACATTTCTTTTGGTCCTTGCTTATTGTTTGGATTTGAATCTACAAGCCTTCCACGATCTATTTTCCCTGAGAATTTCTCTTTAAAAAAAAAAAAAAATATCTGCCCAATGATGAGCAATAGAAGAAATACTCGTCGCCAAGCCTCCCCTGTTCCTGCTGCCGCTGACCGGCCGATTCAACCTCCACGAGAGGAAGAACCTGCGATGAACCCGATAGCTGCCCTGGTGGAACTTTTGCAGCAACAGACTGCCCAACAAGCTGCTCAACAGGCCGCTCAACTAGCCCAACAGGCCGAGCAGCAACAGCTTATGTTACAGATCATTCAAGATCAGCGGGTAGAACGCGAGCGCTCTGAAGGGAGACTGATCGAAGTACTTCAAGATCAGCAGCAATCCTTCTCTCAGATCTTTTCCACGCTGCGGAATGACTGGAGAGGATCTGGAGGCGAGCCCCACCGAATCCAGTCCATAGCAGCCCCAGTCCCGTCCACTTCCTTTACCCAACATCCCTCAACCCTAAGGTCTGTGCCGATTATGACGGGAGACGAAACTCTCCCACCTTTGCCTATTGTTCCGACGAATGAGGTGGTGACCTTAGTCGCACCACCCACTCAGTCAAATTACAACGCTTTTAATACTCAGAACCGCGTTGCTAGATCAGAGACTTCTTCTAATTCCTCGACAGTCAAGGTGGCCACGTTTGACGGCACTAGTCCCTGGGCCGATTACCAGAGGCAGTTTAATTTGATAGCAAATATTAATGGCTGGAATAACCAAGTAAAGGCCGCAAATTTAGCAGGAAGTCTTAGGGGCCAGGCGCTAACGATCTTGTCCACTTTGGCTGACGACGAAATTCAGGACTTTGAGAAGCTTAGTTCAGCCATCAACCTTAGGTTTGGCAATGGTCACCTGACCAAATTATTCTTAACTCAATTTAATACGAGGCGCCAGCGTCGAGAGGAGGATCTTGCTACTCTAGGACACGACGTAGAACGTCTTTCTAGAATAGCTTTACCAGCTTGTGATGAAGCCACCCGTGAAACACTCGCGATCGATAGATTTATAAATTCAATTCTTGACTCTGAACTTAAACACGCCCTGAGTGTAGCAGGACCCACCTCTCTACGCGAGGCCATAATAAAAGCCCTAGAATTAGAGGCATTAAACAAGCAGTATCTAGAGACTAGTCGCGTTAGACAAATAGAAGTGGAGAGGCCAGCCCCCCAAAAGCAAAAAGAGAATGAGCAGAAACATTTTTCCGCTGAGCAGGACCATAGATCGACCGCGATGAAAGATTTTAAAAATAGTCTTGAATGTAGATACTGTAGGAAACGCGGACATAACATAGAAAATTGCTTTATTTTACAAAGAAAGAATCGATCCGAAAATAATTCATCTAATCAAACCTCTTGGAGGAATAATGACAATAGTTTTAACTCGAACGCAAATCAAGACGCTGGTCCTACCCAGGGGAAGAGAATGCTCCCTTTTGATAATTCACAATCCTCCAAACAACAAAAAAACTAGTCTCCGATGATTTCGCGGGGCGGGAATCATCACTAGGAACGGATAGGAAAAGCCCTGTAGAAAAGCATTTATTAATTAGGAGTTTAAGGCAATCCGGTCTCTATGCTCATGGATCGATCGATCTTTAGTTGTAATTGTTTTGTAGAGACTAGAAGGAGAATGGGCGGTTTCGAGGAATTAGAGGCTCATTTATTGACAGAAAATGTTAGGATTCTTACTGAGGACTCGGCTGATTTTGAAGTAGATTTGATAGTTTATTTGAGGGTATCCCCAGAAACTTCGTTTGCTAGAGTCAATTCACGCGCTCGGAGCGAAGAAGAGAATATTCCATTAGATTATTTGACGGTCTTACACGAAGTCCACGACGACTGGCTCATCCGCGGAAAGTTTTCAGCTCTTCCAGCACCAGTCTTCGTGATAGACGCCGAGGCATCAGCTGATGACGTCTATAAAGAATTCAGTGAGGTTATGGGAGCGTAGCGATTTGACAGGACAACAGGTTAGATTGGTTGATTGAACTAGTATTATCTTTGAATATGGATCCATTCGAGGTATCGAAACCGAAATCCTGAACTTGGTCATTTTATCCTCTGTTTATCAGTGTTTTGTCTATTTCTGGAGCTTCTATGATTTTCGATGTACCGACTTCCCGGACTTTCATTCCTGCGGAATTTTCACCAATCATTCTAATAATCTTCTTTTGTTTTCTTTTGTATGTCCGGTTCCTCGCTTCCACGGGGTTATTATAGATTCATAAAAGAATTATAGATCTATTTGTTTTTCGATTAGAAGAGAGTTCCCCGTCGATTAGGTTTCCATTTTCTCAACGTTCTCTCCTGTCAGCTGATTCAGTTTTCTTTTTCTTTTTAACTGACGAGATCTGAACGTACTCCTTTCAATCATTTTTAGGGTTAAGATTTAACCGTTTCTTCCTGAGAGTTCTAGGTTTCTCTCAAGTTGTTAAAAAAGAACTAGGATAACCCTCATCGTGGAGAACTCGGACCAGGATGAGACACGGGCTTACCCCTGCCTTTTGGATCCACCTGGGAGCGTTTCTTGATCCCTGATTCGTGTTTCCTTATTGCTTGTTTCCGGATGCACCTGACTTTCCTCGACAAAATCAAGAACCCAACGATTATCCTAATTCCGGCTTGACAGATAAGATCGTTCCGATTTTCTAATAATTTGATTTATCATTTCTGATTAATTTCTTTAAGTATTTTACAAACAAGCAATAGATTGATTTACGATTTTATTATTATTTCAAGAAACTAACATTTGTCCTCCAATCTAGGTCGTTTAATCAAACTTTTTGAAGAGGTTTGGAGCCCGGTTCTTCAGTCCTTGGCCCCTTTTCCCTCCAGCCGTTTCCCATTACAATACGCAGGACTCGACTCTTTTCATCCTGATCTTCATTCCTGTTCCTGATCTTCATTCCTGTTCCTGATCTTCATTCCTGTTCCTAATCTTCATCCCTGTTCCTGGTTCCTGTTTTTGAAGATTTTTATATGCACCGACCGTGCACCATGTTGTGATATTTAAGTAAACTCGACTATCTTCCTGTGGCTTTCTGTGGTTTACCCAGGAGACCAAAGGTTAGACCGGATAGTGATAGGGAAATCGAACTGATTAATTTTCGAGCCACAGCTCAACTTTCCCTATGAGAGTAAAATGCTAAATTCCCTTTTTGCCAATATTTTAATTATTTCAAGAGTCGGGACGACTCTTTTGCTAGGGGGGGAGCAGTGTTACGCTGGGTGAAACGCCCTATAGCTCTGAAATTATCAATATGTAATTCGTATAATCATCTAGTATAGCTATGAGATAAATGAGCTACTTCAAAAACATAGGAGTTAGGTATCCAGATAAACAATTATTATTGTAAAGACAAGTCAGTCTCGTTCTAGACATTAACTCGAACACTTGTATTCAAATATAACCTTTTTGCTTTTACCAATTTATTTGTGTCTTTTGAGTCACTTATTTCGCTCGTGAACTCACTACTTTATCTCTCAGGTAACTCATCAAGTTACAATACTATAGTACCGTCGAATGTAGTGTAGTTAGTGGAAATTGAAAAATGATAGAGTGTTTCAAGGGAGAGATGACGCTTGTAGTTCCATTTACTCTTGTTCTCATACTTCTTTACCCGGAAAATCAAGAGACTATTCTTTTCAAGCAGTTATGATGAAAAAGTATCGCAGAAAATAACGCCAGCAGTCTATTACTCATTTTTCGTTAACCTGCAAACAAAAATCACTTGTAACATACAGGGTCTAATTATTTACGAAAAAGTCTGCACATTTCTTATCCTCAGGTCAGCCGTTATACCAATAGGCTGTTATTTGTTGTTAGTAATAGAAACAAATGCGCAGTTTTTTGTCAACTTGGGAATATGAAACGGTTGCTTGTTCATCAAGCAATATTTTTGACTCTATCTACAAGGCTACCTACAGGCCGCTTTAAATCTGGAGATTGAGTATCCGTATAGGTCAATCCGTATAGGTATATTAGATGAAGACTGTACTACGGTGATCATCTTCACAATGCTTGAACATCAATTATTTGCTACTCAGGTAATGACGAGTATTTCCAGGAGACGCCACGAGGAGGCTAACTGACAATGTCTCCCACAAGGTTTCCCTTGCATCGACCTGCTCAGTCACCTCGTGAAAGAGATGTGAGACTGCGACGAGTCGACTTGCTCAGTCACCTCGTGAAAGAGATGTGAGACTGCGACGAGTCGACCTGCTCAGTCACCTCGTGAAAGAGATGTGAGACTGCGACGAGTCGACCTGCTCAGTCACCTCGTGAAAGAGATGTGAGACTGTGACGAGTCGACCTGCTCAGTCACCTCGTGAAAGAGATGTGAGACTGCGACGAGTCGACCTGCTCAGTCACATCGTGAAAGAGATGTGAGACTGCGACGAGTCAACCTGCTCAGTCACCTCGTGAAAGAGATGTGAGACTGCGACGAGTCGACCTGCTCAGTCACCTCGTGAAGGAGATGTGAGACTGCGACGAGTCGTTCGATCCGATCCGAAAAGCTGCAAACAAACCAAATAAAAAAGAACAAAATAATCTCACAGGAAACGGTAGGTAGTCTGGTTCTAAGATAGAAAACTTAAAATTTTTGACGAGAAAAATTTATCCGGCGTCTCGGGAATCGAAACCGAGCCTACTGGCTGCCAATCCGGGGGCTTATACCCACTAGACCACCTGGCCGCCTTCAAATTTATCTCGTCATTTTTCAAGTCTAGTTCGTGTGCTTGGTATTTAGACCGGGGGATAGTGACAGATTTTGGGATACGATTTTACTCAGTATGCCTTTCAGATGACAATATTATCCGTATATCCTCATGATAATAATGTATGAATTAAAGAGTCGTCCTGGGTTCTTCATATTAAAAAATGATTCGTCATTTATGCGAAAATTATGTGTTTTGGTACGATTTTAATCAGGCTGCCATGTGTTTTGTAATGAAATTCAAAATAAAAATCCCTCCGAAAACCATTGGCATACCGTTAGGGTGGGCCCGAAGAGCTGGTATGGTCACGTGAACTTGTATTTGAATAAGGAAATTTTCTGCGTTTTTAAACAGGCTGCCACTGATAAGTATACAAGTTCTTGTTATAAAACTGCTTGAGGAAAGATGGCATACCGATTGCGTATGTTCAACTACTGTTTACATTGCAAAAATTTTCTACAGTTACGGAATAACAATTCGTGCTCCTAGTCAGTACAAAATTTTGTCAATTTAAACAGTGCTAGGGCATACGCAATCGGTATGCCATCTTTCCTCAAGCAGTTTTATGACAAGAACTTGTATACTTATCAGTGGCAGCCTGTTTAAAAACGCAGAAAATTTCCTGATTCAAATACAAGTTCACGTGACCATACCAGCCCTTCGGGCCCACCCTAACGGTATGCCAATGGTTTTCCGAGCAATTTTTATTTCGAATTTCATTACAAAACACATGGCAGCCTGATTAAAATCGTATCAAAACACATAATTTTCGGAAAAATGATGGATCGTTTTTTAATATGAAGAACCCAGGACGACTTTTTGATCCATGCATTATTATCATGAGGATATACAAATAATGTTGTCCTCTGAAAGGCATACTGAGTAAAATCGTATCCCAAAATCTGTCACCATCCCCCGGTCTAATTGTACGTTATGAATTTCGTCGGCTCGGGTTCGATTCCCGAGACGCCGGTTAAATTTTTCTCGTCAAAAATGTTAAGTTTTCTATCTCAAAATCATTCTTCTTCGGCGAATACACCACCTTCGGTGGTATTGGTTGTATTTAATTAAATATAACCAATAAAATAATAGGTATAAAAGACGTAAGTCTTACCTTACAAGTGTTAGTGAGCCCGTGTGCTCACTCACTAACTCAAAGTCAATACATGTGCTTAAGCGACGAAATTCATAACGTACAATACCAAGCACACGAACTAGACTTGAAAAATGACGAGATAAATTTGAAGGCGGCCAGGTGGTCTAGTGGGTATAAGCCCCCGGATTGGCAGCCAGTAGGCTCGGGTTCGATTCCCGAGACGCCGGATAAATTTTTCTCGTCAAAAATTTTAAGTTTTCTATCTTAAAATCATTCTTCTTCGGCGAATACACCACCTTCGGTGGTATTGGTTGTATTTAATTAAATATAACCAATAAAATAATAGGTATAAAAGACGTAAGTCTTACCTTACAAGTGTTAGTGAGCCCGTGTGCTCACTCACTAACTCAAAGTCAATACATGTGCTTAAGCGACGAAATTCATAACGTAGTCTGGTTCCATTGCAATCAAGAGAAGAGAAAAAGATAGTAATAGACTAGAATGTCTTATTTAGAAACGGAGAGATCCGGGGGTAGTTATTAATTTGCGGGTCATCCCCCTCGCGTGACCCTGATTTCAATGAAGAGATTAAAAACAGTAGATGGAGACAGAAAGGACTGAAGACAGTTTTCGTGGACTAGAACTACGGACTTGAAAAGGTGGACAATACTTTGCTCTCTATTATTCCCAAAAGATGTTTCCTTAGTTTCATCACGTCCTTCGAGTATATAGCATGCACAGGGTTTCCACCCAGCGCTACTGTAGTAGCGAAAGCTGCTGCAAATACTCCACAGCTGGAACTGTCTGGCTGGTTCTGGACTGATGGAAACACGACATTTTCAGTGTTCAAGTCCGGGTACCGTGATGAAATGAACTTTTTTTCCTCCGCTTTCAATGACTGATAGCCGGCACAGCCTAGGCTGTCGTACACAAAGAGTTGAGTTCCATCAAAATGAAGACACCGCCAATGCCTAAATGCATTGCCACCGATAATGTGGATATCTTGCGATGCACTGCACGAAGGTTGGATGAATCGCGGATGTGATAGCCAAAGCGAGGTTGCCGTATTAAACTGGGACGTTTCTTTGACTACTGATAAAAACTGATCAATCGACGTATCATTCAGCAGTGAATTTTGTGACAACACATCTTTTCTGATCTTGTCAATGTCTACGTTTTTATTCACCGATTCCAGAACGTCAATTTCCGCTTGGGTAGGACTCTCAGTGACATCCTCGGCTGATGTCGCGACGACCCATGCGATCCCATCGTGCTGGCATTCCCTCGCAGCTTCAGCGGGCGCGACGGCCACAATCCCCCGTGACTGTTGGTCCGAATGTGTCGAGTGTTGCCCGACCTGTGGTAATACAACGAAATCATGCCCATGATCAGAACTACGGTTCCTTATTGTTATCGACGGAACTCGTGATCTTTTCTTGGGTCGACGGATTTCTTCATCTGAGGATGCTACGAAATATAAAACTCCTCTTCTGAAAGTACGTTCACCTATTACCGTAGGCATCACTCTGGGTTCCTCTTCGGAAACATTGGATTCCCCCTCCGTCGCAGTCACGATCCAAGACTCTGGATCACTCGAGTCAGTTCTACTGAGCCTTAAAGGTGCAACTTTTCGAACTCGGTCGGATCTCGTATGTTCCAATTCGCTTTCAGTGTCTGTGCTGATCGCTTGGCGAAGCGGACCGTCCTCGTTAACTTTTCCAGTTGTTTCCATCGCTCTTGTACGCTGCGTGCTTCTTTTAGCTTCCGATGCCTGAAGAGCCGGCTGGTCCCCTAGTTGCTGAGCTTCCAGAATGTATTTGGGATCACGGATGCGCATTCTACGAGTGTATCGTCCGTCTACGATTTCCGGCAGGACGCACTCCTTGTAAAACCGAATCAGGTACGGTTCCATTCGATCATTCCAGAATGCATCATCCCGTGGTTGACGTGCACCAGACCTCTACGCGTCCAAACAGCGAAGTAGCAAATATTGGCGAGCGTTATGTGTAATTGTCCCTGTACCTGATAGTAATAATGATGCGACGTGTTCATCTTTGACGGATCATTCGTGTCGAAGTACTTCCAGATGTCCGTGATGCGATGTTTAATTGCGGATTCTGGATCGTATTCTCGAGCCTTAAATGGACATTTCACTTCGACTATGGTGGTATCGTCGATGATACCATCTGGACTGGCACCAAGAAATTCAAGTTTAGAATCAAGAAACAATCAAACTGTTTGATCGTTACGGGATCGCCCTTCGCTGACAACACCTGTTGCAGTTTTTCGATGGCTTTGGATTCATTTGTACAGCCCCAGACCATACCGGGAGTGCTTCTCACTGACGGGTACAGTAAATTCTGCACCTTAGACGCACACGATGTGTTTGCTCGCGACCGACACACCATACCGAAGTTCGAAGCAGTCAGTAGTTTCCTTCGCGTGGATTGCCAGAGAGCATTGTCGGCTTGCCCCCTTGTACTGCGTTCAATTTCCACGCGATTTTTTTGATTTTCCAACAGTCGGTTCTGATGTAGCACCGCGAGATCGTCGTACGCGCTATCCTCAATATCTGGCTTCTCCGCGTTTGGACCGTAATTTTTGTCGAGGCCTCGTTGCTTCCTATTCCTAATACGAGAGGAACTCGGTACTTTGAGCGCTTTAACACGCACGGCATTGTTGCTTATTATGAGCTGGCGCCGTAATTCTAAAGCAGTCATCGTACTAGGCGGCTTATGCCCCTCACTTTGGTGGAGCTTCGAGGAGACACTCTGCGTGTTGTGTTGCAGAACAGCGCCAGAAGCTCTGCCCTGGAAAGATCCCTTCAAGCCCCAGTTGATCCTTTTTCCACCTGTGAACTTGCACACTATGGTATTGAAGGATTCTGCGATGTTGTTAGTGGCGTCGTATAGTAAGCTGTTGGCATGCAAACTCAAATGTTCTAAAGCCGCTTCCATTTGCTGGAAGAGTCCTGCTTTTTTGAGCTCATCGACGGCAGTTTTTCCTTCGACAGTGGTCTCCTGCTGACAATATCCTTGCAGCTCGTTGCACCTAGTGTGGTCACCGAAAACGTGGTTCGGTGCATTCTGCACATCGGCTTTCAAGAGCTCAATTTTACGAGCCGTCGTAGAATCTCCGGCTGTATCTCTTTGCCGATGCGCTACTGACAGTTCAATGGCTTCCCTGAACTGCAGCACAGTCCCGCGTACCATCGTCTTTAGGCGGGAAATGTTTCGGCCTTTGGTGTTGGCTACCTCGGTGATTTTTCTAGCCAAATTTAGGTGTAGATGGTTGACGCATTCTTTCTTCTCCACGATCAAGCCGAACTCCGCATACGGGTCGTTATCTAAAATCGATTTATAGACACTACTGTCCCCATCTGCGACCAAAGTCCTGTATATGAGTCCGTGCATTTGCATACTCTTCTTGAAACCTTCTAATATCGCGTCGCTCTCCATCCCTGTGGATGCTTGGTCACGGCCCCAATTTTTGAAGCAGACGTGATCCTTGGGTGTTGTTTCATGCCGTGCAGCCATTTCACAAATACAGTAGTATTTGTTGCGGACTCCGATGAATATTACCTTCTGGGTATGCTGGTCGATGATCGCAGCAACACCAGAGAGGGAATCATATTTTCCCGTTTTGAGCCGCCTTTTCGAATGCTGCAATGATCTCGAGGTCGTATTTCGCGTAGGTATCCGACGACATACAGGGGATACTCATACAAGACAAGAGTTCCTCGAACTGCGAAAACCCAATTCCCATGGCGTAGGTCCCCGCGACAGCACTTCGATTGATGTCCATCGCTTGGCCGTCCTTACGATTTGTCCAAATGTCATCTTCAAAATTGCATACCTTGCACCGAAAGAAGATTTGCGTTTGCAAACCGATACGTTTGGAGTTTGTTTGTATGAGGTCTCGAAATCCGCAAATTGAAAGCGGGTTATGATTGTCGAATTTTTCATGCAACTGCTCCAGCAAGTATGTCACGTCAACGATGTACCCGCCTTCGAGCGCTACCTCTTCTCCGCAAATACCATAGTTTATACTGTCTTTTGATGGAAGCGAATGCGGTTCCACTTGTAACGCTTCTTCGAACGGAGGGTCTAATGCTTGATGCGGTTTCAAAGTTGGCTCATTCTGTGTCGGTCCGTCGAACGGAGGGCCCGATTTCACCTGTGAAATAACGTTCGCCGCTTTGACTGGCTGATGCGTGTTTGTTGCGCGACTTTGTTGCCATCTATATGTATATAAATCATGTGTTGGTAATAAACACTGGTATGAATATTTACGATATTTCTGCGAAATTAATTATTCAGGAGAAGGCGCGACAGGGTGGACAGAAAGGTGAAAAATCCTAATTTTACCGACATTTAATAGTTGTAATACCTACTCTACAACAATATTATTGAATCGATAATATTATACCGGAAATCACAAATATTGACACTACCTACTCGTCAAAATTTCTGTCTTTCATCTGTAAAAAAAAAAAAAATCAAATTCTATGGACTACATATCTTTCTTTAGGTAATTGCGGTTATTACCTATTGAATGTTCAAAGTACAAACAATGCTGCGGACGTATCTATACTATCCCGTTTTTTTTTCAACTTTTTTTTTTTTACCTCCTACAAACTTGGAAAAGTGAATTTTTGGTGTAAAACGAAGCCTCGTGGAACTGGAGCCCGGTAGCTCAATTTTAAAAGATTCCGCATTCGGTTTGAACTTTTGCCATTTGATTGACATAAAATTCTTGCTACACAAACACTCTCATAAAAATATCACGAAGACTATGAAGCTAGAAAGCTATACTTCGTCTCATTTGGTATAGGTAATTGAATTCACTACAAAAAAGGTCTGATCTATGTTAGATCTAAAAATTGGAAAAAAATTATGAGAAATTTATTCATCAAATAAAACTCAAGTTTAAGCGTCGGTAACAAGTACGAGATCGATTTCTAGCTCTAAAATAGATCAGACACTTTTTTGCAGAGAATTCAATTATTTACAAAATGAGACCAAGAACAGCTTTCTCACTTGCACGGTTTTCGGGATATTTTGATTAGAGTGTTTATCTAGCAAGAATCTTGTGTCAAATGGGAAAAGTTGTACAGGCAATAGGTAATATTGCATTGCACTAAATGACAGGAGTTATTCATTTTTTTTTAATTAGGTACAGTATCTTGTACTGAATATAAAAATTTCTACCCCGGAAGTGCCGTCGTTTTGAGAAAAACTTTATCTGCCAATAGCTCCGTTATCGTGCAATTTGTGCCAAAAATCGTAATGACCTTTCTTGTAGGTAATTGAATTTCCTATTTTTTTAACTGAATAATTTTTTTTTTTTTTTTTGTTTCACTTACCGTTTACGACTTATGAATTATTTATTGACTCGGGAAAAAAAAAAAAAAAAAAATGAAGAAAAATAGAAAAGTGTTCAACCCGGTTCAACCCAGAAGATAGGAAATTTGATTATTCTTGTAGGTAATTGAATTTCCTATTTTTTTAACTGAATAATTTTTTTTTTTTTTGTTTCACTTACCGTTTACGACTTATGAATTATTTATTGACTCGGGAAAAAAAAAAAAAAAAAAATGAAGAAAAATAGAAAAGTGTTCAACCCAGTTCAACCCAGAAGATAGGAAATTTAATTATCTACAAGAAAGGTCATGACCATTTTTGGCCTAAAGTACACGATAACGGAGCTATAGGCAGATACAGTTCCCTGAACAACAGGGCATCTCTCGGTTCCGTCATGTGTGATTTTGTTACACATAACAACCTGTTTCAGAGCAAGTCAGTTGCTTTCGACGGAATGCTGCCGGCAGGCTACCAAAATAAAATCAATGGGGTCATTTACTCACCGGTGTTCTATCGCTATCTTAGCTCTGCTCCGAGATGACAGCCGCCGAGCAGAGTAAGCACGATTTTCACGTGAAACAGAATGTTCCTGCATTTCTGTGGAACGAGGATGGTAGCACAATGATGCGCTTGATTTGGAAATTCCAAAAAGAACAGGCGAGCAAAGCAGTTTCCGATGATCAAGACTAGTTCGCTCTTGAAGACTTGAAGTCTTCTTCTTCTTCTTCTTCTTCTTCTTCTTTTTTTTTTCCTTGGAACCATGACATATTTTTTTAACATCTTCCACCAAATAAGAAACTTTCAATGAGAAATCTCTCTAATATTAAAAAAAAAAAAAAAAAAAAAAAAAAAAACAACTCATTGGCATCATATGGGATTGTTGAAAACTGACAAATGATTTAGAAGAAAAAAGAAAAAAAATTGTTTGTCGGAAAATAAAATTTCCAAGGAAAAAAATTAATTTTTCAGAAAAATGGCTAAGGAACTTTCGATCCCAATTTCGACGAGGAATAACCACTCAAGAGATTCGTAACTAATTCTGAATCACCCTGTATAGAATTGTCAGACTTGCTCATATGGACTGTGGACATTTTACACATGTTTTTATCTGTACTATGTCTATGCTTCATGTAAATGCTTGTATGCCCTGCCTTGGGTTCGCCTGTTGGGTTTTACTTATAAATAAATAAAGAAATAAATAAATATACAAAGTATAGCCGATCCTGCGACGGCGAGAGACGAGGAATGGGGATAGTACAATAATGAGCAATTACTCCTATAGGACTGTGCTCATATTCGTACTTCACTGAGCTCTTCGTACTTCCAATACCGATTATGAAGTATGTATTACAGTAACGATAAAAAAATTTGTGAAAAATGATAAACATCTGACATCTGACTTACTTTACCTTACGTTACATTACTTTATATTTTCTAGTGTAACTGTCTGTTTTTTCTATCGCCCTAACTAGGTTCGCCTGTTGGGCTTGTAATAAATGAATAAATAAATAAATGAATAAACGAAAGGTCTGGGAGCGATATAATATTTTTTTTGGTATCAGAGCCATACAATTTGTGTTTACGGTTCATTTGATTTATCTCTTTTACGGTCTTGTGACGAAAAATAATAATGTAGTTTATTTGGGTTCTACGAGTTGTTTTGCTTCACTTTCGCACATTTTTTGGAGTACGAATGGGATTGAAAATTGAAGATGAAAAACGGTCCACCTTGAGGTACAATTTGACAATTTATTAAACTCACAAATTTATTGTACTTACTGCAGCCACAGTTTCTTCCTCCTCTTCTTCTTATTTATTTTTCTTCTTTTTTTTTTTCTTCTTTTCCTTCTTCTTCTGTCAAGCGGTTTCGAACAGCAATGAACAATCTACGGATACACGCCAGCCAGAAAACAAATTTCGCGGCCGATAGCGGAACCTAGAGCCTGCGCGCGCATGGAAACACGGACCCGGCGTCTCAGTTTACCATTGACGTCGCGTGTCGGGGAGAGTGGCTCTCGCTTACCGTAGAACCGCGCTGTGACGATAATCCGATTGCGACGACCCTGTCTGCGAAATTAGGCTGAGCCCGGGACTGTCGCAGGTATGAATCTCGATCCCGATCCCGAACCGTTGACATTCGCGAGCTCCCGGTACACCAAAGTGTATAACGATGAAATTACCGCATCTCGGTCGTGCCAGAGATAAGCGTAACTTCATAATAAGAATACTTTTCGTCGTCTTTGACTTATCAAATTATATTATAATATATTATAGCACCTGGTATTGGTGTCAATAAAGTATCGGACCGAAACCGAACACCAATGGGGTAAACTGCTTTTTCCTGAGAAACTAAGCTCGAAGTAAGGCCGATTTTACCCCGAGGTAAGTGAATCACAATTATCGCATATGATAATTTGTTCTTGAAAATGTAAATATTCGCGAGAACAACGAAGAAATCAGTAACATAACGATAAAATGCCAGAATAGATCAATATAATCATAGAGTCATATCGAATAGATGTGATTGAAAACTATGCGGAAATATTAGTGACGAATAAATAATCGCCCGATTTGGGTGCCATGCTGTGGGTTCTATCTAAATTGACATTTTAGAGTTGGCGTTGCAATCAGAAAATATTACTCACCCACAGAAACTGGGCATCACTATGCCAAGAGTGATCCTGGCCAAAGTTTCATAGATGACGAAGTTTGCAGCGACGCCTGGCTGAGCCGTTCAGAAGCTGACAGAGAATCTCCTACTCGGCACCGACATGCTGCCACCGGCGGACTGACTTCAGGTATCCGTACGCCTCGAAACCTCCTCTCCTTTCATCACTGTAGTGCTGGTCCACTTGGAAAGCTTTTCTTCTAACATGACAGCTAGTAATTGCCAAAGTCAGTATCGAAGAATATGCTGGGTGCAACAACAAACAACTTCCTTCGGCCCATGTAACATTGGAATTTGTCAACTTACATAGCACCTAAGTCACACTATTTGATTGTATTTTCATTTTTGCCAATGTGAAATCTAAATCGTGTTCGCGAGCTTCATAGAAACAGTTTTATCAAATTTGCATTCCAGACAGCGGTGCTTCAAACAGATTGGATCTTTCAGCTTCGTTGGATCAGGAATACCGAACGTCAAGAAATTGGAATGCTGAGCGAGGTAGATGTCATCGATTATACTGAGATGGCACTGTTTTATAAAAAATTAGGAGAGTCAACCGTCAGAGTATCGTCCGAAGCAAAGAACCAAATCGATTGACTCGGTAAACCGATACTCTTATAATCCTACGCAAAGAGAAAAATAGATTTTCAAGTTTTATGCAGTAAAATTTCTCGATTTAACTGTCACAATTCTGACATTCCTACGACCACTTTCTTTACAGTTGTGATCGTTATACGCGTTAGAGGTGGCTCGATGGACTATCGAACCTCCGATCATGCTGCAGACTCTACGATGAAGTCCTCCGGAGCCTATAATCGCGACTTCGAAAGGTTTGCTGTGGTCTCAAGGTTAACCGAAGAGCTTCAAACTTGGAAAACTCTAAACTGGTATTACGAAATAAGTAACGCAGCAAAATTCTAATAGTATTCCCTAGATTGTTTGTAATATTGTAATCAATCGAATGGCGGAATGATGACAAAAGAAATTTTTTCGTCGAGTTTCACTTTGTTGCTTCTTTTGTGACACTATTTTCAATAAGTTCTGTAAGTCTGAATAGTTTCTTGCTTATCTTTTCAGAGTCAAATGCATGAATTCCGCAAGATTGTTTCGTCGCGGAGTGATGAGCATCATCAGGGGCTCGGGGAGCTCGTCGAACTAACTTGAATGAGTGTAGTGATTCGAGCAATTTTTCATTCGGGGTTATTGTGCTAGGAGTTCATTAATGAGTTTTATACAATTCGAAGCTATCTTTCCCTGAGCTATGATATTGCAAGTCTTTGCGCTTTATCAATAATTATTGTGTGAAAGGTATTCTACGCCAACTCAGCAGCATTTCACCCTGACCCTCTACGATCTGTTCTATCATTCTTTTCATCTTATTCAGCCTACCGATAAACGTAATCTAAATTTTTTCCAGATTTTTCGAACCAGCCGGTCTCTGAAAAGAACCTGATGAACTTTGCTTCTCGAGAAAAAAGAAAACGCCCTTTGGAAATTTTTCAAAAAATTCATCAATGTTCTGTGCCACAAAACAAAAATTTGGAGCCATAAAACATAGGGAAAATATCTTTTTCTACTGTTTAATTTTATAAGTTGTAAGTTTTATAAGTTATCAGTCTTATAAAACCTTTTTTCCCTCATTTTCACAAAATGCTTCTAAGTAATGAGTGTGGCAGAGTATCAAGACCTGCTGTGCCGTGCGTTCCAAGCAATTTTTTTTTACATATTTACGAAAAAAATACTTCCACTATGTTTGATGGCTCAAAGTTTTTGTTTTGTGACACTGAATTTTCGGGATTTTTTTTAAATATTTCAAGAATGGCGTTTTTCTTTTCCAAAAATGCGGAGTTCGTGAAGTTTTTATCAGAGACCGGCCGGTGTGCAGGAACAGCAGTGCTGACCCTAGCTCACGTGGCCAGTGTAACCGACTGTCCGCGGCAACGCCGGATCGCCAGTTCAAGTCCGTGTGCTGGTGATATTTGCTTTTTGATTTTTTTTTTTTTGCCCGCGAGAGCTAATTGTAATTTATACGAATAAATACAAATCATATATGCTAGGATATACTCAAATTTGCCCAAAGATATATCCTAGCATATATGTCAAGATCATATATTCTGGCATATATTCTAGCATATATTCCGGCATATATACTCTAACATATATTTTTATCATATATTCGGGCATATATACTCTAGCGTTTATTTTTATCATATATTCTAGCATATATTCTGGCATATATTCTGGTATATATTTCGGCCTATATACCCTAGCATATATACGAAGAAAATGTTTTCACGCAATAGTAATTAAAGTGTCCGGTGAGAGCCCATTGTATTATCAAAATTATCAATTCATTCAAATTATACATTTTTGCATAATGAATTCGGTAGTTAGTTATACATAATTGTTTTAGGTTCAATTAAAATGTTTATAATACTGACGATCAAGAAATTGAAGAAATTGAATTGACTTGAGTGTAAATGACGGTAATATTATTGCCAACGCACGTTATAACATGTTGGCTACATTACCAAAAAAACCTCAAAATGTTAGGAGGTTTCAAACAAACCGGAAAAGTCAGATATTTAATGTGGATATTTTTTACTTGAAAAATTCGCATCGTTATGTTTTATATATGAAATGAATATTTTAAAAAGACATTTGCCGCTAATGTTTTCACGTAATCATATCAAGAACTTTTTTTTTTTTTTATCCTAGCAATATGTACTAGAATATAATGCCAGAATCTATGCTGGAATATATGCTAGAGTAGAGTATAGAGTATGTATGTCGGAATATATGCTAGAGTATGTATGTCGGAATATATGCTAGAGTATATATGCCGAAATATATGCTAGAATATACGCTAGAATATATGCTAGATATGATAAAAATATATGCTAGAATATATGATACAAATATATGCTGGAGTATTTATGCCGGAATATATGCTAGGATATATCTTTGGGCAAATTTGAGCATATATTCTAGCATATATGTTTTTTTCGTGGGGGTCATTCTTTCCTTACGGCAGAGCTTGAAATATTGGGTGGCTTTATTATTACGTAGATATATGTGTTGATAAATGAATGAGTATATGAATAATCGTATAGTATAGATATAGGTGTGTCAATGAATAAATAAATATAGTATATGAATTATTGCTCATTCTTTTTTTTCATTCCAATTTATTATACCTATGTATACATTTGTTTTCAGATTTACATATACCCCCCCGTCTACATATAAATCCGCTTTTCAGTTTGATACATCGATAATCATAGATTGAGTCTTGGTTCTATCATTTCTACCAAGTCGAGAACTTTCACAAAGGAATTCATCAGGATTCTGTGAAATGGACAGATAAATACACTAGATTGAAAAGCACAGAAGCTTTGAGATGATAAATAATCAATTCGTTTCAGGAAAAAGCGAAGAAGAACATTTTCAATCAGTGATACTGCAAATCATTTGACACGTGCTTCTGAGCACCCCCTATAAATTAACCGAATTATCCGAAATTTGATTTCATATTAATCCATCTGATGTAAATTTATATAGATCCGACTAATTATTTACTACATTTATATAGACTGATTACATAAATTAGTGGGACTAAAGACATTCTCTTCCTCGAACGAGAATGATTTGTTCTTTGCGCACTGTTGCCTTCTGCTGCAAGTCTACAATCTCGCTTCTCGATAACAAAAGTTTGTCATGCTCCAACTTCCGTCCAAGAACGCGGTGCGATTTAACTTCCGGCGTCGACGCGAAAGTATCTAGCTATGGGTAATTCCAGAGATGAACCGCGCACCCTGTTCTGTGTCACCGAAAGCATTTCCATAGTAGCCCAAAGGATGAAAACAGGTAACGGGTAACCTGGAAACCATCGTTACCCAGCTGACTGTTCTCGCTGGGCTCGTAATCCCTTTTTCCCCTACCGACGAACATATCTGAAAGCGAGCGTGGTGTACAGATTAATGTTCGTGTCGTTCCCAGCGTTGATAACCGAAATGCTCGACAAAGTGTGTAAGTACCTGTTTGCCGCGGCGAGGAGAAGCGGGATCTACAAAGATTTACTTTCACGTTCCTCCGATCATTTTACCACGGTCAACTGTTTGTAGTCAGCATTCTCGTTGAACTTGATCGGGGTACAACCTCGTGATTTTCAGAAGTTGGAAATATTCAGCCTAGACGTCTGTTCTTCGACCGAGATTGGGGTAGCTCAGGCTGATTCGAAAACCAGTATAGAGACAAAAAATATTTGCTGTCGCAAATACTCTTCGCGTATACTCCTCAGCTGTGCATGCCTCTCCAACGAATTTTTAGCGAAATGATTTATTGTCAACGAACGAATCAAACCTAACCTCACGAAGGTGAATATAAATGAGGTAATTTATACGTATTATAAATGACGTAATGTATTTCGTTCGTGCACTTACCAATTAAACGTTACGGCTCAGTTAGTCTTCTGTGTATCCGACCACAATAACAACATTTTTCTATGACAACTTCAGAATACACGCGTATTTATCACTGACAGCCGATTTTGTCCAGTTTATCGAACACTGATCCGACTCGTAGATTCGTGCGCCACGCCATCTCTGAACCGTCACCGATACCTCAAAAACTCTCGAACTCGCCATCATTCCGATCGATATATATCGCCAAGTGTCAAAAATACGCATTTTTCATACATATCTTTTCTATTTCAGCATAAAACGGACATATTTCGGGCCGTGCGTGTTCGTAATTGTCCACAGAATTGCGCGACGTATTTTGTTTCATTGATTTCGGTGCCCAGGCAGAGATATTCCGTTTAATAGCACTTTTTTTCACGATGTTTTCAGGACTGGTGGAATTTTTCACGATGTTTACAGGACTGGTGGAATTGCCTAGGAAAGCACCTTAAGTATACTATTTTTACTTGATTTTCTTTCCATATAAGAGAAGATGAGCCATTCCACGTCAGACCGGACAAAATAAATCAAAAAATGACCTCGATGTTACCGATTTCGCAATGATTTTTTTTACGGGTTCTATGGAACAAATAAATGCATCAAACAATTTTTTGTTTTTTTTTTTGGCCCCTATTTTCCAAGATACACGGGGGTGAAATTCGGGAAAAATAGCCAAAAATCGAAAACATACTCCTCTTCAAACGGTCATATCTTTGATTGTATTCATCCTAGAGACTTCATCCAAGAACCATTTTAAAGCTATTGAATGACACTATTATAATATATTTATTTAATTTTGCGGTAACAAACAATTCTATTTGTTATAAACAAATATATTATTCAAACGTGATTTTCAAACAAAGGCCACGCGATATCATTCTCAAAAAAATATGAGCGTATTCCTTGATCAATTCTCTACAAAATCGTTAAGTCAATTTTATGGAGAAACGATGGACACTACATGAAAACGATTTATTTATAAGCGACGGCGCGCGCTGCCACCCAAAAACCCGGCTCAGGTACGTGTGGCTAGCATGAGAAAGCATCGGTGGGCATGTTTACGGTCATATCTTTGGTTGTTTTCATCCGAGAGACTTCTTCCTAGAACCATTTCAAAGCTATTGAATGACACTATTTATATATATTTATTTAATTCTGTGGTAATAAACAATTCTATTTGTTATAAACAAATATATTATTCAAACGTGATTTTCAAAGCAAGGGCCACGCGATAACATTCTCAAAAAAATATAAGCGTATTCCTTGATCAATTCTCTACAGAATCGTTAAGTCAATTTTATGGAGAAACGATGGAAACCATGTGAAAACGATTTATTTATAAGCGACGGCGCGCGCTGCCGCTGAAAGACTCGGCTCGGGTACGGTTTTTGGGTGGCAGCGCGCGCCGTCGCTTATAAATAAATCGTTTTCATATAGTGTCCATCGTTTCTCCATAAAATTGACTTAAGGATTTTGTAGAGAATTGATCAAGGAATACGCTCATATTTTTTTGAGAATGATATCGCGTGGCCTTTGTTTGAAAATCACGTTTGAATAATATATTTGTTTATAACAAATAGAATTGTTTGTTACCGCAAAATTAAATAAATATATTATAATAGTGTCATTCAATAGCTTTAAAATGGTTCTTGGATGAAGTCTCTAGGATGAATACAATCAAAGATATGACCGTTTGAAGAGGAGTATGTTTTCGATTTTTGGCTCTTTTTCCCGAATTTCACCCCCGTGTAACTTGGAAAATAGGGACCAAAAAAAAAAAACAAAAAATTGTTTGATCCATTTATTTGTTCCATAGAACCCGTAAAAAAAATCATTGCGAAATCGGTAACATCGAGGTCAGAAAGCTGTCCGGTCTGACGTGGAATTGCTCAGATATATAAGATATTCTTCATTCCAACGAACAGTATTTTCGTATTTCATAAATTTTATACCAATGCCTGAAGTTTCTTGCATTTGTAATGCAAGCTAGCCTTACACAATAAAACCTTATAAAAAAATACGTGTGAGATATAATATTTTGCTTCTTGAGGTCAGCATCCCCATTAGATAAGCCTATTATCCAGTATATTTTACTGATTCGATCAGTGAAATTGCACTGTCGAAATCAGTGAAGTTTTCACTGATTTCGACAGTGCAATTTCACGGATTTAACCCATTAAGTCCCGGACGGACACTTTCTCGTCCTATTTTTCAGCGGCTATTCCTTCTATGAAATCCATCCAGAAAAAATTCATGAATAATCATTTCAGATGCTAAATTTCCTCAGCTTTCAGAATCCGTGCTCAGAATTGACAAAAAACGCAATCGAACAAAGTTATGTCTGTTTATTTAAAAAAAAAAACGCGTTTTTTTGATCCAACCTTTATTTCAATCGACATTTTTTCATCGAAAATCGATGAGCACCCCTCTGAGCGGTGAAAATTTCGCGTCCATGGACCTTCCTCTTCAAAATCCATAAGTCAAAATTATGAAATTCAAGATGGCAGAGTCCAATATGGCGGCTTGAAGCCGGAAATTTTTTTGTATTTTCCACTCACCCGGGCGAAACCATCCTGTTTAATGGAACTCGCGTGATAAGCGGTATACAAGGGTTTTTGGGGTCGCTGATTACGAATCCGTTATCAGATTTGTCGAATTAAAAATGGCGGATCCAAGATGGCTGACGAAACTTTTCGAATTTCGTATCTTTCCGTGAAAATTGGTGGGCGGGGGTTTTCGAGGGCGCTGATAACGAATCCGCTGTCGGATTTGGCGAATTCAAGATGGCGGATCCAAGATGGCGCACGAAAAATTCCAAATTCCGTATTTTTTCATGAAAATTGGTACCTAGGGGTTTTCGAGGGCGCTGATAACGAATCCGCTGTCGGATTTGACGAATTCAATAAGGCGGATCCAAGATGGTGGACAAAAAATTCAAAATTCCGTATTTTTTCATGAAAACTGGCAGGTAGGGGTTTTCGAGGGCGCTAATAACGTCAGATTCGTCGCTCCGCTCGGGCGGCAAGCTACACCGAGGGAGCGAAGACGTTTGCTCCCGTGGTTCACACGCTATTTTTTTTTACACATGAACGGAGGCCGATTTTGCTGCCTGTTTTCGAGGAGTCTTCCCGATTAATTTTCAATTATTCAATTAAAGTTAATTATTCAAAATAATATTATTATTAATTAATTCATAATGGAGAAGATCACACAAATAACTGAAAAATGATTGATCAAACAGTAGACTCAGACGTGGCGCTGCTGACCGAGTGGCACTGGGAGGAACTACTTCCAGGTAAGAAAGACTTTGCGGGAGGAAAGATTTTGCGGGAGGAAAGACTTTGCGGGAAGAAAGACCAGGGCAGCAAGACGTCGCGGGAGAAAAGACTTCCCGGTCGGTAAAACCGCACTTTGCTCCCCGAAAACAGGTAGCAAAATCGGCCTTTGCGTTCATGTGTAAAAAAAAAAAATTTCCGGCTTCAAGCCGCCATATTGGACTCTGCCATCTTGAATTTCATAATTTTGACTCATGGATTTTGAAGAGGAACGTCCATGGACGCGAAATTTTCACCGCTCAGAGGGGTGCTCATCGATTTTCGATGAAAAAATGTCGATTGAAATAAAGGTTGGATCAAAAAAACGCGTTTTTTTTTTTAAATAAACAGACATAACTTTGTTCGATTGCGTTTTTTGTCAATTCTGAGCACGGATTCTGAAAGCTGAGGAAATTTAGCATCTGAAATGATTATTCATGAATTTTTTCTGGATGGATTTCATAGAAGGAATAGCCGCTGAAAAATAGGACGAGAAAGTGTCCGTCCGGGACTTAATGGGTTAAACGGTGCAATTCCACTGATTCAATCAGTGAGTACATTTCAACTGATTGAATCAGTGACTTTTCACTGATTTCCAGTGACCTACTTATAACTGTAGCCATCAGTGACTATTCACTGCTGATCAGTGACTTTCCACTGATTCAAATTTAGAGAGTACTTCGAACACTGCCGAGTTCAATGAGTACGATTGGTGATATAATTGACGTGCTTAAAGAACAAGACCAGACAGTGGAGTTTATGAAAAATAAAATAAAGTTGTTTGAATCCAAAGAAAGAGAAGAGAACAAAAATGGTAAAAGTCACCAAGGCCATTCAAATGCCTTCAAAACTGAAAAGAGGAACAACGGGTTGTGCTACAAATGTGGAAAATCTGGGCACACCCAATATACATGTAATATGAGTCCGCGCAATTTTGGAGCAACCTCAGGGCGAGGAAACTACAGAGGCGGCAGAGGCCGACCAGCATATCAGTGGAGAGGAGGCGCACGAGGCCAGTACAATGCGCAGCAACGGAATTTCAACGGCGGAAGTTGGAGCAGAGGCTCGGGTTCAACGCAACGCGGTCGCGGCGGATGGCAGCACCAGCAGCAGCAACAGCAAGCGGATTGGAGAAGTGAAGCGCGGTTCGGAAGTGTTGACGTCGGGGGTGAATGTAGCAGTGCGAGTAGCACGTTTTGTACAGAGGTAGATCATAAGGTAGACATTGTAGAAGGTAAGGCGTATACTTGCGAAAATGAAATCGAGTGGATCCTGGACAGCGGTTGTTCAGACCACATCATAAACAATGCCGACTATTACTCGGATTGTATTAACTTGAAGACGCCTATCAATGTAAAAGTTGGTGATGGCAAAATGTTAAAAGCTACTAAAGTAGGTCATGTAGTGACGAATTTTTTGATAAAAAACGTTAAAAGGGAAGTAACAATGAAGAACGTTTTCTTTGTAGGGAAAATGGATAAGAATTTGATCAGTTACGGAAAAGTAACAGCTTCTCATGTAATTGTGTCGAAAGGAAATACCTCAGAAATATTTAATAAAAACAATGATTTGATTGCAGTAGCTTATAAAGTCAACAATATATACAAAATGCATAGTTTCATAGAAAAGTTTAATTCTTATGTTTGCGAGCCTGTAACGTGTAACATGACTTTAAAAGAAAAATTCCACAAAATGCTTGGACACGTGAATTTCAATTATTTGAATATACTAAGTAAAAATCAATTGGTAGAAGGTATGCCTATGGAATTTGAAAGCGATTGTTTAAAATGTGGCACCTGTGTTCAAAACAAGATGCATAACACAAGTTTTGAGAATAACAGACGCAGGGCAACAGAAATTTTGGAAATTGTTCATCTAGATATGAATGGGCCTCACATTACTGGTTACAAGGGGGAAAAGTATTTCCTCACATTTATTGATGATTTTAGTAAAATTGCGAAAGTTTATACTATTAAAGCCAAAAGCGAATTTCTCGAGTGTTTAATTGAATATGTTAACCAAGTAGAAAATTTAACAAGCAAATGGGTAAAGAAACTCAGATGTGACGATGCGAAAGAAATGGTGAGTAAAGATGTTTATCAATTTGTTAAGGGAAAAGGGATTGTAATCGAACCGTGTCCACCATACGTGCACGAGTTAAACGGCACCGCGGAAAGATATAACCGGTCTGTTATGGACACTGCCAGATGTTTAATGGCAGACGCGAAACTAGAAATTAGATTCTGGCCGGAAGTAATAAAGACCGCTGTGTATTTAAAAAACCGAACCTTGGCAAATACGGTAGAGAAAAAAACACCATACGAAATCTTTATGGGGGAGAAGCCTAACATAAAAAATTTGAGATTATATGGTAGCAAAGTGTTTGTCAGAATACCGGAGGTCAGAAGAGTAACCAAGTGGGACAGAAAGGCTGATGTAGGAGTATTAGTAGGCTACGAAAACGTAGGTTATCGAGTATTAAGTGGGAATAAAGTAGTAGTCGCGAAACACGTGGATGTAATTGATGAGGAGGTACAACTAATAGGTTACTCGGGTAATGATGACACTAAGGAGTATAATAATGAGTCAGAAGATGGGAATGTATCTTTAGAAAATAACAATCCAAACAATGCTGAGAATTTGGACTTGGTTTTTCAAGAACGAGATAAACTCGATGTAGACTTGAGGGTTTGGCCTGATAAAAATAACGTTGATCTTAATCCACTTAGAAGGTCAACAAGACCAAAGAAACAAACAGAGTTATACCAATACGATAAAACTGCGCATTATATATATGTTAATTACGTCAACGCGGATAGTCCTCAAAGTTACCGTGAAGCGATAAATAGTAAGAATGTTTCTTATTGGCAAATGGCAATGGACAAAGAAATGGATTGCATCGAGAAAAACGAAACATATGAGCTAGTTGAAATGCCAACAGATAAAAAAATCTTAGACCTCAAATGGATTTATATCATAAAAGCGGGGAATAAATGTAAAGCTCGTCTAGGAGTGAAAGGGTATCAACAAGTAGATAAAGTGGAAGATTCGTACTCGCCTGTAGTGATGACGCAGACATTGAAAATACTTGTATCCCTTTCAGTACAATTTGATTTAATCGTTCATCAATTAGACGTAGAGTCTGCTTTTTTAAATGCTAATATTATATCAGAAGTCTATGTTAAGCAACCAGAAGGGTACGAGGACGGTACCAATAGAGTTTGGAAATTAAAGAAAGCTTTATATGGTTTAAGCGAAAGCCCGAGAGCTTGGTATAATTGTCTGGATAAGTATCTTAGCAGTTTAGGTTTTGTAAGAAGCGAGAACGATTATTGCCTGTACTTCATACACTACGAAGACGGCAGCTCTATCTATGTCATATTATTTGTAGATGATATACTAGTATGTAGTAAAGACGAAAGTAAAATAAATTATGTTAAAGCCTCGTTATCACAACGATTTAGTATGAAAGATCTAGGCGTTGCTAAGACATATTTGGGAATCAATATTGAATTCGATCACAGTAAACAACGCATAACCCTAGATCAGGAAGGATACATCGAATCTTTAGCTAGAAAATACAACATTGAACAGTCTAAACTGTACCACACTCCTATGGAGCAAAATCTAAAGTGTGAACTCGCTTCGTCTGTAGATGATAGTATAAATTATAGGAATCTGATTGGTGCACTCCCATGAGTGCATGTACCGTTGGCCCAGGTCTCGGCCATGCCTGGCCGAAATGTCATCGAGCGTTGGAACAGACTAAAACAACCAAGCGTGGGCCACGCTTGGATATGATAACATAAGGCCGAGAATGGGCCGCATGTTCTGCCAATCCTTGGGCCAAGCTTGTTTTAACTCATATTTCCATTTCTGGGAAATTACTTACCCATGTGGGTATGTACCATTGGCCCAGCCTTCGACCGTGCTGGGCCCAAATGTGACGAAACATTGGCATACACAATGCCACCAGCCATGGGCCGATAGTGGGCCGAGTGTCTTGCCAATCCTTTCTCCAAACTGGCCGTTTTGTTTATATATTATTTCAACGACAAAACGTGATAAAAAAAATTAACGACGAGCGTTGTAACGTCAACGTTGCTGATTTATGATTCACCGCTTGTAAATGTAAACGTATTTTCGCTGAAAAAACCGCCGCCGATATATTTCTCCTAACCGGGATTTGAACCCACGTCCGCTCGCTCGCTTATATTACTAGTCGCACGCCCTAACCACTACACCAAACTACCTATTGGATATAATTCTAATGTTTTTCTATCTACAGCACAGCTTCATATGAAGAATTCCATGTGGTCCCAATAAATCAAAAACCTTGACCCCCTTCGATTTCATGAGCGATTTCATACAATTATGATGGTTCTAAGTCTAGAACACTGCTTTGATTGAAAAAAATAAGTTTATCGAGCTGTTAATGATTAAGAATTCGTGACAACTCAAAATAGCGCCGTGATCGAGTTTTTTTCAATTCTAGAAAATACGACGATTTTCCGGACGATATCCCGGTTATAAAAAAGATGGTAATATTTTTTAGCGTTCAATTTTTATTTCTTTCAAAATTACAATTACGTAGGTTGCGAATGGGTCGAGCTTCCGGAGGAGCGTCGGACCCACTCGTTGGTTTGTACGATTGGGCCGAGAATTGGGTGACTGACGGGCCGACCTTCTAGCCCAGAGCTTGGTTTATAAGATTTTATTGTAAATTCGTACGCGCGGACCGCGAGTGGGACAAGTTTCGGGACGAGCGTCAGACCCACTCGTTGGCTTGAACGATTGGGCCGAAAAATGGGTGACTGACGGGCCTACCTTCTGGCCCAGAGCTTGGTTTATAAGATTTTATTGTAAATTCGTACGCGCGGGCCGCGAGTGGGACAAGTTTCGGGACGAGCGTCAGACCCGCTCGTTGGCTTGTACGATTGGGCCGAGAATTGGGCAAGTGATGGGCCGACTTTCTAGCCCAGAAGTGAGTTCCTACGATTTTAATGTAAATTCGTACGCGTAGGCCGTGAATGGGACGAGCTCCGGGACGAGCGTCAGACCCACTCGTTGGCTTGAACGATTGGGCCGAGAAATGGGTGACTGACGGGCCTACCTTCTGGCCCGGATGTTGGTTTATAAGATTTCAATGTAAATTCGTACGCGCGGGCCGCGAGTGGGACAAGTTTCGGGATGAGCGTCAGACCCTTTCGTTGGCTTGAACGATTGGGCCGAGAAATGGGTGACTAACGGGCCGATCTTCTAGCCTAGAGGTTGATTTATAAGATTTTATTGTAAATTTGTAAATTTTTTTTTATTGTACGCGCGGGCCGCGAGTGGGACAAGATTCGGGACGAGTGTCAGGCCCATTCGTGGGGGTGTATGATCGGGCCATATGTCTCCCAAGCGTTGGACCTTAGGTGGTAACCGAGCGTAAAATAATTGTTGGCGAGTAGTACGGGGCCAAGCTTGGCTCGAGCCTTGGCCGAAGTGTTCGGCCCAACTGTTGTCGAATGCCATTGTGACAGTGCTGGACAAAGCTAAGGCCAGTGGTATTTTAACAACGCTTGACCGGTAAACTTGTCCCAAGGGTGGCCCAAGACTATTTTTTTTGCCACCACTGGGGACACACGCATGGGCTTTTATATATAACTTCGGGAACCAGACCCGATATTAATTTTAGTGTGAACTACTTGAGTAGATTCCAGAATGGGTATGATCAATCACACTATAAGTATGCATTAGGAGTTTTAAAATACTTGTACCTGACTAAAACAAAAAGATTAACCTTCGGAAAAAATGTAAAAGCTGAAATTCTTGATTGTTATGTGGATGCAGACTGGGCAGGCCACATTGTGGACCGCAAATCCACGACAGGGTACGTGATCCGATTGTTTGGAAATACCGTGTATTGGAAGTCTAGAAGGCAAGGTAGTGTGACAAAATCTTCGACAGCAGCTGAGTTTGTAGCACTGTCAGATTCGGTGAGCGAACTGAAGTTGATTAAGGGCTTTTGAGCGCTCTGCTGTTTTACCGACGGAGTAGCATTTTCGGCCAGTTTTCATAACCGCAATTTAGTCGACGGATCACGTCTCTATTGCTTCACTAATCACTCTCAGATGTCATAGAGGTGATCCTCAGATTATCAGCCACGGCGCGCTGGTATCCGACAAGTAATTGAAAGGAATTCCAATTAATAATAGATTTATTTATACGAAGCTGTGAAATCAGCTGACACTAATACATGGTCGATACACAGACACAGGGTATTAATAACATTATTTTCTGCACTTTATCTGAAAAACCGGTGCTGGGACAACCAGCGCGCCGTATAGGCTCTCGTTAGCAATCTTTTAATACTATCCCGCGGTAAATCAGAGCAGCAGGAGCAATCACATCCGTCGACTAAAATCTGAAGTGACAGGGTAGCGTCGACACGAACACATCCAGAGACTACTCTATAGATGTAGTCATTTCGACAGGGTTCTTCAGCTGGGCGCTAGAGGCGCTCTTCCGAACGAGGAGTTGTCCGAGCTCGCTCAAAAGCCCTTAAGGATGTATTGTATGACCTTAATATTAAGTTAGTCAAACCAATAGAAGTGTACGAAGATAATTCAGGGGCAATTAACATCGCCCAATTTGGAAACTGCACAAAAAACTCCAAATATATCGAGACACACTTCCACTTTGTAAACGAAAGTTATTTGAATGGTCTTATTAACATCATAAAGGTAGACTCTGAAAGCAATATCGCTGACATATTGACCAAGCCACTTGGTCGAATTAAATTGGAAAAGTTCAGAGAACTGTTAAATGTAGTTTAAAGACTTATTACTTTAATACATCAAAAACAAAAATAAAATGTTCCGTTAAAAGGGTTTAAATTCAAGGAGGCATGTTGAGATATGAGTATAAATTCAAACCCTAACTTCACTAAGATGTGTACCGTGTAGGTGAGTGACCTACACGCTACCAGAAAAGGCAAGTCGGTGTGTACACCAAGTTAGTGTTTCGTCAATAGCCTTTGTTTACGGTCGCACAGACTAACGGTCATCGAGAAATGTAAACCGTCTGTAATACATATTTATCGATTCTTTCTAATAAACTGTTTTTCATTCTTTTTAAGTAATAGTTTTCTTCCTTGAACCTTCTCCTGATTTTAACAAGTCTCAAGCGGCGATTGGTACCTACCCAGATAGCCAAATGTCCGTTTAATTTCGTCTTAATGCTGCAAATCAATTCCAATTGATGACAGCATATTTACCGTCGTTAACGTCCGCGTCAAGTGTTGTTCTTGCTGGCAACATAGTACGGCAATTGATTGCAGCGAAATGCTAGTAATATGCCGTCAACTCATTTGCATATTTCAAATAAATCTAGGCTGAACTTGTCGTAGTCATTTAATGCTGGCTGCATTGCAGCATTTTTAAGTAACCTAATTACCGGCAAACGAGTGCAATTGGTTGATAGTAACGTTTGTCTGTTTGGGTACATGATATTGCTGTATATTCGATTGCAGTGTGACGTTCTCACCAAGTCACTAAGACACATACACGACTACGACTGACCGACAATGGAAGGTTCTTCTTTACCCTTTGATAAATAATTAATAATAGGATTTAATGTACCCACAGCGGTATAAGCAAGAGAAGATACACCTGGTATGACCCAACAATTGGTAACCTAACAGTAAAATCACGCACATGCATAGATATAACCCTCTTGCTCGAACCCCGAAGGTACACACACATAAACCATACACATATATAACTATGCACATGTATACATGAATTTAACCATATACAGGGTGGTCCATTTTAATCGATGCAGGCGAATATCTCGAAAACTAACAATTATAAAAGAAAAAGTTTTATACAAAACTTGGAGGGTTTCGAGGGGGAAAGATAATGCTGATATGTGTTGACTTGTGGATTTCGCCAATTCCGAGATTTCGCAAGCAACTTCGGATTTTAGATAGGGAATACATGTTTTGGTTGAGGGCATCTGATAGCGCGATCAAAGACTCATTCAACCACGCAAGCAAAAAAAATTGGAAAAAAAAAATTTTGCAAAAAAAAATTGGAAAAAAAATATTGCAAAAAAAAATTTCGCGAATTTTTTTTTTTCTCTTGCAAAAGATTGTGCTTTTTTGTCCCTAGCTTTCGAACACATTCATTGTTCATCACTTTGCGTTATTGATCTACGATTTTTTTTTCAATAATCTGGTACATTCAATCTTTCCAATTTCAAAATTGGCGAGAAAAATTTTGAGCTAGAGTGATGAACAATGAATGTGTTCGAAAGCTAGGGACAAAAAAGCAATCTTTTGCAAAAAAAAAAAAAAAAATTCGCGAATTTTTTTATTCCAATTTTTTTTTGCAAAATTTTTTTTTCCAATTTTTTTTGCTTGCGTGTTTGAATGAGTCTTTCATCGCACTATCAGATGCCCCAAACCAAAACATGTGTTCCCTATCTAAAATCCGAAGTTGCTTGCGAAATCTCGGAATTGGCGAAGTCCACAAGTCAACACATATCAGCATTATCTTTCCCCCTCGAAACCCTTCAAGTTTTGTATAAAACTTTTTCTTTTATAATTGTTAGTTTTCGAGATATTCGCCTGCATCGATTAACCTACCACTTACTCTCGATCTCTGCAATTAGTTCATCAGTTCGCATTAAGCTCTCGAGCAGTGAATATTATAGCACTCTTAAATCGACATAGTTCAATCAGTGCAAAATATTAACTTCAAAGTCAAGTTCAAACTCAAATCTTTTCAACCAAACCTCTAAACTTATAGTAAGAACACAAGGGATCTTGGTGCTTATAATACCAATTGTTAAATCTTACTACAATAAATCAAATAAACAATCATAATAAAAACTATACAACAGTGAAAACCTAATTCATTCAAACCCAAGGTAAGAATACACCACGATTCCATTCACAAATATCTAAAAACACGTTACTCAAATCTTACAAATACAGATTCTATACCAGGGCGAGGTACTTAGGTGTCCAAGCCAGTATAGATCATACACTGCTATATCGGGGCCAGTCATTTCAGTGACAAGCCAATATAGCTACATCATTACTTCAGCTATTGGTTGCTTAGGCCAGGATAACTCCAAGCTTGCACCAATATCTATATACACGTTATATTTAAGCCAGGGACTCAATGTCCCAAGCTTATATAACCCTAACCTTTACTATCAACACTAAACGTCAGGGCGAAGGTTACGCCAACCTAGCCAACGTTTTATCACAACTCCTCTTCCATACAGATGAATGGTGTTGTGGTGACGAAAAGGAAGTTTAAGCGTAGATCCGGTAAACGGGCCAACGCTCGCCTAGCAAAGGCTAAAGCTAGAAATAACAAAATAATCAAAACACTTAGTGAACTAAACAAAGTGGATGAAACTCCTGAGTGGCAATCTGAATATATCTCAGAATTTCATTCCTCAATAAATATCCAGGACAAGGATACTACGGACACGATAATCTTTCAAAATCCAAATAACAGTGAAACCCCTAAAAATAATTCAATAGCAGAAATTGAACAACCGCTTGAGGAGGCCCAACTCCCTGGTGGCCCCTTCGAAGAATATTCAGAAGACCTTCCACAGACTTATATTCAACATACTGTTGATTACCAAGGAGCTAGGTGTATCGTTAGTACATTTGAGACTACCTTTACAAGACGATCATTTACAACCGCCGACGCTGGCCAGACTCAACAACCCTCAACGCCTAAAATAATAGAGATCGTCGAGCTAGATTAAAGGTAAGGACAAATTTCATTCATACACTCTCAATCTTAAGACTAAAATACCTTTCCCTTAAAACCCCCGGAAATCCCGTCCATGTGGACTTAGGAAGGGGGTATACGCTGAACCTGAACTAATAGTTTATTGGTCAGTCTGTAACAGCAGTCATCTAATGCTGGCTGATCGCAGGATTTTCACGTAACTAAATGACCGGCAAGCGTGTGCAATTGGTTGATGGTCACGTTTGGCTATCTGGGTATATATATGTTGTAATTTTTTTTCCATTATACTTGGCGCGAGACTACCAAGTCTTTTGATTACAACAGGGCGAAGGATTAAAACATGTGCTTATTGACTTAGTTCTAGGTCTCGTTAACTCAAAGCAATGAGATAATGCCCGGGTTCAACCTGTGAGGGTTTCGTGTTATTATCGAATAGGGTCGCCCACGACTTTTTCTTTAAAATTTCAAACAATAGTTGAATGATGGACGAGTAAAACGTTCTTCTTCTCAGTCCTTTCAGTTGGTTGTATGCAAGTCAAATGCTATGAGACTTCTTCTTCTTGTTCCTGATGCCTAATCCGTTATCAAAGGTAGCAATAAACACTGATCTCTAATATACACTGGATAGTGTATAGGCCGAAATTTCTGTGACGATTAGTGTTCGATTGGGTCTTCCTATATCCTAGCTCGCTAGGCTCGCTTGGTTGATAGCTTTCTGCCAATTGTTTCTATGGGTATCTCAATGCATGTATACTAGACCCGTTCAAAAAAATCGACTGTTCTTTTTTTTTCAATTTTCGCATTGAAATACTTTCGGGGGGGGGGGGGGGGGGGGGGGGGGGAAGATGCCTGTTAAAAGCGGAGCTCTTAATATTGAGATTTAGAGGTCGCTCATCGCGGATTTCTATTTTCCATTTGAATAGCATAGGAATTTTTTTTTTTTTTTCTTCAGAATTTCGTAGCTCACAAACCAATGAACAAATCCAAAGGACTCTTACACATTTTGATAGGGGATTAAACACTCTGAAAAATGTATCTATCATTGTGGAAAAAAATCACAAAAAAAAAATAGTTTACTCAACTATAAATTGAAATTTGAGCTTGAATAACTTTGGAAGGAGTCAATTTATCAAAAAATGATAGGAGAAACTTTTTGTAGAGTGTTCAATTTCCTATGAAAATATGTATGAGCCATTTGGATTTGTTCATTGGTTTGTGAGCTACAAAATAAAAAAAATAAAAAAATTTCCTATGCTATTCAAATGGAAAATAGAAATCCGCGATGAGCGACTTCTAAATCTTAATATTAAGAGCTCCGCTTTTAACAGGCATCTTTTTTCAGCCCCCCCGAAAGTATTTCAATGCAAAAATTGAAAGAAAAAGAATAGTCGATTTTTTTGAACCGGTCTAAATGTATACACTAATGCATTTTATATTATCTAAATCGCTCGATAAGCAGTAATGTTAAATGTGGTAGTATATTTAAGTAAAAATATGTTGAAAGCACAAAGGCCTGAAATATGACACACGCTATTATTCGTTGCTCTCCAAGCCCTGTGAAGATATGTTCTTATGTGCATGTACTAAATATGATACATCATTGAAACATCAGGGATAGATAAAAAGTTAAGTAATCAATTAATTATTTAATTAATTACTTAATAAAAATATTACGCACACAAAAATGCCGCTATATACAATAAACTCACAGCCTGCTCGTGACACAGCCGTCATACAGGTGCTATAGTGTATATGAGTTTGCCTTGCGTACTACTACTGTGCTACATACCCAAGAATCATAACAACACTAAATATGATATATTTGACCCATTGAATATACGAAAATATTTGGAAATTAATAATGATATATTGAAGAACTGCCACATTGATTGAAAGCTTCGTCACTTATTAATTTATGTTGTAGACTAAACTTCATGCGATTCAATAACTGTACCTATAACCCAACCTCAAAATTGCGCGCTTCGTCATTTCATGAGAGACGTTATAATTTCGCCCTCCACTCTGAATGTGAATTTTATCATAATAAGTAAGTATAGGAAGCATAAAACAGAATGAAATTTGCAAAATGTTCAGATATACGAATATGAACAGAACTGACAGCTCTCAGCTCTCAGCTGTGTCTCGGGAGTCTGTCTGTCCGTACTCCGTGGTCTAAGGTCTGCAATCGATTCGCGATCATGACGTCAACAGCGTCGACAAGAGCGCCACCTGGCAGCTGATGTCGAGTACTTAGTATATCTCTGCTATTTAGTGGTGGCCGCTCTTTCCTAATTCTCGGACACATAGGTTTAAGGATTATTTGGTCTGAAGAAGGAGACGAAAAAATTTTTAGACGAAATGGGTTCTCAGAAACTTAAATTAATCATATCTCAGCTTTCCGTGTACTGATTCAATTGAAGTTGGACTCAAATGAAGGGCTCTTTGTTCCTATATTCTGTGATAATTATTTCAATTCCCGGGATATCGCGAAACGGAAGAAATTAGGAAAATACTGTTCCCCCACCACGCCGGTTTGCTCCCGTACGGGTATATAGACTCGTTGAGTCTCGCGCGGCGTATATATAGATATATTACCTTATATGATATTATTTTTTTTTTATTGTACTTGGCGCGAGACTCTACCGAGTCTCTTGATTTTAATTGTGCGATGAAAAAAGGACTAAAAATAGGTTAGGCGGCGGCGGCGCGCGCGATTTCAGTCCTTTTTTCACCGCACAATTAAAATTATAAATATTGGTTGTAGAGTTTGGGGAGGTAGGGCTTTTTTGTAGGAAATTTTCTGCTCTTTTAGGATCTTTTTTGCGATTTTGAATATCCCAAATGGTTTCTGAGATATTCGCAAAAAACCGCACTCCCCCTCTTTTTTTTTAATAAATTGTTTATAACTTTTGCAATTTTTTTCGGCCCTTTTTGGGACCCTTTCGAAAAGTTTCTAAATGCCTTTCCGAACCAAATGACACCTTGCCCATCATTTTTGGTGAATATACAAAAAAGTTCTGAATAAAAGTCTGTTGACCGAACTATTAAAATGAATGAAAATCGTCGATACCATACAGGCCTTCACGCCCATACTGGCATAGTGATATACGCGAAAAATTTCTCTCCGTGTACATATAGAAAACAGGGGATGCCGCTGAAATATTTCCAAGTACAAAAATTTTGGAGTAGGGATATCATCGTTATCGCTTTCCAGAAGCTTCTAGAACATTCTCGAACATTCTAGAACACACGGACACGGTGAGGTAAGCGCGTGTGTGTGTGGGCGGTAGAACGCGTCATCATCCCCATAGCTGACCCAGACTAGAGAGAGACAGACCCAGACTAGAAAGAGACAGAGCGATGCACTCACCCCATAACTGAGCCGGGGGAGGTGGGGTAAGGGGATAGCATGGTCAGGGCCAGTGACCGCAGACAGGGCGAGAGGGAGGGGGGAGCTGATTAGAAGGTCCCCGTACACACCAGACCGGATGTGGGCCAGACTGATAAGATAACACACTGACCCACATACCTCTTATCACCCCTTATCAGGATGAGTCGGGGGGGGGGGGGGGGGAAAGGGGGGAATATCTGTCTCCCCGTAGCTGCCCCTATCTACTGTCTTGGAATCGCAAGGTTCCCGGATCCGATTAAAGTATAGGTTTTTGTGTTAAGGAAAGCAGGCTTGGATTCACTTCCCGGTTCTGTTCAATAGGAGATAGATCGGCTTTGGTTTTACCCGAGTCCGAAGGGAACAGGCTTGGGTGGAGCAATCTACCCGAGACCTGAGATAATTTAAAATCACAAGGTTGCATAGGTGGCTTTTGGTGGTTAATCCATCCCTTTTTCCCTACCTACGTACCTCAAAGAAAAGCCCTAATAATTTGAATAATTTAATTCCCTTATTTAGGTAAAGAACTCACAATAACTGCGGGTATCTCATAACTTTCGAGTTCAAGATACTCGCTTAAAGTTACAATATCTTTGCTTAAATCTATTTTTATTGTCTTGCAATTCTTCTATGGTCCTCAACGGAACTCCCCTTGTGATCGTCTCATTGTTAGTAATTAGTGAGCTAGTCAAATAATACTAATTAGATTAAAATTAAGGTATTGGTTCCTGAAACCAATTGGCGCCCAACATTTAGTAAATTTAATAAATACACAGAGCCCTGTCAGCCGACGGACCACGGCCGCGTCAGGTGAAGCTTAATAAAAAAAGCTTTGTCTCAAGATGGTTCAATAACTTCTACGTTAAGAATCTCGTTGACTGAAACATAATAGCAATGGTGATGAACTGTTACTATTGGAGTTAGGAGAGGGGATGGAGGGAGGGGGGGCCCACCCGCCCACCTACTGCCCCTTCTTCCTCCAGGGGGTTACTTGGACTGTGTCCACTGCTTGAATGATTATTCATCTCGACGTTTCGGGCGCTAAATATCTGCTCCCGTCCTCAGGATGGTAGTCTGGCGATTTCCCATGGAAGAGTGATCAAATTCCGTGCTCCTACCGGTATATGTAGGCTGGTTGTCGGTGGCGCCAGCTATGACTGGTGGCGCCGCCTTGGCTTGCTCATGGCTTCCCTCACCTCATCCCTGTACAAAGGTAACCATAGTTTGTTAAGTTCTATGCTGGGTTGACTTACAGCATTTGGTGTCACTGCTATGCGCCCGAAACGTCGAGATGAATAATCATTCAAGCAGTGGACACAGTCCTAATAACCCCCTGGAGGAAGGGGGGGAAGTGGGTGGGCGGGTGGCCCCCCCTCCCTCCAACCCCTCTCCTACCTCCAATAGTAACAGTTAAGAATCTCGTTCCCCGGTTCTACATAATTCATCTGTGATTCAGCGCCTAGGGCCACAGTCATTCCCGGTTGAGTAGTAAAATCCCTACCTAACAGAGCATCATAAGACATAGTTGAATCAGGTACGATCGCAAACCTAATCGTAAATCTATCATAAGGCAATGGGTGATATGAATAAAGCGAAGCATATGCTCATGCTCATATTTCTATGTGATTTGACTGTACACAAGTGTACAGTAAACACATACAAAAGTATGAGCATGAGCATATGCTTCGTCTTATTCATATCACCCAATAAGTTTATCCTGAGTTTCAGGTTTGCGTAACCATAAATGATCAAGGGGGATTTGTTCACTCCTCCGTGAGTACTACAACCTTTGTTTTCTTCCAATTCGTAATTCTCAAAATGCAAATCAAAAATGCTTTTCTTCAAAATATTGATCTTACTCCCTGAATCTATCAAGGCTTCGACATAATATTGATCATTTGTGGCATCGCCAACCAACACAATATTCATGACTAGTTTTACTAGGAGAGTATCACACCTCCGGGCCATCGATCTTGACCAAACTTATAGGAGTGATTTCTTGAGCCAAAATATTAATTACCCGCTGAATAACTCTCCGGAATGGGCCTTTAATCTGTCAATTTACCTAAATGTACAACAGAAATCAGCGTAATCAGGGTTTTGCATATCGCCATGAAATAACCAGTTTTGGTGCTGCGTTATGAGACTCTACGTTGCACTGAATATTTATACACTGAATACAGTCATTATTGTACATCAGATTGTTGAAATTAAACATCGCAGCTATAGAAAATCACCTTATGCTGCGCCTATCGACACATTGCTTCTCATCGTTTGTCGCTCGTACACATTCATTGGGTGAATTTGAAGAATTACTCCGACTTGAAAGATGTTGAATATATGGTCAGTTTCAATACTGACACTGGCAGCTTAGAAATCCTATGAATAACCACATAATATTAGTTTGACCACAATACTATAGTTATTATTTCAGAAGAATATACCTATGTTAAGGTCAACGCGCACTACGTGGAAGCGAAGCGAAGGTATCGGAGGCGATCGGATGCTATAGGAGTGTCCACATCTTAAAAAATGTGTAAATTCAAGTTGAAGTGAATTACAATATGATGGAAGGTTCATTCGCTTCGCGATGACGTCCAGAAAAATGTGCGAAGGCTTCATACCCGACCCGCTCATAAACACTTGCAGAAGTTATAGACATATTAAAATTATCCCGAACCAAATGAGCCCTCAATCATATTAGAATTCACTTCAACTTGAATTTGAACGTTTTTTAAAATTTTCGTAAAACCGTTCGAACGTTTTTTAAAATTTTCGTAAAACCAGAAGGTCGTATAATTTTTTTTTTTATGCCATTCGCCTAAAAATTTTCAAATATGGATAAATCCGTCAAAATTTCGAAAATCGAAAATTTTGGTCGATACGACCTTCTGGCTTTAGTTTTACGAAAAAATCACGAAAACTAAAGCCAGAAGGTCGTATCGACCAAAATGTTGGAAATAACATCATCCATGAGAAAAACATAAATTGGAAGTCATAGTAGATAAAATAGAGCATAAAGATGAATTTTGGTCGATACGACCTTTTGGCTTTAGTTTCACGGAAAAATCACGCAAACTAAAGCCAGAAGGTCGTATCCGCCATTTTTTTTTTTTTTTTTCAGAATCGTCTGGAAATTGACGAAAACGCGTATTTCCATTGAAATTCCCAAAAAAAAAACAATTTTGGTCGATACGACCTTCTGGCTTTATTTGTGAGAGAATATCAGGAAAGATAAAGCCAGAAGGTCGTATCGACCAAAATTTTTATTTCTCCTGTCCTCTCGGTTACGATCACTTTTCGTTGGTTATTTTTCGTAGAAAATGTGATTCTGAAATTTTTCAACAATTGAAATAAAACAGAAGTTGGAATTTTTATTCTTTAAAGGAAGACCCTGGTGAAACTCAAAACTTCGACATTTCTTTCATAATTGAAATTATTTTTATATCAAGTGAAAGTGTACTCAGAAACTAAGAAAATCCCACCTTGATCTCACAGATTACTTGATAAATGTGGAAGTTACGCAACATTTAATGGTAAAAACATACTGAACTTCAAAAAGTCCCCTGCGTCATAACTTTAATCGAATCATATTTATCTTGAACTGTAATCTTTGAGACACTCAGGCGAAGAGATTTGCTGATCAGGTTTGCGAATTAATTTTTCGTTCTTTTTTAAGAGCATTTAATATTTTCACTTCCAAATTTTTTGCATTTTTTATGTTATTTGAGACTTGAAAAGTATGTTCCTTTTACAATTTGGAAAATCTGATCAGTGAATTTGTGCATAAAGTATGTGTGAACTTCCTCTGCGAAGGAGAAATTGATCGGAGCAAAACAATGACGCAAGGAGTTTTTAGCGTAGCTGAAAATGTAGTTTTGAGTAAATCGTATTTTAATGAAAATTGGTACAAATTAAATAAATTCTTCAGAATACATGGTCCGAGGTCATAATGTTACACTTTCTGATGAACGCATCTTAGATCCTCGATTTCTTTTGCTCCGACATATCTCGGAGCACGGATTATCTTTGCTCGACATTTCCAGGTTCACCGTCACATGGAATAAAATTAAAAACAAAAATGAGCATTCTAATAGAGTAATAGTGGGGGTCAAATAATTGATTATTATTATTATTATCATTATCATTATCATTATCATTATCATTATCATTATCATTATCATTATCATTATCATTATCATTATCATTATCATTATCATTATCATTATCATTATCATTATCATTATCATTATCATTATCATTATCATTATCATTATCATTATCATTATCATTATCATTATCATTATCATTATCATTATCATTATCATTATCATTATCATTATCATTATCATTATCATTATCATTATCATTATCATTATCATTATCATTATCATTATCATTATCATTATCATTATCATTATCATTATCATTATCATTATCATTATCATTATCATTATCATTATCATTATCATTATCATTATCATTATCATTATCATTATCATTATCATTATCATTATCATTATCATTATCATTATCATTATCATTATCATTATCATTATCATTATCATTATCATTATCATTATCATTATCATTATTATTATTATTATTATTATTATTGTTATTATTATTATTACCTTCGTCTGCCAATCGCTTTGAATGTGCGAAGTATGTCTGGGATGCCATCACGCTCATGCCCATTGTTGCTCCAAACTTTTGCATTTGAGCATGTCCCCCTCCAGATTCTGAGAAAACTTCCACCATTTTTCTATTGACATCGAACTGTCGCCGCTTGGTGTTGTCTGTTGTTCGCGGACTCCTAAAACTTTGTGTGGAAAGAAAGCCACAGTCTTCGCATTTGACGCACAGCCATGCTGCGAATCTTCTTCGTTCTCTCATCTGCCCAGCGAGGCTCTTCTGTCCACATTCAGCGCATGCTAAATTTTTAAAAAGCTCCTGCCAGGTACTGGAATGGACAAATAAATAATTTTTACAAGCATCGCCTGGCTCCGACGACTGTGATGAAACAAAAGTTTCAATTTTTCTTTTGCTAGTAGATGATGTACTAGGTCCTAGAGGGTTACTTATCTTTTTCGGTCCTGATTGTATTCTGGATGGGCCAGGCTCCGGTTCGTCAAGCAATTGTTGATGACCAACTTGTTTTCTAGAGGGAAAGTCTTTCGATTGGAATTTATTTCCAAGATTTCTTTTACCCTGCTTGTTTTTGGACGTTGGGCGTTGTCTAGACTTGCGCCACCGTGAGGTAATCGAATTCATTTTTTTCGTTGAGATTTTTTCGTTTCGCAATGAGTGAAAATCACAAAATTGCAGAGTAGTTTACACTTGCTGTCACCAAGATGCCAGTTCGTAGTAAACTAACCACTAAACACAGGAAAGCGCGGGAACAATCGGTAACTGGACGCAAGGTACTGTTTCACTAGTTCAAATTTCGAATACCAGATGGCGAACGCGTCTTCGCCATAAAGATACATGAATGACCCAATTTGAGTAGTACTGGTTTTGACCACGAGGTGGCTACGCTTCAGATACAGTTACCAATAGTCGATCATGCCCTGTGCTACAGGTGGTTCGATCCCGAACTACACGGAGTTGTGACGTCACAAATTTCAAATTAGCGTCAAATTTACCGAGTTTTTCAAACTTTGACCTTGTATATTGCTATATTCCCATTCAATAGTATTTTGATGGAATTCTAGATTTCTAGAGGAAAATAATCACGAAAGAAATGCAAAAAAAAAAAATTTCTTCGATTTTATTTATAAAATTCGCTGCCAATGAACCAAAAAAAATCGGAGGGCCTTGAAAGTTTCTCACAAGGTGGGGACAAGCCCCGGGAGTAATTTTCCGGCAAAAACAGAAAATCGATTTTTTGAGCGATTTCGGACGAAATCTCACCAGGGTCTTCCCTTAATCAAAAAAATTGCAATATTTTTTTTTTTTTTCTTTTTAAAAAAGTTTTTATTTCGTGAGATTTTTTTTTCACCCCCATTAATTCGTTTTTGTGCGCGAATAACGTGATTTCTGGAATTTTGGTCGATACGACCTTCTGGCTTTATCTTTCCCGATTTTCTCTCAAAAATAAAGCCAGAAGGTCGTATCGACCAAAATTGTTGTTTTTTTTGGAATTTCAATGGAAATACGCGTTTTCGTCAATTTCCAGACGATTCCGAAGAAAAAAAAAAAATGGCGGATATGACCTTCTGACTTCAGTTTGCGTGATTTTTCCGTAAAAATAAAGCCAGAAGGTCGTATCCGCCAAAATTTCTTTTTTTTTTGGAATTTCAATGGAAATACGCGTTTTCGTCAATTTCCAGACGATTCCGGGGAAAAAAAAAAATGGCGGATACGACCTTCTGGCTTTATCTTTTCTGATTTTCTCTCAAAAATAAAGCCAGAAGGTCGTATGTACTTGGACATACGACCTTCTGGCTTTAATTTTCGAATTTCCCAATTTCAATTGATCTACACGTTTTTGGTGATTTCGAAGCGAATCCAGAAAAAAAAATTTTTATACGACCTTCTGGCACTTAAATCGAGTTTCTGGCGCTTACGACCTTATGGCATTAGTAACGCGATATATGAGTTCATATATGACGTCATGTATGATCATATCTGCAGCTGTATACAGAAAAAATGCTCAGATATGATCACATCTGTTCATGTATGATTAACGTATGAGCTCATGTATGATCATGCATGAGCATATCTGCAGCTGTATACGGGAAAAATGCTCAGATATGATCATATCTATCCATATATGATTATATATGAGCTCATATATGACGTTATGTATGACCATGCATGATTATGTATGAAAATATCTGCAGCTGTATATACGGAAAAAATGCTCAGATATCATCATATCTATTGAGAAAAAAATGAATTAAAAAAATATATATATATTTTTTAATTTAACTGTTATACATACGAATAGTTTTGCATGCATGTGCAAATATTATAATGTCCGGGTGCATAAAGCTAAAGTTTTTAAATGTCATGGTATTAATAATTAGTAATTCTTTTTGCTAAAAAATTTAGAGTGGCCATATTGCCTCACATTCCCTAAAATACAAAAACAGTTCAAGAATCGTTCGATCATCATGATCAATATTAAGTGCGTCGTTAAGATTAGTTAAATTTTCGTGACAAATACATATAGACATTCTGAAAATTTCAACTATTAAATACGTGAAGTAGCCACGTGGTAGAAGCTTCGACTGATATGCAGCAGGACCTGGGTTCGAATCCCCGCAAGAAAGTGAAAAATTTTTCATCGACAAAAAAAAGTTAATTTTCAGAAATACCCATGATTGCCGATCATTGTGACATATAAAAGATATAAAAACAATAGTTCATGTAATTTTTTAATTTAATTAACTGTTTTATTTTAATTTGTCCAAAACAAATGATCAGATCTGATCATATCTGATTATATATAATTATATATACATATGCAATTATATATGGCTATATACAATTATATATAGCTATATATGGTCATATAGAGACAAATTTCGTTCATGATCATATATGATGAGGTCATATATGATTATTTATGTTCATATACGACCCATTTTTTCCCGGGTAGTATTGTGGTCAAACTAATATTATGTGGTTATTCATAGCATTTCTAAGCTGCCAGTGTCAGTATTGAAACTGACCATATTTTCAACATTTTCCAAGCGGGAGGAAGTCTTCAAATTCACCCAATGAATGTGTACGAGCGACAAATGATGAGAAGCAATGTGTCGATAGGCGCAGCATAAGGTGATTTTCTATAGCTGCGATGTTTAATTTCAACAATCTGATATCCAATAATGACTGTATTCAGTGTATAAATATTCAGTGCAACGTAGAATCTCATAACGCAGCACCAAGACTGGTTATTTCATGGCGATTTGCAAAACCCAGGTTACGCTGATTTCTGTTGTACATTTAGGTAAATTGACAGAGTAAAGGCCCATTCCGGAGAGTTATTCAGCGGGTAATTAATATTTTGGCTCAAGAAATCACCCCTATAAGTTTGGTCAAGATCGATGACCCGGAGGTGCGATACTCTCCTAGTTAGTTAAAGGATTCTTCTCCGGCGGATCGATCTCGGTGTCGGCTGGTCTTGTCTGCACGGAAGTCTTACCTTCTTTTCGTTCGATGAGGTTGGTTGTGCTGTCCGCTGGTTGACCTCTCGTAGTAGTTTGAGGTGCCGTTGGGCAGCTGCGGAAAGTGTGACCCGTCTGGCCACAGGTAAAACAGGATCCTCTCTCTCTCTTAGGGCTTGGACAATAATTTGCGGAATGTCCCTCCTTATTGCAGTTGAAACACTTAAACACATTAGGCCTGGCTGGTTGCGGAGTCTGTTTTTTAGCTTGTGTCAGATTCGCTTCAGGTTTATTCGTTCGCCTAGCCTGGTCTTCAGTCATTAACGTTCCTGCTTCGAGTGAGGCAGTAAGTTCTCGATGTTTAGCGGCTAATAATTGCGTTTTCAAGACATAATCATTAAGTCCTTGAATGATATACTGAATTCTATCAATCTCGGAGAGTCTCAATTTTGTCATATGTTTCACTTCCCGTGCAGAAATTGAATTCTGGCGCGACCCAGCGCCTGCCCAGTTTGCCATGAATCTGGACTGGCTATGGCCAGACTAGCTGGCCTGAGCCATGCCTGGCCTGTAACAAAAGTCTCTGCAATGCCTAGCCAGCGGATCTGGCTAGGCGCTAGCCAGAGGATCTGACTGGGGTCTGGCCAAAATTCTTGAAATTAGCTATTCACATAATTATGAAAAAGAAAATGCAGTATAAGTATTTGGCAATGAATGCATGTTTTTATTATTATTAAATAATTTGTACAAATCCTCATCATTTATAATAAATATTATAATCAATTTCTAGTCATTGTAATGACTAGAAATTGATTATTTATGATATTATTTATAATATTTCTTCATTTTAATAAAATGAAGAAAATATATTTTCTTCATTTTATTAAAATGATTTATCATTTATCATCTGACATATTAATAACCTTGGTGCTTTGACGAATTGCAGAGTCCTATATCGATGTGACGAAGCGGTGTCTAACACTGCGCTTCGTACTTTTGTACCCACGTACAATACAAGCTTGGCCTTTCTTCATTTGCGTCAATGTATATTCTATAAATGTATTAAACCTACCTTACACAACTATCCTATAAGACTATAAGAACAAAATTTTGCCTAACCCTAAGTAATATGTTATCTAATACTAGATCTCTAATTTAAAATGTCTAATACTGTATTCAATATCCGAAGTGTAGAGCTAGGCTCACGTTAACTGACCTATCAATCTCATGCTGAATATCCACCTTGAGATTTTAATGCTATATTCAATAAGTGAATTATAAAGCTACAATTACGTGTACTAACCTCCTTATTTGATACCAAATCTCTTATTTGACATGGTCAATAATATATATAATATCGAAAGTGTCAAGCCAGAATTACGTGACCAATCTACAAGCTTTATACCGATACGATTTCTGAATTTAACTTAAATATTATTGTACTTTTATTATCAAGATTAGAATAAAATTCACTTCAAAGCCTAAATATATAAAGTTGATGAATATTTCACTCGAAGCACAAGTGGAATTTTGGAGATTCAATGCTTCAGATATTATTTCACAAGTCCTTCTTCTTCTTCTTCATGTATGGTTATATCCTCTTGAGCCAGAGCTCGAGGCAAGTACCAAATTTCACAAGTCCACGTCAACAATTCTATACGAAAAAAGTATGGCGACTAGAATCGACGTCGTCTCGCGTCGTCCCCCACCCGTTGTCGGTCAACCATCAGCGCCCCCAGCCCTATAACCCAGTTTCAGTAGGAACTAAAACACAGGACCGACCGCCCCATATCAGGACGTTTCACCCCCTGGCCAGACCTGGCACTGGCCAGGGAACGCGGAATTGGCAGAACTAGCCAGCGCCGAGGCAGAGCCTGTAGAGATCACGCTAGGCAGTGAATCTCTTCAGACGCTGGACAGTAGCCTGGCATTCCAATTCAAATTTCTGCACGGGTTTGTCGAAAAAGTAGGTTGAAAACTTTTCACCCAATTTCCACGTACGAGCTTCCATTTTCTTCATAAGTGCGACGGTACTCTTGTGCGAATCGAACATTTGGATCAGAGCGACCTTTAATTCTGTCCACGTCTTGGCGATAGTACCCTCAGTGTAATCATACCACTTGCGAGCTCTCCCTCTCAGCTGTTTTGTGGATGTCTGTGAAGTTGGCGCCCCATTTGTGTCAAAATGATTTTTTTTTTTAGAGTTCCGACTTCTCTGATTGAAGTTCTATAGTTCCTGATAAGTTTTATCAATAGTTCTGCTGTTTGGAACCGCAAAAAACTGTTCCAAAATTTTAGGGCGCCAACTTCACGCAGCGCCCGATTTTTGAAAAACCGGACTTTTTCCGTGAGTTCCGAGCAGTTTTCAAAGAGTTCTAGAGTTCTCGATGGTTTAAACAAAGAGTTCTGATCACTTGAGCCTAAAAAATCACATGAGACTTTTTCGATACCAAAAATTCGAAAAAAATTCATTTTTTCACAGTTCCAAGAGTTCTGGCATGAGTTCTGGGTAGCGCCACCGGAGACGTACCGACTACCGTCGTGAAATTTTTTGATCCGATCAAAATTAGAGAAGTGGCGGCGAATCACAGATTTTTTTAAATTTTTTTTCGGTTTTGTCAAGAGTTCCAAGAGTTCTGGGCCGGGATTCTGGATCTTTCAGTGCTACGTAGCGACCGGCGATAATTATTGACGTTATGTTTTGCGAAAAATACAGCTCTCAAATTATTCGTTAATCGTTTGTCAGCAACCAACCGCTCGTCCATAACATTACGACGACGCTCGCTAACAGTCGTAGTCGCTATGAAAAAGTCCCTATCTGCATGTTAGCACGGTCGTTGAAAGATCCAGAATCCCGGCCCTGGCGTGAGTTCTGGGTAGCGCCACCGAAGATCTACCGACTACCGCCAAGAAATTTTCTGATCCGATCAAAATTAAAGAAGTTGCGGCGAATCAAAGATTGTTTTCATTTTTTATTATTATTTTTTTTCCTCCGGTTTTGTCAAGAGTTCCAAGAGTTCTGGCGTGAGTTCTGAGTAGCGCCACCGGAGATCTATCGACTAACGTCATGAAATTTTCTGATCCGATCAAAATTAGAAAAGCTGCGGCGAATTAAAGATTGTCTTTATTTATTTATTTCTTTTTTTTTTCCGGTTTTGTCAAGAGTTCCAAGAGTTCTGGCGTGAGTTCTGGATAGAGCCACCGGAGATCTATCGACTACCGGCATGAAATTTTCCAAACCGATCAAAATTAGAGAAGTTGCGGCGAATCAAAGATTGCTTTTATTTTATTTTTATTTATTTTTTTAATTTTTCCGGTTTTGTCAAGAGTTCCAAGAGTTCTGGCGTGAGTTCTGGGTAGCGCCACCGGAGATGTACCGGCTATCGTCATGATATTTTTCGAACCGATCAAAATTAGAGAACTTGCGGCGAATCAAAGATTGTTTTTATTTATTTATTTATTTTTTTGTCCGGTTTTGTCAAGAGTTCCAAGAGTTCTGGCGTGAGTTCTGGGTAGAGCCACCGGAGATCTACCGACTACCGGCATGAAATTTTCCAAACCGATCAAAATTAGAGAAGTTGCTGCGAATCAAAGATTGCTTTTATTTTATTTCATTTTTCTGGTTTCGTCAAGAGTTCCAAGAGTTCTGGCATGAGTTCTGGATAGCGCCACCGGAGATGTACCGACTACCGTCGTAAAATTTTTTGATCCGATTAAAATTAGAGAAGTGGCGGCGAATCACAGATTTTTTTTAATTTTTTTTAATTTTTTTTCGGTTTTGTCAAGAGTTCCAAGAGTTCTGGGCCGGGATTCTAGATCTTTCAGTGCTACGTAGCGACCGGCGATAATTATTGATGGTATGTTTTGAGAAAAATACAGCTCTCAAATTATTCGTTGATCGTTTGTCAGTAACCAACCGCTCGTCCAAAGCCTTACGACGATGCTCGCTAACAGTCGTTGTCGCTATGAAAAAGTCCCTATCTGCATGTTAGCACGGGCGTTGAAAGATCCAGAATCCCGGCCCTGGCGTGAGTTCTGGGTAGCGCCACCGAAGATCTACCGACTACCGCCAAGAAATTTTCTGATCCGATCAAAATTAGAGAAGTTGCGGCGAATCAAAGATTGTTTTTATTTTTTATTATTATTTTTTTTTCCTCCGGTTTTGTCAAGAGTTCCAAGAGTTTTGGCGTGAGTTCTGGGTAGCGCCACCGGAGATCTATAACGGCGATCGTTATGAAATTCCTTTTTTTTTTTTTTTTCTTTCTCTTTCTGTAGTGGTCAATTACCCAGCTCGGCACACTCATTAGTCCCAACAGCCAAAACTGTAAATCCACCTGACCCGTTTACCGGCACTAATCCTTTTAACGCCATTGTTCGGATTTTGGTAGGTATAGGTGGGGATACGCAAGTATGAAAAGACCCGGACGTTCGGACGCAGTTTTTGCCGTCCCAAGTAGACCGCACACACCTCATTTCCTTAAATTTCTCGTGATCGCTGCCCCTACCATAGAACTTTCCGGTAAAGACAAATAACCGTCAGGTAGACCGAGGGGACTTACGGTCCTAGTAATTGACACTTAGAGCCAGACTGGCGCAGACGGGCAGTCTATTATTTACAAACCTAACCCTAATATGTACACGCTTACTCTACTTTATTATTCATGTATTGTTCGAATCATGTTTTTTTTTTCGTTTTTCTTCATTTTCTTTTCCTCAATTCACCCGAAGTGAGAACCTTACCCTATTATTTACAAACCTCACCTTAACATATACACGCTTACTCTACTTCATCATTCATATATTTTTCGAATCATGTTTTTTTTTTTCGTTTTTCTTCATTTTCTTTTCCTTAATTCACCCGAAGTGAGAACCTTACCCTATTATTCACAAACCTCACCCTCACATATACACGCTTACTGTACTTCATCATATATTCTTCGAATCACATATTCATATATTTTTCGAATCATGTTTTTTTTTTTTCGTTTATCTCCATTTCTTTTCCTCAATTCACCCGAAGTGAGAACCTTACCCTATTATTTACAAACCTCACCCTGACATATACACGCTTACTCTACTTTATCATTCATATGTACTTTTTTTTTTGTTACCAACTAAATTCATCGACGCCTCAAGGGAAGAACATATCTGAAATTTCGGTTGACAAGAATGCTATCGCCTTTATCTTCAACATGCGATATCATGTTCTCCTACTGACAGGCCGTGAAGTATGAACTTGAACGAAATTTTCGTTACATTGGATCGGTTTTACACATTCGTTTATTATCTTTCATTCATTTGAGATGAGCTTCATCAATTCCTGCGAGCGTGCACCAATACGTGCGGTACCACATCGCAGGTTGGCTCTGTAATAAATTTTTTTGGTGGTAGATCGTCGTACACGTACCAATGCAAACCCGTATACACAAGAGCAACGTAGTGTTGTTTCGGTATCATATAATGGGCAACACCCCTAAGCGTGTAGGATTTTCCATCTAGTACGAGACTTTTTGCTATATCGTCCAACTTTTGTCCGGTGAATAACAAGTCCACAAACGTTTTGTAATTGTTATCTGTAACAATACTTGTGTCTATTATCACCCGTGGAGCGTATTCACGAGACATTGCGCACAAGCTACTGCACTTTCTGCACTTATCACCTGATGACACCACGTCATCAATAGATTCTTGCATTGATCCGAAGCCCTTGCGCAGAAGAATATCAACGTTGACGTTCAGATTAGATTCATTTCGAACAATTGTACTTTTACACGTGAGGCATGTTTTTGATGTACGATAGCTCGGATAGTTATTGAATCATCTCTCCGCTAAGTGAGCGACATTACAGAATGCATTGAGCATATACAACTTGCGTGTGAACGAAGTGATTTCGAAAAGATTAGTCGCTATGAGTAAAATCGCTCGTTCACAGTAATCTTTAGCAGTGATTTTACCACGGGATAAGATGCCTCTTACTAATTCCATGAATTGGTTACTCTCCGATGACCAGGTCTCATCTACGGGATGCATTGCTGATACATGTGCCAATATATGCACTAGCGAATCGAAAGCACAGGTGTATCGAACCGTGATTGTTTTGCCTTCTAGTTTTACCGGGTTACACAACAGGCCATTTTTCATTATAGGTATACCAATCGTGCGGACCGAGTTAACAAAGTCCCAATCAGGGCACGGATCAAGGTAATTCGGTTGTTTTCGTGTAAGTTTTTTACTCGGCAAATGGTCTCTAGCATTGTCTTTACGGCTCTTCGTTGCACCTTTCTCTTCTAAGCCACGCCAGTTTTCCCTTGCATTCAAATCATTCTCCCTATTCTCAGCAGAAACTTCTGCGAGACTTGATGGCTCATCTATAACTTGCGCTGTACTTATAGTATACGAAATATCGTGAACCACAGAATTTAGTAATTTGTCATTATTATTTTCCATTAACGAGGGTGTCTTCGCAAGATCTTGTATTGATTCCGAAATCGCATCGGGACCATCAAAAGAGAGATGGTTTAGATCCTCGGTTTCCCGTTCACCGTTATTCATAGCTTGCGAACTGACTTCACAATCTTCGATTGATGTTGAATTTGCATCGACATTGTGTGCAGAAAAATAATTTAGATTTCCTTGCTCACCGTTGCTAACATATGAACTGAGTTCGAGAGTCGCACGAGAAATGTCTTCTGCCTCACTATGTGGCTCAAGGTTCGTTGAGATGGCGAGGGACTGCTTCGAATGATCGTTTCCAATGATCTTATTGCCTGCGCACGCTAAAAGTAATTTTCCTTCGAGGTAATCGATATGTTTAATTATAAATTTATCTACTCTCATAGGCAAACTTCCTTTAAAGGCCCGATTTTTATAATCCGAAAAAGTAGCTTCTACCGCGGATGAGGTAGCGACCTCACTCCCTCGATTAAAGTATGGGCGCATGACGCCAGTACGCAATGGAAGGTATGCTATCAGAGATTTAATTTTATCCGCTGCCTGAACATTATAATAGGCACTGAGGACGTCACCATTTTCGGAAAACAGCGCTACATCTTTCGCTTTTTCGAAAATAGAATTACCGAATTCTACCCACGATTGTGCCGTATCTTCGAGTTCTAATTGTTCGTCCCTATCCTTATCATTGTCATAGTCACATGCGATTTCTTCGTCTTCTATAACCGTACCTTTTATCGTGTTATTCGCATGGCTCAAATACGTTTCGGACGATGTATGTTCACCCTTTCCGTCTCGACCGACTTCTTCACTAAGTGCTACTACCATCACGGATAAGAGCAGCTGTGATAGTTCATCTAAACCGGTCATTTTGTAAGCTTGAGCCATACACCGGATGTAAAATTGCCGTACTTTGGTGGGTTTGTGCCGCAAACACTCCCATCTCGCAACTATCGCAATAAAATGACTAACGTCGAGTCTCAAGTAAGAAGAAGGCAAAACATTATTCACGCGTTTTACAGCGACATCATAACATGCCTGCAAATAATGTTTAAGATCACGACAATTCGCGAATGCTCGACTTACTGCTACTAAAATTGCACGCCCAAAGTCCGATATCACAACTCTTGGAATAGGGGCTCCGGCTCTTTGAATTTCCAGTAAAAAAAACGTTATCAGGGCAGCATTCTGTTTCGTCGATAACATTTGGAAAACAGGTACACTTTTCCCATTGCTGACTGATACACACTGGTATAAAAAGAGATAGGGAGATAAATTGTCGTTAGGCAAAATGAGTTTTTTCGCAAAGCCTCCACTTGCATCATTCAGGAAATAGCTGTCAGGTTCACGCTGCTGAATTTTGAAAAATTCCAATTGTTCCCGGGACCAATACATGCAATAGAAGGGATCCATTCCTATTGCATGTATCGCGTAAATACATTGGTCATATTTGGCACGGTACAAGTTCTGAAAGGGATCATTACCAACTAAGTTCAAGCGTTTGTCCGCTTCTTCTTGCTTAGCCTTACGTAAAACTTCGGCGTTGTATAAAATTGCAGGCACTGTATCGCCGACTCTCATTAATCTCTTGGCTTCCTCTGTACGCCACACTGTAGCATCTTTATGTCCGTCTACTAATTCACCAGCTACCTTTTCGCGTAAGTAACCTTTGAGCTGCCTTTTACGAATATGCTTTAACCTTCCGTCAAAATTTGAAAGAGTGCATTCAAAGACACAATCTTTATTTTTCTGGGGTTTTGCAAACATTTTCCCAATAAGAGACGCACCGCATTCCTTACAGCTTGCTTCAAAGTACGCGAATCGGCTCGCATTCAAAGAGAGGGATACCTTTCCAGTTTTGAATGAAAAAGCACATGGCAGTCTAGCTTGATCCCAAATTTTTTCTGCCATCACATGTGTCCATTTCCCGGGCTTCATTTTTACATATCGTCGGGTACCATACTTTTTGCTGACTGGTTTTATTTCATCCCAACTTTGATGAGAAATGACAATTTGAAACACTCGTGGTGGATCTAAAGTGGGCTGCTCATGAGTGGCATTCGATTCATCTACGGGCGTTTCAGATCTTTGAATTATATCGAATGACTGCAAAACGATAGTATGTATTCGATTTCTATTAGTTTTTAAAATTGTATAAATGTGCTTGGGACTAATTTTAGAGCCCTTGAGCGCCATTTCGACTGAAATTTGAGCGTACACAGGATTCGATGGAGGTAAAACATTGCCCTCATCATTTATACATTTGTAGTTTATGTTAGTTAATAACTCAGCAAGCAAATCTTTATCGTACATTTTACTATAATTTTCAGTAGCAATACAATATAAATATAGAATAACTCGTCTAACAATAAAATCAACAACTGTGCAAAACCTAGGCAGGTAATAGAAATATGTTGTCGAGTGTAAAATTATGTGATATAGCCTCAGCAGCGGTGCCTGATATACTGCAATACCCCCTCCAAGGTCCAAACGGGCAGCGCATGCGCACTTAAAGCATTCAGCAGTGACTTTACTACTCCGCTGGGCTCGTCGTGCCGATGAGTCATAGACATGTAAGAATATGCCACGCGACCAGGCCAAGAAGTCGGCAGAGCGATAGAAAGAGAAAGTTGCATATGGGACCTCTGTGTCTAGTCGCGCATGCGCAGGGCACTCTATTCATTCTCTATTTCATTCTTGCTCATTTCTTACTAAAAGAACGCTCAGCGCGCATGCCCGACTAGACAGAGACATAGAGGCCCCCCCACGGAAAAAATATATATGCCAGGATATATGCATGGAATATTTGAGTATATCCTAGCATATATGATTTCATATATGCTAGGATATACTCAAATTTGCCCAAAGATATATCCTAGCATTTATGTCAAGATCATATATTCTGCCATATATTCTAGCATATATTCCGGCATATATACTCCAGCATATATTCTAGCATATATTCTAGCATATATTCTAGCGTATATTCTAGCGTATATTCTAGCATATATTCTAGCATATATTCTAGCATATATTCTAGCATATATTCTAGCGTATATTCTAGCATATATTCTAGCATATATTCTAGCATATATTTTCATCATATATGTTAGCGTGAATTCTGGCATACATTCTACCATATATTCTAGTACATATTATAGCTAGGATAAAAAAAAACCAAAAATTTTCGATATGATTACGTGAAAAAATTAGCGGCAAATTTCTTTTTAGAATATTTATTTTATATAATATAAGACATAACGATACAAATTTTTCAAGTAAAAAATATCTATATTAAATATCTGACTTTTCCGGTTTGTTTGAAACCTCCCAACATTTTGAGGTTTTCCGGTAATGTGGCAAACATGTTATAACGTGCGTTGGCAATAATATTACCGTTATTTACACTTTTAAAATGTCTCCGGGCCTTCGTCATTGGCTGTTAATAATACTGACGATCAAGAAATTGAAGAAATTGAAATGAGTGTAAATGACGGTAATATTATTGCCAACGCACGTTATAACATGTTGGCTACATTACCGGAAAACCTCAAAATGTTAGGAGGTTTAAAACACACCGGAATATTTATATTTTATTCTATAATATAGTCAGATATTTATTGTAAATATTTTGAACTTGAAAAATTTGTATAATAAATGTTTGAAAGAAAAATTTGCCGCTAACTTTTTCACGCAAACGTATCCAGAATTTTATTTCATTTTTACAAACTATTCAACATATTTTAACTTTTGGCGAGTATCTTGAACCCGAAAGTTGAGAGATACCCGCAGTTAGTGTGAGTTCTTTACCTATATAAAAAGGGATTTAAATTATCAAAATTATTAGGGCTTTTCTTTGAGGTACGTAGGTAGGGAAAAGGATGGGTTAGCCACCAAAAGCCACCTATGCAACCTTGTGAATTTACTTTAACTCAGGACTCGGGTAGATTACTCCACCAAAGCCTGTTCCCTTCGGACTCGGGTAGAACCAAAGCCGATCCTTCTCCTATTTGAACAGAGCCGGGAAGTGAATCCAAGCCTGCTATCCTAAACACAAAACCTATTCTTTACTCGGATCCGGGAACTTTGCGATTCCAAGACCGTGTCTCAGACTCGGAATCGTATTTCCTTGGCCCTCGGACGCGGGAAGTTAATCCAACGCCGTTCGCACTAGGAATGATCCAAAGCTGGTCCCTATAGGGCTTATTCAGGGATGGAAATTGATTAGTTAGGAGTCAGTGCTGAAATATCCGACAAAGTTCAAATAAGAAAATAATATTGTATTCAAATGGATTCTAATAAACTAATTTTACAATGATTTTCTTATTCTACTTCTATTCTAATTTCGTGACTCTAGTCGCGTTTGTTTGTTTGTTCCGTTTAGGTTTTCGTTCTGTTTGTATATTCTATTTTTATATTTTAGGCTATGCGCGGTTATGTTTTCTGTTATGATTCTATTTCGTTTTCGTTATATTTCCTCTCATTCTCTTCGATTATATTTTAAATTGTGACCAGTGATATTTTATCTAAAGGCAATTGAATTTATTCTATATCATGAATTTATGTTAGTTATTCGGATCTAGGCGATCTGAAGCTATACAAGTGAATTTAATAATCAATATGAGTCGCACCGGTGCTCTACCTGACTACGCTTCGAGTTATGAGTCGAAACGGTGCTATACCAGAATACGCTCGAATATTGGATATTATGAGTCGCAAGGCCTCTATGGCACAAATACGCATGAATTGACTATTGTGAGTCGCACGGCCTCTATGGCTCAAATACGCTAACGAGCGATTGAGCGAGCCGTTTATATACTCTCTATCCCCACTCCCTAGCGTGACGTCAGACACTTGGTCGAACGTAGTGGATTAGTGTAATCCTTTCCTTTGTTCGGTCTTTGGCGATATTCGATGTGCACTATAGCTGGATATGTTACAATATATATATTAGGGTGTGTCGAAAATGAACTTCTTTCTTTTTTTTTTTTGCTCCTACCACCCAAAACCTTAGGTTTTGACATTAAAAAGGTCCTTGTTCGAGGAGGGCGCTGTAACTTCAAGTTAAGAGGTCGCTCAACGAGGATTTAGGATTCCCATCCAATTAACACGTAAAAAAATTTCATCGATCAAACCTAGAATCGGTCAAACTTGAAGTATTTTTGTTTCCGCTGAATTTACTTTTTTGCCTGCTAATTTACTTTATACAACGCAAGCATGTTTTCCTCGCTTTATCATGCTTTTGTATAGGACCTAAAGTAGTACTTTTAAGTCATTGGACTTTTGGAAAAAATCTGTGATTCGCCGCAACTTCTCTAATTTTGATCGGCTTGGAAAATATCATGACGATAGCCGGTAGATCTCCGGTGGCGCTATCCAGAACACACGCCAGAACTCTTGGAACTCTTGACGAAACCAGAAGAATGAAAAAAAAAATGAAGTAAAATAAAAGCAATCTTTGATTTGCCGGAACTTCTCTAATTTTGATCGGTTTGGAAAATATCATGACGGTAGTCGATAGATCTCCGGTGGCTCTACCCAGAACTCACGCCAGAACTCTTGGAACTCTTTACAAAACCGGAAAAAAATAAATAAATAAATAAAAACAATCTTTAATTCGCCGCAGCTTTTCTAATTTTGATCGGATCAGAAAATTTCATGACGTTAGTCGATAGATCTCCGGTGCTGCTACTCAGAGCTCACGCCAGAACTCTTGGAACTCTTGACAAAACCGGGGGGAAAAAAAAATAATAATAAAAAATAAAAACAATCTTTGATTCGCCGCAACTTCTCTAATTTTGATCGGATCAGAAAATTTCTTGGCGGTAGTCGGTAGATCTTCGGTGGCGCTACCCAGAACTCACGCCAGGGCCGGGATTCTGGATCTTTCAACGCCCGTGCTAACATGCAGATAGGGACTTTTTCATAGCGACTACGACTGTTAGCGAGCGTCGTCGTAATGTTTTGGACGAGCGGTTGGTTGCTGACAAACGATTAACGAATAATTTGAGAGCTGTATTTTTCTCAAAACATAACGTCAATAATTATCGCCGGTCGCTACGTAGCACTGAAAGATCCAGAATCCCGGCCCAGAACTCTTGGAACTCTTGACAAAGCCGAAAAAAAATTTTAAAAAATTAAAAAAAATCTGTGATTCGCCGCCACTTCTCTAATTTTGATCGGATCAAAAAATTTCACGACGGTAGTCGGTACGTCTCTGTTGGTCTGGTGGATTATTCTGTCTATGTTGTACCCCCTTCAACAGCTGCACAAGTTATCTTCTCTTCATCATAAAACATAATGGCCGACCTTCCAGTCCACAGCCTCCTACTTCAACATGAACGCCTCTTCCCAGACAACATCAAAGTTCAAAAGATATCCACAGCACATCCATAGGACGTCGGTATGTTCATAGGACATCCATAGGACATATTTTGAAGTTTGATGCTGTCTGGGTTACGGCGCAAACGCCAACTTAGAATTAACGCAGGAAGTTCAAAATATATAAAGGAGTCCTACAATTATATCCAATTCCTCATTCATACATTATTATAGTCACACATTCAATATGCCAATCTGTTTTAAGTGTAATAAAATACACACGGATCTTAGATCTCTGTGGACCCATTTCCAAATAGTACATCATTTTCACGAGAACAGCACATTCGAATGTGTCAAGGCAAATTGCTTACGGATGTTTGGGAATATACAATCTTATAAGAGGCACTGGCGATTAGTGCACATTGATGAAACACACACTTACATTCAAGACTCTAGTGTTCATGATATCCCTTCATGGTTATTCAATGATGATAACAGTAGTCAAATCATAACCCAATCAGAGGCGTAGCTAGCATGGGTGGCACCCGGTGCGGATATCGATGGTGTCACCCCAAGAATGAAACCAATAAAAATGCGAAGGACTTTGAGTATCATTTTATTTGAATAATAGGAATTTTTGCAAGTTTTCATTTGTTTTCGCGGTTGGGTGTCACCCCCAAACAGGTGGTACCCGGTGCGGGCCGCCCCAACCGCCCCCCTCTAGCTACGCCACTGAACCCAATAAACACAATACCCGATGAACGTATAAAAATAGGAAGAATGTCCGTCCGGAAAAACATATATTTCACGTATAAACACGTATATATACGTTCATTAGGGTGGGCCGAAAATCCGCTTTTTTCGAAATGAGATGATTAATACCGAAAATATTATTCTTGGCAGTATTCAAAAAATGTGTGCGAAAGGAAAAAATCTTAGGTCGTCATCTCAAGGTCGCCAAAATGCGTCAAAGTTCAAATTGATGAAAATATTTTTTTTTTTTCACATATTTTCAAAGGAAATTCAATCCTCTACAAAAAAGGTCCGTAGGTTGAACTATGTCAATGCAACAGTTTCTGAGATATTTGGAATTTTTGCTGAAAATTGTCCTTTTGCTCGATATATTTTTTTCTTTCATAGGTAAATTTTTTCTTTTTTGATAGGAAATGCAATCCTTTACAGAAAGAGTCCTCAAGTCGTACTGCATAAATATAATAGTTTTTCAGTTAATCGCAGGTTCGGCTGGAAGTAGTGATTTTTGCAACAAAAATTGGTTTGATAGATTAAGACAAATATTGGCAAATAATGATCACGAATTAATATGAGAGTAGGAATTTGAAAATTTCCCTTGTCACACGCAAGCAGTAGAACGTAGTGTTAAACTCGTGACTGAAGCTGCGAATAGAGTTTGTAGCTACGGATCAAGAGATGGACTTATTCACGCGACTTCGAAATCTCGACAGTGAAATCCAACATTTCAAAGTGAACAGCATTATAATTTCTAGATACGGTAGTACAAATCTTGATAAATAAAAATTGACTTTTTCTATAAGCGTATAACGATTCATTATTCCTTCATTTCGTTTATTTCTTTCTAATTTTGACTATAGTACCAATTTTTATTGCAAAAATCACTATAATGCTCTGCGTTTATAATTTTGACTATCAAACCAATTTTTGTTGCAAAAACTATAATATTTATGCAGTACGGCTTGCGAGGACTCTTTGTGTAGAGGATTGCATTTCCTATCAAAAAAGAAAAAAAAAAAACAAGAAAAAATTTACTGATGAAAGAAAAAATATATCTAGCAAAATTACAATTTTCAGCAAAAATTCCAAATATCTCAGAAACTATTGCATTGACATAGTTCAACCTAAGGACCTTTTTTTTTTGTAGAGAATTGAATTTCCTTTGAAAATATGTGAAAAAAAAAATATTTTCATCAATTCGAACTTTGACGCACTTTGGCGACCTTGAGATGACGACCTAAAATTTTTTCCTTTCGCACACATTTTTTTGATACTGCCAAGAATAATATTTTCGGTATTAATCATCTCATTTCGAAAAAAGCGGATTTTCGGCCCACCCTAACGTTCATACGTGAAATATACGTTTTTCCGGCCGGACATTCTTCCTATCTTTATACGTTTTTTGGGTTATTGTGTTTATTGGGAAGTGGAGCGCTTAGCGACGACACAGACGTTTGTTTTCCCGTTAACAGTATATGCGACACTGAGAATACCATTGACAGTTTCGAAAAACTAATCCGTAACAATGCTTTAAAAATGATTGCCAAGCTGCATACTTCTGGTACTGTTCCACGTAACTACATACAACTCGTCATGCAATCAGCCCAGACATTTTTGATTAGCGGTCTTGAATCCCTGCGTGGCCAAGTCCGGGATTTTTCTGGAGACACCCAACGCAATGCAGTACTGAAAATGATCGATGTATTTGAGAGAGCGTTTTCTCATTGTTTAACAGAGCATCAACGAATGCAATACCTAAAGGCATCTGGCGATTATATCCCTGCTGTCAACTTTGTCATCGGTCATAACTTTCAGCCTCAAATTTCTAAAAAAAAAAATGGCCACGTCGAAATGGTCCCCGTACAAGTAACCGGACAACATGTTTCATTAGCAGCTGTTCTCAAAAGAGTATTCGAAATGCCTATCGTGTACGATCATGTCAAGAGTTATAAGTCCAATCTGGAAAGCGAGACTGAGATTCTCAGCAATTTTATCCAAGGCGATTTATGGAAACAAAAAATTTCTAACTGCAGTGACAAAAAGGTTTTCGCTTAGTTTCTATATTATTATGACTTCGAAACAGGGAATGCTTTGGGTTCTCATGCTGCTGCTCAAAAAATTGGGGGTGTTTATATCTCCGTTCCTTGTTTTCCCCCGGAATATCAGTCCCTTCTTTCATCAAGTTATGTTGCTTCATTATTTAAGGCTAACGATAGAAAAGAATTCGGGAACAAAGCCGTGTTTAAGCAAGTCATAGACGAGCTCAGATTTTTGCAGGAAGAGGGTATCGAAATTAAATTATCTGGCGGTCGCCAACAAAGAATCTTTTTTAAGATTGGACTTGTAATCGGAGACAATTTGGGCTTAAACTCGATGTTGGGTTTTGTTGAAAGTTTCAGTAATTCCTTCTCGTGTCGTTTTTGTAAAATAAACAAACAGGATAGAGCTCGATGTAGTACGCAGAACGACAACCTAATGCGTAATCAGACTATGTACGCAGCTGATTTGGCGATTGATGATTTCAAATTGACTGGTATCAAAGAGGAATGTGTATTTCATTCTCTATCGGGATTTCACGCAGCTTATAACTTCGCCGTTGACATCATGCATGATTTATTGGAAGGCGTAAGGTAAAGTGGCCATTAGGGGCTGTCCATATATTACGTAACGCAAAATTCTACAATGTAGTATAGGGAACGCTGTGCACGCACTATCCCAAAATCCGTTACGTAATATATGAACAGCCCCTTACTGGGACACTTACGACAACCTAAATCACATAAGCACAATTAAAAAAAAGTATGTTGCTTTATTGCATAAAAGAAAAATTATAGCAGATAGCCAACACATTCGTGATCAGATTCCCACAATAATATAGGATGATTAATGCATTATACGTATTAAAATACTGTATTTTCATAGATAATCATTTTAACCATTACTGGGACAGCAGTTTTGCGGTTAACCCTAAAGCGGGATGCACCATGCCCAATACTGGGACAAGCAAAATTGAATGGGGCTAATTAGAATGAAGTTGCGAATTTACTTTAAATTTGAGGGATACATGAAAATAATAAAAATCGATTATATTGTGGAACATAAGAACGTCATTTATTTATCTTAATTTTTTAATAAAATACATATGAACACGAACATAAACATTTTATCCTTGAATTAAGGAGGTTCGATGACGTCCTGAGAGGGGAAGCCTCAGAGAGGCTGCGGGGGGAATCTTAAAATATTATTATTACTTGACTCGGCAACAACGCGAGTATCGTAGTACTACTGATGGCGCGTATCGGTACGTACCTCAAAAGATGTCATCACCACCGAAAAAGAAGTTTAAATGGAAAGGAAAATTTGTTAGTGCCAAGCAATATAATTATAAAACACATGTTTTTGTATATATATGACCCGGCAACGGATTGACTTTCTCAGATATTTGGTTGTCAACATGCATTATTAATTCCTTATATTTGAATAGCAGAGTCGGACAAATTGAAATACTCCGGCGTTGTCGTACACTCCTCGCCCGCTGTTGCCGTATCTCAGATGCCAAACCCAAAATTAGCATTTTGTTCATTTGTTTCAATAATATTGCAGTAGTTTGCCTGGAAACATTTATTCAACGTATGGTCATTGGATTCAGAATTGATTTCTTCATCGGTGAGTGAAATCGCCAATAAAAAAAATCATTTCCTTCCATGATTTTTTTCTACTTAAAGTTGGGTTAGGTGACAATTCCCATAAGAGCCTGTGTTAAAAACTCGTTCTTTTGTGCTTCGTTTTCTCTGAATTTCGCATGGAAAAAAATATCCAAAAAATTCAGGTGAACTTCAATTCATTTAGGGAAGAATATCCTAAAATTTTAGGTCAAACAACCATTTCCTTCTAAGATCATCGAACCTCCTTAAATAATTTATTTTTCATCTTTTAGATAACATTAAACTTGATACAGTCTTTAAATGTTTGGTGACAGCTCAAATACCTAATTATAAGTATAAAAAATCTTTAAATCTTTTCCTGTTTTATTTTTATTTTCGATTGCAGACACTGCACTTCAACATGCACAAGTTCTTGTTCAATTTCTGCAATATTATTGATTAAGGTGTTTATCTGCTGTTCTAATGCAACTCGGTTTTCTTTATTCAGCACGATAGAGAATCCAGGCAACAAAGTTTTCTTCTTCATACGCAGTGAGCACTGTCGGAGCACCTTTTTTGGAGTTTAGTGCTGGTTTATCACTCTTCTTGAACCTGTACAGCGTGCTGTTGGGAACTCCAAAGCTGTCTGCTGCTTCACGATAAGACTGCCCCTTGTCAACTGCGTCCAAAGCTTCTTTGATCGACTGCACACTATAATTCCTCTCTATTCTTTTCTTTTTAATTTTATTGGTTTTACTTTTCCCCTTTGACTTAGTTTTTTCAAATTTCAAATCTTTCTCTTTCTTCTTCTTTAACGTATTTGCACATCCATTTTTTTTTTTGTTTTGGCCATTTTCTGCACAAGTTTGGATGTCTAAAATTAATTGAAGTATAATACATAATAATATGATTATTTATTGATTCCCTTACGGAAAAAAAGTACTGAGAGCTCAGTACTTAGTACACAACCCGTTAGTAGTTAGTTCACAAATCTCAGTACTTAGTACACGAATTTTTAGTACTTAGTACTATCACTACAGTACTAAGTACAGGGAATTAGTAGTACTTGGTGCAGGACTACTAGTACTTAATACAGAGTACTAGTACTTAGTACAGGGAACTACCCGGGAAAAACGAATTAGATCTGGCCATATATAATCCCTGCTTAAAATGTTCGATACAAAACGACAAGATTACATTCGATTCCTATCCAAAACCTATAATAATTTATGAGGTCTATGTAACCGACTTTGAGAGACGATTCAATTTCTATCTTAACGAATATGTTTCTAAAATACTTGTGTTGTATGTGATAATCAAGATAAAAATTTAATACAATCGAATGATATTGCCTATTACCTATGTAATTGAATGGCAATGTTTCGAGTAGTACTCTTGATGTTGTATTACACTTTTGTCAAGGGATCCATGAATATGATTCTTTCGTTTTATAGCTATACAAATTTTATTGGTTTCTATGATACACCCGATTCTATGGAACATTTTGTGATAATTACAATCTTAAATCAATGAGAATCAATGTGATTATATTACTTTAGCACGGGCTTCTTTTTTTTATCTTAAACTCCCGATACAACTTGTTCCTTATTCTATCTGTATTACAATTATATTTCCCAATCGTCTTTTAGTGATTAAAATACTATCCGATTCCTTGAGAATAATGTGATTGTATACTAGCCGAGGTTGATTCTGGCCCGGAAGTGATCAGGTTATCGTATTAAATCATATATATATTGTAACATATCAAGCCGTCTCCGAATCTAATCGGCGCGCGCACCAGCAGCTCAACGGTACGAAGACCAGTGTGACGTCATCACAGGTATAAATTCGGCACTGTCAGGCTACTCGGGAGCATTTGCCGCCTGTCGGGGTATTCTAGCTCATTTCTTTTCATTTCTTTGTAAAATCATACTGGGGGTCTTCAAGGGTGATTATTTAGCTTCATTTAAAAATTAGAGTCAAAATTCAGATATAACGCCTGTCGGGTTTATCTTATTATAAAATTCAACATAGCAACAGCCAAACGCGGCATATTATACATTATTTTCGTCGAGTCAATAACCTATCGCCTGTCGGGATACAGAAAAACAAACATAGCTTTAGAAAACACCTTTGTAAATAGTCAAATTCAAAAAGTAGCAGTTAAGACTAGATTTATTATTTCTTTTTGTATTATTTTTATACCTTTATTTTTCATGCATTATTGATTAAAATAATCTAAATTCAACTGGATTTTCATCTGACGAAACTTTATTCAACAAAACCTAAAACACTTTCATGAATCCCTTTTCTTTTCAACAGAATTCTAGGTTCAGGTGCTCTCGCATTGGTATCGATTTTTAATCCATATCCACTGCTTTGATCACTCTTAACTCCGGAATTTTAGGGACACCAGGTTCAGGTGCACTTGCATCGGTATTGATTTCTAATCCGTATCCGCTGCTTTGAACACTCTTAACTCTGGATCTTTGCTCTGTAAACCCTATGTGGCGTACCGAGTCTGACAGCTTAGCTTTTCATAATATTTGATTCGCCAACGCTCGAAATATAAATTTTATGCAACATCCCACGACCATCAGTCTATTTTCTTAAATAATAAATTAATTAAAAAGGACCTAAACGTTGCAATATATATGGGGCATTCCATGACATCTCGATCAAGATCTGGCGGTGACATTTTAGATCTGCTTAATAATTTGTTATTTCAAACTGCTTGTCAAAAAATACATACATCATTTTTTACAGATTTTTTCAAGCATCCGTATCTGAGATAAGATTATCGAAGTTGAAAAAAAAACACCCATTTTCCAAAATCTGAAAAAATTCAGGAAAATCTAATTAAATATTACAAAATTTTCGCGCGCTATTAGAAGATGGAGGTTTGATTACAGGGAAAGGTGAAGTTGACGAAATGCCGAAAATAATATTTTAAAAATCGGAATGTATTTTCGACATACAAACAAACGAAAAAGTCTGCTATCATATGGGTCCAAAAAAGTATATTCTCAGAATTACAGGTTGATCAATCTTTTCAATAATATTATTAGGTATTGGTATTGTAGGGATTATTATATCGCGTTAGTAATGCCATAAGGTCGTAAGCGACACTATACGACCTTCTGGTTCTATTAAAACCAAAAGGTCGTACATTTTTTTTTTCTTCGGAATCGTGATGAAACCAATGAAAAACGCATAGATCTATCGAAATTCACGAGAAATTGTTTTTTGGCGAACACGACCCTCTGGCTTTATTTTCAGGAAAAAATCGAGAAAATTGAAGTCAGAAGGACGTATATCCGCCAAAAAAACAATTTCTCGGGAATTTCGATAGAACTATGTGTTTTTCATTGGTTTCATCGCGATTCCGAAGAAAAAAAAATATACGACCTTCTGGTTCTATTATAACCAAATTTTGGTTTTTTGGTTTTAATAGAGCCAGAAGGTCGTATAGTGTCGCTTACAAACTTATGGCATTACTAACGCGATATAATAATCCCTACAATACCTAATAATATTATTGAAAAAATTGATCAACCTGTAATTCTGAGAATATACTTTTTTGGACCCATATGATAGCAGACTTTTTCGTTTGTTTGTATGTCGAAAATACATTCCGATTTTTAAAATATTATTTTCGGCATTTCGTCAACTTCACCTTTCCCTGTAATCAAACCTCCATCTTCTAACCCTATTGAAAAAATCCAGGTGGGACACATGGGAACCCATATGGTTTTTCTGGGAAACCACATGGTTTGGCTGGGAGCCCACATGGGTTTGTTGAGAACCCACATGGGTTTGTTGGGAACCCACATGGGTTTGTTGGGAACCCACATGGTTTGGCTGGAAACCCATATGGGAGTCGTGAAAATCGATGTGGGAGTCGCAGAAGCCTACATGGGTTTGTTGGTCACCCACATAGGACGTTTGGGATCCAACACGTGTTTGTTAGGCACCCACATGGAAGTTTTGGTGAACCATGTGGGACTTCTAGGAACCCATATGGGGCATTGAGGACCCTGCATAGGTTAGTTGGGCACCCACATACTGCATCGGGGGCGGCACATGGGAGTGTTGGGAACCCATGTAGGACTCCTAGGAACCCGTATGAGTTTGTTATATGCCCACATAGGGTATTGGGAAAGCGCATGGGTCTGTTATAGGAACCTAGATGGGGCTGTTAGGGAGCTACATAGGTTGCTGGTAGGCCATGTTGCTCTGGTGAGAAACCTAGATACGTATGAATTCACAAGGTTCGATTGAACACCCATGTGGGTAATGGGTATACCAGCAATGTAGGCTCAATAGAAAAATTGTATTCAATCAATAATATAGGTAAATAACTAGCAACAAAAGTCGATCGTTTGATTGAGCAGATCAAACATCGACGATTGGGTTTTATTTCCCACGAAATAAGACTTAATTTTTTAATTATTTGACTGATATTCTATGTATGAGGTATATTCCTATGGGGATACCCCACATCCCATATGGGTTCTATGGGGATACCCACATCCCACATGGGTCCTATCGGGAGACCCACACCTCCGACACGGGTCCTATGGGAACACCCACATCCAACATGGGTCCTATCGGGATACCCACATCCCACATGGGATCTTATTGGGAGACCCACATCCCAGATGGGTTCCCTGCCAAAATTCTCCTGGGAACTGGGTACCTGGAAGACCCACATGTTTCCTATGTGGATTTTTTTGATAGGGAATAGCGCGCGAAAATTTTGTAATATTTAATTAGATTTTCCTGAATTTTTTCAGATTTTGGAAAATGGGTGTTTTTTTTTCAACTTCGATAATCGTATCTCAGATACGGATGCTTGAAAAAATCTGTAAAAAATGATGTAGGGGAGAGTGGGGCACATTCGGACGTGGGGCACATTCGGACATTCGCGATTACTCGCATTTATAGTGTGTGTATAGTGGTGATATCTCTAGGGTGCGTTATGAACTCCACAAGAAGACAACTTTCATTCAGGCAGTGCGAATACTTCGAGTAGGTCTTGTGTCAATCGCGATTGTCCGAATGTGCCCCACGTCCGAATGTGCCCCACTCTCCCCTATGTATTTTTTGACAAGCAGTTTGAAATAACAAATTATTAAGCAGATCTAAAATGTCACCGCCAGATCTTGATCGAGATGTCATGGAATGCCCCATATATATATATATATATATATATATATATGAGGTATTCCATACCAACTCGACCAATGATTTTCCCTCACCATTTTTGATTTGGTTCATAATTTTTTCTATGGTTACTCCAACTCTAACACCCACTCATGAATTTTTTCAGATTTTTTCCATGAACCGTTATTTATTCATGATTTTTCGAAACTTCGAACAGTGCGACACCTTCGATTTTTTTGAAAAAAATTTCAAAAATTCTACTTTCGAAGACGATCATTTTGACCCCCAGTCGAAAGTGGAAACTCTTTTCCTCATGTTTATATTGCTTATTTAAGAAAAAATTATTTCGTAAACGTGGTGGACAATGGCTCCCAGAATTCTTTCAATGCAAATTAATTGTATCTTCAGGATAATGGGTTGTAACCATCAGAGATACGTTTCATTTTATTTTCGAAAATTATTATTATTATTGTTTTTTTTTTTTTAATTATTATTATTATTTTTTTTTTTTTTTTTTTCTGGGTCATTTTGGGGGGGGGGGGGGGGGGGTTAAATATTTTTCAAACACGAAAAACAATTTTCTTTTTTACAGTGCTTCAATAATTTATTGTGAGACAAAATAAAATCCTTCCAACGAACGACGATTAAAATAAAAAATAATAATAATAATAATAATTTTCGAAAATAAAATGAAACATATCTCTGATGGTTACAACCCATTATCCTGAAGATACAATTCATTTGCATTGAAAAAATTCTGGGAGCCATTATCCACCATGTTTATGAAATAATTTTTTCTTGAATGAACAAAATAAACATAAGGAAAAGAGTTTCCACTTTCGACTGGGGGTCAAAATGATCGTCTTCGAAAGTAGAATTTTTGAGATTTTTTTCAAAAAAATCGAAGGTGTCGCACTGTTTGAAGTTTCGAAAAATCATGAATAAATAACGGTTTATGGAAAAAATCTGAAAAAATTCATGAGTGGGTGTTAGAGTTGGAATAACCGTAGAAAAAATTATGAAGCAAATCAAAAATGGCGAGGGAAAATCATTGGTAGAGTTGGTATGGAATACCTCATATATATATTAGGGTGATCTTTTTTTCGACTATTTTTTTTTTTTTTTTTTTAGTCCTCACGTGAAATTTGGTTGAAAATGTCGAAAAAAAAAATCCCTGGAAGTTACAGCTCTTAATATTAACTTAAAGTACTTTCCCAAAGCGTGCGAAGATTTTACATTTAAAATACACGTAAATCGAGATTTTTTTTTTCAAATTTTTATAACTCAGCCGCATTTCAAGCTATTACATTGGTCTTGATCTTGATTTACTCAGAATAAAATACTCCACAAAAGTTCTCAATGCGGCCAAAGTGTAACTTGTACTGGTGAGTTGATACGGGTCGCTGAAGTTGATTTTTACCCAAAATTCTCGGTTACCGGTACAAGTTACACTTCGGCCGCCCTGGGCACTTTTGTAGAGTATTTTATTCTGAGTAAATCAAGATCAAAACCAATGTAATAGCTTGAAATGCAGCTGAGTTATAGAAATTTGAAAAAAAAAACAATCTCGACTCACGTGTATTTTAAATGGAAAATCTTCGCACGCTTTGGGAAAGTACTTAACATTAATATTAAGAGCTGTAACTTTCGGGGAAATTATTTTTCGACATTTTCAACCAAATTTCACGGGAGCACTAAAAAAAAAAAAAGAAAAGTCGTTTTAAAAAAATCACTCTAATATATATTGTAACGATTCAGGCAACCCAGGCCTGACCGTTAGCATTCAAACATCAGCCGTTGCGAACGTCGAGAACAGTCTAGAACGATCGACAGCAGCGACGAGCTGAGTGACGTCACGACTGTTATAAAAGTCGAGGCGCCGCTCAGCTCACTAGCTACGCTAGGGTAGATACCAGATAGACTCACAGTCACTTGTTGGTCATCTCGAGCATAGAGCTCCGATGAACCGTTAGAATCATCTATTAATTTCAATATAATTTATAAATTCATTTGCACACAGAAATTCAATTATCGAAATGTAAGAGCTTCGGTTACGACAGAATACTTTCAAAGAATATTGTTAAACAATTGTAGAAATATCAGAGATAAAACAACAGATAACTTGAGTCATAAAAAAAAATAGCAAAGACGTTATAACAGATTGTATTAACGTAAGTAACTTATAGGCAACGTGTAAATATAGAGTAGGGTTGCAACCGTAGGTTAGAATAATTGAATAAATAGATTCTTGATCATTATGAAAAAGCAATTTAATCAGATGTTAAACCCCTTACTCCGCCATTTCCAGGTTATAGTTTAAATCTTAACGGAAAGCTAGATACAGCCTTGGTGGATCTCCGATCTACCCAGTTCTGGCACAGCTATTATTTGGGAATAAATTAACTTCATTAAAGTAATATTTAACAGTTAAGAGGGTAGAGTACAGCCTTAGTGCGTTGTCGTACTCAGGTCTGTGGGGAGGCGGCTTCAGCTACACGGTAGCTCAAGTCCGTAATAGGCACGGCTAATAATTAATAGTAGAAGTCTCAAATAAAAATATAAATCGAGTAAAGAAAACACAATAACCAACCGGCTCGTGTCACTTTCAGTGACGCTCACTATCCGAAAAGTTACATTTGGCGCCCAACGTGGGGCTTCTCTATTCAAATTTTAGCTAGAAAACTTGCTTGAAATATCTAGAGTCATTTATTTATTAACTTAACTTCGTTGCAGCAAAGTAAAATCAAAAAATATTGCTAGTAGAGTCATTTGTGGATTATGTCAAAGTCCGGTGTCACAACCAGGCAAATGGCGGACAAGGGATCTGGCATCAATTCGGCTACAGAGCTAGGGTTAGGTGATAGGAGTCAGGGTCGTCATAATAAAGATAAAGACGCAGCAATTTTAGATAAAACTTTTATTGATATTGAAAAAGAAAAAGAAACAGATCGTCGAAGGAAGCGATGGAAGGATCAATGATGGAAGCGCTGGAAAAAATATATAAGAAAATAGATGAGAAATATGCTAAGTTAGAAAGAACAGTCGTCGAATCAAAATCAGTAAATACAGATAACATTTTATCATGCGAAGATAATTTCAGAAAAAGGCTCGAAGAGCAATCATTAAAATATAAGAAACAATTAGAGATATTAGATAAGAAGTTAGAATCTACGAGCGAAAAATTCGAGGAAAAATTAATAGAATGTCAAAAGGAATACCATGGAGAGCATGGAAGCATAAGAGAAGAGTTTGGCGAGAGTCTGAATTGTTTGGATAGTAAGATCGAGAGAAGTCAAAAATTAAATTTGGAAAGAATCATAGATATCGAGAAAAAACATGATAATTTCAAGATAAGCGTGAACGCGGAAATTAGAAAAGTGAAATCGACAAATCCAAATCAAAGTTGTGACTACAACAACCTAATTTCCAAACACATCAGACTACCGCAATTCTCTGGAAAAGGTTGGGAAAGACCAGCAAATTATATAAAAGAAATAGAAGAATACTTTACCTTTATAGATGCTGGACATGATGATATTTGCTTAAAACTATTAGGGCAAAGTTTCACATTAGATGCAAAGGATTGGTGGATTGCGCGTCACGACGTAATTCGTTCCTGGGGACAGTTTAAAAAACGATTTTTGAACAGATATTGGGGCGTAGAAACACAACGGGAATGACGAAGAGATATCGAATTTGGATATTATATTCCGGACGCGAGGGTAACGTGGTCTGAGTATGCCAATCGAAAATTCGCATCAGCTGTCGGGTTAAATCCAGCCATGTCCGAACAAGAGATCGTTCGCAATCTTACACGGCACTTTGACGAACTGGTTGTTGAAGCTGCTAAATGCCGCGGTATTTGCGACATCGACGCACTGTTGGAGTTTTTGGACGAAATGCAGTTCGGGGGTAGATCAAACGCGCCTAGACAAAAAACGACGTACACGAACAAACAGTATCCAACCGTCAACCGTTCAACCGAAAACCGAGACAAACAGGTGTCATGGCGTAACGACATGACAAGCCAAAATTTCAAACCTGCAAACGATAATCATGAAACGCGTCAAAAACATGGACAAGTCGAGCATGTCAACAATAGGTCGAATTGGACAACTAGTCACATAAAGGCGACCGTTGTAAACACAGCAGATAACCCGTCGGTAATAGAACCAAATATCGTAAATACGGAAAACTAGGAGGCGCTGTGCTGGAAGAGGAATTGATACCGACACCAGTACAGCGTATCTTAAATATTTCGGCGGTAAATCCGGATAAAGAAAATACACAAAATAATTCATTTGAAAATCCGTTTAATTATCTGGTAAAGGAGGATACAGGCGATTGTCAAGCATCCGTACAATGTCCGGAGTGTTGAGTGTATGATTTCGTATGTTTAAATTTAAGTCGAGCCGCACACAACACAGAGGCGTGGCCTCCCCCCCCTGACGCTCAGGTATCTCTGTACGAGCGTCAGTCGTTGCTCAACAGAGCCATGGTTAGCTTGTATACAATTATCTATTATAATAAACCCACTATTGAAATCTCAGTACACAACGTGCTCATTAATTAAATATCATATCCAATTGCATCCTTCCTCCTGGCTAAAATAAGTAAATACAAGTAGTACCAAATTACATCATTTACTTTAACAGGTTATGGGCCCAGGTACGTTATGCCGGTGCAAAAGTGATTAGCGAAATTTTGCAATAAAAGTGGACACGCGCGTGGCGGATTCGAGTGAACAAGTGGTCGTTCTCGGGATAGTGTTTCGGTGTTTCTTTTCGGACAAGTGAAGTACGAAAACGGTAAAGAAAATGTCCAGCGAGTTGTCGGCAAGGCATGTAACAAAGTTCGACGGAACGAACTTTTTAGGCTGGAAGTTTCAAGTTACCGCGGTTCTTGTCGCATACGACATATACGATGTCGTAACGGGCGCGAGAGCCAGACCGGACAATAGAGAACTGGCCGCAGTGAAACAGTGGGTGAAAGACAATGCTAAAGCCATGTTCGTCATTTCATCATCGATGGAATACGCACAGTTAGAATGGCTATTAATCTGTACTACAGCTAAGGAAATGTGGGATAAGCTCGGAATGATTCACGCGCAGAAATCAGCATCGAACAAGCTTCTTCTCACACAACGGTTCCATGAATACCGCATGGGTACAACGGACTCCGTTGTAACGCACGTAGCCAAAGTACAGAATATGGCGAGACAACTGATGGATCTCGGTGAACAAGTCTCCGACGTCACAGTGATGGCTAAAATTTTGGCAAGTTTAACTTCGAAGTTCTCGGCGTTTCAAACAGCTTGGGACAGTGTGGAACCCGACCGACAGACGGTCGAAAATCTGCAGGAGCGTCTTCTCCGGGAAGAAAGTCGCCTAAGTGCTGAAATTGGTGAAACTGCCGCATTAGCTGTAACAAGGAACTTCAAAGAGAAAAATGGCGACGACTCAAAGAAGAAAGGCAAGAAGCAACCACGTCGAAGAAAGAAGGTTGTCGAATGTTATTGTTGCCAGGAAAAGGGGCACTATGCGAGTAACTGCCCATCTCGTAAACAAGGACAAGGTGACAGCAAGAACACGGACAAGAGCGATGAGTCACGCAACTGTGCGTTCATAGCAACAACGACGGAACTACAATCCAGCAGCAGTGGACACAGTCGGTACAGAGAGCCATCGATTGAGCAGGATAAGTGGCTACTAAGCGTCGATCAAAAGGACGTCTGCTATACCGACAGTGGGTCCTCGAAGCACATTACTTTCCGAAGGGACTGGTTTTCGGAATACCGACCGCTGAGAGATGGCGGTACGATCTCGTTGGGCGACGACGGGGAATGTGCAGTGGCTGGTGAAGGAACTGTGTTAGTCGAGAAACTAGTTGATGGAGTGTGGCTAGAAGCACGTATAGAAAAAGTCTTACACGTGCCTACAGTGCGTAAGAATTTGTTCTCGGTCGGTGTGCTTACTTCGAAAGGTATTGACGTTTTGTTTCGGTCAAGCAATGTGTGGATGCTGCGGAATGACGAAATCATTGCGACTGGTGTGAAACAGTCAAATGATATTTTTCGCATGTTCTTCAAAGTGAAAGTGCCGGACTGTACTGTGGAGGCTAATATGACCACGACGAGTCTTAAGGTCTGGCATCAACGCCTCGGACACATAAACAAACGCACTTTAAGTGAACTTGTGAGCAACGGGACAGTGACCGGAGTTAAAGTGAATAACAAAAGTGACTTCTCTTGTGACGCGTGTCAGCTCGGCAAGTCGCACAAACTACCTTTCAGGAAAAACGCGGAAAAGATAGTCAGGTTGCCTGGCAAATACATACACAGCGACGTGTGCGGGCCTATGGCAGCCGAGTCAGTCGGCGGTGCGCGATACTTTGTAACGTTCAAAGACGACGCGTCGGGTTTTAGACATGTATACTTTCTGAAACACAAGTCAGACGTGATTGAAGTATTCAAAGAGTTCGAGCGCGCGGTAGCGAACAAGTTCGGGAAAGTGATGAAAACTCTTCGAAGTGACAATGGTGGAGAGTACTGTAATGAAAAGATGAAACAATATTTAACATCGCGCGGGATCAAGCACGAAACCACAGCTCCCTACACCCCCGAACAAAATGGGAAGGCGGAGCGTGATAACAGAACAATCGTGGAGTGCGCGAGGACATTGATTCAAGGAAAAGAAATCGCCTTGTCACTTTGGGCGGAAGCAGTGAACACTGCAGTATACTTGTTGAATCGAGTGTCAGTGGCCGACAAAGACAACAACAAGACACCGTATGAGATCTGGCTTGGGAAGAAGCCTGATCTTCGACACGCGAGGGTGTTCGGTGAAGAGTGTTACGTCAACGTGCCAAAGCAGTTCACAAGTAAGTTCGAAGCCAGAGCCAAGAGGGTGCTGCTGGTTGGGTATCAGGGAGAGTCGGCAAACTACCGACTGTTCACCCTGACACGAAGAAAGTGACAGTGTCTAGACATGTCACTTTCCATGAGGTAACGGGCCAACAGTTACCGACAGGAATCCAGAACCAGGAAGAAGAGGGTCTGATGTTACCGACAGAAGAAGAAGAGGAGCCAGCAGAGCCACGAGAAGAGCAACCTGTCGATATAGAAGAGGCTGCTCAATTCGACAGAGCAAGACGTGCTCGCGCTATACCAGAAGCTGAGCAACGAGTTCTGCGTGATCGAGCGTCGATACGCACACCGGCAAGGTACGAATTGAATATCGCTGAATATAACGCACCTGCCAGCTTCCAGGAAGCAATCAATGGACCTGACGCAAACAAATGGATACAGGCCATAAACGAAGAACTGGAAGCTCACAAAGAAAACAATACATGGAGTATTGTACCTAGAGACTGGCAGAGGAAAGCAATAGATTCAAAGTGGGTGTTCAAAGTTCTTCTGGATGCAGATGGAAGCGTGCACAGGCACAAGGCTAGACTCTGCGCCAGAGGATTTCTTCAACAGAAGGGCACCGACTACGGAGAAACGTTCGCACCTGTCGTTCGATACGACTCTCTCAGAGTGCTGTTGGCGATCATCACCCAAGAGGATCTGGAAATGAAGCAGTTCGATGTCCGTACAGCGTTCCTGTATGGGGAACTGGAGGAGACCATCTATATGGAGTTACCAGAAGGGCTTGAAGCAGGTCAAAGTGACAGTGAAGTGGTGTGTAAGCTGAATAAGTCACTTTATGGCTTAAAACAAGCGCCGCGGTGTTGGAATCACAAGTTCCGTGATTTCTTGCGACAATTCAGCTTTGAACAAACAGAAGCTGACGAGTGTATTTTCTATAGTAAATATGAAGGACTTGCGGTTTATCTCGCATTATTTGTTGATGATGGACTCTTAGCATGTAAGTCACAAGCAGTGTTAGACATAGTTATAAGTAGATTAAGAAACGAGTTTAAAATCACTTTAGGTGATTGTAGCAGGTTTGCCGGCATGCAGCTGAATCGTGATAGTGCAAACAAGTCAATGTTTCTTCACCAAAGTAACTATACAGAACGAATTATCGAGAAATTCGGTATGAGTACAGCTAAAGCAGTTAGTATTCCTGCAGATCCGCATGCAGTGCTACAGCCAGTAGAGTCAGGGAGTGAAACGTCACGAAACATGCCCTATCGCGAAGCAGTTGGGTCGTTGATGTTTCTAGGAACTGTCTCTCGTCCTGACATTGCGTATGCAGTTAATACAGCGAGCAAATACTTGAATAATCACGACGATAGTCACTGGAGAGCAGTAAAGAAAATATTTGCATTTCTAGTAGGAACCAAAAACTTTGGTATAATGTATAAAAGCGGCGGAAGCGAACCTGATCTAATAGGATATTCTGATGCTGACTTTGCGAGCGATCTTGAAACACGACGGTCAACAACAGGATACGTATTCAGTATAGCTAATGGCCCTGTGACATGGGCATCGCAAAGACAGAAACTTGTTACATTGAGTACAACCGAGGCTGAATATGTCGCAGCCTCAGTTGCAGCTAAGGAAGCAATCTGGTTAAGAAGATTGTTAAAAGGCATAGGGCATAGATGCGAACAAGCAACTGCGCTGTTCGTCGATAATCAGAGTACAATACGTTTGGCAAAGAACAAAGAATTCCATAAAAGAACCAAACATATTGACATAAGATATTATCACTTACGTGAGACTGCAGAAAGAAAGACGATCTGTGTGAAGTATACTCCTTCTGAGACTCAAAGAGCAGATATATTCACTAAAGCGTTACCTAAGGCATCTTTCTGGCGTCTCAGCGAAAGTCTTGGTATGTGTGCAGTTTAAATCAAACACCGAAATGGCGGAAGTGTTGAGTGTATGATTTCGTATGTTTAAATTTAAGTCGAGCCGCACACAACACAGAGGCGTGGCCTCCCCCCCCTGACGCTCAGGTATCTCTGTACGAGCGTCAGTCGTTGCTCAACAGAGCCATGGTTAGCTTGTATACAATTATCTATTATAATAAACCCACTATTGAAATCTCAGTACACAACGTGCTCATTAATTAAATATCATATCCAATTGCATCCTTCCTCCTGGCTAAAATAAGTAAATACAAGTAGTACCAAATTACATCATTTACTTTAACACGGAGGTTCTCCTGCGCGTCGAAGATGTCGAAGTCAAGGCTCTGATCGACACGGGTAGCCACATAACGTGCGTGTCGGGTGGCTGGTACAATCGGCATAAAGCATTTTTTTTTTGAGCTGCGCAAAATTACCGGTAGTTAACTTTCAAGTACTGGGAGTGTTAGGGGGCAAACCTACACGGATAAAAGAACAATTTTTAGCCAAAATCGTAATAGGGTCGTCATCCGATGAGGTGTGTTTTCTCGTCATACATGGGCTAAAGCAAGACATGATCATTGGAATTGATACTTTACATAGATGGAAGGCTGATTTAGATTTAAAACTAAATAAACTACAAATTCAAATAAAGAATAAAACAGATCGAATTGAGATTCATAAAACGACCGGCGGTAACGACGAAAAAATAGAAAAGGAGATTATCTCAAACATTGAGTCGGTTAATAGTCATCAGACTGGACATAATCCTGGATTAACCGATGATGAGATTAACAGCAAATTGTCGGAATGTCAGGTACTTAAAGCTTGTGAGATTAACGATTTTTCAACCTTATTAAAAAAGTATCGCGACAGTTTCTCGAAAATACCCGGTAGAGTCACAATTTATGAACACAAAATAAAAATTTATGAGGATCGACCTTCCGTAAGACGGTCGTATCCAGTGCCAATTATGCACAGAGATAAAGTCAGAGCAGAAATTGATAAAATGTTAAATCTTGGTATCATTGAGCGCTCATGCAGCGAGTATATCAACCCCATAGTGGTGGTAGCTAAAAAATCAGGCGACATTAGATTAGTGTTAGACGCACGCTACATCAACAAGCTGATAGTACCTGATCACGACTGTGCGCAGTCTACTGAGGTGCTATTTCAGAAGTGCGGAAACGCTTCATTCATGTCCAGTCTTGATCTAACCGCCAGTTTTTGGCAAGTACCATTGCATAAAGATTCCAGAAAATACACAGCGTTCATGTACGAGGGGAAGACATATCAGTTCGCGGTGACACCCTACGGTCTAAATACCAGTTTGGCAAGTCTAATCCGCACTCTCGACTTAGTTTCAAGAGAAACAGAAAATTTCACAATCAACTTCGTCGATGATATATTGTGTTTATCTGATTCGTTCCAGTCTCATTTAGCACACCTGGAGTCGCTATTCGCAGTTTTCAGGAAGCATCACATGACTATAAATTTCAACAAATCAAAATTCTTCCGAGATCAAATTGATTTCTTAGGTCATCGGATTACCAAGAATGGAATCCTACCGCAGCCAGAGAAAATAGAGGCTATAACTAACTTTCCTGAGCCGAAAAACGTTAAACAATTGAAAGGGTTTTTGGGTTTGACGAACTATTATAGTAAATTCACGAGATATTACTCGGATATAACTGCACCATTACTGAGACTTGTGCGAAAGGATGCTAAATGGGAGTGGAACGAAGAAATGATAGCACAGTTCAATCGAGTAAAACAGACATTTTGTAAAGAGATGATCATCCATCATCCAGTTCCGGAAAAAAGATATTTTTTTTTTTTTTTTTAGTAAGAAGCTTATTTGACCTATGGTCAGAGAGCTAAATAAACTCTAGAGAAAAAAGATATTATTTCCAATGCGATGCTAGTAATTTTGCAATCGGTGCCGTATTGTATCAGCTAAACTACGCGAACGAGGAACTAATTGTAGGCTTCGCGAGTCGCAAGCTAAAAGGGGCGGAATTAAATTATTTTACGTCTGAGAAAGAGCTTCTGGCGATCGTCTTTGCACTGGAGAAGTTCCGGACATTTATAATCGGAGCTCAGTTAACTATCAGAACTGATCATCGCGCGCTGACATTCTTGTCGACCTGCAAGTTAGTAAGTTCACGTTTGGCGCGTTGGATACTGTTTATCCAGACGTACGATTTTGAAATCGAATACGTGAAGGGGAAGGATAATCTGGTAGCGGACACTCTAAGCCGATATCCACCTGAAAAAGAAAAATCACAAATTAGTAAATTACAAGTAATTGCACCATTAGCTAAAGACATAACGTAAAATTTAAACGAAAACTTCAGAAACTTCGGAATGCTTCAAGCAAACGATCCGAATATAAGGACTCTCAAAGAAAAGGATTTAAGGAGAAATAAAAAAAGATTAAAATTAGAACAAGGTATTTGGTACCATGTTGAACCAGGGGGCAATAAAAGAGCTTATCTCCCAGAAGGATTATTAAAGGGATTAATTATAGAGACACACGAGGCATACGGACATGTGGGGTCAGGGAAATGCTATAAAATGCTTAAAGAGAATTTTTACTACCCGAAATTTGCGCGTTGCATTCGAAGAACTCTAGCAAGTTGCGATCGATGTCAGCGATGTAAAGTACCGAATTTATACAGCTATGCGTGGATGCAGAACATAACACCCAGCAAAGTTGGAGAACTAGTTTCTATTGACTTCTTAGGCCCGTTACTCTCGAGTGAAGGAAACTATAAATGGTTGTTAGTTACCATAGACGCATTCAGCAAATTCGTACGCTTGTATCCACTCAAAACTGCCGACGCGCGCTCCACAATCCGGTGCATCTTCGATGAGTACATACCTGAGTTGGGTAAGCCGAACAAAATCCAATTCGACCATGGGACACAATTCACGTCAGCACAATGGTTAAATAAATTAGAGGAAGAAGGAATCACTCCTATATTTTCATCGATTAGACACCCACAAGGGAATATGGTCGAAAGAGTAAATCGAGAATTGGGAAGGTTTTTCAGAACATTCCTTACCGACAAACATACCTCATGGATTAAATGGTTAAAAGTTATTGAAAGCTGCGTGAACGAAGTGCACCATGAGTCGACTGGATTTTGTCCGTGCGAAATCCAACTCGGCGAGCCACCCAGTAGATTCTGGAAGCAATGGTTTAAAATAGATCAAAACGACATTACACAAGAATTAAAATTAAATTTAGTTAGGGAAAATATAATAAAGAATGGAAATAGCAGAGCCAACAGGTTCAATTCGAATCATAAATCAACCGAGTTTAAAGTAAACGATTTGGTATTAGTCCGAGCGCTTAACGTCTCTGATTCAAAAAACAAAATAATGGCCAAATTCCTAGCATTATATGAAGGTCCGTACAGAATTTGTAACCGTGTTGGCGAGGCTACATTCATTTTAGAAAACATAAACACACGAAAAGAGCGTGGTAGATTCCACACAAACATGCTAAAGCGGTACATATTACCCGATATTTGAAAAATAAACGGACATTAGCAGCTAGGGGCACTGACTGTCATCGTTTGCAACGGTTCTGTTTGAATTGCTAACATACCAAGGGCAGATGATACGAAGAAGATGGTATAAAAGCTCGAGGTCGCTTATGAGTCATCACAGTCGTTCACCATGTCAAGTTACGGATATATAAGCGTCCAAGACAAAGGAGTACAAACCGTTGGGGATGACATCCAGGTCACTGAAAATGATAAAGTTTTATTAAGTTCGGGAATATTCAAATCGGGAACGGGACGATACGTCATTGGTAGGGGATACCAGACAGCAGCTTACCTGATGGATCCTGCGAGGTTGCAGCGTCGACGCAGGGTAGCGCATCCTACAATAACGGAGACCGCCGAGCCTGAAAATGCACTTACCGCTCCGCCGACCATCAGCAAGGCACCTAGTCCGAGCACAACTGCAGCAGCCGCAGAGTCATCGGTCACTGCAGATATAAATAACAACTCAATACTGAAAATCTGCATACCACGAATAAAAATCCCGTTCATCGAGAAGAAGGAAATAACCAAGAGCAAAGGCGAGCATAACGGTGAGGTACACCATAAATCCAACTTACCTACCATAACGAAGATCCAAAAGGTATCGAGCAGCAATCCACGGCTGAAGAATTTCAAAATACCTCGGTTAAGCCAGAAATCGAATGACACCGCAACACCATCCACCAGCACAAGCCAATTGGCGCACTCAGCAAGCAGTAGCAGCGATAAAACAACCGGCTGCAAGCGACCGCGGGTTGCAGATTTCGATCGCCGCAAGGACCGAAAGCCGGAGGATCTTATTAAAATGTTACGAATCTTCGGTACTCTCGATCTATCGGATGAAGATGACGACCAGCTGACAGTAACCATTAAACGGCGTCGATCAGCTGTCACAGAGCGCAGAACACCAGCAATCAGGCGTACCATCGTATCCGTTAGACCGAGGGTAAGCGACATCATTGAGATACCGACTGAAGCGTTACTTCACCTTCTATAAAGAAGAGACATGATAAATAATATGATGATTAATAATATGTTAATTCAGATTAAGAATAATATGATTGTTGTAAAATTATTTGAAAATAAAAGAGTTCGTAGGAGTTAACATCAAACAGACCTACTCGTCGTAGAACATTTTAGAACAGACTGAGGAAGCCTCTCAAGTATTTACAAATTCCGGCAAATTGAGAATTAGAGTGGGAATTTGGACTATATAAGACGGGTGCTCGAGCAGAGCTATTCATCCATAGAATCACAAATACAAATCACATCTACTAGATAGAGAAATAAAACTAAAAGAAAATGAAAACTGCAAAATTCAAATATAAAAGTAAAATAAATAATAATCAGAAGAATTAGACAAGATGAGCTTGGACGAACAGTATTAACATAATATCATTTTGCATAGCGTAAATTATTACCCTACCTCGGTTAATTAACGCTAACGGGTTAAAACTCCGCAGCCGCAATTAATAAATATCCCTTGTACAATTTTATGATTAACGCTAACGGGTGAAATCTCCGCAGCCACAATTGTTGATTATCCTATACATGATTAACGCTAACGGGTGAAGACTCTGCAGCCGCAGTTGATGATAATTCCTTTCCGCACATAGTAAGATATGATCAACGCTAACGGGTTAAAACTCCGCAGCCACGATTAGCTGCTATTTCTCCTTAAGAATACGCCTAACGCTAACGGGTTAAAACTCCACAGCCGCAGGCCTTAGATAGTATAAACCCCTAAGGTTATCATCACTTTAAATTAGAAAAAGAACAATAGAGTCAATTCAAGATAAAATGCCGTTGCTTAAGTAGCCCAGAGATTTATTAAGATTCAAAATTAAAAGAAACTCTTACACGAGAAGTAAGTAACGTTTCACGACATTAATCGACCCGACGGATCCATTAGGATTAAAGAGGGGATAGACGAAACATCATCAGCATCAAACTCATAAAAGACCCAAGAGCAAGAAAATATCGATCATCATCCATTCATCTCATTGAAGATCATCCGAACACCTGATGATCGAAGGGGGCCAATGTAACGATTCAGGCAACCCAGGCCTGACCGTTAGCATTCAAACATCAGCCGTTGCGAACGTCGAGAACATTCTAGAACGATCGACAGCAGCGACGAGCTGAGTGACGTCACGACTGGTATAAAAGTCGAGGCGCCGCTCAGCTCACTAGCTATTCTAGGGTAGATACCAGATAGACTCACAGTCACTTGTTGGTCATCTCGAGCATAGAGCTCCGATGAACCGTTAGAATCGTCTATTAATTTCAATATAATTTATAAATTCATTTGCACACAGAAATTCAATTATCGAAATTTAAGGGGGTTATCGTGCTACAAACAGCCTCAAAAGTATAACATGAGCGCTTGACTCCTGACTGTATCCCCTAGCCCCGCTTCGGTACCGAAACTTTTGTTAGTGACTGTTCACGCATACATAGTGGCGCTTTGTGTGTTCACACGCATACTATGCTCGCGCGTAAAACTAGCGACCCAGCAGCGCCACGAGTGAAGCGAAGCCATGAAATCAACGCGTAATGTCAATGCAGAGCAAACTTTACAAAGCTATATCTCGAAAACCGTGACGGCAAATGTCTTGATTCTTGGATATGTTATTTCAATATTGATGTTGAATTGTGTGTTAGTTTTTGGTGAAAATCGTAAGAAAACTTTTCAAGTTATGCCTCAAAACGTTAATGCTAGACGACGCTTCCCATAAGATGCCATGTATAAGATTCTCACTTTGTCAATTTTTTTCTCGAGTTTGGTGCCGCTGAGGGCTCTGAAATTTTAATGTGTTAATTGCGGTACTAGAAGCTACTCATGTGAATTTTTTCACGACATTCGTAAGAAAACGAAATATCACGATAACCCCCTTAAGAGCTTCGGCTACGACAGAATACTTTTAAAGAATATTGTTAAACAATTGTAGAAATATCAGAGATAAAACAACAGATAACTTGATTTATAAAAAAAAAGCAAAGACGTTATAACAGATTGTATTAACGTAAGTAACTCATAGGCAACGTGTAAATATAGAGTAGGGTTGCAACCGTAGGTTAGAATAATTGAATAAATAGATTCTTGATCATTATGAAAAAGCAATTTAATCAGATGTCAAACCCCTTCCTCCGCCATTTCCAGGTTATAGTTTAAATCTTAACGGAAAGCTAGATACAGCCTTAGTAGATCTCCGATCTACCCAGGTCTGGCACAGCTATTATTTGGGAATAAATTAACTTCATTAAATTAATATTTAACAGTTAAGAGGGTAGAGTGCAGCCTTAGTGCGTTGTCGTACTCAGGTCTGTGGGGAGGCGGCTTCAGCTACACGGTAGCTCAAGTCCGTAATAGGCACGGCTAATAATTAATAGTAGAAGTCTCAAATAAAAATATAAATCGAGTAAAGAAAACACAATAACCAACCGGCTCGCGTCACCTTCAGTGACGCTCACTATCCGAAAAGTTACAATATAGATATATATGAGTATGACTTATTGAAAGACACCCTGTATACATACAGTATACAGTACATACCGAGCTTTTCCGTCCAAACAGAACGTCCCGTCCCTGCGGCAACACCAACACAGGCTCGTAACGCGTCCGTGAGACTTGGCCGGGAGGGGAAAGCACCCCTCACATACCCGATACGCGCCTGTGTTGGTGTTGCCCCCCCCCCCCCCCCCCCCCCCCCGCGCACTAGAATGGTTTGCTATTTCAAAATACAATGCGAGACAACGCAGTATAGTTAGACGGTAATAAGCTATAACGTCTAATTGCCCAACATTTTGGAAAAAAATTCTGATTGGCGTATTTGTGTTTCAGGGTTACCGTAAAATGTTCATACATCAAAAGCAAATTTGTTTTCCCAAATGTAGGTAAAGACGTTTTTGCTTGTGTAGTTATACAGATAGAAATGCACTCGTCGCTAATGCAGGCGCCATCCGGTACAAATGGATAGAATCGTATTCGAAACGATTGGTAACTGTGTGGAGAACACACTCACAGACGATAGACCCGGATACGCCACGATAGAAGTCACATCGCTAATCTAAGCCACCATTCGGATAAAAACGTATAGATATATGATACAAACTGATGGATGATATGCTTCTATAAGTAACCGACAACAGGGATATATCATAGTCACTGTAGGCCGAATGCATAGAATCATATTCAAAAAGATTAGTATCTGAATCATAGAAACACATAGGCGACGATGGGAGTATTTGGCGGATAAAATATTATAAAGCCGTATAAGATCACATTCAGATATAATGTATGAAAAAGGATGAAGCAATATTCTCTCTCTCTCTCTAATATAGAGCGGTATACAGTTCGTATCAACTATATTACATAGAAAACGATTAAATTATCATTATATCATATTCACAGACGATTCGAATGAAAATACTCATAGGTTTTCATTCAGGTTCTATGTAAAGAAGCTGATAGTAAATATGAAAAGCAGGAATCAGAAACACGATAGAATCGGATATTTTTTTTTTTTTCAATCATATCCTTTCGGACATTTTAAGCAGGGATAAGATCTGGCCAGATCTGCCTTAGCAGATCTGGCCAGATCTTTAAATTGTCTCTATCTGACGAGATCTGGTCAGATATAATCAGATCTTACCAGATATAACACAACGAAAAAACAGATCACATCTGATCAGATCTGGCCAGATCTTTAAATTGTCTCTATCTGACAAGATATAGCCAGATATAATCAGATCTGTTACTTGAAAAGAGTAATTATTATCGAGTTGTCGGGTGATTCTGGAATCAAATAAATTATAATTCATCTGTTTTTTTTTTTTTTTTTTTTTTACACCTTATGTATCTTTCGTAATTAATTATGTAATATTTATTTTTTTATCTCTACTAATTTAGGAATGAATATTAAAAGGATAAGGATATTAATCAAAACCAAACGGCAAAATAGATTGAGTTGACTATATATTAGTTTATTCAGTTCTTTGTCAACTTAATTGAAAAATGAAGTATATATATATATATTTATCACAGTATATAGAAATCAGTAACGCGCACAATAGGTAATGAAATTGCAGCAACACGTCTAGATGAGATATAAAAGTATTACTGATTTATAAAAAGATATAAAGAGAATGTAACCAAGATATAATTCTGAATGAGACCTTTTTTGAGTAGCTCTACCTATAGATAGTATAACGTTTTTACATTAGAGACAGCACATTTAAAACTTGACCTTAACCTCAAACTTTTATTATCGATATTGATTTATATAATGAAGTGGAACCACAGATAATTCCGCTATATCGGTTCAAATGAAATTGTTCTTAACTACCAATTGAATATAATAGAATAGATATATTAAACTTGATTTGGCAATCGCCACGTGTGTATACTTATATTTTATATTTCCTTGTTTCGTCAAATAGTCGTTCCGTTGGAGTTCGTCAGCTTATCATAGTCACAATGATCATCAAGATTAATGAGTGAATAAATATATCACAAGAAATAAAGTATATGGTTTTTTACACAACGTTGCAATATCGATATATATATATATATATATATATATATATATTAGGGTGGTCCTTATTTAGGGCTCGGACGAATTTTTTATCAGACGCCCCCCAAATCGACTCCAAATAATTCAAAACCAATACCCTAATTTTTTCAGATTTTTATCTAGACTCTCACCCCTCCCACCGAGAGGGTGGATTCCCCCATTTGAAATACACGTGTTTTGGCCATATTCTCAGGATATATTTTATTCTAAAATTAAAAACTTTTAGAAAAATCTGTAACTGCGAGATTTTAGTGTTCATTGGTGCTACTATTTGAGAAAAAAATCACATTATCATACGGGTCAATCTAGACGAATCGCACACCCTTCATTTGAGAAAAAAGAGCAGATTTTAGGGTGTGCAATTCGTCTAGATTGACCCGTATGATAATGTGATTTTTTTCTCAAATAGTAGCACCAATGAACACTAAAATCACGCAGTTACAGATTTTTCTAAAAGTTTTTACTTTTAGAATAAAATATATCCTGAGAATATGGCCAAAACACGTATATTTCAAATGGGGAAATCCACCCTCTCGGTGGGAGGGGTTAGAGTCTAGATAAAAATCTGAAAAAATTAGGGTATTGTTTTTGAATTATTTGGAGTTGATTTGGGGGGCGTCTGATAAAAAATTCGTCCGAGCCCTAAATAAGGACCACCCTAATATATATAGTAATTAAGAACAAGTAGATAACACGACTGATCAGGTCGAGTGCTCGAGGCTAAGAGAGCTATCGGTAGTTATTTCCGCCGCTCGTGTCGTCTTACGTAGTTAGTTTGGTATTTGATAACTGCTTGAGTCATCTGTGCTTTGGCGCTGGATATGAATTGACGTTTTATCGTTACATTATCCCCTTTTTTTCATAACTATTTCTACAGGAAGATTTTTATGAAAAACCTTGTTTAGGCTAATTGTTTCATTTTCTTAAGTTTATATATGCATTTACATTATTTTTAATTGTTGATTACTGACTAGAGTTTGTTTGTATTAATTTGGTTATTGCTCGGAGTAATTCTCCTTTGTCTCTATATATACATGTTTATCCTATATTCTCTATTTACAGTTCTGTTGCATTTGTATTACTGATGCATGGCTATTCATGCCCTCTTGTCTCTTTTCTTATTTTTTAAATGTACTTATACTAATTTTCTATTTACAGTTCTGTTGCATTTGTATTACTGATGCATGGCTATTCATGCCCTCTTGTCTCTTTTCTTATTTTTTTTTTAAATGTACTTATACTAATTTTCTATTTACAGTTTTGTTATTCTGATATTTTTTGCTATGTGACCAGATGGAACAGTTACGTTGCTTAGGTTTTGTTTTTTAATTTAGCTACATAACAAATAGCCTATTAAATGGATTGTTGATATAATCTCAAGTTTGCTCGATTGTATGTTCCTTTGATTTGAGTTTCATCGTCCTTATCGGTTAATATGTATGCATTATTTCCTATGGTTTCCTTTATTTTATAAGGTCCTCGGAATAGATGAAAGAATTTTTGGGTGACTCTATCTAGAGCACTGGATTGCATGGGAACTCTAATGAGTACTAAATCATTAATTTTAAGTTTGATTTTTGATTTTTTCTTTTGATGTGTACGACGCTTGTGAAACTTCTTTTCCAACTGTTCTCTTGCTAACTCAATTCTTACATTTTTATCCATGCTAGTTTTTTCTGGGAATTTTATTATCTCTTGTATCTTATCTGTGTGGTCTTTATTGAATTGGAGTTGATAGGGGGTAAATCCTGTACTCTGATGTACTGTGATGTTCAAAATTTGTTCGATATTTGGTATGAATTTAGCCCATTTGGTATGTTGTTCAGCACATAAAATTCTAAATAGTTTTCCTAGTTCTCTCATAACCCTTTCGGTTGGATTTGACTGCGGGTGTCTTATTGAGGAGTAACATACTTTTATACCCAGTTGTTCTAGTCCTACTTTCCATTTTGTTGATGTGAATTGTGTTCCGTTATCAGAAAGTATGCGCTTCGGTTTACCAAGATTTGGTATATAATGTTCTATGATTTTCTTAATACTGATTTGCGCTGTTGCTTTTTTCATGGGGTAGAGTACGACGTATTTTGAGAAGGCATCCAGAACTACTAAAATGTATTGTACTCCACCAACTGAACGTGGTAGAGGACCATAAAAATCTACCGTAATTAAGTCACCTGGTCCGTTAGATTTTACCATATCATATGTTCCTTCCATTGGGTAATTTAGATGTTTTGCTCGCTGGCACAGATCACAGGTTAGAACGAAGTTTTTCACATTATGTGCCATGTGTTTCCATGAATAATACTGTTTCAGATAATGCAATGTTTTGTGTACCCCCATATGACCGAGTTTACTGTGAGTGAGGTTGATTAAATCCTTTGTCATTGATTCAGGTATTGCGATTTTCCAGCTATCGTCATTTTTATTGTAAGTAAATAATACATCATTATGAACTTTATAGTTTCCAGTCGTATTGTTAAGTATATTCATGTCAAATTTGGTTTTTAGAAGCGGATCTTTTTTCTGAAGTTTACCGAGTTCTTTATAATGGGCTGGTAGCCCAACATCAATTTTGATTGGCTTTATCGCGTTAAGTCTATTGGATTTCTTGTTTTGTATTGGTACTGATAATTCTAAGTTTAAATTGGAAATAATTAGGTTATTCGATTCCTCTTCCAGAAATTTACTTTCTGGGTTTCTACTAAAGAAGTCAGCAATGATATTGTCTTTTCCTTTGCAGTATGTTACTTTGAAATGGTATTGTTGTAAAAATAAGCTCCATCTTATTAGTCTTGAATTATGATACGGCGTAGTGTTTAGAAAGACTAATGCTTTGTGATCAGTAATGATTTCGAATTTTGTTTCAACGAGGTAGGTTCTGAATTTGTTAATTGAATAAATAATAGCTAGTAGTTCTTTTTCTGTTGTGCAGTAATTAACCTCCACATTAGATAGGCATCGACTGACTAACCCAATTAGATAGTGTTCTCCCTTTTCGTTTGTCTGATACAAGATTCCCGATATCCCTTTGTCACTCGCATCTGTTTGTAGTTTGAATTCGGCGTGCGGAAGGAAATGATTTAATGTTATGGTTGATATAAAATTGTTTTTTAATGCTGTAAATGCTTTACTATGCTCAGTGGTCCAATTCCAAATTTTATTGTCTTTTAATAGGTCTCTGAATGGTTCTATATAGTTGGCATATTTGACGGCGTATTGTCTATAGTAATTACATATCCCAAGAAATTGTTGCAATTGCGTTTTGTTTTTTGGTTGCGCGAATTCCCTGATGATGCTAAGCTTTTCTGGGTGAGGATAGACTCCATTCGTTGATAGCATAAATCCTAAAAAGGGTATAGACTTTCTGAAGAATAGTGACTTGCTGAGCCTCAATGTGAAGTTATGCTCTTTGAGACGACTAAAAATTAGATGTAGATGGTCCATATGTTGTTCAAAACTATTTGACGCTATTAGCAGATCATCAATGTATGTTGTCAAAAATGTGAAATCGTTATTAAAGGCTAAATTGAGTGCTCGGATGAAACCACTGCCAGCGGTTTTCAGGCCGAATGGTATTCTGCAGAAATGATAAAGGGTAGATCCGTGTAAGAATGCAGTGTATGGACGTGATTCTTTAACTAGTGGAACTTGCCAATAACCGTGTGTGAGGTCGACACTGGAAAAGAATTGGACTCCGTGATACGTTTGCAATATTTCATTGATTAGCGGTGGTGACTCATTATCTGATTCTATGACATCGTTTAGGTATCGAGCATCTAAACATACTCGTACTCTACCGTCTTTCTTTTTTACGATTCTTAGTGGATTGCAAAATGGGCTAGTGGATCGTTCTATAATTCCCGCATTCAACATGTCTTTTATCTCTCTATCAACTGCATTCCTAAGCGCAATGGGTACTGGGTATGATCGTCGAATGAATGGCTTATTGCTGATTAGTTTTATTTTATGTTCGTATATATTCGTGCATCCCGGCTTCTCCGAAAACAGATCTTTGTGACGCGTTATTAGTTTGAGTATAGATTCCTTCTGCGTATCATTTGGTACCGTAAGTTTAGACGCGATCATTCGTAATTCCTTGAAAAAATTAGGATCCTCGGACGTTCCTAGGATTTGTTCTATATTTGATGCTAAGATTGTTTGACTAATGTTTGTCTGATTGCTATGTTGAGGAAAAACCCCCCTCGGATTTCCAGGGACCAACATTTCATTATCAGTGATTAGGTGCTGAATAATAGTTTCATCATTAGGTCGGGTGATGTCATTGATCTGTGAGCATTCGTTATTATGTTCTACTGGAGTATCGTTTATCAATTCTTCGTTGTTCATTAGAGGAAAATCATTAGTTTCAACATTATTTGAGAGAATTGCCCATTCGTTAGGCGTGTTTCTTGCAATGATGCAATTATCAATGTTCGGAGTAACCCCCTCTCTGATAGGCAGGTCATCCAATATTATACAATTAGCATTATTAGGAATAACACCCTCTTCGGTAGGCATGTTATCCAACGTTCTACAATTATCAATATTAGGAGTAACATCCTCTTTACTAGGCATGTTATCCAACATTACACAATTATTACCGTTTATAATTTCCATTATTTGACAACTATTGCGAGTTTGATCATTATAATTCTTGGCAAGTACTATTGAATCCATGGCTTTATCGTTACTTATATGAGAACTAACTCGCATCCCCTTAATACCTTCAGACTTATTTTTTTTTTTGATTTCTCATCACATGATACTTATTTGTCCCTGGCAATCGATTGAAAGTTTCTCCCTTCCTTAGTGTTTGGATGTAAGTAATATTATCCTGACCCGATGAAACCAACTCATTCGAAGAAACACGACTGTACGATACGAAATTATTACTGACTCGAAGACCATCTATACTAATTGTCGCTTGGTTATAATCTAAGATTACTTGATTTCGCAATAACCAGTCATCCCCCAATATGATACTAGCAGTCAATCTAGGTACAACTATAAAAGCATAGGTCATTCTACGATGTTCGATGAACATATCTATTAATATTTGCTTCTTGATATTGATACTTGACTTTCCAAATGCAGGAAATATCTTCAAATTTGATATAGGTAATTCCATCAACTTTAAGTGACTTGCCAGTTGTTTGTAAAGATTTTCTGACATACAGGTTAATTGGCTACCAGAATCGACTAGTGCTTGAACAGTATGCCCACCGATAGAAACTAATAAATGAGGACATTTTAACTGGTTACATTTCTCTGTTTCTTGGGGTTGATTTATATCACCTATCAGGTCCGCTGCTAATTGAGAAAAACCGTGGTACGATGCAGGACCTTTGCTCATCGCACCCAGATTTAGTTTAAATGTTGATTATTGTATGGTATATTATATTGATTATTGTTAACTGCCGGTGGTGGGAATCTAGTATTAGGCAACATAAACTTTGGTTGATATGAATGACTATAGACATTTCCCATTTGATCATTAATCCCATAATCCCCTTGTGTTCCTGAGTAATGTGATACTTGATTGATTTGCGTGTGTTTATTATTTTGAGTGTTTGAATTTTGACCCTGAGCATTAGTACTGCCAGACCGTTGGTTATAAGTCTGTTGCTTATTTTCCTTCTCCTCTTGAGATATATCCAAATTTGCCAACGTCTGTAAAATTAGCTTGGTATTTGAAAAATCTACGGTGGCTAAAATGTCTTTGATTCTAAATGGCAATTGCTGCACTATCGCATAATTGACTTCATAGGACGATAATCTAGGTTCAAAATGCATTGCCTCACGATTTTGTTTTCCAAAATATCCCCTCAAACTTCCATCCTGTGATCTGTATCGGCGTGCCGACCACCTACTTTTCAATTTCACTTGATACTGGACAGAATAAAATTCTTTCTTAAACAATTCTTTGAACTTTTCATAAGAGTCGCACACATCTTTATTCATATCGAGCCAAATTTTTGCTCTTCCTGATAGAATACTGCTAACAATCCATAATCTTTGTGCTCCAGATGCACCACTAATAGTAAAATAATTTTCCAAATCTGTTAAAAATTCTATTGGGTTGTGACTATCTTCATCCTTAAACTTAGGGGCTTTAATATCTAGTTGCATGCATTGAAAATGATTAGCCAATCCATTTACAAGACCATCTGTCTGAGCTACCTGATTAACGTTGGGATTTCTACGAAGTTCATTCAACACGTGAGCCTGGGCTTCTTTTTCTCTCTGCAGTTGCTTGATTTGACTTGCAAGCTCCTGCTGGGATTGCAACTCCTGTTGTTGCCTGGTTAGTTGTTCCCGTTGTTTTTTTAGCTCCTCCTGTTGCAATCGTAACTGTTGCATCTGTTCTTCCATTGCAACCGGTGTCTTTTTTGGGGCCTTTTCTACTCTCGCTCGTCTACTGATTGGTGATGGGGTAGCCCCTAGGCACGCCCTATCAGCGCTCGAATTTGCTTTTGCCCTGGTGACAACCGGACTGTGATTAACTTTACCCATTAACACTTATTTATAACATTTAACATAAATCTATCTATAGCGAGACTCACTCTTGCCTGTACGTTGGGCGCCAATGTAATATTTATTTTTTTATCTCTACTAATTTAGGAATGAATATTAAAAGGATAAGGATATTAATCAAAACCAAACGGCAAAATAGATTGAGTTGACTATATATTAGTTTATTCAGTTCTTTGTCAACTTAATTGAAAAATGAAGTATATATATATATATATTTATCACAGTATATAGAAATCAGTAACACGCACAATAGGTAATGAAATTGCAGCAACACGTCTAGATGAGATATAAAAGTATTACTGATTTATAAAAAGATATAAAGAGAATGTAACCAAGATATAATTCTGAATGAGACCTTTTTTGAGTAGCTCTACCTATAGATAGTATAACGTTTTTACATTAGAGACAGCACATTTAAAACTTGACCTTAACCTCAAACTTTTATTATCGATATTGATTTATATAATGAAGTGGAACCACAGATAATTCCGATATATCGGTTCAAATGAAATTGTTCTTAACTACCAATTGAATGTAATAGAATAGATATATTAAACTTGATTTGGCAATCGCCACGTGTGTATACTTATATTTTATATTTCCTTGTTTCGTCAAATAGTCGTTCCGTTGGAGCTCGTCAGCTTATCATAGTCACAATGATCATCAAGATTAATGAGTGAATAAATATAACACAAGAAATAAAGTATATGGTTTTTTACACAACCTTGCAATATCGATATATATATATATATATATATAGTAATTAAGAACAAGTAGATAACACGACTGATCAGGTCGAGTGCTCGAGGCTAACCGCGGTATTCATGAACGTCCGTTAAACAATTACGAGCGTAAAAGTTACGGCCGTTATATATAACAGCCGCTTTCTTAAAAAAACGACGAATAATTGCCGGTTACCAAGCGGCTGTTATTGACGCCGAGTGAGCGTCAACTACGATTGATGCCTCTTATTGTATATAGATTAATAACATTCTTTGTGATTACTATTACCGCAAAAACGCCAATTAATTCCTTAATTAATAACGCATTCACTTTCGGTCGTTTTCAACAAAGATTTCTAGTTCACCAGCACTCTGCATGTCTTATAATCATTAAAGGTACAGCTAAATGTGAGATTTTTTTGTTGAAATCTTCTCAAATTCCCTCGTAAGTTATAGATATTTGAATACTAAAACGAACTGATATCTGAAAAATTGAAATCTGCATTACAAAGAGTCGGGTTCAGATATAAGCACCAATTACTCAATAATTATTCTATGTTTTCCATCTCAATTATACAGTGACGTTTTAAATGGACTACGATTCAACGAATTCAAGTGATTCCGATTTGGAATTTGTCGACGATGTGATGCACGCTATGCCTCAGCATCGGCCAAGACTCTTTAGAGAACGCGGAAACCCATTCGAGAAATACGATAATATAGATTTCAAAAACAGATTTAGATTTACGAAGGAATCTGTAATGCATTTGCTAGAAGTTGTAGGGCCAGCCATCGAGATGGTCACTAATCGTAGCCGACCAATACCCGCTTTAACGCAATTATTAATCACATTGCGATTTTACGCAACGGGATCTTTTCAAAAAGTATTAGGTGATCATGTTGATGTCAGCCAACCTACCGTATCTCGCATCATACCGAGAGTTACCAGAGAAATAGCGGCGTTAGGTGTGCACATGATAAAAATGCCCGGCACGTTGAATGATCGTGAACAAATAATTACTAAATTTCACCGCATTCGTCAATTCCCAGGCGTGATAGGTGCAATAGATTGCACTCATATACGAATACAATCGCCAGGTGGGCCACAAGCCGAATTGTATAGAAACAGGAAAGGCTGGTTTTCTTATAATGTGCAAGCCGTTTGTGATTCGAATCTCAAATTTATTAACCTGATTGCACGATGGCCCGGATCTGTTCACGATAGTACCATATTTTACGATTCGCCGTTACGAGTTGAATTCGAATCTGGCGATTATCCAAATTGTTATTTATTGGGAGATGCAGGTTACGCGTGTAAACCGTATTTGTTGACCCCGGTTAATAACCCTCATACTCCGGCTGAACAAAGATTCAACGAATCTCAGATTGCGACTAGAAACACTATTGAAAGGGCATTCGGCTTATGGAAACGACGATTTCCGTGCTTATCACTTGGAATGCGAGTAAAAAATCAGACAATATTACATGTCATCGTAGCAGCTGCGGTACTACATAACGTCAGCATTGACCTGCGTGATGGCGAACCCGAAGTTATTGCGGTCGTCGATAACGCCGCAATTAATGCAGTTCAGATGAACCATTTACTTCCTGGAAATAATTTTGCCGTACGGAGCACCCTGATCGAAACCGTATTCAGTCAACCACAATAGTAAAAGTTAATAAATAAAAACTTCAATGAAAACAAATGTAATATATGTACATAAGGGGAATTTAATTTAAAGTTCTATATTTTATTATTTTATTTCCTACTTGATTTTTTTTTTTTATTTAATAATAATTTTTTTACTCTCATTCACACTGAATAATTGATTCGATTGAATTTCTATAATTTTAAGATTAATTTAACTAATTGATCAATTATTTGTGTATAACAAGGAGTTATGTTAATTTGTAACAGTAAATTAAAATTTATTGCAAGCAATTGATGTGAGATGGAGTATTCATAGTTAAGGTACACAGATAAAAAAAATTCCTTGTTTGAAGAAAAAGATTTCTCATTTTAAGAAACTGTAGTTTCTTGAATGTTTTTTGATTAAATCAAGGAAATACGTTCTTAATTCGAATTAAAAAGATTTCTTGTTTTCAGAATCTGTAGTTTTAATTCTAATTAAAAATGTATATCCTTGATTTCAACAAAAAACATTCAAGAAACTGCAGTTTCTTAAAACAAGAAATCTTTTTCTCGAAACGAGGAACTTCTTTCTCTGTGTACTGGTTGAAATTGAGGTGAAATGTTTAATCAAACGCTTCAATAATTGATAGGGACCTAAATCCCTTCATGTCTCGATTTTAATTCTTTTATTTGCGATTCAAGATTGTTCTCTTGTGCTCTCATTTCTATCATATATTTTTTTTTCCGCAGCTCAAAAAGTTCATTCTCGTTTTTCTGTATCTTCCTCAAACCTTCGATTTCCAAATTCAATTTAACTTTTGCCAGGCCGTTCATTTCAACATTATGTTTGCAGACATCCTCTTTTATTTTTTTTTCGATTTCTAATATTTCCAACTTTTTTAACTCGTATGTGGATTGCATATGCATCTTTTCACTCTTTTCGCCCGTGAGTCCGATTAGCTTTTCATACACAGTGTTCGGTCTGCTTTTTCTCTCTCGCCTTCCGCGTGATTGCTCCGGTCTGTCTTCAGCTGGCCTCGGGTGGACTCTGTTTACTTCCGTCGAGGAGGAAGGCTGCAAATATTCATTGATAAATATTTCAATATCACGTAATCATTCGCTAGAATTAATTCATATATCATTTGTGATGACTCACAAGGGAGGATGCAGATGACAAACGAACGGGCGGATCGGTAATACGGGCATTACTCGAATCATCCACATCACTGCTGGTTTCGCTGTCAATAGCTATTTGTGTCAAGTCTTGTTTGACTGCAATAAGTGATATTGTAGGATGAAGTGGGTGCGTGGGCTACTAATTCTCAATTTTTTTTTTTGTCATTTATGATTTAATACTTGTAGAGATAGACTCCGATTCACCGCTTATATCGTGGTATTCGGTTGCAGAGTCGAATACATTTTGGTCTGGCTGGAACTGTGGCCGGATTAGACTTATAAGTCGTTCGCCATTTTCATCCAACTTTTTGGTAAATTTGCCACCACCAGTCTTGTATAATTCACCCTGAATGAATACACATCCAATAATATATTATTAGTTCAAAATTACTATTCATATTTGTTTCGTAAATCTTGAATTTGAAATAATATATTAGGGGGTAATTTCGAAAAATTTTGACTTAATTGTTATAATAATAATTGTTATAATGGCGAGTCTTTGGTCAATTCATCGTATTATACCTTGTCGTCCGCATTATCCTTTCGCGTCTTTCTTTTATAATTTTCGTAATAGTTTCGCAATTGCAGGGTTGAACGCGGTCCGTTGTCGCCACTAAGATTGAATTGTGCGCACAATTCATCCCACACCTCATTCTTCTTCTTTACACTCACTAAATCCGTTTTTTTGTTTTCAATTAATTTTACACGTTCTTCAACAAGACTGATCAAAAGGGAACATTCTTGTGAAGAAAAATGTCTTCCCTTTTTACGCTTTTCGCTCATAATAATTATTGATATTACTATCGTTATAGTTTGACTTCTGCAAATAATGCGTAACGGTATAAACGAAGGTAAAAATCTATAAACAATAGAAGGCACCAATCGTAGTTGGCGCGCGCTCGGCGTCAATAACAGCCGCTTGGTAACCGGCGATTATTCGTCGGTTTTTTTAAGAAATCGGCTGTTATATATAACGGCCGTAACTTTTACGCTCGTAATTGTTTAACGGACGTTCATGAATACCGCGGTAAGAGAGCTATCGGTAGTTATTTCCGCCGCTCGTGTCGTCTTACGTAGTTAGTTTGGTATTTGATGACTGCTTGAGTCATCTGTGCTTTGGCGCTGGATATGAATTGACGTTTTATCGTTACAATTATAAAAAAAAATTTGTTAATCGAAAGCTTCTTGAAAATACCTATTATACATCAATGAAATTTGAGGAAATGTGTAATGAATAAATTTCTTCAATAAATAAATAATAAGAATTTTAGACCTATTGTTATCTGTGCTTTTCGATAGCTATGCATGACTCTATAGAGTATACATAATAAAATCTGATTGGATCTGATGCTGTTGACAGCCCAGATATAGTTATATCTGGCCAGATATAACTAGATCTGATTACGTCTGGTTAAGTTTTTACCCCAAATATAGTTACATCTGATCAGATCTGGCAAGATATAACTAGATCTAATCATATCTAGTTATATCTATCTGGTTATAGTTTAAGTTTTCAGCCCTAATATAGTTATATCTGGCCATATATAACTAGATCCAATCAAATCTGGTTAAGTTTTCAGCCCAGATGTAGTTATATCTGATCAGATCTGGCCTGATATAACTAGATCTAATCATATCTGGTTGAGTTTTCAGCACAGATATAGTTATATCTGACCAGATGTAACTAGATCCAATCAAATCTGCCTAAGTTTTCAGCCCAGATATAGTTATATCTGGCCAGATCTGATCAGATATAACTAGATCCGAGCATGTCTAAAATGTCATATCTGACCAGATATAATTAGATCTGACCAGATATAATTATATCTGGTCAGATCTAATTCGTTTTTCCCGGGTAGTAGTACTTAGTACATGAGTACTAGTACTGATTCAAAGAACACCAGTACCAGGTTGAAGAGTACTATTACTAGCTGTACAAGTGCATCACAGTACTCGGTACTGTGACACTTTAACCTATCAGTGCAAGATAGATAGATAGATAGATAGATTTATTATAATGTCTATAGCAATGTTAGACTATGAACATGAAAATTTTACAAGACAAGAGTACCAGTACTATAGGTACAGAAGTACTCACTGTGATCAATACTCCAGTACTAGTTCTCGAACCAATATCGCAGTACTAGTACTCGGACCAATACTGCAGTACTAGTACTCGGACTAATACTGCAGTACTAGTACTCGGACCAATACTGCAGTACTAGTACTCGGACCAATACTGCAGTACAAGTACTCGAACCAATACTGCAGTACTAGTACTTGAACTAATATCACAGTACTTGAGCTAATACTGCGATACTCGAACTAGTACTACAGTACTCGTACCAGTACTACAGTACTCGAACTAGTACTGCAGTACTCGAACTAGTACTGCAGTACTCGAACCAGTACTACAGTACTCGAACCAGTACTACAGTACTCGAACTAGTACTGCAGTACTCGAACTAGTACTCCAGTACTCGAACTAGTACTCCAGTACTCGAACTAGTACTGCAGTACTCGAACTAGTACTGCAGTACTCGAACTAGTACTGCAGTACTCGAACTAGTACTCCAGTACTCGAACTAGTACTGCAGTACTCGAACTAGTACTGCAGTACTCGAACTAGTACTGCAGTACTCGAACTAGTACTGCAGTACTCGAACTAGTACTGCAGTACTTGGACTTTATATACTGTACTAAACGGTTTTAGCTAGTACTTATTGGACTAATACCGAAGGGCTAGTACTCAAAGTAATACTTCAGTCATATATATCCCTTCGTAGTAATTTTTTATGAGTACTGTGTGTACTCGCGAAATAAGTACAGCAGTACTTTGGCAGTACTTCAAGTACTGCTGTACTGGCAGTACTTTCAGTATTTTTTTCCGTAAGGGTTGTTTATTAGAAAATTGAATTGAATAAGTATGATACAATAACTTACCTATACTATATATAGAATTAGGGGTGAGATTGAGGTTAGATTTATCCACACACAATACTGCACTTCAAGTAATTTTCCTACCGACTATAAGTACTTGACTACACACGTGAAGTTAAAAAATAATGTTTAAACTATTTCAAGGTATAATTTATTGCAAAATACCGTTTAAAACACTATTGAAATACACGTCCCAGTACTGGTAACGCGGATATGCAACTCACGCTGACGAGTCTGAAACTGGGACGCCCAGCGCCATCCCGTTCCAGTTTAGGCAACTCATTCAAAAACTTGTCCAATAATGGAATACAAGATTGAGAAAAATATATTCAATGAAATAATCAAAATAATCACTCATTTCATTTATGAACGTAAGCAGAATGTGTAGAAATAATATTTCGCCTATGTATGCCCTGGCGGCTTTTGGTTTACGTAGAATATACGCTGTATGTACCGGGTAAATACGGTATGAGTATGATGACGGTAGGACAACCGCATCTAAACTTTGTTGTACCGAATAAAGACGGTAGATTTGCGCCCAAAATGAACAAAGTTTGAACCGTATATATACGTGATTATACGATATGAAAACCGTATGTGCTTCAGTTGAAGTACGGATAAAGTACGTATAAAGTACGGATGGAAAGGGTATAAGGTCAGCAACCACGACGTATGTAATACCACATTTATACGGTATGTATCGAGTCAAATTTTGTCGTCCATTAAACATCACTCATGAATCACACACTTCCGCATAGTTATTTGAATTCTTAGTGAATGCTGAATGCGAATGACCGTGTTGGGCCGAATTTAATTGTAATATATCACCTGTATATGTACACGGAGAAAAATGAAATGCTAGAATTACACCAATTGGCGTAATCCGAACAACAATCAGCAGTAAAAATATGGACAACCTCTCACTGCTGTGAAATTTACTATTAAATTGCAGTTTACCCATTGCAGTAATATATACTGGCGGGATCGCACCTAAGAGTTACATTAGCATCTGGGATGAATTTAACAGGTCACTGATGCACAGTTTACCGTTTTGTAAAGTAAACTATACCGATTGTAGGGAATACACTGGGAGAGGAGGTTATGTATGTAATAGTTAATAGATTATCTATTCACATTACAATTTACGTTACAAGCATTACACAAATAGTGAGATGAAAAAAAAAAAAACTTACGTGAGTAAGTTAACCTAAGTCCGCTCGCATCGCTGTATTATACTATTCGTACGCTCTACCTACTACGCCAAACTAACCTATATTAGTGCATACGCTGGCTACGGTTTTATCCCGCAAATGAGGTCCCCGGGTAAACTATGTTGATATTGACTAATTCGGGGGCGTAGATCACGAATATCGCGGTTATTTTTTTCTGCGAGTTGCCCTTGCTATTGTTATTAACAATTTAATTGTTTAAACCGCCATGACGCAAGATCTATGAGAGATACGAAAAAATTGTTCAGACAAAAAATGTTCCTCGTGTCAAAATACACATATTTTGTCTTGTGATATTTTTTCTAACTATGATGGTTCAGGAGATATCGTGGGTGGAAGCGAAACGGGCGGTGCCGGATCACTGTGCTCGGAGCGAAGTTTCGCGGATTAGTTGGAGATAGAGGAAAATAGTTCAAATAAAAAATGTTCCTCTTAAAAAAATACATCAATCTAGTGATTTGACTTTTGATCTATTTCCAGTAGTTTCTGAAATATTGACGTCCTTATGCAATACAACGGGGAAAATTAGTGTTCCGTTCAATATTCAACAGGAATTATCTCCTTAACTATTGGGAAAAGAGAAAAATGTTGAGAGACTGAATAGATGCATTACAGAATGACAAACATTTTTCATTCGAATCATTTTCCTCTATATCCAACCAATTTCTCACGAAACTCTGCAAAGCGCGTTGCCGCCGCGCTCAAGTGCGACCGTCCAGACGCTCGCTCAGGATTTCATCCAGAAAAGAAGTTTCTTGGGTAAACTATGCATATACTTACTAATTTGAGGGCGTAGAACAGGAATTTCTTCGTTATTTCTTCATTTGAGTTGCCCTTGATTTTGTTATGAACAATTTAATTGTGCTATAAAGGATATAATAAATAAATAAAGGATAGTGTTACAGACTGACCAATAAACTATTAGTTCAGGTTCAGCGTATACCCCCTTCCTAAGTCCACATGGACGGGATTTCCGGGGGTTTTAAGGGAAAGGTATTTTAGTCTTAAGATTGAGAGTGTATGAATGAAATTTGTCCTTACCTTTAATCTAGCTCGACGATCTCTATTATTTTAGGCGTTGAGGGTTGTTGAGTCTGGCCAGGGTCGGCGGTTGTAAATGATCGTCTTGTAAAGGTAGTCTCAAATGTACTAACGATACACCTAGCTCCTTGGTAATCAACAGTATGTTGAATATAAGTCTGTGGAAGGTCTTCTGAATACTCTTCGAAGGGGCCACCAGGGAGTTGGGCCTCCTCAAGCGGTTGTTCAATTTCTGCTATTGAATTATTTTTAGGGGTTTCACTGTTATTTGGATTTTGAAAGGTTATCGTGTCCGTAGTATCCTCGTCCCGGATATTTATTGAGGAATGAAATTCTGAGATATATTCAGATAGCCACTCAGGAGTTTCATCCACTTTGTTTAGTTCACTAAGTGTTTTGATTATTTTGTTATTTCTAGCTTTAGCCTTTGCTAGGCGAGCGTTGGCCCGTTTACCGGATCTACGCTTAAACTTCCTTTTCGTCACCACAACACCATTCATCTGTATGGAAGAGGAGTTGTGATAAAACGTTGGCTAGATTGGCGTAACCTTCGCCCTGACGTTTAGTGTTGATAGTAAAGGTTAGGGTTATATAAGCTTGGGACGTTGAGTTCCTGGCCTAAATATAACGTGTGTATAGATATTGGTGCAAGCTTGGAGTTATCCTGGCCTAAGCAACCAATAGCTGAAGTAATGATGTAGCTATATTGGCTTGTCACTGAAATGACTGGCCCCGATATAGCAGTGTATGATCTATACTGGCTTGGACACCTAAGTACCTCGCCCTGGTATAGAATCTGTATTTGTAAGATTTGAGTAACGTGTTTTTAGATATTTGTGAATGGAATCGTGGTGTATTCTTACCTTGGGTTTGAATGAATTAGGTTTTCACTGTTGTATAGTTTTTATTATGATTGTTTATTTGATTTATTGTAGTAAGATTTAACAATTGGTATTATAAGCACCAAGATCCCTTGTGTTCTTACTATAAGTTTAGAGGTTTGGTTGAAAAGATTTGAGTTTGAACTTGACTTTGAAGTTAATATTTTGCACTGATTGAACTATGTCGATTTAAGAGTGCTATAATATTCACTGCTCGAGAGCTTAATGCGAACTGATGAATTAATTGCAGAGATCGAGAGTAAGTGGTAGGGATCTTAGGGTTTATATATGATTAGCTTATTAATAGTGGGGATATTGTTGTTGATTAGCGCATAACAATCCCACGGTGGCTTTAGCCCGGGTGTGCATGACTTATCTGCACGTGCGAATTTGGGCAGTTGACCGGATGGAGTTTCTGGTACTGATATCTTTTAGTAAGCTAAGTTTCAACCAGTTGGGGTTGTTTATTGCAAACTGATATTTGAATAAACCGTTTGCGTGTTTGGTTGATGAGTCATGCTCACCCAGGAAGCCTTTCTTATCTCTATGTTATATACTAGCAGTTTGATTGAGATATAATATATTTTAATATATAAATTCTAATATATATAAGTTTTATATATGGTTAAATACATGTATACATGTGCATAGTTATATATGTGTATGGTTTATGTGTGTGTACCTTCGGGGTTCGAGCAAGAGGGTTATATCTATGCATGTGCGTGATTTTACTGTTAGGTTACCAATTGTTGGGTCATACCAGGTGTATCTTCTCTTGCTTATACCGCTGTGGGTACATTAAATCCTATTAATAATTATTTATCAAAGGGTAAAGAAGAACCTTCCATTGTCGGTCAGTCGTAGTCGTGTATGTGTCTTAGTGACTTGGTGAGAACGTCACAATAACCGTTATTACGTACTGAGAGGGTCATTCAAAGAGCGCAGCAAAAAGCGCAACACCGGACTACCAACACACAAGGAATGAGGTCAGAACACCCTGTGGACTTTGGCACTCCGAGTTTCGCCATGACGATTCCCTATATAGCGGGGACTGCAGAGAAGATCCGCCGCATATGCAGAGCATATGACATTGAGGTACGGTTCAAATCAACGTCCACTTTGCGTGGCTTGTTGACAGAAACCAAGCGCCGACATGCTGCGCAAGAAAGCAAGGAGTGTGTATACGGAATCCCATGCCAATGTGGGGACGTGTACATCGGCGAAACAGGAAGGCCCTTGAACGTTCGTATCCAGGAACACCGGAAAAACGTTAAAATGTGCGAACGATCGAAATCGAGATTGGCCGATCACGCCTGGGAAAATGAACACCACTTCCAGTGGGATGATGCTCGGATATTGTTGAAGAAATCCAATCCTATCAAACGGAAGCTGAAGGAATCAGCCTGCATAGCAGTGACACCAAATGCTGTAAGTCAACCCAGCATAGAACTTAACAAATTATGGTTACCTTTGTACAGGGATGAGGTGAGGGAAGCCATGAGCAGGCCAAGGCGGCGCCACCAGTCGTAGCTGGCGCCACCTACAACCAACCTATATATACCGGTGGGAGCGCGGAATTTGATCACTCTTTGATGGGAAGTCGCCAGACAACCTTTCCTGAGGACGCGAGCAGATATTTAGCGCCCGAAACGTCGGAGATGAATAATCTTTCAAGCAGTGGAATTAGTCCAAGTAACCCCCTGGAGGAAGGGGGGGAAGTGGGTGGGCCGGTGGCCCCCCCTCTCCTACCTCCAATAGTAACAGTTCATCACCATTGCTATTATCTTTCAGTCAACAACTGAACCATCATACACTCCTAACGAAAATTAGCGGGCCACCCAATTTTTGCTTCGAAAAATGTTCGATTTCAAAGTCTCGTAATTCGGCAAAAAATTGACTTAGCGCGTCGTTTGTAAAAGCATTTCAAAGCTTAAGGCTTCATCTTTCAGATGCTCACTTTCGATTGCGTTTATGTTCTTTTTTGTCTTGAGTTATGGTCCCTTGAACCATCTCGTGCCAAATTTGTGTATTGATGTTCCAACTTCAAAACAACGCACGGGGTCGGTCAGTATCGGAATTTTGATTTCAAGACAGTCATTTTGAAGCTTGTAATGTCCTCTTCAAAACCCTTTTTTTGAGATTGCTCTACGATTTTTTTTCATGGAGTTATGCGTTGCTGAAGCAAAAATGGTCTTTCAATTTTTGGTGTGTGGTGCAATTTCCATGCATGGTCGTACCGATCTCGTGATTATTCCACCACTTTGAGTGATGCTAATGCCGGAGGTACTGTTTAAATCGTCCGTATGTGTTAAAAATCGAATAACTTTACGAAAAAAAATCGTAGAGCGAATTCCAAGATATGGTTTCGAAGGAAAGACTTCAAAGTTGAAGTTCTAACCTTGGGCCACCTGTGTCGCTATTTTTGCGCGTGCTACCTGAGGTCAAAGTTCGAATTTCCATTTTGCGGTTTGGAGGGTCTCGTTTGGATGGTGATCATGGCTTGGAAACGTCACCGAATAAAAATTGCAATGAGATTTCAGAAAAATGAAGATTTGAGCTTCAAAAGCCATATTTGGGAACCTCGGTACGAGGACTCGTTCGCCCAGGGCATGCGATCAAAAATTGAAAGACCATTTTTGCTTCAGCAACGCATAACTCCATGAAAAAAAATCGTAGGGCAATTTAAAAAAAAAGGGTTTTAAAGAGGACATTCCAAGCTTCAAAATGAATGTCTTGAAATCAGAATTCCGATACTGACCGACCCCGTGCGTTGTTTTGAAGTTGGAACATCAATACACAAATTTGGCACGAGATGGTTCAAGGGACCATAGCTCAAGACAAGAAAAACATAAACGCAATCGAAAGTGAGCATCTGAAAGATGAAGCTTTAAGCTTTGAAATGCTTTTACAAACGACTCGCTAAGTCAATTTTTCGCCGAATTAGGAGACTTTGAAATCAAACATTTTTCGAATCAAAAATTGGGTGGCCCGCTAATTTTTGTTAGGAGTGTAGTTAGACAAAATATCACGAGACAAAATATGTGTATTTTGACACGAGGAACATTTTTTGTCTGAACAATTTTTTCGTATCTCTAATAGATCTTGCGTCATGGCGGTTTAAACAATTAAATTGTTAATAACAATAGCAAGGGCAACTCGCAGAAAAAAATAACCGCGATATTCGTGATCTACGCCCCCGAATTAGTCAATATCAACATAGTTTACCCGGGGGCCTCATTTGCGGGATAAAACCGTAGCCAGCGTATGGACTATATTATTTGATCACATATATTTTCCTATTTGTCGAACATTTCGATGACTGAGATGAAAAGATCAATTCATAAGATTTCTTAACTGTTGATAAATCAGTATTTCAGCCCGGCAAATTAATGAATTCATTTATAATAACGTAACCTTTTTCTCAGTGTACTAAACGAACGAACGAACAATGCAACACTGCTTACATACTATGCTTACTACCTACCAAGTTATGTTTACTGTCCGTCTCATGTTAGCCTTACAATTTGAAATGTAAGTATTGGTGGATGTAAAAATGACATGCTAGTACTGCTTTCTGTACATGCGTGATCGTAACTTTTACAGAAATTCATGAACTGCAATGCACATGTTTGATTTACATTCGCAAGAGTAATTGAGACAGTACATAAAAGCCATTACTACTAATATTGCTGTTACGATTACACCAAATTCTGTACATTTGTGGTAATGTAACTCCAGCAGTATTATTTTTCTCCGTGTATCACATATGGATATCGCCATGCAGCGAATAAAATACATATTTCGTTGAAATTTCAATATGTCCCTTTTACTAATATGAGAATATAGCGACGCCTCAGCAAAAGAACATATATCGAATTTAATTCTAAAATTATGCTGTCTCGTCCGATAAAGATATATGGAACAGCATGATTTTTTAATAAAGCTGTATGTTCTTTCACTGAGGCGTCGCTATTAATACCTATGCTGAAATTTGAGATGAGTTTTTTTTTTCATCGCGGTACGGTTCGTTCTAAATGCGCTATGATTATGGTGTGAATGCGGTATGGATACGATACAATGAAGTACTGATACCGTATGACCGCGGTATAGATATCGTATCTTCACGTATATTTTGGAGGGACCACAAAAGGTCGCATATTGTATAGGCGGATGGACGGTATGTACACGATGTTCAAACCGTATGTTGAGAGTCTTAAGTACCCATACATACGGTATAAACTTTGTTCATTTTCGGCGCAAATCTACCGTATTTACTCCATGTTTATACGTATGACAACGGTGATAAAACGATGAATAGTCTATATGATATAGTATATATCTACGGTATATCAAGCGTGTCACAGAAGCCGCCAGGGTGTGCAAAAATTCATTAAATCAAGGACATAAAAGTTAGGATTATACTTTTGAAAAACAAGCAGAATGGCGAGTTTTTACGAGGTTCATACGCATTCATTAAGAACCATTTTTTAATATTTTTTTATAAAACATTTAACTTATCAAAATAAAAACAAATAGTGTAATTAAATAAGTAAGAACTTCGAAAATATTAAACAATTTTTACTTAAATGTTCTATTTTAAGATGTAATAGATAGAAAATATTATTTATGATCGTCCCAGTATAGGACACACTTTTTACACTGTCCCAGTAATGGCCACTTTACCTTATGCATCTTTGACATGATTGAAATAATTAGGTACTTCACTGAAGTTGTGCGTCTGTTTACTATAGATGATTTGAATGAGCGAATTTCCAGTTATGATTATGGAACAACAGAAGGCAATATACCACCCAAAATTTCTCAAAATCATATCAAAAATAATAAAATAAAAATGTCAGCATCCGAAATGTTGACATTTATAACCCATTTTGGAATTATAGTAGGAGACCTTGTACTCGAAGATGATCCAGTTTGGTAAGTTTATCTCATTCTTCGTCAAATAGTCTGTCTCGTGACTGCTAAGCATATGGGGCATTCCAGCTCAACTCAACCAATCATCGACACTCATGTCTTCTGCTTTTCTTCGAAAAAATATGTGTCAAAGTTCGAGTGAAAAGAGAATGTTTCTGTAAATTACAGGTCTTGCATTCAATTTCTGACAGACATAGATTTTTTGATAAATTTAGACATCAAATAATTCAAATTTTCGTCAAATTTAAATACGGAATCTTAGAGGAAAATGTTGAATAGACAAAACAACCGTTATCCTACGAATTTCAACTAAGAATAAACGCAGAATTTTTTATTCATTTTTTGACCCAATTTTGGTCGATAAGAGTAAAGAATCTCGGTTTTCTCGAATGTCGCCATAACCGATTTGTATGAATTTTTTACACAAAATACTACATCAAAAAACAAAATTTTCAAGACCTTAACAGAGATGCCTGGACCTCTGGTTCCAGAGATATGAATTTTACAAAAAACAATATTGATTAAGTCAATTAAAAATGCATAAGCGGTTGATTGAAAAAATATTGTCACTCAGAATGACACAAGATATACTAATCGCTATAATGCTTTTGGGGATTTATTTCACTTACATTTTTTTCTCAATTGAGTCGGGTATGGATAACATACATTAATTATCAAAGTCATTGGTCACATTGTGTTGACAACAAATCAACAAATTGATAACTTCTTTGAATTATTATTATGCAAAATCAATCTCCCGAGGATCTTCTACATGCTTGATTTTTTTCAGATTTTTTTTCCATCGAGAAGTATTAAAAATCTTCTCTGAAACCCACGTTTGGTGGGACTGTACCGGAAGAACCACCTTAAGACGAAAAGACATTCCAAATGTACATTATTCGAAGTACACCGTATTGGCAAATCTGTTCCCTAATTAATTACGAAATTGTCCTCGAAATGACCAGGTAGATTGTAGAGTAGAGACTTGATTATAAATTAATTTTCTTTATTGTTTATTGTTATTCATTATTATTCATCGTTATTAATTATTATTCTTTTAATAATTTTTTTGAGATCTCGTTAATTCTTCTCGTCTTTCGTTGAGTTTTGAGACAAATATGACTCAAAACATTTTAAAATCAATTGGATAGTTTCAAATGATTTCGTATGAAAAATGGTACCTGTAACCAACTTTAAAAATATAATTATATTTCAATAAAAAGTCACACTATGACCAATGACTTCGATAATTAATGTATGTTATCTATACCCGACACAATTGAGAAAAAAATGTTTGATTGTTCACCTAATCATCCCTTGAATTATTCATTAAAATTCATATCTCTGGAACCAGAGGTCCAGGCATCTTGGTTAAAGTCTTGAAAATTTTATTTTTTGATGTAGTATTTTGTGTAAAAAATTCATACAAATCGGTTATGGCGACATTCGAGAAAATCGAGATTTTTTACTCTTATCGACCAAAATTGGGTCAAAAAATGAATAAAAAATTCTGCGTTTATTCTTAGTTGAAATTCGTAGGATAACGGTTGTTTTTTCTATTCAACATTTTCCTCTAAGATTCCGTATTTAAATTTGACGAAAATTTGAATTATTTGATGTCTAAATTTATCAAAAAATCTATGTCTGTCAGAAATTGAATGCAAGACCTGTAATTTACAGAAACATTGTCTTTTCACTCGAACTTTGACATATGTTTTTTCGAAGAAAAGCAGAAGACATGAGTGTCGATGGTTGGTTGAGTTGAGCTGGAATGCCCCATATACAAGTGAAATGCTACTCGATTTTGGAATCTCTAATAACTGAACATAATAATTTGTACATATCCCTCTTCAACAAACTTCTGAAACCCAAAGCACATCATTTGGTCCACTACCCTTCTGTGATGAAGGCTTGCGGTCCTTTGGTACATCTGTGGTGCATGCGATTTGAGTCCAAGCATAAAGAACTGAAACTCACTGCAAATGTGACAACCTGCACAAAAAATACTTGTGCCACACTGATGATAAGACATCAAATCAAACTCGCATTTCAGTTTATTTCCGAAACCGGTTTTTCACAAATGTTGGAAATGGGTCCCGGAGATTTGGGAGAAGTAGAAGATTTAGCTGTAGAGATAGATCCTGATTCTGTCATATCAGCGATGAGATATATTCACGTAGTTGCTTGGGTTAAATCAATGGGGACGAAATATGTACCTGGCAATGCGATATGCACTGGCGAGATTGATGGTTTCCCAACATTCGGTATCATAAAATTTATTATAATCTATAATGAAAAAATCTCTTTCATGTGTCATAGGCCGTAAAACCGCGATTTTAACCTCGCTTCGCTCGGTTTAAACGCGGTTTTTGGCCTGGACACATCAAATTCTGTATGCCATACGGCCGAAAAAGTATTTTCTGACGAATTTCATCATAATCCTCGCCTTCGGCTCGGATTATAAACTCAAATTCGTCGGAAAATACTTAATCGGCCTAGTGACATAATGTACTATTATATAACGCAAGCATGTTTTCCTCGCTTTTAGATGCCTTTGTATAGGACCTAAAGTAGTACTTTTAAGTCCTAAGACTTGAAAGTACCACTTTAAGTCCTCGGACTTTAAAAGTACCTGCACTTTTAGGTCCTAGACAGAGGCATCAAATAGTGAGAAAAATATGCTTGCGTTATATAAAATTTCGTGTGCACCATGGAGGTGGGCCTTTTAACGCCTCGCACGATGTTTTCAGTACTCGTCTTCGCCTGGCACGCTTTCGCGTGCTCGTCTACGACTCGTACTTAAAACATCGCACTTAGCCTTAAAAGTGCCACTTTACCTCCTTGGTGCACAATGTACTATTTTTCGGCATAGGCATTGAAAAGTCACTTTTTGACGCCTGTTTTCAATCCGTAAAGTAGCAATTTATACGGCTCATTTCAGAACTGCCATATAATAGTATATTACTCACCTAGGGAGGGAAAGTAGGCTAACCCAAACTGCGTGTGATATTGACACCCGAGCCGAAGGCGAGGGTGACAAAAACGCAGTTTGGGATGGCCTTTTTCACTCCCGTGTGAGGTATACTATTTTTCACCACCCCCTGCATCGGAAAGAACGACTTCCCGCTCACGCAAGGGAGCGAAAGTCGTACTTTCCGTGCAGGTGTGGTGAAAAGTCTTTTTAGTGCAGTTTTGATGCGCAGTCGAAGTGCGCGACAGATCGCGCCATAACCTCACTCTTCGTCGTATCAAGTGCGAATCTCAACAGGCGTCAAAGTGACTTTTCATGCCTATGTCGAAAAAAGTATCGTATGGGGCGTGCCCGTAAACCTTTTTTGACTCGAATAATGATTTCAGAACTCGCTTCCGGCTCGCCTTCGACTTGCCTTCAGCTCGTACTGAAATCATTATCCTCGCCGAAAAACACTTGGCTTACGGGCATGCCACATAAAATACTATTCATCCAAGATTTTCGTTACAGCTGCAATATTGCTGCAATATTGAATGAAAATATCGTTTGCAATTATGCACAGTTAGACAAATATTATACGAATACGAATCAATGTCTATGTGATTCTTAGTTACGAATTCAAACACATTAATCGATAGTACTTGTGCACTCGAATTCCTTTGGATAGAAATTACGGAAAGTGTATTCTTCGATTGGAATTATTCCGAATTCACATCAAGAACTGATTCATATGCAAATTAAAATGTTTTCGATTAAACCCCCAGAACAGAATTCAGCAGGATCAGATCGTGCTTACTCCCTAGCAGTGTTGGGCAGCATTAATTACTTTCAGTAATTAATTACATTCAAATTACAAATTACAACTGTAATTAGTAATTGAAATTTTTCTAATTACAAATTACAAATGTAATTAGCAATTGAAAATTTTACAATTACAAATTACAATTGTAATGAGTAATTGAAATTTTTCTAATTACAAATTACAATTGTAATTAGTAATTGAAATTTTTCTAATTACAAATTACAATTGTAATTGGTATCGAAAAATCTTCTAATTGCAAATTACAATTGTAATTAGAATCGAAAAATCTTTTAATTACAAATTACAATTGTAATTAGAATCGAAAAATCTTCTAAAATTACAAATTACAATTGTAATTAGAATCGAAAAAATTTCCAATTACAAATTAAAAATGTCATTAATAACATTTTTCGAGCTAATTACATTTCGGAAATGTAATTTAAATCATTTTTCGAGCTAATTACAATAATTCTGAAATCTAATTATGCATTTTCAGTTCAACTATACGAGTTGATACGAGTATATGGGTGATTTTGAGCATAAATATGGGTACATCTGAGTATATATGGGGTATTTCAATTATATATCGGTATTTCCAAAATATATGGGTGATTTCGAGCGTATATGGGTACACCCGAGTATATATGGGGTATTTCTATCATACATCGGTATATCCAAATTATATGGGTGATTTCGAGTATACATGGGTATTAGGGTGGTCGTTAAAAATTAAATTTCATCAGACGCCCCTTGAAAAGTTTCCTTTTCGTCTAAAAACATGCGTACAATTTTTTTTTTTAATGAAAAGAAAAACATTTTGTTTTTCAACCTGCAGTTTTTTGGATATGTCTTACATAATGTGTAGATTTGACGAACAACCCATCGAAATTTCAAAATTTCAAATTTTTATCTTTTTTCGATGGGTTTTTCGTCAAATCTGCACATTAGGTAAGACATTTCCAAAAAACTGCAGGTTAAAAAACAAAATCTATGATCGCCTTGCGGAACGTGTTCTTTTCATTAAAAAAAAAAAAAAAAAATTGCACGCGTGTTTTTAGACAAAAAGAAAACTTTTCAGGGGGCGCAACGTTGCCAGGCTGTTTCGGAATAAAGCGGTAGGTGTCACTGGGAAAAGGCAGGAAAAAGCGGGGAGATTCAAATTAAACTCAATAAATTCCAAGTCTCATATATTATATTCATTGAGTATCTTATGATATCTTATGCAAAGTCATTTACATTATAATTTATAACAAATAACTATTCAAATAACGAAAGTATGGAAAAAAATTCTCTTAATTCGGGGGAAAAAAGGGAAAACAGGAGATACATTTTAAAGCAGTATGGCAGTAGATTTTATCCAGGAGCAGGAGATCTACCGCTAAAGCAGGAAACCTGGCAACGTTGAGGGGGCGTCTGATGAAATTTAATTTTTAACGACCACCCTAATGGGTATATCTGAGTACGTATGGGATATTCTCCATCATGTATCGGCCTATCCAAATTATATGGGTGATTTCAAGTATACATGGGTATATCTGAGTACGTATGGGGTATTCCCCATCATGTATCGGAATGTCCAAATTCTATGGGTAATTTCGAGTATATATGGGTATATCCCACTATGTATAGAGTATTTCGAATAGTGTTTTTTGACCTCTTATTTTTTGAATCGACTTGAAAAATTATTTACGTGAAATCTACGTCAAAAAAGTAGACCCGTATTTTTTTCACAAAAAAAACAAAATTTTTTGCACCAACGAAAAAATACGGGTCTACTTTTTGACGTAGATTTCACGTAAAAAAATTTTTAAGTCGATTCATGAAATGAGAGATAAAAAAACACCAAAAATTGGTCGATCTGAGGTGGAATTGCCCATATAAGACTGAGCATTCCAGCCGAAAAGCACACTCGGATAAACCCATATTTACTTGAAATTACTCATACATACCCGGATATACCGATCTATTCAAAATACTAGATACATAGTGGGATATACCCATGTATACTCGAAATTACCCATATAATCTTCGATATACTGATACATAACCGAAATCACCCATACATACCCGGATATATCCATTCAAACTGTAAATTAGTCCAAATCACCCATACATTTTCGGATGTACCAAATGAGTTCAAAATGACCCATACATATTTAGAGTCAACCGTATACACTCAAATTACTTGTATTCACTTTGATCATCCATATATGTATACCCGGATATACTCATCCATACTCTGAATTAGTCTGAATTACCCATGTATACTCGAAATCACCCATAGAATTTGGACATTCCGATACATGATGGGGAATACCCCATACGTACTCAGATATACCCATGTATACTTGAAATCACCCATATAATTTGGATAGGCCGATACATGATGGGGAATATCCCATACGTACTCAGATATGCCCATGTATACTCGAAATCACTGTAACGTAGTTTGGTTGACGAGGAGGATTGAATGACGAGACTTAGTTTATATTCGAGTGGTTATTTATTGTAAGTGGAGTTGTTGCGGGCAGCGTTGGCAACCTAAAAGGTGGAGCTGATCGTACCAGGGGCGTAAAATTATCGTACCCAGGCCAAAATTATCGTACATTTCCAAATATTTGAGAAAAACGATATTTCTTAGAAAAATAATAATTAACTCAATATTATCGTAACATATATTGCACCCAACACTCAATTTTATTCAATTTCATCATTTAGTACATACTAGGGCTGTACGGTTTAACCAGCTTAACCGGCCAAAACGGTTAACCTGGTTAATTAGCCGATGGCTTAACCGGTTAACCGGCCAAGTTGGCCAGACGTTTAACCGGTTAACCGGCCAAAACGGTTAACTCGGATAACCGGCCAATGGCTTAACCGGTTAACCGGATAACCGGCCAAGACGGTTAACCATTCAACTGCGGTTAGCGGTTGAATCGGCCAAAAACTTTTTCAAAATTTAAAAATTTCAAAATTTGTCAAAATTTCCAAAATTTGGAAATTTTCAAATTTTGAAAAAGTTTTTGGCCGATTCAACCGTTAACCGCAGTTGAATGGTTAATCGTCTTGGCCGGTTAGCCGGTTAACCGGTTAAGCCTATTGGCCGGTTATCCGAGTTAACCGTTTTGGCCGGTTAACCGGTTAAACGTCTGGCCAACTTGGCCGGTTAACCGGTTAAGCCATCGGCTAATTAACCAGGTTAACCGTTTTGGCCGGTTAAGCTGGTTAAATCGTACAGCCCTAGTACATACCCATGTATTAACACATGGTGCAACACGTAGTATACATGGTGCGAAGATGCGCACATCAGAGCCTGAGCCCTGAGAGGACCAATCGACCAATAGAAGGGACGAAAGTCTCTGATTGGCTTGGCTGAACGCAACTCGAGACATCTATCAAACTTTTGTATGCGCGCGAATGGGAGCGCGAATTTTTGAAGATATAATTTGTAAAAAATTATTTTGTTTAGTAAAAAAAACACCATTTTCTCTCGATATTTGGAATTATCGTAAATATCGTACAATATTTGAATATTATCGTACATTTACGTACGATAGTGAATCGCTATCGTACATCGTACGGTAGTACGAAATTATCGTACATGTACGATAATTATCGTACGGTTGGGAACACTGGTTGCGGGTTGATGGTTTTTAGAAGACTAACTTTTGATAGGTATAGCACATGGCATATAGGTGGCGTTGAGTCTAACTACTTTGATAGTATCTATCTATGTTACATCCTCCCTTTTATAAAATATAAAATAATATGCAAGTTATAAGTTCATTCTTTGGACCGGTTTGACTATTCTTCCCAGCCTCGTCGTTTGAACAGGTTCATGTTGTGGATTATCTCGTATCTTCTTTTCGGATATTGCAGTTGCTTCTGGTGCTGGTGAAGATGGCGTAGGATCTTTACGAGCTTCTTTGGGTGCGTCGTTGTCGTTGCTTGGGGTAGGTATCAGGACTGGAGTCTCTGTGATCGTGGCTTTAGTTCCGTGTAGTTGACTTGTATTTCTTCTGAAAGTCTTTCCACTTTCGGTTTGGACGATGACTGATCTTGGATTTTCTGTTTTTTCGGTGACTTTTCCAGATTGCCAGTTTCTGTGTCCAAACTGAATTCTAATTTTTTCTCCTTCTTCTACGTCCTTGGTTGCTCTAGATGTTCTGTTGGCGTAGAACTTTTGTTTTTCACGCAGTTTTTTTAGCTCTTCGCTTACTTCTTCGATTATTTTTGGTTTCAGGTTTTCGTTGGATGTTGGTAGGTTCGATTTAGTCATCCTGCTCATGAGTCGTTGGTTGGGTGATCCGATTTGGTCGTTCCTTGGTGTGTTTCTAAAGTTGAGTAGAGCAAGTTCGACGTCTGAGTTATCCATCGTACATCTCCTGAGTATGCCCTTGGCGGTTTGGACTCCTCTTTCTGCCAAGCCATTACCTCTAGGATGGTTCGGGCTTGATGTCTTGCTCTGGAAGCACCAGGTTTTCCCGAACTCTTTAAATTCATTTGAGGTGTATTGTGGTCCATTATCTGACTCTAAGATCTCTGGGACGCCGTGAGTTGAAAACCAGTTTTTCAGGTGTTTGACGATTTCGCCAGATGTTTGTGTCTTCAACGGCTTGAAGTCGATGAATCCTGAGTAGCTGTCGGTGATCACGATATATTCTTTTCCTTGAAAGTAGATTAAATCCGTTGCGACAATTTGCCATGGTAGTGTAGGTATTTCCTTGGAAACCACGGGTTGTTTGTCGTTAGATTTCTGTGTTTGCTGGCATACTTTGCACCGTTCTATATAGTTTTCTATATCCTTGTATTGGCCTTTCCAATACAGTAGTTCACGGGCTCTTCTGAGGCAGCTTTGGATACCAAGGTGTCCTGCGTGTATGTTTTTCAACATTTTTGGTATCTGTGACTTTGGTACTACTACTTTTTCGCCTTTAAAGATGAGTTTGTTGTAGTACGATAGTTCGTCTCTGAAATTGAAGTATGGTCTCGCAGTATTTGGTAGTTCCTCTAGAGTGTCCGGGAATCCGCTTTGGATGAAAACTAGAAGTGTTTGTAATTCTTCGTCTCTTCTTACGGCTTCTGTTATCTCTTCTCTTGCTTCCTTGGACATGGCGAGTATGATTTGGACTTCCAACTCTTCTTCTTGAAGATCGTTATTTACCTGTTGGCAATCTCTGCTGAGTGCATCTGCTATTGGTATTTCTGTTCCTTTTTTGTAGACTACTGTCGGTGAATACTGTCGGACGTCAAATATTATTCTCTGTAGTCTGGGGGGTGCCTTGTAAAGTGGTTTTTTTAATATCGATTCCAATGGTTTATGGTCCGTTTCAACCGTCAGTTTTTTTCCATAGATGTATTCATGAAATCTTGTGCACGCAGTCTTTATTGCTAAAGCCTCCTTTTCGATTTGGGGATAGTTTTGCTGGGCACTTGTTAACGCTTTGGTTGCGTAGGCTACTGGCTGTTCTTCTTGTAGTAGTACCGCTCCAAGACTTTTTGAGCTAGCGTCTACTGACAGCGTAACCTCTGCATTGACGTCGTAGAACTTGAGTACGGGTGCTGTTGAGAGCGTTTCTTTAATTCGTCGAACTGCTTCCGTATGTTCTTGTTCCCACGACCAAGCAGCTTCTTTTTTTAGTAGCTCTCTCAAGGGTTCTGTCAGTTCAGACATCTTTGGGATGAATTTGTTGAGATAAGTAACCATACCGAGTAGTCGTTGCAGTCCTGCCTTGTCTTCCGGTTGTTGTAAGCGATTGATTGCTTCAATCTTCTCTGGGTCAATCTCAAGACCTCTTTCAGATATGACGTGTCCTAGAAATTTAACTTTGTTGGTTTCGAACACGCATTTTTCTTTATTTAGTTTAAGCCCTGCTTCTGTGAGAGCTTTCAAGACTCTTTGTGTGTGTCTTTGTAGCCCATCTTTTGTCGCTGCGTGGATTAGGATATCGTCCATTGAGCATTCAACGTTTGGTAAGTCCTTGATGATTGCGTTCATTGCTTGTTGAAATACTTCAGGCGCTGACGATAATCCAAATGGTAGTCTGGTACAGCTGTATCTGCCCCAGGGTGTTGAGAACGTGAGGTACTTTTGTGTTCTTTCACTAACCTTTATTTGCCAGAAGCCTCGTTTGCAATCTAATTTAGTGAAGTATTTGGATCCACTCAATCTTGTGCTAATTTCCTCAATTGTCTTCAGTGGGTAGTGTTTTCTTAGGATATTCTTGTTGACATCTGTTGGGTCAATACATATTCTAATTTTCTTATTCTTCCTCACTATGACTATAGGGCTTACTGCTGGTGTAGGTTCTGTCGTTGACTTTATTACGTCCATTTCTACCATCTTATCCAGTTCTTCTTTGACAGCCTGACTTATGGAGTGTGGAACTTTCCTCGCCGGGATGATTTCGAATTTAGGGTTGTCTATTAAGTCTATGTCGTATTCGAAATTCCTTATGCAGCCTAGTCCTTGGTACAATTCCTCGTCGTTGGGTTCGATTAAGTTGATTTCGTTGACCCTGGATATCAGCTTCAGTTGTTCGCACGATTCTTTTCCCAATATCGATTGTACTTTTTCGTCCACTACTTTAAATACTATCTCGGCTCTTTGATTCTTAATTTCACATTTCAGCTTGACCTCGCCGATGACTAGGATTTTGTGCTCGGTGAAGCTAACTAATCTTTTTGTACTTGACGGTTGTATTTTGGCTTTCAATTTCTGAACTAGATCTTTGGAGAGTACGTTACACTGTGCTCCGGTATCTAGTTTTACTACCAATTTGTTTTTTCCGGTATATATTGTTTCTTGCCAATCCTTTGGTCCGTCCGCTGTTACTTTACTTACGTAAAACGTCTCTTCTTCTCGGCCCTCTTCTTCGTCTTCTTCTTCTTCCGCTTCTGTTAGATTGATTTTCTTACTTTTGTTATTTTGAGTTTTATTCGCTTTAGCCCAACACGAACTTGCGTAGTGTCCGAGTCTTTGACACTTCTCGCATTTGCTTTTGTATGCTGGACAGCTTTGTCTTCGGTGTCTCGTTCCACATCTTTTGCAATTGAATTCTTCATTTTTGCTTTGTTTGTCTTTGTTTTTTAGTAGATTTACTTGTTGTGACTCAGCTTTGTTGATTTCTTTTAATTGCTTCGTGGCCTGTTCACTCGCTCGACAAATTGCAACAGCCCTATCCAATGTTAAGTCGCTTTCTGTTAGTAGTTTTTCTCTAACTTTCTCTGAATGGACTCCAAAGACGATTTTATCTTTTAGGAGGCTGTCTTGTAGTTTCTCAAACTCGCAGGTCTTCGCCTGTGTTTTTATTGCGTTTAAAAATTCATCCAACGTTTCCCCTTCTTTTTGAGTTATTTTGAAGAAGTTGTATCTTTCAAAAGACAGGTTAGTCTTTGGTATAAAGTAGTTTTTAAATTTTTCCTTAATTTTATCAACGTTAGTTTGTTCTTGCGGGGTAAGGTTGAAATTGTTGAATACCTGTATTGCGTCTGGCCCGATTGTTGCCATAAACGTGGCTGCTTGCACCTCATTCGCTTTTTTGTTTAGCTGGGTTGCTATTGCGTACCATTCGAATTGTTGTATCCAATTTTTCCAATTGGTCGACATATCGTTAGAGAAGACTAGTTGTTTAGGCTGTCGAATTCCGTGAACCGGCGTGCCTTCGTCGGCGTTTGTGGGGTTATGTTCACTGTTTGACTCGTCTCGTGGCATCTTGTTCACTTTTCTTCACCTCTGTCGTCTATTCTCTATTTTTTTTATTTTTTTTTTTTTTATTGTCGGCCACTTCTGACACCATGTAACGTAGTTTGGTTGACGAGGAGGATTGAATGACGAGACTTAGTTTATATTCGAGTGGTTATTTATTGTAAGTGGAGTTGTTGCGGGTTGATGGTTTTTAGAAGACTAACTTTTGATAGGTATAGCACATAGCATATAGGTGGCGTTGAGTCTAACTACTTTGATAGTATCTATCTATGTTACAATCACCCATATAATTTGGATATACCGATGTATGATAGAAATACCCCATATATACTCGGGTGTACCCATATACGCTCGAAATCACCCATATATTTTGGAAATACCGATATATAATGGAAATACCCCATATATAGTCAGATGTACCCATATATATGCTCGAAATCACCCATATACTCGTATCAACTCGTATAGTTGAACTGAAAATGCATAATTAGATTTCAGAATTATTGTATTAGCTCGAAAAATGATTTAAATTACATTTCCGAAATGTAATTAGCTCGAAAAATGGTTTCAATTACATTTTCGAAATGTAATCAGCTCGAAAAATGTTATCAATTACATTTTTAATTTGTAATTAGAAATTTTTTCGATTCTAATTACAATTGTAATTTGTAATTACAAGATTTTTCGATTCTAATTACAATTGTAATTTGTAATTAGAAGATTTTTCGATACTAATTACGATTGTAATTTGTAATTAGAAAAATTTCAATTACTAATTACAATTGTAATTTGTAATTAGAAAAATTTCAATTACTAATTACAATTGTAATTTGTAATTAGAAAAATTTCAATTACTAATTACAATTGTAATTTGTAATTAGAAAAATTTCAATTACTCATTACATTTGTAATTTGTAATTAGAAAAATTTCAATTACTAATTACAATTGTAATTTGTAATTAGAAAAATTTCAATTACTAATTACAATTGTAATTTGTAATTAGAAAAATTTCAATTACTAATTACATTTGTAATTTGTAATTAGAAAAATTTCAATTACTAATTACAATTGTAATTTGTAATTAGAAAAATTTCAATTACTAATTACAATTGTAATTTGTAATTAGAAAAATTTCAATTACTAATTACATTTGTAATTTGTAATTAGAAAAATTTCAATTACTAATTACAATTGTAATTTGTAATTGGAAAAATTTCCATTACTAATTACAATTGTAATTTGTAATTAGAAAAATTTCAATTACTATAATTACATTTGTAATTTGTAATTAGAAAAATTTCAATTACTAATTACATTTGTAATTTGTAATTAGAAAAATTTCAATTACTAATTACATTTGTGATTTGTAATTGGAAAGTAATTAATTTAAAAAAACGCCCAACACTGCTCCTTAGTCGCATTCATTCGATTCGCTGGCCCTCTATGATGAATTCCCGGTTCGGAATCCATCGGAATTCATAACCTAGCGTAACTGTGGACAGTTTATGAGAATAGACAAGGTCTTTTATTCAATTCCGATTTGCGAATTGAAACAAATAGACGCATTCGTTAGATCAGATGAGACGCGAATGAATTCGATGAATAGAATTCGGAAGGATTCGTGAATCGAAATGTGCGATACCTAATTCAAGTTCCGGGCAAAACCGGATCGGAAGATGGGGCGATGAATCATTTTCAATTCATTTCCAATTCTTTTTAGTTTACTGGGCTATGCAGGCTATATACATTAGGGCGGTTCAAAAAAACACTTTATTTTTTCCCAGTATTGCTCATGGATACTTTTGTTACAGTTCATAAAAAAATAGCTCTCGCACAAGCTAAGGCCCGCACGATTTAGTTTACCACTGCCGCACCAATGTTGAAATTTCGAAAAAATGCAGCTTCCTGAGCATTCCAGAGTTCGGATATCGAAGCACTCTTCGAGGTTCTCGTTCGTCTCAACATGTAAAGAAATGCTGTGAAAGCAGGTATCTGGCGGATGATATTTAGTACTGCCGCATTGATATTGAAATTTGAAAAATAATTTTCAAACTTCGATATCAATGCGGCAGTACTAAATATCATTCGCCAGATACCTGCTTCCACAGAATTTCTTTACATGTTGAGACGAACGAGAGCTTCGGAGAGTTCCTTGATATCTGAACTTTGAAATGCCCAAAAAGCTGCATTTTTGCAAATTTTAACATGGGTGCGGCAGTATAGAAAAAAATCCTGCGGGCCTCAGCTTGTGCGAGAGCTATTTTTCTATGAACGGGAACAAAAATATCGATGAGCAATACTGGGAAAAAATTAAGCGTTTTTTTGAACCGCCCTAATATACACATCAAAAACGTCATTTTTCCAATTCTCAAAAAAATGTACACAAATTCTATGATAAACAACGATGATTTCAAGACTGGAACGATACGTGGATTCCGGTTTTTTCGATTTTTATATGTAAAGGGATACCAATATTAAAATTAAGATCATTCAAAAGGTTGGTTTGCACCGACATAAAACTCACATAAAAATTTATAAAATTGATTCACAAAAATCTGAACAAAATAGTAACACAATAATAACAGGTGATATAAGACCCCAGTCTGAGTTAATATTTGAGAAAATCGCCCATGTACTTATCGTCGTATCAGATTATAACTACTACCCAATCAACACATCTGTCTATAATAGCTCTTATAAGAACTCTTGTTTAAGATCCGGGTGGGGGTCAAAATTTCGAAAGTCCAAAACGTAAACTGACCAAAATCTCGAATTTTCAAATCAGCGAATGCCAAAATAACGAGAAGTGTGATTTCAAAAAATTTTATTTCCGACAAACCACTAAGTCGAATAAGTGTTTCGTCGAATGGTTATTTATCCAAAAGGTTGTTAAATCGAAAATGTAGTCTCAGATTGTTTGTATTTCGAATGAGCAGAAAGTGGATTTTGATTAAATCGAAAGTATATATTGTCGAAATTTAAAATCTAGAATAGTCAATATTTTCAATGGTCAATAATCCGAACATAAATATGTCGAGAACAAGAATTTCGAAAGAGTAAAATTCATAAACGCAGAATGTAGAAGGGTCAAAATCTCGAATAAAGAGGATCCGGCACGCCACTTTCGGCCGGTAGAGGCGCCACCGGGCCAGAGACCTTACGTAGATGGTCCGTAGCCGCCAAATACTAGCGTTTCAGCGTTACCATATTAGTCAATTACCAACGTTATGTCGATTTTTTTGGAAACCGAGAATATGTAGCATATTATACGACAGGGTCAGGTTAAATTCGCTGCCCGTTATCATGACGATTTACATATCGAACGGTGTTGCCAGGTCTGAAGAAATATCTCCAAATTTGAAGAAATTAATACATCTCTGAAGAATTTTTGAAGATTTGAAGAAATGTGGTTATTATATGAAGAAATTAGAAGAAAAAAAGAGTCAAATGATTACACAAATTCTTATTAAATTAGAAAAATTTTTGAAGAGTTTTATCCTAAATTTGAAGGAAATATTCGAAAATATATTCATAGTTATTATCTTATGAAATGAAAAAAACAAAATTCTATCATTAAACAAATTCTCAATAAATTTGAAGAAATTTTGAAGAAATATTCGAAAATATATTTGAAGAAATTTGAAGAAATTTGGCGATCAGGTTTCAAGATTTTTATTTTCGAGATCTGGAAACACTGCTGTCGAAATTTCATGTTGTTTCAAAAAACACACGAGTTATAAAGATCTTTATACTGAAATTTGAGTGTGGCTACCGGAATGTGTGGAATACCAGTTCCGTGCAGAGAGGAATGACAGGGTATAAATCACAAACAACATTTCAATATGAGCAGTATATTTGTTAAAAACACTTTGATTAATAATGTATCACTTTTTATACTATTAATTAATTATACTATTATAATGATACTTTTATACTATTTATTTATTACTATTATTAATTGTCTCGTTGATCTGCAAATGAGTCAATGACCCCAGAAATATACCAAGAATGAAAACAAAAATCTACGATACGTCTTAATACAATCTTACTACAATACAAAAATCACAATTTCACAATCCAAAATAGAGATTTTAGAACATTTAAAAAAATCAGTCATATGATCGATTCCCAAGAGGACAATAAAATATGTTCAAGCTTTAATTCGTTGCCCCCTAGCAAGAAGATCCTAGAAAGTTGGGAATTAGAACCTAATTCAGAAACGTTGGGAATTAAATCCTTATTCAGAAAAGCTGGGAATCGATCGGAATAGATCCTTATTCGCGACGAAAACCAATAAGATACTTATATTCAGATTAAATTTCAACAAGATCCTTATTCGAGCGTGGCTGAAAAAGTCAGGTTTGCACCACTGCTTCGAATTCGAAAAACGCGGGTCCCGAATCAGGATAAAGCCCCGGGATAATAGAGAAGGGGTATAATCTATAGAGAAGGTGCAGGGCTTTATCCCGATTCGGAACCCACGTTTTTCGAATTCGAAGCAGTGGTGCAAATCTGACTTTTTCAGCCACGCTCGAATAAGGATCTTGTTGAAATTTAATCTGAACAAGTATCTTATTGGTTTTCGTCGCGAATAAGGATCTAATTCCCAGATTTTCTGAATAAGGATCTAATTCCCAGAGTGTCTGAATTAGGATCTAATTCCCAACTTTTCTGAATAAGGATCTTCTTGCTAGGGGGCAGCGTTATATGTATGTGAAATTATATTGTTTTCAAATAGCTATGCAGTTTTCGATGATACGAATGAAAATTATAATCAATATAAACATTCGGAGAATCCGAAATAACACTATGTATTTTTTTTTCGCCAGCACATTTCTTGAAAAATATTGAAACTTATTAGGAATAATAAAACATATGAGGTGCACTTTCAGGTGGAAAAAAAAAAAAAAATAGTAAAATCAAAACTTTTTTATTCTAAATTTTTCGACAAGTATACGTGCTATGACCCCTCATTCGTCGTGTAGCCAGATACGAATCGGAGGCTGTGTGCTAGTCGTCCTACAGAGGGGGCAACGACGTCGTCCATATTGCACCTGGTCCCAGATTCGCCCTGCACAAGTGGCGCAACAAATGCGATGCCCACACGGGAAAAATGCGTGGGTCACTCGATTCGCCAGACACACCCGGCACAAGTCTATAAAATTAATTTGAAACAAGGAGTACACATAAACTAAGATCGCCTAAATTCTAGCGAAAAAATGTAATAGAATGATTTCGACGTTTCAGGTAATAATTTATCATACATTGGAATCTAGACTGACATTGTATATGACATTTATTTGATTTGATTTTTTTTTGGTAATATGAGTCGGAACAATACGTACGAATTGACATTCCCGATCATAAGAAGAACCTCTTCAGAGCCAAGAAACTAAACGAGCGTTATCCTACACTTTGCCTTGAATCGTCATGGTCATGCAGCTACTTTTTTTCAAACGTCCTATTATAACAGCACGTGTCTTAGCTCCAATGGATGTTATATGTTGGAAATATTTAGAACCTATTTGTGGGCTGGAAAGGAAACTGAACGGTGGGCCCGCCCGTTAAGTTACCTGGCTAACTCACTAATGGCCGGTTTCACCAACGATGAATAACTTTATTCATAGATTAAACTCTTATTTCGTGGAAAACAAGAGACTATTTTACATTGTATTTGCGATTTTTATTCGACGAATAGAAATAACTGGCTCTATTTGCGACGACACGTTTTATTGAATTGCAGAATTACGGCCGACTATACCAATCCAAGACAAAATGCAGCATGACTCTGGGTGATTCGTTTTCAATTTAATTTTACGAAAAGGATGATCATCCGGGTCGAAATGCAATCCTGGAGACCTTAGGCCACGTTAAGCCCCGTAAGAGAAGCAGCCCTGCAGCGTCTTTCTCCCTTTACGGTGGGGTATGTGTTGTAACGGAGTTTTTCAGAGTCCTCAACTCCGCACCCTACGGCGTTCCTTGATAAAGAGAATTTAATAAAAGACTAAGATATAGAGAGTTGGGCGCCAGACACTGATGTGTCGTTTTTCACAAAAATCTACTAAACAATAGCGATACTCAAAGATACTACTAAACTGCCGGAACGACGGCCTTAAAGCGTCAGCTAACTCAGATTTTCTGCGATAAGGGTAGAGTGGGTGGATTCACCTTAACAATTAATCAAATAAAATATAGAACACCAGATATAAAATTTCCTTCAATGGAATCTAACGATTCCGTATATTGTTCCTCAGATAATTATAATATAAAATTTATCAGCGATAAATGACCAAATTCAAAGATAGTCAAAGATAATAATTTACACAGAAATAGTCTTCAAAATAATAGTACAGAATAATACTCAAGAGATAGACAGCGTTGGAATAATGCGGAACAAAGAATATAATATTAGTGAGTCTTATTGCGTCTCAGCGGTAACATAAAAAAACATAAACACGCCGGTTAGCTAGCTAACGCCGTAGAAGCGATACAATGCAAGGTACTCTACTTTTCAGGCTGCGTATCACCGAGCGATACGATACTCTCGGCAAATTTTCTAATAGCGGCGAGCTAGCGGTATTTATAATAATTATTCAAAGATAATTAACGCAATAACTAATATAAACGACTCGACAAATACGGTAAACTAAATTCGCAAATACAAGGGAAGGATCGATCCTAGAAAACACAGATAACCATAATACCTCGCTTAATCAGCCTCAAATCCAAGTAATACAGACGTATTCTCTGTTTAACAATAATTCTATGGCGGTAAATTAAACGAGCTATTAATCGATACTAGATAAGAAAATAGCTTAGATATTACACAAGAATCAAGATAGCAAATTAATCAAATGAAACAAAGATAATCAGAGATAGCAAAGATATTCACAGATAGCAAAGATAATCAAAGATAGCAAAGATATTCAAAGATAGCACAGATATTCAAAGATAACACAGATATTCAGAGATAGCAAAGATAATCAAAGATAGCGAAGATATTCAAAGATAGCACAGATATTCAAAGATAGCAGAGATATTCAAAGATAGCGGAGATATTCAAAGATAGCAGAAATACTTAAAATACTAAGATAATAAAGAAATAGAATAAAATAGAACTAGAAAGGAACAACTTAGAACAACTTAAAATAGAACAAAAAATGAACAACTTAATACTATGACTTTCTACGTCAGCCAACCCACGGGGAGTTGGATTACAAGCGACACACCATGCGATATTATACTACGTATTACTCAAATATATTATAATAAATCAAAGATAGCGAAATATGAGGTACAGAATATTCCCAAGCGAGAATTCAGATCAGAATAAGCAATCAAATAAGCGTTAGCAAATCATAAGCAAATTAAGCAGCGATATTAGACTAATTAGCGAAATATAACCAAGCGTAAAGATAATCAAAATGGCTGAAGACAACTATGAAGTGCTTTCGCTGAATTCTTCTAAGGGAACTCTACTTGCGTAGCTCGTAGGCTAGCGATACTCAAAAATACATTATAAAATGATCGAATAAGAATTCAGCGATAGTTTTGTGGATTTCTTAGCAATTACTGATCATAAAGACCTTACCTTAGCGTAGAGCGGCTTCTGAAGCACAAACTTTAACTTAACTGACTTTGACTAACGGATTACTCTAAGAGCGAAAACTATAATATTAAGGCTAATGCGAGAGAGAAGAGGATGCGTCTTTACGGCGGAAAGCTGGACGTAGAAGTGATGATTCTCCGTAGACAATTTGGCGAGCTGGCTCCCAGTGAGGTAGGTCCAGGTGGGGGACCTATCAGGACCTCCTAATTACCTTATTGGTCCTGCGAGTGACAACGTTCGAACAGTCAACTCGTCAGTTGACCAGAATGAAGCGTAATCTTATTGCCGGGCGTCAGGCGTTACTTCACGCGCTTCACAGCGACAGAACTACCGTTCTGCGGTATCTCAGCTGCGAGATGGCTGGCGGGAGGGTGTGACCTTGGTTCTCGTTGAGCTTTTCCGATCCAGGCGATATCCATCCCTCGGGATGTCCTCCACAGCGGTAATCCCTGCGATAGATGACCGACTGTAGACTTCTGCCAGGTCTAGGTGTCCCATCTGAGTCACCACCTCTTCGTGACCTGACAGAGCACGTAGGACGCGATACTCGTCCACCTTTACGTAGGATGTCCTCTGGCGATACGTTACGTCACTCGTCCAGGTATGGACTCTGCGTGACGTCGGCTTCAGATTGCTGGATCGGGCGATATAAGCTGACTGCACTCGACGTAACAGTCAGATGCTGGGTGACAAGATGCATCGGCTGGCAGGAGGTCTTATGGGGACCCTGTTCACTCCCTAGCGATATGTCTCCAAGGTCTACATCCCTCCCCGTAGATGTTGCGGTACTATCCGTAGTACTGGTACCGTACTGGACTGCATACCGTCGATAGCATCTCCGGAGCGGAAGTTCTTGTAGCGGAAGTTCGGAAGTTGTCGTCTTCTTTTTCTCTGTCTCTCTCTTTCTCTCGCGGTACATTAACAGAAAAATTCTTCAAATTAGTCTAATTCTATTGCTCATAAAACAGGTGTGTCACTTGTATCCCGAGGGTCTAGACGGCGATATTCTCTCTCTCTCTCGATATTACTAATAAAATACATGCCAGAAGGGCTCTAGTGACGGCAGCTAATCTGCAACGTCACAGTGTATAGTGGACGCTCGACTTCCGCAAAACTAAATTTTTCATCACAAAAATAATCATAATTGCAGCAAATCCGAATATCCGAAACGCGTAGAGATACAATTTGTAGCGAAAATGCAATTTTTATGAAGAACGATCTACGCCACGTTTCTCACCAGCACCTGATAGAGGATTCAAACACAAGTGCGGGCAGACACCTCAGGCCACGTTCACTCCGAGGAGAAGCGGCCATGCAGTGCTGCTGCCTTACGAGGCAGGATACTTTGTGGACTGTCGACTTCCGCAAAACCGAATTTTTCACCACAAAAATAATCATAATTGCGGCAAACCCGAATATCCGAAACGCGTAGGGATACAATTTGTAGCGAAATTGCAATTTTTATGAAGAACGATCTACGCCACGTTTCTCACCAGCACCTGATAGAGGATTCAAACACAAGTGCCGGCAGACACCTCAGGCCACGTTAACTCCGAGGAGAAGCGGCCATGCAGTGCTGCTGCCTTACGAGGCAGGATACTTTGTGGACTGTCGACTTCCGCAAAACCGAATTTTTCATCACAAAAATAATCATAATTGCGGCAAACCCGAACGCAAGAGATATAATTTGTAGCGGAAATGCAATTCTAAAAAAGACCAAACGCCATATTTTTCCACCAGTGGCAGAGACCTCGGGCCACGTTAACTTCTAGTAGGGGAAGCGGCTCTGCGGCGTCTCTGCACCTTTATGGCAGGGTATGTAGTGTACGCTCGACTCCCGCAAATACCTATTTTTATTTTCTTGACTGCCATCGATTGACTTGAGCATTCCTATGTTCACGAGTCATAATGATCCGAATTGGATGACTTTATAACGAGTACGGACGAATGTGCGGACGACACGATCAAGACATTTTAGACAGTTTTAGTTACCGCAATAGAGTGCCATAGTATAGGGGAAAGTGTTGTACCTTGAACATAGTGTACCTTGAAACACGTCCTCGATTTTGTAATTGTAGTGACACCTTTAGAAAAATCACCATAGTTTGTTATCAATAGCAGCGTACAGTGAACTATTAATCGAAATTCGCATCATTTTCTCCGTCACATCGGCGTTTATATCGATTGAAAGATTTGGGCGTCAGAATCCAAGAGTTTTGTGATTTCGTTAGCGATTTTTCAAAGTCGTAATAATGAATTTCCGGGAGATCTCTTTCGAGGATTAGATACATATACACCTTGTAAGTATACCGTAAAATATATGTTGAATATAAACACAAGCTCCAAATATGCACACCTTACTTCTAAAAACATGTACCCTCTTGTACCTTGAGACACACAAGCATCGTGTACCTCGAGACACTGTTCTTATGTACAATTAGATATTTTTCTGGTTTTTCGACTGTAGATCATCACGCCATGAAGGAAAACGCGAAAAAAGTTGAAAAAAAAAAGTAAAAAAAAAAAAAAAAATCCCCCCCCCCCCCTCCCCCCCCCCCCCCCCGCCAAAAAATGTATAAACCGAAATGTTAATTATTCGTTCAATTCACAAATAACAATCTGTCATAAATTTCACTCCGCGGATGGCGTTTCAAGGTACAAGAGGGTATGTTTCAAGGTACATGATGGTGTTGTACCTTGGTGCATGTTCCAAAAAAATTTCAAAAATTCCTGACCAAAAAACTACTTTCAACGAAAGAATGAATCCCAGTAGGGTTTGTCATGAAAAGGTTGTTTTTCAAAATGATATCAATGACAAGTCAAAATGTTCAAAAATTTCCATCTTATAAGCAAAAATCAAAAAAGTGTCCCAAGGTACAACACTTTCCCCTACAAGATACAAGATAATATATCTCTGAAACGTCGATGTCATTTTGCACATCATGAAAAATATAGGTACACCAGTTTCAGTAATCACATCATTTTATAGTAGATTGAATGTGCAATAAATTGCACGGGTAATATAATTTTTTGGAATAGTAAATTTGTTGTTGACAAGGTGACACGAACGCAAATATTATACGTCATAGAGCAGCGGATTAATTTGTTTCTAAAAATAATTGACCACGGTCAGTACTAGAAGAATTAATGAATGTAAAAATAAACACAAGTATGTTAGTGACCTTATCCGACGGAACATTGTTTATTGACTTCTTGAGTGACGATATCAATCATTATATTTCATTTGACAACCAGTTTCCGATGATGATATTATTTTCACAGCAACATTGTGAAAATACACACCACTGGTATGGAAATCTAGCGCGATCACGATTGTTCGGCGTTATTTCCAATTTTATAACAAAAGTTGGGGAATGAAGATGTCAGGTGTGTATAAGGTTGTCTTTTTTAACATATTTTTATTCTTTTCCGACTGGCCACCAGTGTGAACTTTAATTTTCGGTCTACAATAAACTCACGTTGATTTTGAGCATTATAACTCAAGCCGAAGAGGTGCCTCAATCGACTTTTTCATTTTGACACATGATATTCACAATCTGCTGTGCGCTTGAAGAAGACCCGCTGGAATGGATTGAATGTATAGTCTCGGTTCTATGTGAACGAACTTTCTGCAATAAATTTATTTGATGTATCTTTGGCTACTATACATATCGGATAGTGTAGCCTGAAAAGATGGCAAAAATGTTCAGAATTTATGCTTATTTGAAAAAATATTTTCGTATGTATTCCGATATCCTCTTGATCTGTGAATTCTTTTAATCTGATATGTTTTCATAGAAACCAACAAAAAAATTAAAAACATGAAAAAGCAATAATCGACAACAAAAAAGTTAGAATATTGGGTATAGGGGGTGGAAACTTCGTAGAATTTTCTCTCTCCTAATGACAAATATTGAGCCCCAAGTATGTTTCCGAAAAAGATTGGAAATTTTTTCCAAGCTTTTCAGGCTACACCCGTTTAATGGCCAAACACACGATAAATAATTTTTTTTTGTAGAAAGTTCGTTCACATAGAACCAAGACAATACATTCCATTCATTTGGAAAGATTTTCTTTGATATTATATTATAATCAATCATATTTGAGATACCAAAAACTATTGATTCAAAACTGGCGGTATGTGGCGCGATTAATGATTACGAAAAGTTATGTACTTGTCTACCTAAGTTCAGTGCCACCTTGGAATAACAATATTTAAAAATCTTCTATTGCTCTTATGTTAGTATGTAAACGAACAATGATGTTATTACCATTATCTTCGGGCAATCGCCGTTGATTTTCTGCCTCGGCTTGTTCGGCTCGAGCAGCTGCAAGTTCAAGACGGTCCTGTACCTCCGCTAGCCGATTTTGCAGCCGCACAGGTTCCTCTGCCTGCTGTTGCCCTGCATGAGCTTTTGCTCTCTTACGGAATTCTGCAATAGTATTTAAAAATTCAAAAGTGCTTCTTTCGATTTCCAGTCGATACTGTTACCTTTTCTTCGTTTATTCTTCAATTGTTTTTTTCTGATCATATTATTTGCCGGTGGCTCGTCAGCTGGTTCTTCAATGTTCCGACCTTCCATACGACGCTCTATAACAAGTACATTTACTTTATTATTGTACATACTCATTATCATAAATCCTTATAAAAGTAATTTATTGAAGAGAGAATCAAGCATGAATGAGCTCTGAGTCCATACCTCACCTCCTAGATTGTACGTTGTGTTTTATAGATCGAGGTCGGATCGCAAAATATTTTTTGTGACTCTGAATATCTTAGAACTATACATTTTTTGTCTTGCTTGTGCAAAATCAACCTATACACAGCAAGAACGCTATTCAATATCCAAAACGTTGTGGCGTATTTGGAAAATGTACAATCACGTAGCTGGTCAAGGTCGTAAATTACGGACGGAGTTTGTTCTAATTTCTCAACAATTACCGTTGTTATGGGCCGGTGGTGATTCGCGTCCTGCGGCGTCCTCTATCTGGTATGCATGTTGCAGCTCCGCTGGCTCAAGTTGCATGTCTTCTTCTGCTACATATCAAGAACGATATTTAATATCCAAATTGTTACGGCGTATGTGGAAAATATACTATCACGTGGCTGGTCAAAGTCGTAGATTACGGACGAAGTTCGTTTCAATTTCTCAACAATTACCGTTGTTATAGGCCGGTGGTGATTCGCGTCCTGCGGCGTCGTGTATTTGGTATGCATATTGCAGCTCAGCTGGCTCAAGTTGCACGTCTTCGTCTGATACATATCAAGAACGATATTTAATATCCAAAATTTTATGTCGTGTTTGGAAAATATACTACCACGTGGCTGGTCAAAGTCGTAGATTACGGACGAAGTTCGTTATAATTTCTCAACAATTACCGTTGTTATAGGCCGGTGGTGATTCGCGTCCTGCGACGTCCTGTATTTGGTATGCATGTTGCAGCTCCGCTGGCTCAAGTTGCACGTCTTCTTCGGCTACATGGCGTACACCACACGAAATTAATGAAAATATGAAACTATCGACTGAAAATGAGTGATAAAAATTGGATGCTTCTCAATTATTACCGACTGCATGCATCGCGATTACATCTGGATCGTAATCTTCGTCATCGCTACTCGCTGCGTCATCGCTAGTGTTAGCGTTGTCGACAACATCTATAAGCACATTTTTCAAGCCATGATACTAGGTAGTAGGTAATCAAAAATCAAATATTGTTATGAAACAAAAAGTCAAGAGTGAGGTAATCAGTTTGTGTGCGGTCCATTGTGCAGAGAATATTTTCATTATATTACCATTTTCTGGCGCCACTGGTGGAGCAGCTTCCGCGTTATCGAGAAGCCAGGGCAGAGGCTCGTCGGCAAACACCTGCCTTTCGTAATCGGGGTCATTTTCTGTTAAAAAGTTACGGTGATGAGTTTTAACGATAAAGGCAGTTATGATAGTTCTGGTAAACATTCACGCGAAAATCTAAACTCTGCAGAAAGCTACGAACGGAAATAATCTCATGTCGTCGACGTACGTGATATAAGTCTCATATAAAAATTTGCAGTTTTACCCAAACGAACAGCCATCGCTGCCTCCCGTAGCTCGAAATCGGCTCCTTCCCGTCCGTCGTACTCTCGAGCTATAATCTCGTCGACGTTGCCTTTCAAGGCTGCTGCTTTTTGCAGTAATTCATCGATGGTGATAAGGTGCATGTGGAACTCTCTCCACGCTTCACAAAATTGAAAGGACTTAGTATTCAATTGTGTTGCATAATTGTTACAAAACGGATAGAAATCCCTATTCTATTCCCGATAAGAAACAATAATGTGAATAACCGTAGGATTCTGTACTTTTCTAAACTCGGCCGTGTGGGATTTTTATGGCAAAAAATTGAATGTTACTCAACCAAATTAGATTAATAATATAGTACAGCCAACCTCTCACAAGTCGCTGCTGTTTGAATATGGTCGCGTAGCGTGCATGTCGACCAATTTGCCGGTTGTTCCGTAGTCTTCCGACGTCTGCCTTTACGTCGGCTTGCAATTTTAGCAGCTTACCTTGAAATATATGTATTTCAAAAATAGATCATACTCTGTAATCTAGAGTATGGTTGCTTGCTGTAGCGTCGCCTTGTCTTATCTATACTCACATACGAAATCCCATGCCGTAGGGCGGGTCGTCATTCTGTGTCCAAGTCTACTGTGATAGGACTCAATCACATTGTTTGTACGACGGCTTAGGCCGTATACACTGAATCCCTGCGGTTTTACGATATTGAGCCAATACCTTTCAAAATAGGTTAAAAACGTGCGGAAACGTCTCCTGAGATTCGCACTGAGAGAATTTTTCAGCCGTTGGTATTGACCCTCGATCAAATTAGCAGGTAAATACGCTAAGGCCAATATTTTTCGGAAACATAGTTTGGCATCCGGATGGTGCGTTAGCGTATTCTGCAGTCCCACCGACTTGGCTTTTTGGTAGAGAGCCTGAACAAAAATTTGAAACGCATATTTTTACGCCTTTTGCCAACATTGTACTCGTATGTGAAAAATCATCGTATGAAAATACGTGGAATTAGGTCTATAGTCTATGGTTTGTATGCGTTACTTAGATCCGTCAAAATATAAGCAATTTTTCAAAGGTCATTACTCATTAGTACGTTAATAATGAACAAGACTCGATGTTTTCAATACAAATTGACAATTATTGCAGAAAAAAATTAATTTATTACAATTTCCACAAACATCCTCCAAAGTGTGACAGGAGTAGAATTTGTCGAACTGAATAAATTTTATTCGTATTTTGAAGGATATCGCATGCTTTGATTCATTGCGTGAAAGTCTTTTGCATTGTTCAATTTTTTGTTGAAATATCAGCTTTTTCCTGGGTTGCATATATTTATTTTTAAATTGTTGGAGGAGTTCTTGATTTTCCGTGTAAACCTATCTAAAAACGTTAACTGCCAATACCATCAATTGAATTGATTTTGTCAACCGCTTGGACTCAGAATGATCTAAAAATAATAAACCATTGAAATATGTGCAAAAAATCCGGTTATTTGAATCTTAATGATGTCGTTTTCCCTTGATCCCTTATGGAATTGTATATTGTGTGATACCTACTCTATCATAATGAACGTTGCATCCGGTGATATGGGCTGTCGTAAAAATTTGGGCAATTGCGTTACGTAACGCGCGTTCAAAATCACTCATCACGAGATTGAATCCATTGTTCGGCATGATTCGTTCTTTGACGAATCTGAGGGCTGCTAGATATGCCACTTCTGTTTTCCGCGACATCACGATCCAGATAAATGGAAACCCCTACGCCATGCAGCAAAATACAATTGCGTGTAACATATTATCGAACCAAGATTTAACTCTAGTTATTTCGTTTTCGGATGGGCGACATGAACTCTAGTGTAGTATGATATTTTCGAATCGTATTTCATGTCAATTATTTTGTGTGTGTAGGTATAGGTGGGTATAGATTTAATGCTTTCATACGAATCATACATAAATGTACATTAGGGTGTCCGTTATTTCCCGAATTGACTTTTTCTACTTGGGTATGGGCCAAATCATTAGTTTAGAGCCTAAAAACAATGAGGCTATTTTTTTTTTTTTTTTTTTTTTCAAGTGCCGTTAACCCCTGCCTGTAGGACGATACTTGTCCCATTTGATTAACATGGGATTTTTGCACTTTTTAGACTTTAATAACTTTTAATAACGGACACCCTAATGTACATATGTACTAGGGTGTTTCATTTTTAGGAAATATTTTTTTTTTTCGATGGCATACCAGAGAATCTTATACTTTATAAGAAATAAAAAATTTTGCCGCCTGGTAGAAGGTTTTAGGTCTAATAGTGGCTTAGCTCATTCAAAAATTCGATTTCCCACCTAAATAACACAGGAAAATTTTTTGTTTTTGTTTAATTGAATTTTTCGCTGTTAAAAATTTTTTTTTCGAACAAACCTTCATATAGCTTTTGAAGGAAATTAAATTCTCTACAAAAATGTCTCTGTGGTCGAAGACCGTTCGACCAGTAGTTTCGGAGTTATAGCGAAAATTGTTCATGTTTGACGCGCTATAACTCCGAAACTACTGGTTGTACGGTCTTCGACCACAGAGACATTTTTGTAGAGAATTTAATTTCCTTCAAAAGCCATACGAAGGTTTTTTCGAAAAAAAAATTTTTAACAACGAAAAATTCAATTAAACAAAAAAAAAAAAATTTTCCTGTGTTATTTAGGTGGGAAATCGAATTTTTGAATGAGCTAAGCCACTATTAGACCCAAAACCTTTTACCAGGCGGCAAATTTTTTATTTTTTATAAAGTATAAGATTCTCTGGAAACACCCTAATATGTACATATTATATATACAGGGTGTCACAGAATTCGTATCGAGGAATTTACAGGGTAAATCTTGATCAAAAACGGGATCGAAATTTCGTTAGCCGTTTTTTTCCGGCAAAGCTTAGATTTCTCGATACGAATTCTGTGACACTTTGTATAGGTATACCCTCACTCTCTATAACTCAGAGTATATCTTGGAAACGCAGAAACAAAATCAAAGGCGTGTGGAAGTTTGTGGCACAAATTATATAGCAGCGCGTGAAAGGAATAAAACTTCAAACTGCTAAAAAATGGCTCATACGTGATTGAATTTAACGGCCATGATGGTAACCAGTTGATACGCGTCTTGTATACTCGGTGTAGATCGAAACGTCCCGTCAATGAAAAATTTTTCAGCGTCACCCATTTCTGTCACTACGAAGTCTTCGTCAAAAAACACCACGTGATCGTTACCGTTATCATCAGTAATCAATTGCACTGACAACCGTCCAGTGCCATACTCAAGGTTACGTGCGTATTGCGGATCCATCAGTCGATCACCGAATTCACGCATGTTCCGCGGGTGTGGCGGATAATGGTTCCTCCTACACTCTTGCATGAATTTCTTTATCGTCGGGTATGAAAGATGCTCAGCAGCGTCAGGATGACTATATACACAGAAAAGTCACCGTCTTCGAAATATTGTTCGATTATCACAAAATAATATGCGTGCAATTCTACGACTTATCGACAAACGAACAGGACATGAAAATTGGATTTGTTTGAAGTTTTTTATACCACTCATTAAATAGTGTGTAATAATTGTAAGATTGAAAAGTCCACAGTATCAGCCGTTTACATTATCGTTTTTTTTTTAGAGTTTTTCATCTGAAAACTGAGATTTTTTCCGTAAGAAACCCAAATTTTCAGAATGGTACATCGGTATCGCAAACGTCTCGGGCTGTAGGCTACTCTGCCACTATTTGGCGCGAGAAAATGAACAGAGAATAGAAATTATAATACAAATTGAGTCATGAAACTTACACAAGCGCTAATGAGTTGTACAAGTCTTTCAGCCTGTACCAGTGCCGCGCGAGCGCTTCTTTCATAGCCTCTTTGAACCGCGCGATTGGTTCTACTTCGTGATCCAAAAGACAGTACGGCGAGTGAGGATTTATCTCTCGTATCGCACCGTTTACCAATTTCGCCGTGCCACGACAAACAGTCGAGTTTCGACAACGGAGGTAGCTGTGAAATTGAAACAAATCAGAATCGTGCATATCTATCTTTTTTTTTTTTTTTAATATTTCTGTTACACAGAATGAAATAATCGATCAAAATATTAACTCAAAATCGTAGGGGGCGAGGGAGTGATCTCCCTCGCCCCCTACGATTTTGAGCTGTCGTTTTTATTTCACTTCTATGTGACCCCAAATGAGCCCTGATTTTTTTTCGGATTTTTCCTCTCCCCCCCTTGTCATTCTGCCATGCGTCTTTATTCGTTGATGCAAGAGAAAACAGAAACACCAGTTTTAAACGAATTTTTTTTTTTTTCATCAATTTGTCATCTAAAAACCTTAATTTCTGTCATAATTAGAATATGGGCTGAAGCCTGCTGATATCCTTTTTCAATGATTTTCATTTTACAAAAATCCAAAATTCGCAAAATTTCGAATAAAAATGATCATACTTGTAAAAAAAAAAAAAAAAAAAAAAAACAAAACATCTTTTGCTAAAATTTGATATCTTGCTTAGTTAATAAAGTCAATCATGGTGATTTTTTTTAGGTCATTATTAAACTAAGCAAGATATCAAATTTTAGTAAGACATGTTTTTTTTTTCTTTTTTTTTTTTTATTACAAGTATGATCATTTTTATCCGAAATTTTGCGAACTTTGGATTTTTGTAAAATGAAAATCATTGAAAAAGGATATCAGCAGGCTTCAGCCCATATTCTAATTATGACAGAAATTAAGGTTTTTAGATGACAAATTGATGAAAAAAAAAAAATTCGTTTAAAATTCAGGGCTCATTTGGGGTCACATAGAAGTGAAATAGAAACGACAGCTCAAAATCGTAGGGGGTGAGGGAGATCACTCCCTGATTTCACTTGGAAAGCCCCATATATATATATATATGGGGCATTCCACGTCAATTCGGACGGTCAAAACCCTTCACCTCTCCGATTTCGATTATTTTACGGAACTTTGATTGTTTTGGTCCAAAAACCACCCTCATTTTTTTCCAGATTTTTAGCGGCTCCCCATCACCACCATACCTCCACATAAACCCCTCAATAACACGGAAAACTTGGACATGATTTAAAAAATTGAAAAAAATTACAGATATAGTACATAATAAACTAAAACTTTTCGCGTTGGAATTGGAGTGGCTCCGACTTTCATTAAGCTGAAAATAATTAAAGAAAATGAGAAAAAATAAAAAATTCACATTTTCCAATCGTTTCAATTAAATTATCAATAAAGAGAATAAAAAACAAAAAATGTTCATTTTTTTAATTCAGTAGAAAAAGAATTTTCACAAATTTTTAGGGATTTCGAATTTGAGAACGATTGCATTTTTGATTTCGATGCATTTTTAATCGTAGCCGTAAACAAAGACTGAACTCACATTTAGTGCAGTATAGTAAGAGAGTTTTTCAAACAAGTGGACTTCATTATTGATACTGGCGCAGATATTACATGTATGTCAGTTGACTGTGTACCTGAAGAAATAAAACAAAACAATGCTCCATACAATAATGTTTACGGCTACGAAAATGCATCGAAATCAAAAATGCAATCGTTCTCAAATTCGAAATCCCTGAAAATTTGTGAAAATTCTTTTTCTACTGAATTGAAAAAATGAACATTTTTTGTTTTTTATTCTCTTTATTGATAATTTAATTGAAACGATTGGAGAATGTGAATTTTTTATTTTTTCTCATTTTCTTTAATTATTTTCAGCTTAATGAAAGTCGGAGCCACTCCAATTCCAACGCGAAAAATTTTAGTTTATTATGTACTATATCTGTAATTTTTTTCAATTTTTTAAATCATGTCCAAGTTTTCCGTGTTATTGAGGGGTTTATATGGAGGTATGGTGGTGATGGGGAGCCGCTAAAAATCTGGAAAAAAATGAGGGTGGTTTTTGGACCAAAACAAACAAAGTTCCGTAAAATAATCGAAATCGGAGAGGTGAAGGGTTTTGACCGTCCGAATTGACGTGGAATGCCCCATATATAGATAATATTTTGATATATATATTGACTACCTCAATGAAGTACGTTTTTAAAAACGTGTAGTAAAATAATTTACAGGGTGAGAATTTTATATGGTTAGGCATGAAAAACTGTCAAAATTAATATCTTACATAGTTCCAGTACGGGATGTTGCACTTCGCTGATAACTTCGCCCGTTTTCTACTCTGTCAAGCACCGACAAACGTCTTTGTGGTCCTCGTGGCATTTTAACGTATAGAATCACGGTAAAATAAAACTACACAAAAACAATAAAACAAAAATATGAAGAAATAGTATATTGCGTTGCTAGGGACGAAAGTTGGCGATTGCGACGAGTGTGAAGTTTGCCGCCCGAGCGAAGCGAAACACTTATACGAAATGGTTATATAACTATGATAAAAATAAAATACAAGGGTACTCAAAAATTTCCATTTCAGAAATGAAGGGGGATACTATACGTGAGCACACCGTCAACGGATACAATTTTAGAATTCATTACTCTTACTTACCTGTATAAAGTGAAATTAAAATCCTCGTCCAGTTCTTTGTTGAAGCTTCGTCTCTTGCATTTTTTCGATACATATTTTCAAACGAGTAATCCACGATCATTCCAACCAATTGAAGACACACTTTCCTCACCATTTTTTTTGTGATTGACGAAAATAGTATTTCATATAATTTCGCACGTACCGAAACATCTATTCAAATGCAACTCTGACGTTACAAACATCTCTGAACATAATATAAGAAAAATGAAAAATTGTCTACGATATTTCAGATTATACCGGATTCGTTTTATCTGTTGGGCTAACCGTTAGCCCTAACGCACCCATAAAATCTGACGCAAAATACATGTCAACGACATCGGGTGAAAGTGTATTAACGCAAATAAATGAAAGGTTCCTTGATCAAATTCGGTAGACCACAAAAGAATATAAGATCCAGTGTAAAAAAAAACGACGAGAAATATTCTATCTATTTCTCTAATTAATAATATCAATGAAATGTATTATTCGAAATACGCAAAAGCACTCGCCATTAAAGCAGCATATCCAGCAGGGTGTAACAGTGACGAACTCATGACGACCATTTTACAGGGTTAATCTCGGTCAAAAATGGGATTAAAATTTCTTCAGCCGATTTTTTCTGAAATGCATAGATTTTCCGTTATAATTATTTTAATTCCGGCCAATGAAGCGCGGCTTATGAACGGCTGTATGTCGGTTTTGATTATCAAGAGCAAGAAACGCGCACACAACCGAGCGGTAATCGGACCGACAAACGGCCGTTCATAAGCCGCGCTTCACGGGCCGGAATCAAAATAATTATAACGGAAAATCTATGCATTTCAGAAAGAATCGGCTGAGGAAATTTTGATCCCATTTTTGATAAACATTAACCCTCTAAAATGGTCATCACGAGTTCTGTTACACCCTGTATATGAGTTAAATGCAGAAACATTTATGAATTAAAAAATTGTATACTTACCCATGTACTAAAATTCTCTTCGCTGCATCATCGAAGATTACATACACAAACTTCACTATCGAACAATAGTATTTCAGGTGTGAATGGTTCAACCTAAATCACGTGTCTGTTATAGTCCGGAGGAAGTGAGATTTGAGTTTTTGAATACATAGTTTTACGGGAATTATATGAAATTTAGTGAGTGTATTTGCAATTGCAATTCTACTCGCTATGCATGGATGATTAATAACTTCGGTAATATGGATGCTGTATGAACTCCGCAACGCTTTCATAATTCTACACCAAACAGACAAGGGCTTGAAAACGAAAAATACTGCAGAATATTGGTAAGAAATGTGAACTGTACCTTGACAAAAGTTTGACAACTTGGCTGTTCTCAAAAATTCTTAAAAAATATTAGAAAGAATTTGTTTAACCATCAAAACATTTTGATACGGTTTGCATATCATAGCATGTAATTGATAGTGTGTAAGATTTAATTTTGTGACTTATTTATTACTGTAGTCATTCTAGAACTATCGTCAACTAAATAGTATATTACTCACCTAGGGAGGGAAAGTAGGCTAACCCAAACTGCGTGTGAGATTGACACCCGAGCTGAAGGCGAGGGTGGTAAGAACGCAGTTTGGGATGGCCTTCTTCACTCCCGTGTGAGGTATACTATTTTTCACCACCCCCTGCATCGGAAACTACGATTTCCCGCGCACGCGAGGGGCCGAAAGTCGTACTTTCCGTGCAGGTGTGGTGAAAATAAAATTTTGACTGTGACTATAACAAGCTGAAACCTTAATAATGCCACGAATCAAATTTGGTAAGTAAAAGTACTCCCAGTGGTGATGCTCACCGACACACTGACACATGTGCGATTTCCCAGTAGTGGGGGAACGCTTCGGCGACAAATTTCTTGGGCTCCTATTCCCCTAACCGCCCTAACAGTCTCTTATAACAAGATGGTACTATAATATGATAGCAAAAAAATTTCCAAGTGATTTACGACTTGTCAAAAATATCGACATCAAACGCAAATCTCGTTCTATTAACTTACATACATACTCATTAGGGTGGTTCATTTTTTTTTTTTTTCTTGTTTTCCATGGGCACACGAATGAAGTTATATGGAATCAAAAAAAAAAAATTTGTGTAAAAACTTGACAACATTGGACAATGTTTAGAGGTCGCTACCGAGGCATAAAGGAAATAACGATCATTTTCGATTCATCATTCAGAATTGATGGAAAAGAGCGAAAAAAAAAGTAAAAAATAAAAAATAAAAAATAAATGAAATAAAATAAATAAAATAAAATAAAATAAAATCGTCCGCATGTGAGTAGAAGACAAAGTGAATAATTCTAGGTCATATATTTGTCACGGAGAGTAAACTGGATATATTTGTCAAATAGTCAAACTGTTTTGAAGATTCCATACGACTTATATTCCACTTTTCCAATTAAATTATTTCAATCGCCGGTAGCGACCTCTAAATATTTTCCAATGTTGTTAATTTTTTACACAAATTTTTTTTTCAGGATTCCTCATAACTTTCTTCAAGTGCCCATGAAGAAAAAGAAAAAAAAAAAAAAAAAATGAACCACCCTAATACTCATACATATCGACCGCTCCTAAGAGAAAGAACGTAACTCGCGAAGCGCGCTAATAACGACCTATCTCGGACAAAGCGCTAGTAAGAACGTATTTCGTGAATCCGGCTAGTATGAACGTATCTCGCCGATGCGCATAGTAAAGCCCTAACTCGGAAGTAGCGCTATACAAACGTAGTTGGGAAATTATTAGTAATAATAATAATAATTAATTAATGAATTAATAATTATTAATAAAAAATAATTAATATTAATATTTAAATATTCAATAATTATTTTATTTATTAATTTTTAATTAATTTATTTTAATTTAATTATTATTAATTGTTAATTATTAATTATTAATTATTATTTTTTTTTTAAGTTGCATTTATTCTAGCAGAATTTGCCAACTACGTTTGTGCTAGCGCTACTTCCGAGTTAGGGCTTTACTATGCGCATCGGCAAGATACGTTCATACTAGCCGGATTCACGAAATAGGTTCTTACTAGCGCTATGTCCGAGATAGGTCGTTACTAGCGCGCTTCGCGAGTTACGTTCTTTCTCTTAGGAGCGGTCGATATGTCAATACAATAATTGAACTGCATATCCAGCTAAAAATACGAAATTGGTAATTTGATGATACGGAAGCTTGGAGCAATATTATTTCGCCCTAGCCTAGCGGTAGCAAATGCTAGCGCCATCTATTAGCCTCATCCGGTGGCGTAGGACACAGGAAATACCTGAAATAAGTGTTGTAGCATTTTCGCTATTTCGGCCCGTCTATGTTTAAGCGATTCGAGATTCTGACCATTCGAGTTTTTTACCTTTCGTTTTAATGAATTCGAATTTTTAGACGGTCCTTAGATTGGATATTCTAAAATAAAGAACAGTCCAAATTTCATATATTTGACATTTTCACTAATTCGATATTTTGCCCTTCGTGATCTTGTCCATTCTTAAATTGGTTTTTCGATGAAATTTGCTTGTGATATTTCCGTATTCATAATGATCTTTTGTATACTTTATAGAGTATCGTAATATTGCCTGTTCTGAATTTTGCGTTTCGCTAATTTTGAAATTCGAGATTTCAGCCAGTTTACGTTTTGGACTTTCGAAATTTTAACCCCCACCCTAAGATCCAAAAAAGAGTCCTTTCAAAGAGTTCTGTTAGAAGTCTATTAGAAGTCGATATTTCGATGTCTGTTAAGAGAGTTCTAAAAGAGGTCTAGAATCAGGCTCCAGTGAAGAGGCTCTAAAAGAAGTCAGACAAGAGCTCATGTTTCATAAGCTACGCGCGTAAACGTGATGGCGCGGTAAGTGAGACGTGAGTAAATGCGGCATAGTGAAAGTGAATAATAGCTATCCCATCGTTTTAAACATCAAAAGTAAGTATTCAACAAACTAAACCGTCACTTTTATCATATATCAAGGTAGATAATACCGATCCATTCCTTGAAATTGTTAAAAAAACATTATAATAATGTAAAGTTCACCATGCGTAAGACGATCAATTACACTTAACCTCACTTTTCTTTATAAAATATATTTCGATGACAGATATATTCTAGACAACTGAAGCAAATCATTGATTCAAATAGCAGCTGTATCGACCTTATTCAGCATTTAAAAAAGTTCGGGCGTGAGAAATTCTTAACAAATTGGAACACACACACATACAGACAGAGACAGTCACAGAGCCTAATAGCACAGCCCTCGCATACACCGTAGAATTATACTGAACTTCCCTGACAAAAATGATGTACATTATTCTCAACCTTCAAAAGTATACTCTTTCAAGGAATGGTGACACAAAAATTTTAATGAAAATTATAGGTTTATAGTTTGAGTTGAGTGTTTGAGAGTTTTCTCTGGTATCGCATAAAAATCTATGTTATGCGTATTATTATGTTCAATTTATTCCTACATCAATGTGCTGAGTTAAAATGATATTTTGTGTTGGAATGTAACAAACATTGGTTATACATATGTATTAGAATTTGAATAATTCCAACATGGCGGTAAGCAGAGTGACGCACGCATGTCATTCCTACGAACTTCCGCCTTGTTCTATAAGCATGCAATAAAGTACGTTCGTTGAGATTACGTTATGTTAAGTGATTTATATCCATTCTTTTATCCTCACGGAACTTCCATTCACTCATAATTCTAATAGGTTATGGGCCCAGAAGTGTTAAAAAATGGAAAGTGGCAATCAGTAACCGTAAGAATCATAGTTTTATCTCTTCAAGTCAAAAAGTGTTAAAGTGAGGTTAGAGTACCGCATGTCGATTCAGACTAAGACTTTAGTGAAACCTGGTATTCAGCGATGGAACAACAATCAAGCAGCGCTAGAAGCTCCATTTTCACAATCAAGAAACTCACCCACCCAGGAGATTATAAGGAGTGGAAATTCGCCATTCGTATGCTCCTTTATCACGAAAAGCTTTGGGAGTACGCGAACGGAGATGTCACGTCGGCCAGTGCAAGTTATAATGTAGAGAAGGACAGGCAAGCGCTGTCAACCATATGCTTATCGATCGATCCTAAGTTATTCGTTCATGTGGAGAATGCAAAAGGAGCCAAGGATGCTTGGGATAATTTGGCAAAAACTTTCGAACCGCAAGGTACAGCTGGCAGACTAGGTATGTTACAACAACTTACTTCTACTCGACTTGCTGACTGTAAGGATATGACTGAATATCTCAACAAGATGATGAGTATAGGTCAGCAAATTAAAGACGCTGATTTTAAAATAGATGAACTAGTTGGTTGTATGATGCTAATAGGGCTCACGTCTAGCTACAGACCAATGTCAATGGTCTTGGAACATTCGGGAAAAGACCTGACAGCAGACTACGTCAAAAATCGCCTACTGGCAGAAGAGGGACGTCGAGCACTGGAGGATGGACCGACGAAAGCGTTAGCGATAAAGTCAGACTCCAAGGAGCCGTATACACGGCACAGGTCCTCTGTGGAATGTGGCTATTGCCACAAGGTGGGACACATCAAGAGGGAATGTTATCGACTTAAGAACGTTCAAGAAAGAAAATCATCTCAGCATAGCAATAATAGCGGAGCAAGCCAGCAAAGTAAGGATCCCAACAGCAAAAGGGTAACGACTTTGTACACCGCATTAAGTACTACAAACGAAGGTATTTATGATTCAGAGTGGTACATAGATTCAGGTGCCACAAATCACATGAGTAAATCTAAGGACTGGATGCAAACGTTTCACTCAGGAACGTTCTCAAGTGTTACAACCGCAAATGATGCTAATCTCAAAATACAAGGTACAGGAGATGTACTTGTCAAGCTAGAGAAAGATGTAAAAATCTTGAAAGACGTTTTGTATGTGCCAGAATTAACTACTAACTTGATATCAGTCTCAAGGATGGTAGATAAGGATTTAAATGTACTGTTCACAGCAGACGGATGCAAAGTTTTTCACAAAGACAATTTTTCATACGACGGCAACATTCAGTTTACAGGATCCAGGGTCAATGGACTATTCAAGTTAGATGGGACTTCGAACCAGAATCTCAAGTCGTCTGAAACCCAGTCAATGGTGAACGCAAGCACGCCTTTGGTTCTCGCAACTCAGACTGGTGAGTTAAACAAAGCCGACTTATGGCACCGTAGACTAGGACATCTGAACGACCAAGATATGAAGAAATTGGGTCTCCATTTCAAGGATCAGTGTACAAGTTCACCCTGTGTACCCTGCATCACAGGAAAAATGTTCAAGAAGCCGTTCAAATCAAGTGCAAACATCCGTGCAAGTAAAAGACTAAATCTAGTACATACAGACGTTTGTGGGCCTTTCGAGGCATCACTTGGAGGTTGCAAATATTATTTAACTTTCGTTGATGATTACTCCAGAAAAGTATTTGTCTATTTCCTCAAGTCTAAAGACGAAGTATTCGAAAAGTTCAAAGAATTTCGAGTAAGGGTTGAAAATGAATCAGGAGAAAAAATCAACACATTAAGATCGGACAACGGTGGCGAATACGTGAATAAGGCAATGGAAGAGTATTGCAAAAACCAAGGAATAAAGCATCAGTTCACCGTGCCTTACAACCCCCAACAAAATGGCATCGCAGAGAGGGTAAATCGATCGCTGTGTGACAAGATACGATGCATGTTAATGGACGCGCAGTGTTCTAAGAAGTTGTGGGCTGAAGCATGCAATACAGCAGCCTATTTGAAAAATCGTTCGCCTCATTCAGCTCTAAACGGAGAAATCCCTGAAGAAGTTTGGTCCGGATCGATGGTCAACCTGGATCACCTACGAGTATTTGGCTCCCAGTGCTACACACATATCCCCAAGGAGAAACGTAGTAAGTTTGATGCGAAAGCTAAACAACAAATATTCGTTGGTTACAGTGAAGTGAGCAAAGGCTATCGAGTGTTAGATTTAGAAAGTAAAAATACAACAGTATCTAGAGACGTTATCTTCTTAGAGACTGAGTCAAAAACAAAAAATTTAGAGAATAATGATTACGATGACTATGTATCAGTATTCGATTTATTCATAAGTCATTCCGAAGTAGAAGATAATTTAGAATTAGAGATCCAATCAGAATCAGAAATTAATCTAGAAAGTGATGAAACCGAAAGCTATTACACAGATGTTGAAAGTAGCCACGAGTCATCAGACTCAGAAGTAACAATAGTTGCAGTAGATACTAATACACCAAGAAGGTCCAATAGAACTAAGAAACAAAGAATATACCCAGACCACGTTGTATATAATGTTAAAGTTAATTCAAATGATCCTACGACAGTTTCAGAAGCGATGAAACGATCCGATAGCATTTTGTGGAAAAAGGCTATGAATGATGAGCTGAAATCGTTAAAAGAAAACAAAACTTGGATCCTAGTAGATAAGCCGTTAGGTCAAAAAATCATTAACAGTAAATGGGTTTTCAAAATAAAGCAAGATGTAAATGGTACGCTAAATAAACATAAGGCTAGGGTAGTGGCCAGAGGCTTTGCTCAGGAAGCAGGTACTGACTACGATGAGACACACTCACCAGTAGTAAGACGAGAAACAATAAGACTGCTATTCGCACTCAGTGCTAAAAATAATTTAGATATTACACACTTAGATGTTAAGACAGCTTTCTTAAATGGCGACCTAAGTGAGACAATCTATATGTATCAACCTGTAGGTCTAGTTGAAAAAGGTCAAGAAGACAAGGTTTGTCTTCTAAAAAAGGCCATTTATGGGCTCAAACAAGCGTCGCGTAAGGTAAGCGCACCAATAGTGAAACGCCCACCGCTGTGTCTCGATTATTAACGGCAATAAAAATAATAAATTTGAAAGTTCTGGAGAAATTTTTATTCTGGGCTCACAGTCAAGTTTTGGGGCTGTAAACTAACCATATATTAGGTCTATATTAGCTCATAATGAATTTTTAAAAGAATTTCAAAGACTCGAGATTTTCGGAACAGAAGTGAAACAGCCAAATGAGTGGGGAACCAGTAGTGAAACAGCTAGATGACCAATTGTGAAACGCTATCACCTGTCAAACAGCATATACCTAACCTAAAAATGATTCGTCCATTTGCTGCCCTTGAAACTCGAAATTCTTTGAATTTCATACCTAAAATTTATGTAAAACTATCGAAAAAATCAATCTGATAAAGAAATTCACAGTTTAACATTGTCTGGGCACAGAAAATTGAAGCAAAAACCACAAAAAGCAGCTGTTTCACTTCTGGTTGCATCGCTCTTCCGAGGCAACCAGAAGTGAAACGCGGCTTTTTTTATAGGAAAAACTGTAATTTATTCTATTTATCTGCTGTTCAACGATAAATAAAGTGTCACTGCTACCGTTGTTGGAGTTTTTCAGCACTTGATTGAAAGAAATTACGTGCTAGCTCTCTTTTCGATGCAGAGCGTCAGCATCCCGGCGACGGGCAGACGGAGGCTAAAGAGCCCGCTCGTCGGAAGGGGAAACAGAAATATGACATTTTAAAATTCTTCGAAACGTTTTCGGCGAAAAAAAAATTTTCTTTTACTTTGTAAATATATTTCTTAACTAAAGCAATGAATTCCCCAAAAAAAAGTTATTGATAGAATTTGCAGAAAGAGAAATAACTCCGCTGTTTCACTATTGGTTAGTGTTTCACTATTGGTGCGTTTACCTTATTTGGAACCAAAAAATCCATACCGATTTAACTAGTCTAGGTCTTAAACAATCAAAGAAGGAACCGTGCTTATATTTCAAAGTTGAAGATAATTGTATGTTGTTCGTTTCTTTATATGTTGATGATCTGTTAATATTTAGTAATAATCAATCTGAAACTAACAAATTGAAGAATGCACTAATGAATAAATATAAAATGCAAGATCTTGGTGAAGCAAAGAAATGTGTAGGATTAAGAATAAGAAGAAATAAGCACAAAGGTACCATTGCGTTAGATCAAACACAGTATATAGAAGAATTGCTCGAAAAATTTAGGATGGACGATGCGAAAACAATAGCAACTCCAATGGAAGTAAATTTTCAGTTCAATTCTTGCATCGAACAATGTGATAAACCAGACGTGCCATATCAAAGCTTAATAGGAGCTTTGACATATCTAGGAGTTTGTACTCGCCCTGACATAGTGCACGCGGTAAACAAATTGAGTCAATATAATACTTCGTATACTTTGGAACATTGGAAGTGTTTGAAACGCATACTTAGATATTTGAAATTAACCAAAGATCTGTGTCTAGTATACAATCAGAATAAAGATGAATTAAAAGGTTACGTTGATGCAGACTGGGGTAATGACACCACTGACAGAAAGTCTTATACAGGCTACGCTTTTACTGTCGGGGGAACGGCAATATCCTGGTGCAGTAGAAAACAAAGATGTGTAACGTTATCTAGTACAGAATCAGAGTACGTAGCATTAGCTGAAGGCGCTAAGGAAGCTATATATTTAAAAGAAATTATAACTGAATTAATAGGTATTAACGAGCCAGTATTAATATACAATGATAGCCAAAGCGCTCAGCAGATAGCTTCGAACCCTGTATTCCATAACAAAACAAAACATGTAGACATTCGCTACCATTTTATAAGGGAAGGCATAAAAGATAATAAATTAATTCTGAAATATATGCCAACTGAAAAAATGATTGCGGATAGTTTAACCAAAGCTGTTCCGCAACAAAAGTTAAAATATTGTAATCAAGGCATGGGATTAACTAATGTTTGAGAGAGGGTGTTGGAATGTAACAAACATTGGTTATACATATGTATTAGAATTTGAATAATTCCAACATGGCGGTAAGCAGAGTGACGCACGCATGTCATTCCTACGAACTTCCGCCTTGTTCTATAAGCATGCAATAAAGTACGTTCGTTGAGATTACGTTATGTTAAGTGATTTATATCCATTCTTTTATCCTCACGGAACTTCCATCCACTCATAATTCTAATATTTTGGACTCCTTATATTTCTAATGACATTTTCATTCCAGTATTATTATCACAGTATCATGAGCGTTTGGTATGTGGGAATATTAGATGATATGCCAATATGGAAGCACTTACAAGGAGAGTGTCAGGCTTGCGGATTATGGGTTTCGCTGAAACTTCTAGGGGTGTTTTCTTGGCCAAGAATATAGAGCTTCTGATGCTCAGAACTCTCCATTGGGCCCTTAGTCGCTCAACTTACAATTAATTATAATTTTTATTTTTTTTCTTAAATTTTGTTTCTTTCTTTCACTCACATTTTTGATAAGCCAAACTCGTATGAAACATACCAGATGACTTCAATGTTTGCATAATTTTCAACGATGTATTCGAATGGTGAAAAAGAATAAATAGACTCCGATAACAGTATTGTACAACTTTTGGGGCCTTCGCTATGGCTCTAGGATCAACTAACCCAAGCCTTCGGTACCCATGTCGTTGGGTTTAAGAGAATTCTTATGTTGACCGCATAGATTAGAACTGGCAGAGCCTATTCAAAATTAGGCAACAAAAGTATGTATTGAGGAAGTAAAATTAGAATGAAGTATTGAAGAAGTAAAATTTGAAGATTTATTTTCTGATTTGTCTCTGAATATATATATTCTACCAATATCAAAGAGCAAAAGATTGAATCTAATCATGTAACGAAAAAAAAAAAAAAACAGTTTCTGAAGTCAAGAGTTATTCTTCAAATTTAAACTCCTCACTACTTTTGTCACCTAATTATGAATAAGCTCTGATAATTTGAAGATCTGTAGCCAACGTAAGGATTCTTTCAAAGCCAACAACATGGGTAACGAAGGCTATTTCAGTGTGGCGGAGGACCATCTCCAGCCTCGTCAGAGGCTTGAAAGCTGGTTCAACTACCTCAACTAGTATAACGATCTTGATTTGATAGTAATTAAGATTCTATCCAAGGACAAGCTCAATTAGGACTGCTCCGATTTGCTTTTTTATCATCCTCATATAATTTCATTCATTTTGCTAACGCGTACCCACAAATAATGTATTTTGAGCTGACAAAGCTTCAATAACAGAGTGTCGTATATTCAGGTTTGGTTAGTTGAGCCAAGAGCCATAGGGAAGGACCCAAAAGTTGTACAATACTGTTATCGGACTCTATTTATCCATTGTTCACCGTTCAAATTCATCGTTGAAAATTGTTCACAAACATTGGAGTCATATGGTATGTTTTTATACGAATTTGAGTTATCAAAAATCTTATTGAAAGAAGAAGCAAAAAATGAAAAAAAATAAAATAAATCATTATTCATTGTAAGCTGAGCGACGAAGGGCCTAATGGAGAGTTTTGAGGATCAGAAGCTCCATATTCTGGACAAAAAAAAAACACCCCTAGAAGTTTGAGAAAAATCCCAGAAGCACGACACTCTCCTCATAAGTATTTTTGGTTTAGATAATTAATGCTGGTATTTCAAGTATGTAAAGTGGATTGCTTATTAACAAAATAATGCAACATACCGCGAATATTCGGTGAATCTGAACGACCCCCTTCCTACGGGAAAACCAACACAGGCGCGCACTGCGTGCGTGAGGCTCGGCGGGCGGGGCCAGGCGGCCAGTGATGCTTCTACCGAATCATCCGCGCCTTGATACTTAACCTAAAAAGCAATCATCACACTGAACACGGAAAAGAATGAACGCGAATAAAATGAATTCGCCTGATGTGAACATTTATTTTAAAAATTTATCAACGAATTTAAAATCAAATATCAATTAATTGGATTTAAGTCGGATTTAAGTATTGATTATCAGTGTCTAGGATCGATATTTGAGACGAAGTGGAACAGGTAAGTGGAGGGTGAATCATTGAAAACAACATTGTCAAAAATTGGTTTATTTATTGATTTATTCACTTATTCATTTATTTTCAGAACTTGATTTTATTCAAAACATCTGTTGGGAATACTAGTATTCAATCTCATGAAAATCAAAATTGAAAAATGAAATTCATCAGCGATTATTGGTTAATCGAGGGGTCCATTGCTGTTGAATTATGGTGTACGCACAAACTTATCGGAGATTGAATGCTTGGGAATCGAAGAAGGGCTACCGATGAGCCACTGTCGAACGGAGTGACACTTTTACTCGAACCATTTTCGTCTCTCAACGATTACTTCTATCGGAGAACCGAGTGCTGACACATACCTCAGCGAGGATTCATAGCGTGCGGAGGGGCTTTGTCGCAGGAGTTTGTAGTGCGATGAGGCAGCGTACGAGGAGCTTCGTTCTAAGGGTTCATAGCACAAGAACGATATTTATCGAACATTTCTTACTTATCTGCCGAACATTCAACGTTCATGTTCCGTAGCAGGCGTAGGAGCTTCGTCGCAGATGTTCGCAGTGCGATGAGGCAGCAAACGAGGAGCTTCGTTACAAGGGTTCGTAGCCCGTCGACGATATTCATCGGACACTTCTTACTCGTCTAACGACCATTCAACGTTCATGTCTCGTACGCTCAAGGGCGGCGACTTGTTATTTTTTCAGGTATGGAATTGGCAATGGGAGTGCCGGTGTGAATGGTCGGGGGGGGGGGTTATATTTTTGCAAAGTAACTCGCAGACAATATACTCAGCCAAAAAATTAACAGGTCACCTAGATTTTTCTGAAAAGCTGTTGGTTTACGAATCGCTATAATTTCGTGAAAGAATATCACAAAATCATTGAAGGGGGTATAGTTTTTTGAAGATCGAAACTTCACCTTCAAAATGGTTTCTGAAAATTTCACCTGCGATTATTTTTCGCCTGTCTGTGCAGGTTTGAATAACGAGTTGCAAAATGCAAAAGAAATTCAAATTTTCGAAATTCGCTGTGGGAGTAAGAAAGAATCGCATGATATTTTCAGCGAAGTGGTTTTGTAGCCTCGAACCTTCTCTTTCAAAAACTATTTTTGAAACTTTTTTGCGAATTTTTGTGACAGAGTTATTGAATTTTGAGTAATGTCAGATAAGTTTGGCGTTACTCAGGATGCACCACCTCGAGGTACAGTCTGCAAGCATCCCATGTGTGTATGTGTGCGTGTATCTCGCAAAAACAGTCACAGAAAGACGCACATACACACATGCACACGCACACATACACATCGGATGCTTGTATACTGTACCTCTACGTGGTGCATCCTGGGTAACGCCAAAATTGAGTGACATTACTCAAAATTCAATTACTCTGTTACAAAAATTCGCAAAACATTTTCAAAAATGGTTTTGGAAAAAGAAGCTTTGAGGCTACAAAACCTCTAAGCTAAAAATTTCATGCGATTTTTTTTTTAACGCCTACAGCAAAGTTTAAAAATCTCAATTTCATTTGCATTTCCCACCCCTCTATTCAAACCTGTACAGACAGGTGAAAAATGATCGCAGGTGAAATTTTCAGCAACGATTTTGAAGATGAAGATTCAATTTTCAAAAAGCTACTTCTCAATTAATTTGGAATGCTTGTATACTGTACCTCACCATCACCACGTAACTCACCACGTGATGCATCCTGCAATGGGTAACGTCGAAATTCCTTGACAAAACAGTTTCAAAAATGGTTTTGGAAAGAGAAGGTTTCAGGCTACAAAACCACTGTGCCAAAAATTTCATGCGATTTTTTCTTAGCACCAAAGCGAAGATTGAAAATTTGAATTTCTTATGCATTTTGCAACCCGCTATTCAAACCTACACAGACAGGTGAAAAGTAATCGCAGGTAAAATTTTTAAAAACCATTTTGAAGATGAAGATTCGATCTTCAAAAAACTACCCACCTTAATTAATTTGTGATATTCTTTCACTGAGTTATAGCGATTCGTAAACCAACTGCTTTTCAGGCAAATCTGGTGGTCCGTTAATTTTTTGGTTGAGTGTATAATATTGTCTTTTATTTTATATTTGTACTTCTTGTCATATCGTCAAGACTTATAATAATATAATTTCCGTTTATCTTATATATTCATACATACGAGACAGCAATAGAAGTATAAGTTAACGTTCGTAATACAAGCTCAAGCTCGTAACCGCAACTTATTCAGCCGATACCGAATGAAACTTTCAGGCAGTGAATTTTTACTACCGCATTTCAACGCATCGCATATTAATATTGTAAATCTGTGAGAGCCTTTGACCAGTGACTACGTACATTTTTCAGGTATGGAAATTCCATACCATCTGTAATTCAGGTATGGATTACTCCATACCGACCATACCGAAGTCGCCGCCCTTGCGTACGCTGCCTCGTCGCACTAGGATCATCTGCGACGAAGCTCCTTCGCCTGCTACGAGACATGAACGTTGAATGGTCGTTAGACGAGTAAGAAATGTTCGATGAATATCGTCGACGGGCTACTAACCCTTGCAACGAAGCTTCTCGTACGCTGCCTCGTCGCACTACAAACTCCTGCGGCAAAGCCCCTTCGCACGCTATGAAGCCTCGCTGAGGTACGTGTCAGCACTAGGTTCTCCGATAGAAGTAATCGTTGAGAGACAAAAATGGTTTGAGTAAAAGTGTACTACGTTCGACAGTAACTCATCGATAACCTTTCTTCGTTTCGCAAGCATTCAATCTCTGATAAGTTTGATCGTACACCATAATTCAACAGCAATGGATCCCTCGATTAACCAATAATCGTTGATAAATTTCATTTTTCTGTTTCAGACCTAAGGACATGGCCTGTGGGTGGCAGCCTTATCTTCGATGACTCCATTCTCTGCATTGTACTCTGATCAAATGATTCATTATGTTATTATGAAACCAAAGTTGACACAAACGCTGAAAACTTTCTCACGAATTCTTAATGTTCATTAGATGGAATACTTGTATTCCGAACAGACGTTTTGAATAAAATCGAGTTCTGAAAAATGAATAAATAAATAAATCAATAAATAAACCAATTTTTGTCTTCAATGTTTCACCCTCACTGATAATCAATACTTACACCCAATTAATTGATATTTGATTTTAAATTCGTTGATAAACTTTGAAAATAAATGTTCACATCAGGTGAATTCGTTTTATTCGCATTCATTCTTTTCCGTGTTCAGCGTGATGATTGCTTTTTAAGTTAAGTATTTATCGAGTTAGCGCGAATAAGCTATAGTATTTATCGAGTTAGCGCGGATGGGCTATGCGGAGTCGGCATAGTACGGAAGATTCGGTAGAAGCACCACTGGCCGCCTGGCCCCGCCCGTCGAGCCTCACGCACGCAGTGCGCGCCTGTGTTGGTTTTCCCGTAGGAAAGGGGTCGTTCAGATTCACCGAATATTCGCGGGATATTATATACTAGGGTGGTCCTTATTTTGGGTGTAGAAGAATTTTATTGCATTCGTTCCCCAGATTGGTCCCAATGTATAAAAGACGACTCTTTGAAAGTCTCAGCTCTGTACATTGACGGGCTGGCGTGCCTCTAGCTCGGATTTGTTTCCAAGTTAAGTATCATTACCGCCCATAGAGAATTATGATTAGAATAATTTATTCTGATTATAGAAAATATATTTGGGGCGAAAAGAACAAATCTGAAGACAAATGATTTTGGTCTTTAAGTCTTTAGGCTGAATTGGCATCCTGTACGCCAAGTCTTATTCAAAAATAATTATTTTTCATTGCAAATTCCCATCGTTCATAAAAAATAACAACAAATTTGCATTACAAACAGATTTTTGCTGAGAACTTGTTCTGTTTAGCCCCAATGAGAACAAATTCTCAAGGAATTTTTTCTTTTATGTAGATTGGTCGTGATTTTCATAAACAATTGGAATTTGCAATAAGAAAAAATAATTTTTCTAAAGAATTGGTTGTTTTCGGCCCAAAATATATTTTTTCTTTATAGGAATAAATTGTTCTACTCACAATTCTCCATGGGCTTAGGCATGCTTTTCGGTTAAGGGGACCAGTACAGCGACTTTTCGAGAAATGATCATAGTCTGAAATCAATTTATTTCATAACCAAAGTTCATTTCACATCAAAATATTTTTCTTTTTCAAAATCATGTGTCGTAAGGATTTCAGAGCACCGTTCGACCGATTCAGGTCATCTTGGATTCATTTTCTTCAGAAAACAAATCCTCATCATGTGAATGTAGGAATTTTGAAAATTTTTCGTTTTGGCCAAGTTATTTAAGAAATGAGTGATAATAATTTTTGTAAATTTGGTAAATTGATCATAACTTGTGACATAATTTTTTATTTTAAAATTCCTACATTCACATGATGAGGATTTGTTTTCTGAAGAAAATGAATCCAAGATGACCTGAATCGGTCCAACGGTGCTCTGAAATCCTTACGACATATGATTTTGAAAAAGAAAAATATTTTGATGTGAAATGAACTTTGGTTATCAAATAAATTGATTTCGGACCATGATAATTTCTCGAAAAGTCGCTGTACTGGTCCCCTTAATGTACAATGCTGACACATTTGGAGCCGATCTGGAGGGCGAAACGAACGCAATAGAACTCTTCTACACCCAAAATAAGGACCAGTCTAATATATGCTAAATGTGTCATAAAAATCCTGCCAATTTTGCAGCTAGTTTTGGTCTAAGCTTCTCACACATCTGCTTCAGAACTCAGGAAATGTTCGCTAACTATGATTGCACAATCATATCTTGACAATAATTGTTGTAAATCAAAGGTAATTTAATGATATTTCAAAGTGATTTGAGGAATCATGTACTAAAGGAATGATAGATGTAGGATGGTTACGGGGTCCCATGTGATGTTTTCTTACAATCAAACCAAGCATGATATTATTATTATTATCATTCAAGACAGCTCTCAATGTTTTCTGCCTCAGATGCCAAAAATTAAAGAGTACAGAGCTTTGTCAAAAAGCCAAAAATTCAGAAGATTTAAAGACTTTCGGAATTCGATAGATGTAAGAAATATGGAGCACATTGCCTCTGCAGAACAAAGAACTCTGGAAAAGAATATTTTACCAAGAGATACCTTACATGAGGATACTGTGCCAGAGGATACTGTACCGGAGGATACTGTACCAGAGGATACTGTACTAGAGGATACTGTACCAGAGGATACTCTACAACAGAATACTATTATAAGAGATAGAAGCGAATCGATGACAAGCATTGATACAGAGCATAATCCTTTTGATATTGAAGAGATCTTCTCTTCGAGGCTTCAGCAAAACGAATCAAACGATTCCTCAATGACAGGGCACAGCACATTAGGAAAGACGAATAATGAAATTTCGTTAAAACAATCACTTGCTGCGTGGGCACTGGAGTGCAACGTTCCTCATATAACGTGCGACAAGTTGTTGAAGATCCTTGTTGCTAAAGTCGGGCTAGACCTCCCATTGTCTACAAGGACTTTGTTATCTACTCCGCGTTCCAATAACATCTATGATACAACTAATGGAAAAGTTTTGCATTATGGTCTCAGGAAAGGCTTAATTGACCAATTGAAGCGTGTGGAGGATAATAAAAGCGATGACACAGAACTCGTTCTAAATCTTCACGTAGATGGTACTCCACTAGCGAAAAGCTCAAAGAGTCAATTTTGGGCACTCTCAGGACAAATTTTTACTCCCAAAAAATTTGGCCAATTACCATTTATCATCACTGTATACCATGGCTATAAAAAAACATCAGCTGACGAATTATTAAATGATTTTGTGGAAGAATATTTAACAATTCAAAGAGATGGTTTCTTTCATGGTGATAGAATGTACACAGTAGAAATAAGAACAGTCATATGTGATAGTCCTGCAAGATCGTTCGTTACTTGTACTAAAGGGCACAACGGTTATGAAGGTTGCGGAAAATGCACTACTGATGGCGAATACGTCAATTTTCGAATGATATTTCCTGAATTAAATGCTTCAAAACGAACTGATGAATCTTTCAAGGATCGCAAGCATCCAGGTCATCACAATGGCAACTCACCCTTTGAAAAACTCCGACTGGGTATGGTTTCTCAATTTCCGCTGGACTATATGCATTTAGTCTGTCTGGGAGTCATGAAGAAACTCCTATTGCTCTGGCTTCAAGGAAGACATAAAGCAAAATTACGAGCGTCCGAAATACATGAGCTGTCACAATTATTAGTTTCGCTTGCACAATATGTTCCCCGAGAATTTGCTCGTAAACCAAGAAATCTGGACGAAGTTTCTCGATTTAAGGCAACTGAATTTCGGCTTTTCTTACTTTATTTGAGCCTAGCAGTTATGCACAGATTTTTACCGCATCAGTATTTGGAACATTTTTATGCATTTCATGCTGCGATTTTTATTCTTAGTCATCCCACAAACTGCTTTGATAATAATGAGTACGCCGAAGAATTACTTCGATATTTTGTACAGTGGTGCGGTAAACTCTACGGCAAGGAAACTTTAATCTACAACATACATAATTTATTACATTTAGCAGGGGATGTAAAAATTTTCGGATGCTTAGACACATTCAGTGCTTTTGCATTCGAAAATTATTTGGGATTAATAAAACAAATCATTCGAATGGGTAATAAACCGCTCGAACAATTGCAAAATCGTTTAGCAGAATTGTCTGCACAAATCACTCCAAAAAAGGTTGAATCTTTGCAATATCCAAGGCTGGGCAAGTTGAATAATAAGAATTTACCATTTGGATGCAGTAGTTCTCACTCAACAATTGAATTCGAAAATTTCTTGCTGTCGTGCACCAGTAAAGCTGATAGTATTTGCTATTTGGAAAATGGAGATATTCTGCGCTTAAACTTTAGTGGTATCAAAGATGAGATTCCGGTCGTTATTGGTAACATCCTACAGAATCCAGAAGGACTCCCACATTACCCAACAAGATCCGAGAACATCAAAATATATTTAGGTAGCGATTGGGGACCGCTTAGACTCGTTAAAGCTAGCAACGTTGCCGCCAAAGCAGTACACCTACCCTTCGACTTGAGCAAATACTGCTTCATTCCACTTCTGCATTCTTTAAATTGAGGTGAGATTTGATAACGAATTATAAATGTGATACTTGCTCTAGTTTGCGGTATAGATTACGCATTACGCGTTCCACAAATATTTGCTTTTCAGGATACCCAATTGTGAAGTTATAATATGCGATAAATTTTTGCGTACGATAGTCATGCTTCGGTCGATCACATGATTCCTAGTAGCAAAATGAGGGAAGTCTGCCTACAGGCTAGCACTGCAGACATGCTTTGTGTACTTCAACATTTGATTGCGGCTCTGACTGAAGGATCTGCATAATTTGAAATCTTATATAAGTTTGCTGTCAGATGACATGAAGTGGTCACCAGTGAAGATTCTGTAGTGACTCTGTAGGAAAACTTCCTGCAGAGTCTTTGACAAATTTTGTGACTCAATGTGACGCTTCAGGGATCATTTGAATGGAAACTATGTATTATAATGGGCTGAAGTATGGAACGTCGGATGCGAAAATTTATTGCAGAAACTCGAGAGTAGAAGCCCAGAGTATATTGAATATTTCGCCTTTGACTCTAAATTTACAAATGTTCATTCGTTCTATATACAAATATTTGATGTAGATCGAATTATAGCTTCTACATTTTTTGCAGATATGCCCTATTACGTTGTATTGGCCGATAACTGGACTGCAGCTATTCCGGCATGCTGGGTGAATGTAGAGAAGGAAGAGTATAGATGGCCCCCCAATAAAGTTAATGTTGCCAAAGCAATAAAAAATCAACAGGTGCCTACTCCGGCGTGGCATGAGTTAATTTACAAATCAGCTTATGGACCTTATGGTGAATATATGTATAGTATATACAATTGTATATAATATATTTATATTTATTTTTCTATAAATTCTCAAAATAGGGAGACATTTCTTATTAATCAATGTATTGTGCCTGACACACATAGATACCTATGAAATAGCAAGGACAGTAGAGAAAGAATCTATATATATTTCGACGTGCGATGAGTCTAAATTCGACCAAGCAGCAACAGGTGCATTGCCTGCAAAACGCACTCAACGCACTTACAAGAGAAAACGTCATTCTAGTGACACAGAAGATTCAATAAGTGAGTCATATGTACACGTTGATATTCCTTTTTTTAAATTGTTTCTGTAACCACATTCACAAAACATTACATGGAATGCAATACATGCATACAAATTTCTCAATCGAAATGTATAGCTGTATTTCTGTATAGCTGTACTGTGCGTTCCTCTGTAAACGGTCCAACCCAAAGTATAGCGCAGCTTAACACCAGCGCACACTGCGTACGTGAAAAACTCGCGGTATATACCTATATTGTTATAAAAAGGTGAGTCTCCGAGTAAAATAAGGCTATTCAAGACACAAAATAAATAGATTAAGAGAAAATGGCTTTAATTGGAAAAGACTACCCTACTGAAAAGTTCCAGGTGGAAAACCATCTGGAAAAGTATGGATGCGAATGGGATTCCATGAAATTCTATAATAATCCACCAGAAATTCAGAAACATGGAATATCCATGTTGCTGATCTATGGTTCTCCTGTAGTTGATGCAGTAGTATTCACATGAATATTCCATGGTTTTTCAATTGAATGCAATAGTAGAAATCCATGTGGATGGGTATATAGATTTCCATTCATATATATTATGGTTTTTTATGGTAAAACCCTACAGAATATATAGATTTTCATAGAAAGATAACGGTAATGTCCTGACCTAATTCCTGGGAAATACCATAAATAATCTACCGGCTGTTACCTGAAATTTCTGAAACTTCAACATGTGAATCCATGTGTAATGGTACACACTTCTATGGACAGTCCATAGGAAAATATTTTCATTTCCATGTGAATATGGCTATGATACAGTCTCGTTGTTGACGTGAAACGTTGTGTCAAATTCATCAAATCCTGTATGGAATCAAGAGAAAATAAATAAACTTATCTGCACATAATCGCATAGATTGTTGTAGGAAGTCCCCAGGAAACCATACGATCTCATGGAAATTCCACTGTGACATCATTTCGTCATCCATGAAAAAAGATATACAAAATCCACTGGATTTTGGCTGAAATTCGGCGAAGGAACAACATCTGAATCCAGGAATGACCAGACGAGTCATTGTGGAAAGTCCCTAGGAATCCATGCGATCTTATGGGAATTTCACTGTGACATCATTTCGTCATCCATGAAAAATATCATGGGGTACCGTAGGATATCAGTGGATATTCCAGTATACTAAGCGGGGTTCATGGAGATTTCTGTAGTAACTACTACGGACAATCCATAGGATTCAATATAATATTACACATAGGATTCGATATACCATTACACATGGGATCACATGTTTCTGCACATGACTACAACCACATGGAATTCCATGGATTTCCAGTTCCAAATCCCGGCGGAAAATCCACGGATTCACATGAATTCTCTATATAGATTTCCGGGTGGAAGTCCAGGTGGAATCGTCCATGGATTTCCACCTGGAAATTTTCAGTAGGGTAGTGCTCCATTTGAGGCCTTGAACAAGACTGTTTATAAAACAGAAGTTGGCGTCGCAACCGTTATCTCATTTGTCAGTGTAAATACAATTCTTGTGTTTGAGACTACTAGACCGTATGCGTTGAATAAATATGATAATAAATATACTGAGTTTCACCCTTCATAACAATATATATATATATGTATAGATACATCTAATACCCTTGCATTTTCCATATACCTTCTATCTGCTGTTTGCTCACTTTAAACTCGCAGAAATTAGTTGAATAATGTAGTGCGGTTTTGCAGGCGAAACTGAAAATCATCCACCAAAAGACATGAACTTATCAAAGCCACCGTCAAACTACAAAAATTCAGTGTTAAGTAATCAAAATTCAGGTTTGAAAATAGAAAATCTGCGTGAGGGTAATAATAGCAAAAGTCAAATACCAAAGAATTGTTTTGCAAAAGAACAAGAGACCGCAACAATTGATAATGGCTAATCAGAAGGCAGTACATTGATTTCACAATTGTCCCAATTGATCTACACCGATGAATCTCAGCTTTCCCCACAATATCAAGAATTGACAGAAGAATATGGTACTCACAAATTTTTTATCTGGACATTGTTGTGTATCGATTTACCAGCCCGAACTAGCTCGCTACTTAACTTTATTTTTTTTCTACCAGAAAACTACAGTTTGCCTACTTCGAATTTGGAAGACACAATCAAGATTGGAAGTATTCCCGTAATTTTCGGTATAGAATAATTCATACTTGTCAATCAATTTTTAACCGATAGAAAAAGTAAAACAGTAAAAATCTTGATTATGATTTCATAAATAACGAGCATAATACATGTTTCCGTAGATACGGAGGATACAGATCAGGATACCGAAGTCCTACCTCCACCTATCATACAACACAGTGCTTCTTTCTTCTCTACATAAAATTTCCGATAGGATTTTGACGCTATCCGAACCTATCCGAAAAGTATAGTGCTTTTGTACACCCTTTTCGTCCGGACCTATACGCAATTATTACGACATTTTTCAACATTTTCAACGACGGAGTGTATACGGCTCAATTCGGAACTTGCATAGTCCCGTTTTTCATCGCGATCGGACCCTATCCGTGAAGTATAGGGCTTTTGTACACCCTTTTCGTCCGGACCTATACGCAATTGTTACGACATTTTTAACATTTTCAACGACGGAGTGTATACGGCTCAATTCGGTACTTACACGGTCCCGTTTTTCATCGTGATCGGACCCTATCCGACAAGTATAGTGCTTTTGTACACCCTTTTCATCCAGACCTGTACGCAATTGTTACGACATCTTTCAACTTTTTCAACGACGGAGTGTATCCAGCTCAACTCGGGACTTGCACGGTTCCATTGATCTGCCTGATATGCGGTACTTATCCGCAAGCATATCCGCAGAAATATATCGGTTTTTGATACGTGCCTATGCGGAATTGGTCATACGTGCGAGGTTACCCTCCTAGCCGGTCATGTAAAATCTAGAAATTTTGTTGCTACAGAAAAATCTCTAGATTTTAAATCAGTTTATTTAATCTTCTAATTAAGGTAATCGACTTTTATTATATAGGTTTGGAAAGCTTAAAAAACCAGCTTTCTGAATATACAAAGGATCTTTTTGAAAAATTAAAATCAATAGGTGTAATTTCAGTTTGAATAAAAAAACCAAAATTCCCATGTTAAATGAATGGCGAAATTAAATGAAAATAGCGACCTCTTAGAGTTGAGCTAAAGCGACCGACTTTCGCGAGGACTTTTGTCTTATCCACCTCAAGCATTTGGGAGGGTAAGAGATGAAAAAAAAATTAAAGAATTTTTTTGAAGCACCCTAATGCATATACTGTGAGAATTCCTAACTACTGAACGCTTGGAGTAGTGTTGAGGTGGCCAAGAGTTCAACGCCGGCAACTGTTTCCCGATTTCAGCGAATAATGAAGCCCGAAAACAATATAACGATCGAGATATTATGCTGGTAGCCACCTCAACGCTGCTCTGAGTGTTCAACTGTAGTTAGGAATTGTCATCGTATATATATATGTGTGTGTGTGTGTCATACGAAAATTTATATTGCACGTTTCATGTTCTTCATGAACATGTTAACATGTACCTAATACTATTTTCATGAACAGTCTGTGACCGTAGCCTTTTTGGATAGTTATATAAAATCGGTAATAAGTGTATAATACTGATAAAAAGATAATATTTATGCCTTATAATAGAAAATAAAAAGTTTTGTGTACTGAATGTACATTTTGCGATATAATAGTGGTATTTCGGAACAACACAGTTGTCGACTTTTATTATAGTAGTATGTCAATATCAAAATTCTTCATGAACATGTTAACATGTAGTACTATTTTGATTAACAGTCTGTGACCGTAGCCTTTTTGGACAATTATATAAAATCGGTAATAAGTGTATAATACTGATAAAAAGATAATATTTATGCCTTATAATAGAAAATAAAAAGTTTTGTGTACTGAATGTACATTTTGCGATATAATAGTGCTATTTCGGAACAACACAGTTGTCGACTTTTATTATAGTAGTATGTCAATATCAAAATTCTTCATGAACATGTTAACATGTAGTACTATTTTGATTAACAGTCTGTGACCGTAGCCTTTTTGGATAATTATATAAAATCGGTAATAAGTGTATAATACTGATAAAAAGATAATATTTATGCCTTATAATAGAAAATAAAAAGTTTTGTGTACTGAATGTACATTTTGCGATATAATAGTGCTATTTCGGAACAACACAGTTGTCGACTTTTATTATAGTAGTATGTCAATATCAAAATTCTTCATGAACATGTTAACATGTAGTACTATTTTGATTAACAGTCTGTGACCGTAGCCTTTTTGGATAATTATATAAAATCGGTAATAAGTGTATAATACTGATAAAAAGATAATATTTATGCCTTATAATAGAAAATAAAAAGTTTTATGTACTGAATGTACATTTTGCGATATAATAGTGCTATTTCGGAACAACACAGTTGTCGACTTTTATTATAGTAGTATATCAACATCATAAATGTCTCTTATAAACTCAAATCAAACGTTATTCATCTCATATATTGATGAACAATAACTGTTCTATACCGTGGCATTTTTTTTCATAATAAGAATATCGGATTATAATCTAACTTTTTTGTTATTGCCTTCTTGTGCTAGCAGATCATCTGCAGCTGACATATCGTTCAGTCTCACCTTTTTAAAGGTCCGCGCGGACTTGTCTGAATCTTGGTCCGCAGAGTGACGTTCTTTGGTTTTTTTATTTGGTTCTGTGTTTTCTGCAGAGTGACGTTCTTTGGTTTTTTTATTTGGTTCTGTGTTTTCTGCAGAGTGACGTTCTTTGGTTTTTTTATTCGGTTCTGCGTTTTCTGTATCGCACACCTCATAGTCCCGTACATCGGTGCTGGATGCATGTGCAATCAATGCACTTTCCTGAATCATTTTAGTTTCTGCAGCTGTACGTTCATTCGTAGGACTTTCATCTGGACTCTCCTCGTTTTCGTCCGGTTCAAAATCTTCTAGAACCGTCGAGCGTTCGGTTTCTGGTTTTTCGATAGGTATTTCTGTATCCGGCAATCTTTCATCGGTTTCGCACTTCGCATCCGACTCATGTACTCCCGCCATGCTCTCGTCAGCATTAGCGGTTTCTGTCTTCTCCAAACACTCATCATTCTCCTCATCGACGTTATCATCTGTCGATGATTGGTGTTGCAGGTCAGTAGTAGGTGACAGCCATGGCGAGTCATAACAAATGACGTCACCCGGCAGGAGTGGGGATTTGGCGCCAGTGAGAGAGACGACAGATAGTCTGATCCAAGATGGCGCCGCCCATACAAACCAAGATGGCTACTTTTTTTCAAAATTCAAGATGGCGGTCGTTTTTCAAAATCCAAGATGGTGGTCGTTTTTCTCAAATCCAATATGGCGACTGTTTCGACTTTTTTTTCAAAATCCAAGATGGCTACTATTTTTCAAAATCCAATATGGCTACTTTTTTTTCAAAATCCAATATGGCTACTTTTTTTTTTCAAAATCAAACATGGCTATTTTTTTTTCAATCAGATATACTGAGATACCATACAAAGACGATGGTTCTGAAATAATAATAAATTCTTATCCTATATACTAGCTGAAATTAATAAAGCATGACAGGGTATATGCAAGGATCGACACAAATTATTTTTCAAATATTCGTTTATTTGATATTACTCTTAAGATAGGTTTTACAATAATCTTTTTTTTTTCATTTGATCGATATTACTATTAAGACTAGTTTTACAGTAGGTACAACAGAGCGCGATCGTAAGACCTGACAGATCCCAATTAGAGGTCATCCGAGACCTAGAGAACCGATGAACGAAACCGCGGTCTTCCTCTTAATCCCGCTACAATCCTCCTGACGCTATCTTGACACATTCATGAATGAATGCCCCAGGATAGCGTCGGGAGAATCATACCGACATTGAGAGGAAAACCGCAGCCCAATTCATCGGTTCTGTAGATCGTGATGACCTCTAATTGGGATCTAATTCGGTCTCATATTAAGACTAGTTTTCACATTCATCCCTTATATCGAACAGTCTAAACTACAGGCGCGCTGCTCCTGGGCTCGCATCATCGTCCATTCGCAATCACATGACTAGAGCAAATCCTCACATCGGCTATACGAAACGTATCGAAACGATGAGCCAACCAGCCTTCCTCCGCGTCAACCCGGTACAAGTGTCCTGACGCTATCTTGGCATATTCATGAATGAATACCCCAGGATGGTGTCGGGACGCTTGTACCGGGCTCACGCGGAGGAGAGCCGGAAGTTTCGTCCTCTCGATACATCGCGAATGACTGATGTTTGGACTTGCTCAAGTCTCGTGATTCGAATCATGCGGAGATGAAACCCCAGGGTCAAAGCGGTCTGACAGTTTCTCTCTCTCTCTCTCTCTCTCTCTCTCACATACCCACTTATCAATTAGACAGCGTCGACATTATGCCGGCAACGATACACTTCACTTGTCAATTATAACGCTCTGACATATGTCGGCTATGATGTAATGTAGAAACAAACGGGTCAACTCGTGGAATACAACATTTAAATGGATACGGCAGAATTCCACATCCAGCAAGTCCCTGTGGAGTGTATCCTTCGCTGCATCGGCCTCCTCGCACACAATGACACCGATCTGCTGCAGAGTCGGGGTCTTCATCTTTCTGGATCGCACGATGGTGGCAAAGTGACGAACCAGCAACTCCTTGCACTTGTTGACATCGTCTACCAGCTGCTCCAGTTGAATGATATACTCGTCTATACAGCAGGCGATATGCCGCAGACCGTCAAACGTAACCTTCTGCATTACAATTACTGGCGAATAGGTCTTTCGTTTCTTCCATCCAGGTTCACCAGTGTTATCACCCTCCTCCTCCTCCTCCCCGTACCCCTGCTGACTTTCGGCACCGTCAGGATTGCTCGCATAGAATGCAACTACTTTCGAACCGTGAGCCGATGTTAAACGCAAGGCACACCCTCCGGCTAGCGAGATGGTATCGCTCAGCAACGAACTCAGACTACCGGCGGGACGCTCGCTTTTTTCGAAATACTTTTCGATATCCTCGAGCTTTCCGGCCAGATCTTCCCATGCTTCGGCGCTGAGGGATACCCCGCTCGAGTAGTTATTTACGAATTTCACCACAGGCTCGAAATCCCCATCCAAGCGGAGACGAAGACCAATGTTCACTTTTTTCGACCACGAACCGTTGAGTCCGTACGTCCTCGACAGTACCAGGTTACGCTCGGATTTCTTCAATGCTATGTCAAAAGTTTTAGACAATCGACTACACCCCTCTTTCAACGATCCTTTTTTCGGTGTGGCCATAGCTCTCGACTTCTCTGTTGCAACTGAACGCTCCGCATCTGCACCGAGACCGAGCTGTCTCACCGTTTTGCACACCTCAGCAAAAACTTGTAATAACGCACGATGGTGGGAGGCAGCTTCGCGAAAATTGAAATCCTATACCGGTCATCCGATGAGTACTGTGCGGGGTATGAGAGGTAGAGGGGGAGTCGTGATTTGCTCCATAAAACACGTACTCCGACTCGCAACAGACATCCTTGTCTTTTAGGTATCGGTAACTCGGACTTCCATAATTATGAAAATGATAATGTGCTCCGAGAGCGATCCGCATCGTTTTTCATAGCGGTCATCCGATGAGTACTGTGCGGGGTATGAGAGGTAGAGGGGCGAGTCGTGATTTCCTCCATAAAACACGTACTCCGACTCGCAACAGCCATCCCTGTCTTTTAGGTATCGGTAACTCGGACTTCCATAATTATGAAAATGATAATGTGGTCCGAGAGCGATCCGCATCGTTTTTCATAACGGTCATCCGATGAGTACTGTGCGGGGTATGAGAGGTAGAGGGGAGTCGTGACTTCCCCCGTAAAACACGTACTCCGACTCGCAACAGCCATCCTTATCTTTTAGGTATAGGTAACTCGGACTTCTATAATACAGAAACTGATAATGTACTCCGAGAGCGATCCGCGTCGCTTTCCGTAAGACGCTGATACAGCATCACGCGGTTCCAGGCGCCAACGATGGACGCTAGATATTCGCGACACACACACATTTTTATAACTACCCCACCAAGTGAAATCTACAAATGAATAGAGACTTGCATAACAAAGAAGCAGACCAACCGGTACGGAGGTATAACACAGAAGATCAAGAAAGGTATGTCTGTACGATTCTCTCTCGTTTAACGCTCTAATTTGAAGGGGGTTCTAAACAAAAGAATGTGTGCTTAACCATTTCAGATGGATGCCGGACGAATTGCGCGTCGCGCCCATCGATTACGCCTCAGGGCGGAATTACGAGATCGCTTCCTCGCAAACGCGCGGTTTTTACTTCAATTTTTACGGACCCACCACGCGGAAGAGGGTGTCGTGACTCAAACATACAACGCGCACTATGAGATCGTCGAACAACTTAACAGGGAGTGGGAACTGAATGATCTGTTCGTTGCCAGGGTGAATGCATGCCTCGCCGAAAGAGGTGCGCTACGACAACAGCTACAACAACAACAACAACAACAACAACAACAACAACAACAACTGCAAAACGCAGAAATCTCCTCGACTCTTGAGGAATCAGCGGCGGCGGAGGAGGAGGAGGAGGAGGAGGACGACAACGACGAAGAAACTATTAACAACGAGGAAGACGCAGAATCAATCCCAAACGAAACAGAGGAGGAAGACGACGACGACGAAGAAACCATTAACAACGACGAAGACGCAGAATCAATCCCCTCGCCACCCGCTTCACCTTACTCTCCAACCGCTTCACCTTACTCACCTTCGCCACCACCCTCACCTTCGCCACCAGCCTCACCTTCGTCACCACCCTCACCTTCGCCACCAGCCTCACCTTCGCCACCAGCCTCACCCTCGCCACCCGCTTCACCATCACCACCCGCTTCACCCTCATCACCACCCCGACCGCCCTCCCCATTGTTCCGAATTCATCGTCGCTGAATCATATTATCATATTACATAAATATATCTTTTTAGAAAAAAAACAACACCGATTTGAGAAAAAATGTATTGAATAAATTGTTTTTGTGAACACCCATATACTCGAAACAGTTATTTGTTATCCCGAACCATCCTCGTATATATTCATATAAATATATATTTCACCACGTATGGCGGTAGGCAGGGGTGCTATGATATATATATATATATATATATATATATATATATATATATATATATATATATATACTAGTTATTTGTTATCTCGAATTAGCATATAATTTCACAACGTCTGTGTCTCACACACGGGAGGTAGGGGGATTAGGATCCGGTATAGGTGTGTCGTATCCTGAATGTAGGAAATCATAATAAAAATTATTACATATACCAATTTATCACCTAAATTTAAGAAAATAAATGTAGGAAATATATCGTTTTTTAGAAAAACAATACCAATTTAACACTTAAATTTAAGAAAATAAATATATCGTTTTTACGCATATACTCGAAACAGTTATTTGCTAGCCCGAACTATCCTCGTATATATATATATATATATATATATATATATATATATATATTCCCACACGTATGACTGTAGGGTGGAGGGGGGTCTATGATTCGTTCACGAGACGTTAAGATGCGGTACATAGGTGTTATATCTTAAGCGTGGGGGGGGGGGGGGGGGGGGGGGGGGGGAATATAAATACTAGTTATTTGTTATCTCGAACCAGCATATAATCTCACAACGTCTGTGTCCCACACACACGGGAGGCAGGGGTATTAGGATCAGGGTATAGGTGTGTCGTATCCTGAATGTAGGAAATCATGATAAAATTTTATGAAAACCACACTACCCATCCCACCACAAATTTCCACAGTGTGTCACACACACACACACGTACGTCGGGAGGGGGGTATGATTCCCACACTAGACGGATCTGGTATGAGATCTATAAATTCTGTTGCATCCGTGCAGTTTGGTCAGTTTGATGACAAACAGCTTAAAAATGCAATCCAATAATTTTCAAGACGAGCTAACGGGTGTGAACAGGGTGATCTATCGTAACAGCGTGGTTCGAAATGTGGTACGCGACGTGTTGCGTTACGCCAGGAGTTCCACTCCCCAAACAGTGCGAGACTTCGACGAAAATTGGTGGCTCGAGCTGGTGGACTTACCGGCACCCGCGCTGCTCCACCGATTGAGGGGACTTTTATGGTGCTGCTGCATTCGCGATATCGGTCGCATGTACGAAATGAGGTTGTTTGAGGCTTCTTGGGAGTGTATGAAGACGGCTGTCGACGTGTTGTGGGAGCGCGGAAGTCAGTCAGCCCCTTGGGTCTCCAAGATGACACGAGCGTACATGACTCACGAGGGTAAGTAATAACTCTGTTCTACGGGTGTTTTACCAACGTATCGCTTCATAGTTTTTTCCGCAACAGCCAACTCGACCGACGAACCCGATACAGATTGGCTAAACGAAAAGGAGGAGAAGGTCGACGAGGAGGATAAACTCTTGTACGACGCTGCGGCTCGCTGCGAGCTTATGGCGCGGGAGGAGGCGGACGAAGAGTGCGAGTTGATAAGGGCGGCCGAAGCTGTCGAAAATGCCGAACCAGATAACACGACCGCATCGCCACCGTCTCCCGATGACCAGGCCGAAAATGCACCTCCTGCCGAGGCCGAAAATACGGTTGCCGGCACACCACCACCGTCTCCTGCAAAATCGTCGACAGACGATGAGATGGAGGTGGAGATCTCTGAGGATTCCTCCGGTGAGTACGCGCTAGTCCGCATTCTCCTTTTTTTTCTAATTTTCAAGACACCTCGTGTAACCGGGACTTTAACTCTTGGCTGTCAGAGAGGCGCCGCGCTGTCTACGCTGCGTTGAAACGAGCCGGAGGAGGAGTCAACGAAGGGGCCAGTATATCAGGCATACAGCGGGGCGGGGGAAAGAGAGAGAGACTCGCTAGTACAGCTGTAGAGGATCATATCGCACGTCCTCCGGGTGTCAGATTTGTGATTGTAGACGAGAGTCGTAAATATTATCGTAGATTTGCCATCACAGGGACCGTCTTGACGTTAAAAATTATCACACCGCCGGAAACCGTCGATCCTGTGACCTGGCTCGAAGAAGCCATCAGGGATATTCATAATTACGCCACGACCCCTGCCCCGGACTCTGTCGATGATCCCGCGAACGATTATATAGGGTTCGGGTTAGACACACCCTCGTTTGCTCTGGGAATGGCCGGTTTGTCGTTTAGGCCGGTCCGGGACTCTCGCTACGAGGATCTCTGGCGGCTCGTTTTCAGTCTCTCCCAAAGCGCATCCGAATTTTGTGTGGATGACGCGTTGAGAATCACGGTTAATCGGGTCAGCGTACCTGTGGGTCGCGGTCGCAAGAGTAAACCTCTCACGCACGAGGAGGTGAGCAAACGATCGCTTCTCGAGGTCGAACGCGACAATCTTTGTCTACCTCGCGCTATAATTTCTGCTCGTGCCTACCTGAGCAGGGAGGGTATCGGGGGCAACGACGCGGATCCCACACCTCGATGGTCCGACGTACGTCACGCGAAATCGAGACTTCAGAGGGAGGCTGCCGTGGTTTTGTGCAGAGAGGCGCGCGTAGAAGTCCCCCCAGAGGGGTGCGGTATGCGAGAGATCGTCAGATTTCAAGAATATCTGGCTCCTCTGGGGCTAAGCGTTGTAATATATGATTTTAACACCTTTGGACGCGGGGGTGAGACCATTTACAACGGGGCGCGCGTACTAGCTGAGCAGGGGGTATGCTCCAGAGGCACATTGAACATACTGTACTTTCCTCGGGGTGGTCACTACAAACCAATACTGAATCTAACTGCCGCAGCGGCCAACAGACGCTTCTGCGAGCCCTGCAACATCGCCTATCGAAACACGGGCGATCACAGGTGTTCGAATAGATGCCCCGGCTGCAACGCCGTACCACAGTGCGACAGAGCGGGAGTACGGGTGCGATGCGGTGCCTGCGGCCGGTGGTTTTTCGGGGAGGAGTGTCTGCGGAGACATCGGGTCGCGGGATCGTTCGATCCTCGCAGAAGCGTCTGTGACACCCTGCAGATATGCAGCGGGTGCGGTCTTTTCATCGATCGCGCTAAGGGGGGTCACTCATGCGGCAACCTGTACTATCACACGTGCGGATCCGTACAGCCGCTCAACCACGAGTGCTACATGCAACCTCTCAAGCCACCAACCGGAAACTCGGAAAACATATTTATATTTTATGACTTTGAAACGCAACAGTGCGCCTCGGTGGCCGGCAGCCGGGATGTCAACCTGCACGTACCAAATCTGTGTGTGGTACAACAGACGTGCACTAGCTGTATACACGAGCCGGATATAAACACACCTTGTCCCGGCTGCGGTCTCGTGCGCGAATTCATATTCCGAGACGACCCGGTTAAACAGTTGGTGGAGTTTGCGACGCGGCCCGTTTGTCGATTCAAAAAGATCTTCTGCATAGCGCATAACGCTGGCGGATTCGATTCCCAATTCATACTGCGTTACCTGGTGGAGAACAACAGAGATCCGCCGCAGGTGATTCTAAACGGCACCAAGATAATACTGATGGAGACGGGTCACACGCGTTTTCTGGACTCTTTGGCCTACATGCCTATGGCTCTAGCGGCGTTGCCCAAGGCATTCGGACTCCCTGTGGAATCGCGCAAGGGTATCTTTCCGCATCTGTTCAACACACCGGAGAATCGGGGTTACATAGGGCCGTTACCAGCCGCGGAATTTTACTCCCCCGACAGCATGAAAACCTCGGACAGACACGCTTTCTACAAATGGTACGAGGAAGCCACGACCGGGGGCTACGTGTTTGATTTCGATCGGGAGCTCGTGGAATATTGTCGCAGCGACGTAGACATCCTTCGCAGGGCGTGCGTCGCGTTTAGAGATATTTTTTTGAACTGTGGCGGTGTTTGCCCGTTCTCGCGAAGCACCACCATAGCATCGGCCTGTTCCGTCGTGTTTCGACAAAATTTCCTCCGACCCCGCAGCATAGGAATACTACCGGTCAGTGGGTACAGGTTGACCGACAATCAATCGGTGAAAGCGGTGAAATGGCTCGTTTGGGTAGAGAGGTGCCTGGGTACAGAGGTGAGACACGCTGGTCGAGGTCGCGAGTACAGGATCCCCGAGACGAGACGGCTTGTCGACGGGTATTACACAGACGCTGAGGGTGAACGACACGTGCTGGAATTTCACGGTTGTTACTGGCACGGGTGTCGAAGATGCCACACGGTCAATCGCGACAAAGAGTTATCCGGCGGGGATACGATGGATAGACGGTGGGAAGAGACTAGGGCAAAAACGGAACGTATGACAGAGCTTCGTTACAGGGTCACTGAGATGTGGGAGTGCGCGTTCGACGAGATGGTGGAAAACGATCCGGAAATGCGCGACTACGTCGATCAGCATCCGTTGGTCGTATCGCGCGACTCGCTGAATCCTCGAGACGCGTTTTTCGGAGGACGTACGGGGAACACGAAGCGTTATCACGAGGTTGCCCCGGGGGAGGAAATCCGATACGTCGACGTATGCTCTCTGTACCCTTGGGTGTGCAAGACTGGTCGCTACCCTGTCGGTCATCCGCGAGTCTACGTCGGTAGGGAGTGCAGAGCGTTGACCGGGCCGTACAACACAGACATCTCCGGACTCGAGGGTCTCGTGAAATGCGTGATTCTGCCGCCTAGGAATCTTTATCACCCCGTGTTACCGGTCCGGATGCGAGGAAAACTCATGTTTCCCCTGTGTCGCTCCTGCTGCGAGGATTCTCTGCAGATCGATTGTCCGCACGAGTCGGAGGCCGATCGGTGGTTCACAGGTACTTGGGTATCGGCCGAGCTGCAGAAAGCCGTGGCTATGGGCTACAGCGTGATCGATGTATCGGAGATCTGGCAATACGAGAGCACGGTGTACGATCCGGCCAGCGGTCAGGGGGGACTCTTTGCTCCCTACATAGACACTTTCCTGAAAATAAAACAAGAAGCCAGCGGGTGGCCTAGCGAGTGCACCGACGAGGCTTCCCGCGACCGTTATCTCGCGGAGTACGAGCAGATTGAGGGTATCAGGTTGCAACGGGAGAAGATAACAAAGAACGCCGGGCTGCGTTCCGTATCCAAGCTCTGCCTGAATTCTTTCTGGGGTAAATTTGGCCAGCGCGAAAACCTCCCGCGTACCGAGGTGATCAAAGACCGCCAACGCCTGTTGGAACTGTTGACCGATCCCGAGAACGAGGTGACGGATATTTTACCTGTGACGGAGCAAATACTTTACGCGCGCTGGATTAATACGGAGGAGGGCATCGCTCCGTCTCCCTTGGCTAACGTTGTGCTGGCCGCCTACACCACTGCTTAGGCTCGCCTCAAGCTGTACAGCTATCTCGAGAGGCTCGAGCGCCGGGTGTTGTATTACGATACGGACTCTGTTATTTACGTGCGGAGAAGCGGGGAGTGGGAGCCGACTACGGGTAACTTTTTGGGTGATCTGACCGACGAGCTGACGGAATACGGGGAGGGTAGCTACATAAAAGCCTTCGTTTCCGGTGGTCCGAAATTTTACGCGTTCCTGGTACAAAAGGGGGATGGGGAGGTGGCCGAGGTTTGCAAAGTAAAGGGGGTCACTCTAAATTATCAGACTCGCATGAGGATAAATTTCAACTCGATCCGGGGCATGGTGGTCGAGGCTCGGGAACCTATTCGCGTTGAGCGACGGGCTATACAGCGTACAGCGTTGCACAGGGTGGTCACGCTGAGCGTAAACAAGATATGCCGTCCCGTTCAAACCAAAAGACGTCTCTGCGACACGGGGTACGACACTCTTCCTTTCGGCTACAAATCGCACAGCTGAGCGGAGTAAATTGTACATCTCTCTCTTTAGTCAAGAGCTTTGCAGCGAAACTCTCTCTCTCTCTCTCTCTCTCTCTCTCTACCTACTTAGTGTTATACCCTGTTATCTGACACGTGTGTAGAGAGAGAGAAATAGATAAACCTCTGCTCGCCAAGCCGCCAGGAACAGATGTGTGCAGCGGTGGCTCGTCTAAGTAGGTCAGTATTAGTATAGTAGCCAGTAATTGTTTATCAACCTGAGCGTAAAACGGCTGGTGCGGGGTGTGTGCGGTGGGTCGAGAAGCTGAGAGCACCGCACGCCGCGAGGCAACCCCCAGTGTAAGCTGACACGGGTTGCCTTTGGCGCGTCACGAGCTGCTTCCCGGCCGGCGACCCGTATCTCAAGCTGTTAAGACGGGTCGTCGCGCGCGCGCGCGCGCGTTCCCAAAAGCTTGTACGTAACGCGCGCCCCCCGCGGGCCCCCCACCGCGGTTATGCCATCACGACAGGGGGCATCGACTCACACACCGAATATCAACCTATAATAAATATATATATATTCAATTGCAGATACGGCGGAGTGGTGAGTCGCGAGCATGGACACGCGCTGGAAACACCCGTTTTCGGCAATCGTAGCCGGTCCTTCCGGTTGCGGAAAATCCAACTTTGTGAAAAACTTTCTGCAACAGGCGAGCAAGATGTGCGACACAGAGTTCGCGATGGTAGTCTGGCACTATGCCGAGTGGCAACCGTTGTACGGGGATTCGAGCGCTATAGAGTATCGAGAGGGTTTGCCGCAGCCGGCCGACTACGACGCTGACACGCGGCCCAAATTACTCGTCATCGACGATCTGATGCGCGAGTCGTCCAACGGCGTGGTCATCGATCTCTTCACCAAGGGCTGCCACCACAAGAACATGAGCGTGTTCCTGATCACGCAGAATCTGTTTCACCAGGGACGCGGGCAGAGGGATATCTCGCTGAACGCCAACTATATAGTTTTCTTCAAGAATCCGCGCGATCGCGCGCAGATACATCACCTGGCTCGTCAGGTACACCCCGAGGACCCTCGCTTCCTGCAGGAGGCCTACAACGACGCCACAGCGCGCCCCCACGGTTATCTGCTCCTCGATCTGAAACAATCCACCCCGGAGAACTGCCGGTTTCGCACCGATATATTTCCCTCGGATCCGCACCACTACGTTTACGTGCCTCGCAGGGATATAAAGGGTGGAGGATCGCACGCAGCGCCAGTCTTTCGCCTGTGATGAAGCCTGGAGCTAGACGAGGAGGAGGAAGAAGAGGTTCGACAAACAGGTTCAGCTCTTCCAACGCCGCGGCCTTGCACGCTATCTGTAAATCGGACCCCGCTCGGAGACAGGTTCTGCTACGCACGGCGGACGACGCTCTGGTGAAAAACATTTGCGAGTGCGCTCTTAACACTCTCAGGGGTAACGTGAGCCTGAGCACCGATCAGAAGAGACGTTTGAGCAAACACAGAAAAACTTTACGTCGCCTGGCTTGCAACACGGGCAGCTGGAAAAGTAAGAAACGTTTGCTGCTTCAACGGAGTGGATTTCTACCCTTGCTGCTGACCCCGATTATCGGCACTCTGGTGGGTGGTCTGATTGGCGGGTGAAAAAAAATTGAGGCAATGGAGCGGGCCAAGAAAATGGTCCTGATACCGCAGGAGACAGCCGAACGTATCCAGCAGCGTCGACCCGATGCGGATCCCGCGAGCCGGCTCGATAGCGAGATGCACGCTATTCTCAACGACCCGGGGAAAAGCGATCGGGAAAAATGGAAGCTGTACAGACAGGTGCTGGGGCGTTTCTTGTTTTTTGCCGCCAAGTCGCGAAAACCTTTGCAATTCTCTATACGAGGAGTGGGTGGTGAGGCAGCTGGTAATACCGTTGGTGGGGTAGAAGAAGAAGAGATGGATGGGGTGACGGAGGGGAATGCAGGTGTTAACAGCGGTGTACCTATACAGGCTATCGTAGTGAGCGTGCCGGACAAGTTTCGGCGGAAAGCGGAGCTGTTGCTGAACTATTTGACCACCAACGGTCGCTCTGAGATCTCGTGGGATGACAAGGGGACAATAGCCGTAAGGGGGACTCAGATAGCCGGGACAAACATCATCGATCTGATAAACGACGCGGTACGCGAGAGAAAATCTATGCAGGCCAGGGGGAGGGAACAGTTCGCCAGGGTCCTTCACTCGATCAACACGCCGCGAGAGTACATAGGTAACCCCGTTTTTCAAAAACCTACGCGTCACGCCTCGTCACGATCGACAACAGGTCCATCTCATCAGTGGCGTATCAGCGAGGACGAGGACCAGGCTGTGGACGGTGACGTTGACACGAACGAGGCGGGTGAGGAGGAGGGGGATACGGATTCGGACTCGGTATTTTCCACACCCAAGAACAGACAACAACAACAACAACAACCAGGACAGACTGGAAACGGTGCTTGGTTGAGACTCAGGTTGAAATGAAGATCCTCGAGCGACTGTACTACGATCCGGCAAACGAGGCGGGTTACGCTGGTGCCAGGAACTTGACTCGAGCCGTGGGAAGAAGAAAAAAAGGGAAAAAAATACCTCGCGCTACGGTGGTCGAATGGCTGGCGTCGCAGGACGCGTACACGCTGCACAAGTCCATACGTAGGAAATTTCCCCGAGCCAGATACAACGTGCAGAATATAGACGACCTGTGGGAGGCTGACCTGGTGGATCTCAGATCGATCAAACAGTACAACGACGGAAACGGCTACCTGTTGGTGATCATAGACGTGCTCAGCAAGTTTGCCTGGGTCGAGCCGCTCGCCGACAAGAGTGCGACCACCGTTGCCGGGGCTTTCGAGCGCGTGTTATCCTCCACGGAACGCTGCCCGATTCAACTGCAGACCGACAAAGGCAAGGAGTTTGTCGGAGCTCAATTCCAGAAGCTGCTCGCTGCCAGAGGGGTGCGCTACAGAGTCACGCGAAACCCCGACATAAAGGCGGCCGTTGTGGAACGCTTCAATCGCACTCTCAAGGAGAGAATGTGGCGTTACTTCACCCACAAAAATACCCATCGCTACCTGGATGTGCTGCAGCAACTGGTAGAGGCGTACAACGCCACCACCCACTCGACCATTAAAATGGCTCCGTCGATGGTGATTCTGGAAAATGCGGCAGCCGCGCGCTTAAACATGGAAAAGGCACGCGGTGGCCCGCCGCGATCCGGTACGAAGCCACGGTTTCGAGTGGGGGAGCGGGTTCGCATCAGTAAGGCTAAGGGTGCCTTCAAGAAGGGTTACGAGGCCAACTGGACCGAGGAGGTGTTTGAGATTCGACGCGTTCTGCACCGCGCCCCGATCGTCTACCTGTTGGCGGATTTGGAGGGTGAGGAAATAGACGGGCTGTTTTACGAGGCTGAGCTGCAACGTGTGATCAAAGACGATGTTAAGACTGTGGATAAAATAATACGGACGCGGGGAAAGGGGGCCAGTCAGAAGCTGTTTGTCAGCTGGCGCGGTTATCCGGAAAAGTTCAACTCTTGGATCGCTGCGAGCAGCGTGCGAAAACAGGCATGAAGGATCAGTTTTACATCACGCTGCCCAGCAACAGCTCGATGAAATTTTTTCCTCACAACACGACGGCTCGCTACACCACCCAGCTACCGCGCCAGATCGAGCTTGTCGGAGAGTGGGAAGTCGCCCTGGTGGAGATCCAGTACCCGCTGACGCTTCAAAACATAAACGAACCCTACAACGCGGTGGGATTTCACGTGCATCGTTCGGACACACCTGCAGAAAATTTTCACGAAATTTCATCGTTGTCGGGGGAAAAACGAGTGGCGCATGGTCAATTCCTCATCAAGCCTGGTATTTACACAGATATTTGGGAAATTATCCAAGTATTGAACAGCCTCCCGACCATCAAGGAGCATTTGGAGTTTGGACGAGCCGACAGCGCTGACGATCGTTTGAATGTGGTCAGAAAATGCAGCTGCAAGGATGGTCACTACCTCTCGTTTTCCGGTGGTATTCGCCAACAACTTGGATTTCCAAAGCTTACGACCAACATACGCGACAGGGTGGTGGTGGTGGCCAACCATCCTTTGAACCTACCCAGCGGAATACCCTCGCAGATGTTTGTCTACGCGGATCTCGCTGAGCCCAGAATAGTGGGCGATGTCTACGCTCCGCTGTTGCGTATAGTGCAGACTGTTGGCAAAAATTTTCACAACGGTGTCTCGGAAAGCAAATCCCTGGCACCTCCGCACTACGTACCTCTGCTTCTCACCAATTTCCGAACCATTGAAATCGATATAAGGGACTCTCTGGGTAGACCTATGCCATTTACGCGCGGGACATTGACGGCTACGTTGCACTTCAAGAGGTCGCACTGATGGCTCACTACCTTGAACATTACGACAATCAGGTGGGCGGTGGTGGTATAGGCAGAGTTTATTCCGGTGCTCCGCAACAGCGTGGTCACGGAATCGGTAGCTTCCTGGGGGGATTGTTTCGCCGCGTGATACCCATTCTGAAGAGCGGTGCGCGCGTGTTGGGCAAGGAGGCTCTGCGGACCGGTGTGAGTGTCATGGAAGATATGGACAACAACACACCCTTCAAAGAGGCTCTCAAGAAACGCGTCATCGAGTCGGGTCACAATCTGAAGCGAAAAGCTACAGAGAAACTGGGCAATCTGATGAAGGGATCCGGATATAAAGCGTTGCGCGGTGGACCGAGGGGACAGTTGTTGCGGGGTCGCGGTGCAGGATCGATCGGGTCTCGTAGGAAAGCTGTCAAGAAAATCAAACCGAGAAAGAAGAAACCAGGGCTTGCCGGAATTAAGAAGAAAAAGACAACTCTCAAGAAAAAGAAGAAAAGCTGTTGCGGAAGTAAAAGAAGAACTGTAGCTGATATCTTCGAAGCTCGCTAACAACAATAATAATAAACATCGACCATGGCGTACTTGCACACGCACTCCTGCGAGTGTCTGAAATCGGAGCTGGATTTGTTCTCTCTACCACCGACGCAAACCACGATCGAGAGCGGGCAGTGGGTCCACTACAAGCCTGTGTCGTCGCTCACGGATGACTCACCCATAGAGTTTATGGTGCCCGGCCTCAGCGACGAGTATCTCGACCTCTCCCACACTATGCTCAGCCTGCGTGTGAGTCTACAACCGCTCAGCGGGGAGCAGCCGGCAAAGGGGGCTGCAAAGGCCGTCGTGGCCCCTGTAAACAACCTGCTACACTCTCTGTTCAGCCGGGCCGACGTGTTCTTTAATCAGAAGCTAGTTTCACCGGCTAATAACGCGTACGCTTACCGAGCCTACATAGAGTCGTTGCTGAATTACAATAAGGCTGCGAAGGAATCACACCTAACCACCACCCTGTGGTACGGGGATACAGCGGGGAAGATGGATGAAATCGGATCGACTAACAAGGGGTTTGCCCAGCGCCAAAAATTTCTGAACGGTGAAACCAGTGTGGATTTGATCGGGCATCTTCACTGCGACGTGTTTAATCAGGAGAAGTTTCTGCTAAACGGTGTCGAGTTACGAGTACGGCTCGTGCGCTCGCGGGACGCCTTCTGCCTCATGGAGAGCACCAACACACACGGCATACACATACTAGAGGCCTCGCTGCTCGTGCGACGCGTAACGATAAACCCCGGCGTCCTGCTGGCTCACGCTAGAGCTCTGGGTAAAGGTACGGCAAAGTATCCTCTTACCAGAGTGGAGGTGAAGGCTATGACTATTCACAGCGGTGTGCAGGGTGATACGTTGGACAATGTATTTCTGGGTCAGCTGCCGAAAAGAATGATAGTGGGTTTTGTCGATAACAAGGCCTTCAACGGTGATAAAACCTACAACCCCTTCAACTTTCAACATTTCAACATCAACTTTTTGTCCTTGTACGTGGACGGCTCGCAGATCCCCTCGAAGCCGCTACAACCCGACTTTACGCGAAGCAAGCTCTACGTGGATACCTACCACACCCTTTTCTCCGGAACAGGCATACATTTTCTAAACGATGGGAACGGTATAGGTCGTGAAGATTTCCCCCACGGGTATTGCCTGACGGCTTTCGACCTCACCCCCGATCTGTCGGCAAACAGCGGTACGCACTGGAATTTGGTGAGACACGGCAGCGTTAGAATCGAGGTGCGGTTCGAGGCTGCCCTGGAAAAGACGATAAATTGCATCGTATACGCGGAATTTGACAACGTCTTGGAAATCGACGCAGCACGCCAGGTTATAGTGGACTTTGGAGGATAGACAGCAATGTGAAACCTGAACCACCTCCCCCCACCATTGAAAAAAGAAAAGACGACGTTGCAGATTGACGGAAGGCAGCTGCGGTCGAACGACACACGCAGTATCCAGTTTGCCGCATACCCGCGAACACGTCTATAGCAATATGGTGGACTACGTGGTCGATATGCAGGGTTTTCGGGATGCTCAGAACGGTTTCGCCATCAAGGAGGTTTCCGTGCTAGCTTTGAATCACGAGTACATAGGGCACTGGGTAGCCACACCACCCTGCGCCTTCACCGATCTCCCAGCGAACATTTGTGCTCAGAACAACTATCTTACGCGCAGTCACCACGGTATAGAGTGGTTCGACGGTGATATTCAATACAAACAAATCTACAGAAAACTGCGCGCCGTGGCTCGTTCAGCCAGCATGATTTATACGCGCGGTGCGGAAAAAGCGAAATTGTTGCGGCGCGTTATGTCGCGTCAGGTGACGAATCTAGAGGACGAGGACTGCCCGGCATTTGGAAAGCTGCCGCCATCGGATACGTACTGCATGCATCACGCTCTGTGCAACCCCGGAGAGTTTGTCTGTTCGCTAAATCGTGTGGCTGTACTGAAATCTTGGCTGCTGGGGAGAAAAACGGTTGACGAGGTGGACGATAGCGCGTTTTCTACAGCCGAATCCGAAACGTGTAATGAACAGTCTGGAGCTGAGGAGGGTTTTGGCTTTGATACCAGCGAGTACGTGCGGGGTGTACCCGGCTGATCGTATTCCTTTGCGGTGGTCCCGCCCCGCTGCCCTTATCGCAAACACCGATGACCACACACAGCCCGGAAGTCACTGGGTCGCTTTCTACAGCGACGAGTCCGGCAACGGGGTCTACTTTGACAGCTACGGAGTTGCGCCTTTCATCCCACACCACGTGCGTCGTCTGCGGAGAAACTGTCCTCGCTACCGGTACAACACGCGCCAGCTCCAGAGTATCTTTTCCGACGTGTGTGGTCAGTTTTGTGTTATGTTTCTCTATTATATGCATTTTGGTTACACGCTTGATGCTTTTGTCGATATTTTTACGGATGATTATGTAAAAAATGATTCGATGGCCGCGTCGTTTTACAATTGCGTGGCCAAAAAAATGAAGAGTTGCGACAAACTCGACGCCTCTTGTCTATCTTGTGTACAGATATGTTTAAGGAAACATTGTTAATTATAAGCTAGTTTCAAGCAATATGGAATAAAACGAAAATTTTGTAACGAAATAACGTGTGTTGTTTATTGCGAGCGCATCCCACCAGTATTTCAGCAACCTCAGCAGTTTTGGAGATAGGAGAAATATAACAAGGCTGGTCACTTGATACTCGTTTGTACCTACTGTGAAACCAGTCTTAAGAGTAACATCGAATAAACGAATATTTGAAAAATAATTTGTCTCGATCCTTGCTTATACCCTGTCATGCTTTATTAATTTCAGCTAGTATATAGGATAAGAATTTATTATTTCAGAACCATCGTCTTTGTCTGGTGTCTTAGTATATTTGATTTGAAAAAAAAGTAGCCATATTGGATTTTGAAAAAAAGTAGCCATATTGGATTTTGAAAAATAGTAGCCATCTTGGATTTTGAAAAAAAAGTCGAAACAGTTGCCATATTGGATTTGAGAAAAACGACCACCATCTTGGATTTTGAAAAAAGTAGCCATCTTGGATTTTGGAAAAAAAAGTCGAAACAGTCGCCATATTGGATTTTAGAAAAACGACCACCATCTTGGATTTTGAAAAAAAGTAGCCATCTTGGATTTTGAAAAAAAGTAGCCATCTTGGTTTGTATGGGCGGCGCCATCTTGGATCAGACTATCTGTCGTCTCTCTCACTGGCGCCAAATCCCCACTCCTGCCGGGTGACGTCATTTGTTATGACTCGCCATGGCTGTCACCTACTACTCAGGTCTTCTTCGGACATGCTGTCCGCGTCAAGATCTTCCTCGGACATGCTATCCGCGTGCAGGTCTTCCTCGGACGGGCTGTCCGCGTGCAAGTCTTCCTCTGACGGGCTGTCCGCGTGCAAGTCTTCCTCGGACGGGCTGTCCGCGTGCAAGTCTTCCTCTGACGGGCTGTCCGCGTGTAAGTCTTCCTCGGACGGGCTGTCCGCGTGCAGGTTTTCCTCTGCCTGACTGTTTGCGTCTTTCACACTTTCCAGGGAAGGCGCCTCCGACTCGTTGCCACTTCGGTCCTTGGACTGACGTTTCGAAGTACGGTTCATGTCAGCTATTTTTTTCGCGATAACCGTTCGACTTCCGCTGATTTCTCGTACAATCTCCTCTTCCGTAGCGTTCGTGGACTTCATCCAGTAACGCGTTATGGCTGTAATCGATAACACATGCAACAGTATTATGAGCGGTGCTATACGATAATTGTAACTTTCACACCCTATCATTTTACTTACCAGCTACGGCATCCAAACCAGCCGGATTTAAAGCAGGTTTCGCTGCCATACGACTCCCACCCTTACACCGATGAGCGTTACTGACCCTACCAGTCACCGAAGATATCCTCATGATTTGTTCTGTGAATATTAATGTCGCAATGTTCGCAATAAATTTTGAAGGTGTCAGAGCAGTCTTCGTACGCAGGTCATCATAGGATCTTGTCTTTATCCAATATCCATATCCTGCATGCATCTGTCACATATATGGAAGCGAATTACTGACACGTCGACACCGGTTCGTGGTCAATGTCAACCGAAATTTGTTGTTACTTGAACGGGAAGAACTTACGTATAATACGTACGTAAAGGTATATTACACTTATTGTTAGTTTAACACCAAAATATATGCATATATTTATCAATATCTCACCTTTCCGGTTACTAGATTCCTAAATCCGACAAGCATGTCCTTTCCACTGCAGATACGCTCGTGAATACCGTGTCGTGCTTCGAGCTCGACGTTTTGCAGCGTGGCTGCAATAATACATTATACAATTGAAAAAGTCAATATCAATACGTAAACCAAAAGTATAATGCATTATAACGATGTACAATATATGCGGCACCTCGTGAGCAATACGAGTATTATGAGGCATGAATTATATAGTATGTAGTACGACGGTCCACGACATACCTTTAACGTGGTCGGTATTCATGTAAAGATTCTGTTGTAGTCTTAGATTCATCATTCGTAGCAACCTGACTTCGAGCTGGAGACTACGACGAGACGTCTCCACGGGTGACGACGGTTCGTCTCCCGTTCCGGCTGTATCCGCACCATGCCTGTTACAATCCTCTTCGTGGCTATTGTTCAGTTCAGCCATTAGCTGCAGGCATCAATTTTTTTTATTTATTCGTGCAGTTCGTCAGGAGTTATCGGTCAACAAATCGTGTATCATAATATACATATACATAAATCACCAACCTTGTCTACAGTATTATGGAAGTCTGCATTTTCAGCGTTGCCTCCTTTCTTGGGATCGCTGCGCATTGACAGTGGTCCGTCCGTCGATACTATATCACTTTCACTGTCAATATCGGTCGGCTGCATCTGAAGCGGTTCGTCTTCCGATTCGTCGTCTGTTACCCGTAACGTGTCACCCGTATCATTACGACGAAGTGCCGTTTTCGGTGTAGTTTCGATACTACGGTTGTCGTATAGCGACGAATCGGTATCATCTGCCGTATCCTTTATTACAGTTTTTGATGCTTTCTGCTTATTTTTTGACACTTTTTTAGTCGATTTCGTAGCCAGTTTTGATAAGGTCTTTATCAAGGCAAAAGCGCTGGATGACCCTAAATCTTCATAGCCGGTATTTCTTTCGAGACGGAAAGCTGAAAACCAAAATGGGTTTAATCGATCTGTAAATGATACACCTATAATGGTTGTCTGGTATTACACCATATCGTTATCTTACCCGACAAAGTTCTCTCTGCAGTCACCGAAGGTGTCTTGTCCGCGGATTTTTTGTGTTTTTCCGCAGATTTCGCAATTGATGTGTCCACAGATTTGTGGTGCGTTCCAATGGACTTGGCGAATGATGTCTTGTCCGCAGATTTTGCAACCGGTGTCTTGTCCACAGATTTTTGGTGCTTTCCAGCGGATTTGGCAATTGGTATCTTGTCCGCAGATTTTGCAATCGGTGTCTTGTCCACAAATTTTTGGTGCTTTCCAGTGGATTTGGCAATCGGTGTCTTGTCCGCAGATTCTTTGTGTATTCCCGCAGATTTTTGGTGTATTTCCGTAGATTTTTTGTGTACTTCCGCAGATTTGGCAATCGGTGTCTTGTCCACAGATTTTTGGTGCTTTCCAGCGGATTTGGCAATTGGTATCTTGTCCGCAGATTTTGCAATCGGTGTCTTGTCCACAAATTTTTGGTGCTTTCCAGTGGATTTGGCAATCGGTGTCTTGTCCGCAGATTCTTTGTGTATTCCCGCAGATTTTTTGTGTATTTCCGCAGACTTTGCAATCAGTGTCTTGTCCGCAGATTTTTGGTGTATTTCCGTAGATTTTTTGTGTACTTCCGCAGATTTGGCAATCGGTGTCTTGTCCGCAGATTTTTGGTGCTTTCCAGCGGTTTTGGCAATTGGTGTCTTTTCCGCAGATTTCTGGCGTTTTTCCGCAGATTTTGCAATCGGTGTCTTGTCCGCAGATTTTTTACGTTTTGCCGCAGATCTTGCAGTCGGCGCATAATCATCGGTCGACGAGGCAACGCCGCTATCTTGGGTCTCTTCGGAGCACTTCATCCGATCACCACTGGATGCTTCAACCAAGTCCGACTCATTTCCCGCACCCGATAAGTTAGCCTCATCGTTTGGACGATTATACTGCTTCACAGCGGCTTTACTTCTCGGTGTGCGGCAATCATCATCATCATGATCATTAATTCTTTTCAACTTCATTGCAGCGATCACTTTCGTCTTCCCTTGCGTGACAGTTCGTACTGATGAGCTCTTCTTAGCCTGTGAACAATTATTCTAGGTGGACGCGGTGCGTTTACACACGGGCGGTAATATTGTGAATTACAACACAAGCGCATACCTTGATTTCGGAAGCAGACGATGTGTCTGAAGCGTTCCTGATTACCTTTTGGTGTGGAAAAATCAGTCTCTTCGCAGCAATCTTTTTCTCAATGTCGACCAAGGATTCTACAAATTCGATATAACGCTTCACACATCCGCCTGTTATATGCGACACATCATGCATATTGCGCTACTACATACCGCGTGATTTCTCGCTTACATCTCAGTCAGTGATTTGGGTGGCGGACAGTCAGTAGTTATAGTGTTGTATATCTATATACCGTGACTTTATGTGGATGCGGCCTAGCAGGGATACTAACCCAAAACTCGCTAGGAGCAGTTTAGTGACTTACTAGATTTTCCTAATAAGATCACTAAAAATCTAGTGATTTCCAGTGATTTTACTAGAAAAATCTAGTTAGTTACTAAACTGCTGCTATCGAGTCTTGGGTTAGTATCCCTGCTGGGCCGCATCCACATAAAGTCACGGTATATAGTGTAACATATCCAGCTATAGTGCACACCGAATATCGCCAAAACCCGAACAAAGAAAAGGATTACACTAATCCTCTACGTTCGACCAAGTGTCTGACGTCACGCTAGAAAGTGGGGATGAAGAATATATAAACGGCACACTCAACCACTCGATAGCGTATTTGTGCCATAGAGGCCTTGCGACTCATAACATCCAATATTCGAGCGTATTCTGGTATAGCACCGTTGCGACTCATAACTCAAAGCGTAGTCAGGTAGAGCACCGGTGCGACTCACAACTTAGATAAAATTAAATTCACTTGAATAGCTTCAGATCGCCTAGATCCGAGTAACTAACATAAATTCATGATATAGAATAAATTCAATTGCCTTTAGATAAAATATCACTGGTCACAATTCAAAATATAATCGAAGAGAATGAGAGAAAAGTATAACGAAAACGAAATAGAAGCATAACAGAAAACATAACCGCGCATAGCCTAAAATATAAAAATAGAATATACAAACAGAACGAAAACCTAAACGGAACAAACAAACAAACGCGACTAGAGTCACGAAATTAGAATAGGAGTAGAATAAGTAAATCATTGTAAAAATTAGTTTATTAGAATTCATTTGAATACAATTATTATTTTCTTATTTGAACTTTGTCGGATATTTCAGCACTGACTCCTAACTAATCAATTTCCATCCCTGAACAAGCCTTATAGGGACCAGCTTTGGATCATTCCAAGTGCGTACGGCGTTGGATTAAATTCCCGCGTCCGAGGGCCAAGGAAATACGATTCCGAGTCTGAGACACGGTCTTGGAATCGCAAGGTTCCCGGATCCGAGTAAAGAATAGGTTTTGTGTTTAGGATAGCAGGCTTGGATTCACTTCCCGGCTCTGTTCAGATAGGAGAAGGATCGGCTTTGGTTCTACCCGAGTCCGAAGGGAACAGGCTTTGGTGGAGTAATCTACCCGAGTCCTGAGCTAATGTAAATTCACAAGGTTGCATAGGTGGCTTTTGGTGGCTAACCCATCCTTTTTCCCTACCTATGACCTCAAAGAAAAGCCCTAATAATTTTGATAATTTAAATCCCTTTTTTATATAGGTAAAGAACTCACAATAACTGCGGGTATCTCTCAACTTTCGGGTTCAAGATACTCGCCAAAAGTTACATTTGGCGCCCAACGTGGGGCTTTTCTTAGTAAAATCATTTGGAAAAAACATGAATAAAAAATAAAATCAGTCAAATCACTTGAATTAACGTTAAAATCAGTCAAAAATCAGTAAAATCAGTAGAATCTAGAATCAAGTTTCAAAGTTCAAAAATAGACCGACAAGAGACCTGTGTTTCAGGCTTGGAATTGTTATTTGATCGGGGTCGGGGCTGAAATGTCCGACAGAGGATCAAATAAGTCGTCAATTTAGGGAATTAGGGACTAGATTCAGGTTTTTCAGGATATAAATTCATATCACAGCGTTCGCAATGAATCCAGAAACAGACATGAATTCAGCAGATCCATTAGCCAGAATTTTAGCTTCTTTAGCTAACCTAGAAAAGAAAATGGAAATAAGGTTCGATTCCTTAGAAAAAATTATATTAAAGCCGAAACTAGGTAATGCAAAAATAGAAGAATCAAAATTTGAAAGTAAAATAGATAACAAGACGGACGGAAACGATGAAATACACAACAAATCTATTGAAAAGGTTCATACCAACAGGTTGGATGCGTTAAAAGAAGTAAACAATAACACGACCGATCTACAATATAATTTCGAAATGTATGAGAACGCTCACAATATAATAGACAAAGACAACAATGTCACTAACCAAGGTCTAGGGGGCAATCAATTCGAAACTTTGAATACCGATTATAACTTACCAATGATGAAATTAAAATTAGACTTTAAGTCAAATGAAAACGATTGTATGATACAACAAAGACCAGGGGGCAATTTATACTCCTTTTTGAATAAAATAAAGAATAGAAAATTTAAATTTTCGCGTGATTGCTTTCAAGATATTAGAAATAAGTTAGCACATAATAGGAAATTTAAATGGACTGATCAAAACAACAACAGACCTAAGAAACGTCGAGTAGAGAGATCCAACTCGAAGAGCAAATTGAGTAAATTTAAGCAAAATAACTTATTAGCACATACAATATTGAAACACAGACAAATAAAATAGAAAAATGTAAAATTAAAAGTTGTAACTTACCTTGCATGCGTAAGAGAATTCAATAAGAAGTAGGTTGATCGACTTTCGTCATATAGGATGCATTTCTACAAGAAACGAAAGATCAGGATTAGTATTAAGGATTAGGATTAAAGGATTAAATTTAAGTAGCTTAAATAGTTAGCCTATAGCCTATTCTTTTCAAACGCAAATTCAATTTAAATCTCTACTAATATTTGAAAATTAAAATTGCACCGCAATTCGCAAAAATTACATAGCTAGTGTGAGAATCGCAATGAGAAAAAACTTACCAATAAAACGAACGACGTGATTCCACGATCAACGATACTCGTTGGATACCTGAAAAAGAAAGTTAAAAAACAGAAATGTGACGAAAACAATAACCTGATGGAAGATGAAATCGAAGAATTGGTACATAAACCAGAGAAAAACCTACCTGTAATCACCGAATATGTCATTATACCGAACTGCCAGAAGATACGTTGGAAAGATGACATCACGAAGAAGAAGACAAAAGGATCTGGAACTGAAATAAAAACTCGATACAATCAAACCAAAATCTGATTGGAAGAATAAGAGGGTTTATCAACAAACTGATTAAATTCATCGACGACGATAAATCAAAATTCACTTACCTTACCGGATGCACTGAAGACGAAGAAGACAGAATCACCAGGACCATCACTCCCGGAATTGCCATTATTCGTTGCACCCACACTACCGGATTACATGAGGGGTATAGACCCAACAAATCCGTTAGGACTTAAACAACTATAGATAAAACACACCGGACATGACATATAAAATAAATATAAAACACCAAATATAACAAAGAAGAAAAACTAAAAGAGAACGACCGATCAAGACTGAAGATTTAACAAGACTGAAGGTTCATCAAGCAAAACTCCACGACATCAACATCGAAAAAAATTTATGAAGATGCAGAAGTTTACTTGATGAAAGGGGGCAATGTAACATATCCAGCTATAGTGCACACCGAATATCGCCAAAACCCGAACAAAGAAAAGGATTACACTAATCCTCTACGTTCGACCAAGTGTCTGACGTCACGCTAGAAAGTGGGGATGAAGAATATATAAACGGCACACTCAACCACTCGATAGCGTATTTGTGCCATAGAGGCCTTGCGACTCATAACATCCAATATTCGAGCGTATTCTGGTATAGCACCGTTGCGACTCATAACTCAAAGCGTAGTCAGGTAGAGCACCGGTGCGACTCACAACTTAGATAAAATTAAATTCACTTGAATAGCTTCAGATCGCCTAGATCCGAGTAACTAACATAAATTCATGATATAGAATAAATTCAATTGCCTTTAGATAAAATATCACTGGTCACAATTCAAAATATAATCGAAGAGAATGAGAGAAAAGTATAACGAAAACGAAATAGAAGCATAACAGAAAACATAACCGCGCATAGCCTAAAATATAAAAATAGAATATACAAACAGAACGAAAACCTAAACGGAACAAACAAACAAACGCGACTAGAGTCACGAAATTAGAATAGGAGTAGAATAAGTAAATCATTGTAAAAATTAGTTTATTAGAATTCATTTGAATACAATTATTATTTTCTTATTTGAACTTTGTCGGATATTTCAGCACTGACTCCTAACTAATCAATTTCCATCCCTGAACAAGCCTTATAGGGACCAGCTTTGGATCATTCCAAGTGCGTACGGCGTTGGATTAAATTCCCGCGTCCGAGGGCCAAGGAAATACGATTCCGAGTCTGAGACACGGTCTTGGAATCGCAAGGTTCCCGGATCCGAGTAAAGAATAGGTTTTGTGTTTAGGATAGCAGGCTTGGATTCACTTCCCGGCTCTGTTCAGATAGGAGAAGGATCGGCTTTGGTTCTACCCGAGTCCGAAGGGAACAGGCTTTGGTGGAGTAATCTACCCGAGTCCTGAGCTAATGTAAATTCACAAGGTTGCATAGGTGGCTTTTGGTGGCTAACCCATCCTTTTTCCCTACCTATGACCTCAAAGAAAAGCCCTAATAATTTTGATAATTTAAATCCCTTTTTTATATAGGTAAAGAACTCACAATAACTGCGGGTATCTCTCAACTTTCGGGTTCAAGATACTCGCCAAAAGTTACAATAGATATACAACACTATAACAACTGACGGTCCACTACCCGAATTACTGGAATGTAAGCGAGGAATCACGCGGTACACGTACAGTAATGTTCATTAATGGGTTCGCGGTGGCTAATACTGTTTTTTTCGGACTTTTTCGGAAACGAGACTTCATTCTAGTTGTATTTCATGTGCTGATAGCCGAAAGAATGATAATAATAATTATGACCCCTTATTAAAATGATATACAGTAAGACATCCCATTATAAGAGCATTCCCTGCCATAGACGCAACTCGGCTCAGATCACCACTCCCCCACCCAACACCGCTTTCTGAGTTTGGTTTCGAGCATTCCCTTATAAGCGTCAAACATAATATACAATATTCAAGACGTAACCGTTGAAAATGCATGTGAGATACAACAAAGCATAACACTCTTATAAAGGAACTGACGGAACGAACTCTCACGACGCGCTACAGTAGAGGGACTGTAATTCTCAGAAAAACTTCCCCTACAGCCCCTAGACCACTCTTATAAGGGGATGTCGACTGTAATATTATTTTATTTGATTGTAGGGGGAGGGGGGGGGGGGGGGGGGGGGGGGGGGGGTCACCTGATCGGTTACCGGCTTGTCTATTTTCTCCGAAACGGAGTAATCAATCGACTTGTCCTTTCAGCAGCCGATGTTTGACGAGTAATGAGTTCGAACTGGTACGTTTGATCGAACGAAATCGGGATTTTTTTTTTCGCTCGAAAAGTATTACGACGTGCCATTTATTTCGACTTATATCAGAGCCTACGCATCAAAAATGCAAAATCGGCTTCCTTCTGTGAGGAATTCTGAACACAACCATGCCGAAACATCTTTGTTTTCGACACCGCTGAAGGGGCCGCTTGTATTCCACGTGAAGGAAATAAAGTTAATTATACGAAATATTAAGGACTGACTACATGCTCAAACGAGCGTTAAGTCTATAAAGGAAGAAGAAGAAGAAGGAGAAGCTTATGTATTCCACGTTTTTGTGATAATTTTCGCGATTGCCAGAGGCTGGGGGCGGCCATTGCCGCTACAGCTGCTATAGCTGCTGATATAATGCGGTGGTTCCCAGAACGCCCGTGAGATGTCGCCGCGCGCCCATCTAAACTTCTAGTACTAAGTATATTATACTTTCACTTTAGTAAAAGGTGAAGTTTAGATGGGCGCGTGGCGACATCTCACGGGCGTTCTAGGAACCACCGCGTTATATCAGCAGCTGTAGCGGCAATGGCCGCCCCCAGCCTCTGACGATGGCGAAAATTAGACCAAAAACGTGGAATATAAGCGGCCCCTTCATCGTTGTCGAAAACAAAGATGTTTTGTGATGCTAAAAATTTCCGATAAAAAGATAGAATCCGGCTACAAAAACAGTATACAGTATACGGTTTTAATAGGATCCGGATACAAAAACCGTATAGCGTATACGGTTTTTGGACCCGGTTTCTATCTTGCTATCGGAAATTTTTTCAGAATTTCTCACAGAATCGGGCTCAGGAAGCCGATTTTGCATTTTTGATGCGTAGGCTCTGATATAAGTCGAAATTAATGGCACGCCAATACTTTTCGACGAAAAAAAAAAAAAAATCCCGATTTCGTTCGATCAAACGTACCAGTTCGAACTCATTACTCGTCAAACATCGGCTGCCGAAAAGACAAGTCGATTGATTACCCCGTTTCGGAGAAAATAGACAAGCCGATAACCGATCGGGTCAACCTCCCCCCCCCTTAAAGGGTTATAGAAGGGCCCTAATGAAACTTCCAACTCACTGTGATATTCTTTCATGAAGTCCGATCGATTTTTAATCCTCCTGAAGGGTTAGTTGAAACTAATAAGATCTGCACCTGGAATTTCCAACTCAAGCCTAGATACAGGAGTTACGCACCAATGATGTTCGCCAGCTGTGAAAATGTTGGCAATGTGTTCAGAACACTTGGGCGAAGAATCCCAAGTGTCGGAGGCACACTGCATAATCAAGTCTTGGTTCCAACTAAGACATGAATCCTTCTGGTACTTACGCCACATATTCTCATTTCAATGCTCGCCTTGGCTGAAATATCTCCAATAACAAATCAGGCACAATAGTTAACAACTAATTAAATAACGTAAATAAAAATATATGTAACGTTGTATTCCTAGATGATTACAATAAAACGAAGTCAATGAAAAAAAAACGCAACTTTATTCAAGCTAATCTTTGAAAATTATTTGATTACCATTGAAATATCATGATCAACCATTAACATGAACAATAGGCATCTAACCCATGTAAGTTCAACGCAGGACTATATGAATTACCAACGAAGAATTTCTACTTCTTAAGAATTTCTACTTCTCACTTAATATTATGAACCATTTCGGAAATCTAGTCTTACTTAATTATGGAAGTTTGATGACAGCAAATGCAATTCAAACAAATAACTGAATGGTCATTCAACCGTTAAGCATTTATTTTTCCTTACTCTTTTTTTGAAGCTCATCTTTGAAAAATGATAGTCAGATGACTCTGTCTTTTTTAGTTATGTCTGCGCTGTTGTCTTTATCAATTGCCGTTGATGGTAATTCGCATACAGGAGATCTATGTTTTATCGGATTCTATCATGAAACCTTCCAAAATTTGTATTGAAACGTAGTCATTGACGCCAGTGACACATCTGCTCTGACGCATGGTTAGGATGTTGGGATCATAACGTTGGTCGCCTACTGTTACGTTATTTTCTTTTGTTATTTAATGTTATATTTAGTATCGATTCTTCTTTTTTTATTTGCTATGAAGCAACTAATTGTCGGTGGAGTAAACCTTGTTATCGGTAAAGAATACAAGATGTAAATATACATATATATATAATATTGTATATAATGTATAATAGAACCTAGACTTAATATTGACGCTGTGTTCTAGTCAAAGTAAGAATAACGAGATCTGTTTCTACAACTTAAGGGGGTGCGTACACCTTTAAAATAATTTTTTTCAAATTACTGCTACGCTCCAAGAAAACATTCTAGTGACTCAGTTTTTCTACAGTTGATTAGTGCTATTTTGATGCATAGTTCATGATTTTTCCAGATTTTATGTCCTCCGCTGAACCTAAATTCAGTCCATCGTAGGGTACAGGTTGCTGCGTTGGATGAAATTTCTTCAACTTTTAAGGGAATATTCTGTATGAATGTAATTTCAGACCAAATCAATAATATTTCATGAATTCAAGTTTTAGACATAGATATTTTTTTTTTGTAAGAATTTTTTTTCCATCTTGCTGGAAAAAATGTTTTGAAACCAAAAATTTCTATGTCTAAAAATTCAATTTATCAAATATTATTGGTTTGGTCCGAAATTACATTTATACAGAATATTTCCTTAAAAGTTGAAGAAATTTCATCCAACGCAGCAACCTGTACCCTACGACAACTGCTTTTTCTTCGATGGACTGAATCTATGTTCAGCGGAGGACCTAAAATCTGAAAAAATCATGAACTTTGTTTCAAAATAGCACTTATCAACTGTAGAAAAACTAAGTCACTAGAATGTTTTCTCAGAGTGTAGCAGTAATTTGAAAAAAATTATTTTAAAGGTGTATGTACCCCTCAAGAGCCTATTGTGATAATAATATATACATATTTTACATCAATTATACTACGTCACAGTGAAATGGGTTACAGTTGAGATCATGATATTCATAGTGAGAGGAAGAACTCATGTTTCAGAAATAGTTTGCAGATTACTGTAAGATTCGGTACTGAATTTTACTTGTAATTTGTTCTCTCGTCACGCTTTATCGCAGCATGTTATACCTATTAGTTTATCCTTCAGCGTCAATAACTCATGAATAGTTTTGTCCTCAATGTCAATGAGAAAGAGTTGTTGGTTTATATTCCTGCGTTACACTCAAATGGGTTATCGTTTTACTACCTGTTAACTTATCCTTAAGCGTTGTTGATTAAACCATTGACATTTTTCTCATTAGAACAATGAGACCTGTTTTCACAACTTAAGAGCCTATATTGGTCATGTTAATGGTTGATCATGATATTTCAATGGTAATCAAATAATTTTCAAAGATTATCTTGAATAAAGTTGTGTTTTTCCCTCATTGACTTCGTTTCATTGTAATCATCTAGGAATACGTCACATGTATTTTTATTTACGTTATTCAATTAGTTGTTAACTTGTGCCTGATTTGTTATTGAAGATATTTTAGCCAAGGCAAGCATTGAAATGAGAACATATGGCGTAAGTACCAGAAGGATGTTTTAGTTGGAACTAAGACTTGACTATATGCACCCACACGGAAGATGATATTGCCTGGATATCCCGCGAATAACTCTATGTCCATCTAACGTCCATATCAATTGTAGATATCCCATTAATACCCATAGGATATTGCGAAATCAATATCGACAAAACCTTTACACGGTATATCCACTGGATATTCCTGAATGGATATTTATCGTCAAATCCTGAATATCCACGTAATGTCCATATAATCAAATTTTTATCGCCTGGGGCGATTAAAACCGACCACCCTGTATACACAGATGTATAGAATATAATATACATGTGCGGTATACAATATTGTTTGGTTCTATAATCAGAGATCGGTGACAAATTTTTATATTGTTTATGAAAATAATATTGAAATAAGTAAGTTCTATTCATGTATGAATAAAGCTATACAGTTCCTCTTCTGTGACTTCATATATTCTATCATGAGTTTTTATTTCAATTACATTACCAACGATGAAAATTGTTTTTTTTTTTTATACTTATATTTAACATTATAAGGCAATACTCGGAATGACAAGTGCAATAAGTATGATTTAAGATTTTGGTATTTTTGTTCTACATGTGTACAGAATAGCGTATATACTTGAGATAATACTGTATAAAATTTCTAGTCTGATTATTTCACTATGTATGATAACTATAAAAATCTAACCACTCTAATCACTAACTTGAGCTATTCATTAATTATGTGCATCTTTAAAATCATAATTGAGAATGTGCTCTAATAAAAAAGATCTCAATTGAAGTGTGTCATTATTGTAAGTAGCCTATTAACTACAATAAATATCTTTTATGTATATTATATACCATATACATTATACATACTGGGAGTTTTCGTGGATGCGGGTCAGTCCGGGAAAAATTCCAACCCACGCTCTTGACTCTTTACGGTCTACGGTAGTAGAGGGTCTAGAGCGTAGAGTGACATTTTTCCCGTCCGACTGACCCGCATCCACGAAAACTCCCGGTATGTATTTCCTATATAAGAGCGATTCTGTGATCTGCTGAATTCATGCGTTCCCCGTTTGCCTCCCTTTTAGGCGCGTTATTTTTCACAAATCGCTCTGTATAAATATCTATGAGATAGCTCCAGGTTATTCTACAGATATTCACAGAAATATAATATGGATATCCAGTGGATCGAATATTGCGGACATTTCTCTATCCAGTGGATGTCCACTGTATATCCCGAACTTTATCAGGGATATCCCCAGTGGATATTGCGTATATCTAATGGACATCTATTAGATGCACTTCTTCCGTGTGGGCAGTGTGTATCTGACACTTAGGATTCTTCGCCCAAGTGTTCTGAACACATTGCCAAAATTGTCATAGCTGGCGAACATCATGGTGCGTAATTCCTGTATCTAGGCTTGAGTTGGAAATTTCAGGTGCAGATCTTATCAGTTTCAACTAACACTTCAGGAGAATTAAAAATCGATCGGATTTCATGAAAGAATATCACAGTAAGTTTCATAGAGCCCTCCTATAACCCTTCAAACACTTCACGAGAACTATAGGTTATTTTGGGAGCCACCTAATTTGGAAACACATTCGCGCATTCTGGGGTTATCCGATGTGACGATTTTATTAATCACCTGTTAGGTTAGTGAATTGACGTTCGCTGAAAAAAAACAAGCAAAGCTGATTCATCGCATGAGCAGATATCTAAACTTCATGCCAACTTGAAGACAATTAAAAACAACGTGTATGTACGGTTGCTCGTTCTCAACAAAACTGCGCTTCAGGTTCAGTTTCCTCGACTGTACCTATCCAACATTTATTTGGTTTCCATCAGTAGTTGTGGTTATCCGACGTGTATCTGGTTTCTATCAGTAATATTTCGCGGTTATTCGGCTTATATCGTGTTCCTTTCCGCAATATTAGAGGTTATGTCTACGTATGTCAGGTATCTAGGTTCGTGATATAAGATGTTATGCTACAATTCCATTACTTGTGAATATGTTATACCGATGATATGACAGGAATTATTTTTTAGATAATTCGCAAACGTGATTCACATAACATGCTTCCGAATGTATGAATTTGATATAATAAAGAATATAATATATATGTATAATATTTATATACATATAGATATATGTGTATTTATATACAAACTTATTACCTCCGACGACCGAAACGGTGCCTCGACACGTGACGTTGCCGCACTTCACACGGTAAGCTCGTTTTCCCAATTTTTTCGGGTCGAATTCTTCGATGTTAGTTACCGGAATTACGTCTGTATCAGCATGTTTTGGTCCCACGTTTGTACAACGGTGAGTGAACTTCACATACGCGTACTTAATCTTGGCTGCATCCACAGGTGGATCATTGGATCCCATTCCATTTAATTCCATTGCTACACACTTCAAGAATGTGTTTCAAGCTGCGACGGTATAATATACACTATTACCACGCGACGCTTGCTTCGCGAAGGACAATAAATATGGCTGACGCGTTCGTAGCGCCAGCGACGCGCTGCGACACGTGCCTCAACAAACGCACGAAAATCAAATTTTGAATGAATAACTCGTCGCACTATAATATAAACTATAATATAGCCATAATATAACCATTAATATAACCATTGATTTCATATTTGTACGGTCCATAATTTTGCGCGCATGAGAATATTTATTTTTACACCCCCGCATCGTGGAACTTTACAGATAACCGAAATTAATGTATATTATATATACAACTATATAATATACTTACGATCTGCTGCAGTTATAAACGTTGATCCTATTAATTGTCACTGTGATGTCCGAGGGTTAATAATAATAACTGATTATTTAGGTTCATTTACTTAGATGTAGGGGAACGCCGGGCAAAACGGGCACCAAATCTAAAAAAAATCATACGGCCGGAAATTATTTTTTATGAAATATGGTGACGAATTTTGGATCAATTATGACACTAAAAATAAAAAAAAGTGAATCTTTTTTTTTGTGTCATTGTTGATCCAAAATCCGTCACTATATTTGATAAAAAATCATTTCCGGCCACATTATTTTTTTTTTTTTTGGATTTGGTGCCCGTTTTGCCCCGCGTTCCCCTTTAACTTTATTAATATGCAAATTAAATCTTAAGCACAGGTACGTTCACTCTTAGCCAGTCAGAGGAAAAAGGAAGAAGGCGGACGAAGTATACCTTACTTCCTAGTCAAAATATTTACTACAGTAATCAAGTTCAGGGCGGAAGTATAGAGGCGTCACAACGTCGCTTGGAGTTGTGGCATTAATCAAGACTTTAACATCTATTTCTGATGTCATATATACGAGATAAAATATTATTATTACAATTGAAACGTATAATTGCGGTATATGTGATGCGGTATATGTGATGTATATAATGCTCACAATCATATATTGAACATAAACATATCAACCACTCGAGAGTAGTGCGATTGATTATTGTATTATTGACTATTTGTATTGCATTGATCGATGGCTGCTCACTTACATGGGCCGTTTAATATAAATCGTATGTGGTACATTTGTATAAATTGGCTTTGCGGAGTTTCTGTATTACATGTAATATCAATATATAGACGAAAATGCCTCCGCGCGGATAAAGTGATCGTGACGTTGTTTTAACAATATGATGAAGTGTCTTTGAAATCTGAAGTGACATATACGAGAGACTGTACCAAATATTACGAGATAAGGACTCGAAGGAAGATCGAAATAACGGTAAGCATGTATAAATCAATCTATTTGTGCAAGGTAGGATTGTGAGGTTAGGTTTTGTCCCTACTGAAACTGTCACATAGATATCCTATATCACATAGGGTTCCTATCCGCATTTTTAAACGCTTTTGGAATCCGTGTTGTATACGGACCTTATCCAAAGTCCTATCTGAGAGTATTATCCATGTGAGTCCCCACATAGGTATATTATATAGGGTGAGCTCTCTGCTATGTAGTCCCAAGGCCAGTATGCCTACTTTAGTCTTAAGACCACATATTACCTATTGTAATTCTTATGTACTTATTTTAACTTACTTATTTTTATTTTTATATCTTTCTAAACCTGCTGCACTATTAGACATTTAATTGCAATGCTGGCCTACTATCTACAAATCGCCTCAGGGCATATTTATGTGTTACTACTTTCTTCAAACTCTAATCAATGCTGGGTCTGCTATGTAAAATTCAAAAATTCTCTGTAATACTAAGTCTACTTTATGTACCCAATTTGCCTCAAGGTTCACCAAGGCATTAATAAACAATCAATTAATGAATCAATCAATCAATCAGACGGTGGTACACATTTTTTTTGTATCCGCACAGGTGTAATCGGTAGTGTCTATCTTGAGGTTTATTCGAAATGAGTAGAGAAGAACCGCTGATAAAACGACGCAGGAGCGCGTACGGCCCTGATGGCATGAAACTGCTGTCCCAACATACGATACGACGTAAACGTAAAGCTCTCCAACGCAAGCTTGCTGAAGGTAAACGCAATAAATCGGATACACGTATCCGGAAAGGCATACGTGCAATGAACGCTTTCAATCACGTACGTGACCCACATTTCGGATACGATTTTTGCTACAGAACGCAGGCGATTATACGGTGCATTCTCACCTGCAGATGAGGATCGCAAACGGATAAGGCTGCCGGAAGATGTCGGGGCGGATACGCAGCTGGAACCATCCGGCTCCGGCCTAAATCCGCGAGTACGAAAGTAAACTGATGACGTGCATTCGTCTGATTCCGGTGAGAGTTAGATTGTGTTACAGAAATCATGTATTGCATACCTGATATATATGTGACGGATGTGACTGTATACAGGGTGCTACAACTAACTATGTCACCCCGACGGTTGGTGATAGGGAGGACCTTAACTAACATTTTCGATGTAGGAACCTATGTCCGGAAAGTTGACGTTACCTTGATATGAGGGATTCAAAGTTTCCAGCTAACGCCTGCAACGCTTGCTCACAGGCGCGGCGAAATCGTCAAGGATTTAAAAATAATCCAAGTCTAATTCAACTATTTATTGACAACATTATGAATCTAACGCAGTGTTCCAAATATCACAGAAAATAAGTATTTTCGTCGTTAAGGGGGGACTCCGCAGGATTTGTTGAAAGAACCACGTTTCTGCTCTTGAAATCACGGAAAAACATCCAATCGAAAATTCCTTGTTTGATTATAATATTATGTGTCTTGAAAAAAAATGTCAAGCTCCTGCAATGAAAGTGTATGCGCAGAAAACCTTTTGCAGCGAAGCGACTGCGAAGAAAATGCGAAAGGTCCTCTGCGCATACACTTTCATCGCAGGAGGTTGACATTTTTTTCAAGACACATAATATTATAAATCGAAAAACTGCTGTCAGGAATTTTCGATTGGATGTTTTTCCGTGATTTCAAGAGCAGAAACGTGTTTTTTTCAACAAAACCTGCGGAGTCTCCCCTTAACGACGAAAATACTTATTTTCTGTGACATTTGGAACACTGCGTTAGATTCATTATGTTGTTAATAAATAGTTGAATTAGACTTAGATTATTTCTAAATCCTCGACGATTTCGCCGCACCTGTGAGAAAGCGTTGCAGGCGTTCGCTGAAAACTTTGAATCCCTCTTATCAAGTTAACGTAAACTTTCCGGACATGGGTTCCAATATCGAAAATGTTAGTTGAAGTCCCCCCTATCACCACCCGTCGGGGTGACATAGTTAGTTGTAACACCCTGTATAACCGTTCCCGTGATTGCGGTGGTCGAAGTATAACATGTGTAGGACACTTTACTTCGTTTATAAGTATTGTTCATTCGTTTGTCTCAGATACGCCGGATAGAACGGATGCGTCCGTGCAGGCCGACGAGTGCCAACGTGTCGCAATGCAGCAGCTGTATCCGCCCAACGATGACTCTGCGACAGTTACGTCAAACAGCGACGAAGTATTGGACTGCAATGATGCCACAGCAAGTGACTCTTCGTCTGAGTCTGAGCAGGACGACAATGTTGGTTCCGGTGGTGAGGATTCACCGTCGATGGATCAGTCATCATCGCAACCTACCGACGATGGCGCGTCGTCGCCGATACGAGCCGACTTCGATCGCGACAATTACACAGCGGACAAGGTCCAAGAGTATCTCCGCACCGTTGCAGGCGATACCGTAATGTTTCCTGAATCTAATATGACGTGTAGCCAAGTGGTATTGGTTGTACTTGGATTGTGCAGTAGATTCTCGATGAACGGACCAGCTAGGCGTGCCCTGATTGACGCTATAAAATTATTTGCGGGGCCTCGTTTCACTAATTGGGATATAACTGATTATTACTTGTGTAAAATATTTGATCCACCCGACGAGGCAACCCTGTATCATTTCTATTGTGAGCTGTGTTGTGAACTATTGGAAACGCCTGTGTCTAAGGGCCGTTTCAAAAATCACACAACGATGTGTCACAAATCCTCGAAACGTTATGCGTTGACCATTGACGCACCAAATTCTTTCGTGTCGCTCGACCTGGAGTATCAAATAAAGTCCTTGCTAAATTTGAAGGTAGTTAACGAAGATCTTGCACGAAATTTGGCAACTTTGGATCCCGACGTGTCGCGTTCTCAAGATTACATACGCGACGTATACGACGGTAGCCTTTACAAGAAACTACTTTCCGAAACACCACGCGACTCGCGACTTCTCACCTGCGCTTTCAATACAGACGGTGCACCTCTGTTCAATAGTTCCAAACGTGCGTTTTGGCCAGTCCTTCTAATAATCAACGAGCTATCTCCACGCATTAGGTTTCGGTGCCCGTTGTTGGCCGGTATGTGTATTGTCCGAAAGGAACCGTCTCCGGATCTAATGAACACGTACATGAGACCGTTCATGAAAGCGTTACAGATATTAGGTACGGTAGGCTTACAGGCGCGAGTCGGTGGAAAAACGGTTCACCTTGTTGTGAAGCCATTGTTGTGCGCTGTCGATAGCGTTGCAAGACCACTGCTGCAGAATAGATTGCAGTTTAATGGATACTTCGGTTGCTCATGGTGTTACTCGAAGGGTGAGCACATTAACGGTTGCATGCGTTTCCTAATGGAGGAACCCGATGCGATGAATCGAACGCATCGTGATCATGTAGCTGACGTTCGAGCAGCCGTAAGAAAGAATCACCACACTAGGGAAAAAACTAAAAAGTGTACCGTGCGCGGTGTTCGAGGTAATTCCGTTTTAACATTGTTGGAATCATGGGATATGGTTTGGAGCTTTTCGCGAGATTACTTACACGCGGATTTATTCGGTGCTACGCTGCAATTAATTAACATGTTTTGCGATTCGAACTGTCCCATCAGACTTACAAAGGCGCAAATGGACATCGTAAACGAACGGCTCATGCGAATGACCCCCCCGCATGACGTACACAGACTTGTGCGACCTTTAAAAACGGAGAGGTGCAAGTGGAAAGCCTCCGAATGGCGTAGCTGGTTGCTTTTTTATGCGATTCCATGCTTGACAGGAATCTTGGATGATTACGCCTTGCAACATTTAGCTCTGTATGTAAACGGTATCTTCACACTTCTTCAAACAAGTATCAGTGATACGGATTTGAAAAGGGCACAGAATTATTTAGACAAATTTGTAATAATATTCGAAGTGCTGTATGGTGCAAGATACATTACGTTCAACGTTCATACTATAAGGCATGCTGTAGACAGCGTTAAGGGGGAACATATGAGTAGACGGTGGAGAAAATAGGTGAATTTTGGAAATTATTATCTCAAAAACTATTTGTTCGATTTCATCCAAGTTTGTTCCATTCTGGAGTATATATATTGACGTATGTTCACAAATTTTTCAATGAATATATCTCGACTGGGAGAGTTCCTATCGTGGTCGACGTAAAACATGTCCCTCGATGCCGTTCCCAGGATTACTGGCAGTGGGTTGATCCGAAACAGAAATTCCAAAGAGATTCTTAGAAGTTAATGTATGATGCCGTTCGCAACGTAGGATTTTTGATTTTACTCAATTATTTTCTTTTTTATCAAGCCGGAAGGGTCAGAAATTATGGTTGAAAGATGGATGTAATGTTCAATCAGGCGCCATTTCGTCAGTTTTTTTTTTTTCTTTTAAATCCTACGTTGCGAACGACATCATACATTAACTTCTAAGAATCTCTTTGGAATTTCTGTTTCGGATCAACCCACTGCCAGTAATCCTGGGAACCGCATCGAGGGACATGTTTTACGTCGACCACGATAGGAACTCTCCCAGTCGAGATATATTCATTAAAAAATTCGTGAACATACGTCAATATATATACTTCAGAATGGAACAAACCCGGATGAAATCGAACAAATAGTTTTTTAGATAATAATTCCCAAAATTCACCTATTTTCTCCGCCGTCTACTCATATGTTCCCCCTTAAGTGTTGTGGCCCGCTGTGGGCGACTTCCGCTTTCCCGTTCGAAAGCACCATACATGATTTAAAACAGTGTGTCCAAGGGGCGCGAAGCGTCGGCGAACAGATCACTAAAAAAACGATGCAGCGGAATGTATTCCGCAGTCTGTTGGAAGAAGCGGACACATCTCCTGCTTGCTTAGCTTTTTACCGATCGTTGTTTGGAAGAACGGAAGTCGCATCGCACGATAGAATTGGGTCCGTCGTGTTTTTAGGAAACGGTGTTACGTACACTGGTGGAGCTCCTGAATTTCGTCATGTACCACAGCATGAAATTAAGGCGTTCAAGCGTTGTATTTCGTCAGGCATGCTGATTCACAGTGCGGCGTACGATAAAACTACGTTGAAAAGCGACGACACCGTTTTCCGTACGAAAACAGGGAAATTCGTACAAGTTTTGTATTTGATAAAATATCGTGAAACAGCGATTGCCGAAGTTGTGTGCTTTGATGTCGAAAAAGTGATTGTACGTTGCGAGCCCGAACAGTGTGAAGAACGCCCGGAAATTGGAGATGTTGCGGTACACCATTTGGTAAGAGTAGTGAGGGACGACGGTAATAAACTCATACGCGTTAAGCAATTAAGCGAAAAATGTGTACGAATCAAGGTCGATGAGGAAACATACATTTCGAGAATGCCAAACATAATAGAAATACAATAAAACACGTCTGTTACGTAGTCATTGGAAGTCATTCCCCATCACTTAACATTGCGGATATTAATTGACGCAAGTGGACCGGAATTTAGCCATCTGCGCTATCATTTTTGTAATCTATTTTTTGTGTCGACGATGATCGATAAGTAAATAAAATATCAAGTCCCAGTGAGTCCCAGATCACCAGCGATTTCCCGCGATCCCCGGCGTGCTTCCTCGAATGAATAGCCTCTCGGTTCGTAAAAATGCGGACACGATCCGGATTAAAAAAAACCCGAATGGGCAAATCCGGAAGATTTCTTCGAACTTATACGGCCCCATTGTCACGACTTTTGGTATAAACTAGAATGCCGGGTTCATAATCCCCTTTACGCAGTCGTACTACTATAATTACATAGTATAGAATAGAATAAACTAGAATAGGACATAATGGAATATCATAGTATAGCTGATGAGTATGAGGCGTGTAATATGGCCTATATCTTTCTCACTTACGTATAGGCCTTTACCCCTACGGCGACGGTTATTTTGTAGGGAAATTATCCTTGTATTGATGATATTTTTGTGTATTATCTTCTTTGATTTGTTTAAATGGTTAAAGTTGAAAACTTGTACAGTATAATGTATTTACTAAATAAAGGATATTTTGTATTACATTTCAATATACGTTTGGGTGTATTTCTTTTAAAGAGCCTGTGTTGAACCACCGGTATTCTCCTGTACCGTTGAGCACGAAAACCACAGTTTAAAATATTGTTACAAAGGGAGAAACCCTGTATATTCAACGCATTACGGTCTAGTAGTCTCAAACACACACTGTACACTTTCAAATGACTATTTTAACAAATGATATAAGTTGTTCTGTAAACACCTTTCAATTTTTATAAACAGTCTTGTTTCAGACATTAAACGAAACTGTCCCATTTTTCAATATATGCGATTTTCTTGATAATTATTTCTTGCATTTAGACTTGAATCTTCATTTCTCAACTCAGGGATCCTCATTGATTTGATTATAAAACTCACGAAAGCTAATTTCGTATCATTCGTGTCGGAAGTGGGATTTTTGAGTTGAGATTTTTAGTGCCACAAGTCTGTCAATTTGAATTTTCAATTTCCTTTGCAATTGCTTGAAAAATGAGTCGCAATACTCGTAACGCTCGATCAACCCCTTCAAACGAACTCTCTGCACCTACCCCGGTCCAACCAGCTGAATCTCAGCTACCGCCTCTGCCTAATCCTATGGCCCAGATGGAGTCCGTCCTACAAATGGTCATGCTCGCTCAACAGCGACAGACCGAACAGCTCATACAGGCACAACGGGAAGACCGGGAAGTATTTCTTCAAGCACAACGAGAAACACAGGAACGACAACTTCAAGTACAGCGAGAAGACCGGCAACGAGACCGGGAGACTTCTCTTTTACAGGTAGAACGACAACTTCAGGCTCACCGCGAGGAACGCGAGGTCCAGCAGACACAACTCCATCACATCTTGGAGGCCCAACGCAATTCACAACGAGAGGATCGTGACGCTCACCTTCTAGCATTTCAGAGAAGCCTAGAAACTCTGGTTCCCCGACTTCCCGATCGAATTTCCCCGATTCCTACTCCTCGAAGGTTATCTTTGGCGAGAGATGAGTTGTTACAGATTTTACCCGAACAAAGGTCTGTAAATATTCATGGAGGAAGAACTCCTCCTCCTGATATTGATAGGCCAAGGACTGGTGAGTTGACTACGATCGAATCACCGGTTCAGTTGCCTCAGGTTGCTCGTGATCAGACTTCGACTAATAGAATGTGTGGGGATCATCTCTCGCGAGTTGAGTTCCCGAGTTCGTCACACAAAAGATCTAATGACGATAGGATTGACAATTTGTGTGAATTAATAAGCAGTTTTGTACGAAAAGAGAATAGCGCCGGGAGTACCAATCAAAATATTGAATTAGAAAGACAGGTAGCAGTAGAAAGCCGAGTCGAGCCTGTCATAAATCCTTCCAAAGTAATCCGCGTTCCTACTTATGATGGTACCACCTCATGGGCCGAGTACGAGTGTCAATTTTTAATTGTAGCCGAAATAAATGGCTGGAATGTTTCAACTAAAGCTGGAAATTTAGCTGCCAGTTTGAGAGGTGCAGCATTGTCCGTTCTTACCTCCTTAGCTCGTGATGAATTGAAGGATTATGACAAGCTCAGCTCAGCGATCAGAGTTAGATTTGGTAGTGAACATCTCCAGAAGTTGCATTTAACTCAGCTTGAGAATAGGAGACAGAATAGAGATGAGAGTCTTGCTACACTCGGTCATGACATCGAAAGGATGGCTCGAGTAGCTTTACCCGGTTGCGACGATCTAACAAGAGATCGATTAGCTTGTTCGCGATTTATTAACGCCATAAAAGATAGTGACTTGAAACATGCGCTGAGTTTAGCAGGACCCACAACATTGAGAGAAGCAGTAATAAAGGGATTAGAAATAGAAGCTCTCGATAAAGAATATTTAGTAGGAGGAAAAGTTAGAAGGGTAGAAACAGAGAGGAATCCTTCAAGTAATCATGGAGATAATAGCAGTCGTCCTAAAGATACTCCCTGGCAACAGCGTAGACAAGATAATAATCGACAGGAACGTCCTTTCAGAGAGACCGGCTTTACCAGACCTCCATCAGTTTGTCTTTACTGTTATCAATCCGGGCATAATGCTCAATATTGTTATAAATTAATAGAAAAACAAAAAGGTTCGTCTGAAGAGAATCGTGACACTAGATCTGACCGACAAAATTCGTGGAGGAAGTCTAATACTTCCTCCGATTCTCAACCCTCTACCTCAAAAAATTAGAGTCAGGAGGTTTGGTAGGGCTGTCATCGCTTCGAGGTTAGAAGTAGAAGTTTTGGGTTAGTTTTTTATTCTGAACGCAGTCGCGTCATATCGATTAGACAACTATCGATCGTGCTACTAACTTTTGTTTACATTTGAATGATTTTATATAATTTATCTTGACCTTTCTTTTTGTCCAAGGAATTTTTAGTCTTTTTCAGATTCCTTTGGTGTTCCTGAAGGGAAAATGATTTTCTGACAGATCTTTCGGGACTTGACGAACATTTTTGCCCCTTTTGATGAGATAAGATCGTTCCATTTTTATTCTTTAATTGTGATTTTATTTAGCTCTGTTTTTATTATTTGAAGGTCAACAATTTATTATTTTGAGAAACTCACATTTGTCCTCCACTCTAGGGTGTGCTGTTTTGCTGTCGTTTCTGGATTAACCTGGGAGCGGTTCATGATTTTGGATTCCTGTTTCCCGTTTTCCTGTTTCCTGACTTTCTCTGATCAATCGTGAACCGGTTTTACCCCTAGGCGACTTCCAGTTTTCCAGATTCTCCTTTTCTCTTCAAGTTTGGATTCATTGACGACTTTTCAAGTTTGAAGAACGAACATTTTTATATTAAACTTGCTCATTTTGATAAGTTTTAGTTGACTATCTTCTCAAGGTTTTCTGTGGTTTCCCTTGAGATCATACGAGAATGTAAGTGAGACTAATGTCAGATAGTTTTCGGAAAGTTTTTAAAAAAATTTTGAGCCACAGCTCCAACTTTCTCAAAAACAGAGCTCACACTCACATTAAGACTGCTAGACCAGTGATTTCTTTTAGAACCTTTCCTCATTTTTAGACATTTTCTATTTTACGAGTCGGGTCGACTCTTTCTCTGAAGGGGGGGTAGTGTTACAAAGGGAGAAACCCTGTATATTCAACGCATTACGGTCTAGTAGTCTCAAACACACACTGTACACTTTCAAATGACTATTTTAACAAATGATATAAGTTGTTCTGTAAACACCTTTCAATTTTTATAAACAGTCTTGTTTCAGACATTAAACGAAACTGTCCCATTTTTCAATATATGCGATTTTCTTGATAATTATTTCTTGCATTTAGACTTGAATCTTCATTTCTCAACTCAGGGATCCTCATTGATTTGATTATAAAACTCACGAAAGCTAATTTCGTATCAATATCAACGTGCCTCCAAACAGTTTTCATTGATAGTATATTGTGTAACAAGGGATGAAACAAGGTGAATGCAGGCCAGGGTGAAGTTGTCTGCCCGAAGGCGAAGGCGAGGGCAGACATCACCCGTGCCTGCATTCATGTTTCATCCCGTGTCACACACTATGTTTTTCATGACATTTGCTCTGGAACTTCAACTGTCAATTTCAATAGTCTGAAATCTGCAACAGGGCAGTTATTTCTCTTTGCAATCCCAAGGGATTGTAATAGACCCATTTTGCAATCCCAAGGGATTGAAAAACACCAATTCACACCGCTGATTCATTGAATTCGCGATTTGACAACTTTTCACGGCATCATCCTGAAATCAGCCTCTTTCACCTGACAAAACTGGCAACGAAACTTGCAGTTTCAGAGCAGATGTCATGAAAACGATATTTTCTTAATACCTCTCCAATTCTTTCTCTTCAGTACTATCATTACTTCTTCAAATCTCCGTTACAGACGCGGAGGTTTGACAGTAGAGGATGTGATGTCATTCCGGATTCCGTTCAATTGTTGTTCTGATACGGTCCACAACTTGCAGAACATAAGGAACATAAGGTCCGCTTCGCGGCGGATGAATTACGGAAATCGGTAAAATGGCCAGTCCACACTCAGCTCTACTAGCCGTCATAGCCGAACATCAATGATATTGTCGGTGCGCGCGTGAGCCCGTTCTACGGTACGGTACCTAGGGCTGATTGTGGCTGGCCATAATGCTGGTGACACATACTTTTCGTGTCCCGTGTTCGGCCTCACCTACAGGCGCCACGATTGCTCACACATAGCTGTGATTGATCAGCACTGCGTGTGAGTGACTGTACACTGTTCACGATCTCCGTAGGTGAGCCGACGCGAAAAGTTTGTGCTCCAGGGCCCAGACTTAATCGGTGCCGGAATAAGAACCCACACGTACGTGTAAGTTCCGTTCGGCGTTTGGAATACGGATGGAGTGCGGATGAGGGTGGATACATTACGGGAATCGCGATAATCGGTGCCGGAATAAAAACGGACACGTACGTATAAGCTCCGTTCGGCGTGGAATACGGATGGAGTGCAGATAAAGACGGATGAATTGCGGGGATTGCGATAAGAGCTTGCCGTGCAAAGGCCAGATACGTACGTGTAGGTTCTGTTCGGCGTTCGGGATGCGGATGGAGTACGGATGAGGACGGATACATCACGGGGATTGCGATAATCGGTGCCGGAATGAAAACGGACACGTACGTATAAGTTCCGTTCGGCGTGGAATACGGATGAAGTGCAGATAAAGACAGATGAATCGCGGGGATCGCGATAAGAGCTTGCCGTACAAAGGCCAGATACGTACGTGTAGGTTCCGTTCGGCGTTCGGGATACGGATGGAGTACGGATGAGGACGGATACATCACGGGGAATGCGATAATCGGTGCCGGAATAAAAACGGACACGTACCTATAAGTTCCGTTCGGCTTCGAAATACGGATGGAGTACGGATCAGGGCGGATGCATTCCGGGAATCGCGATAATCGGTGCCAGAATAAAAACGGACACGTACGTATAAGTTCCGTTCGGCGTTTGGAATACGGATGGAGTGCAGATAAAGACGGATACATCGCGGGGATTGCGATAATCGGTGCCGGAATGAAAACGGACACGTACGTATAAGTTCCGTGGCATACGGTAAGAGTGCGGATACAAACAATTACACGACAGTGTGGTCATTTACTCATCCGGGTACAACCCCGGAAACACCCGTATGTAACCCACATAGACTTTTTTAGTTCGAATACGATGCAGACAAATGCACATATAAAGCGTAAAGAATCCTATCCGGAAATTGGAAAAACCGGATAGAATTCTATCGGAAATTTTATGTAGGGTTCAAGACAAAAGAAAATTACATAAAACGCAATTCGCAACTGCCAAGTATATGTCATAAAACTATTTGATAAATAACATTCTCGTTCGCACTATGTTCTGCATGTTTCAAGTGGTGATGGTAATAAATATGAGCATCGAAAATCTGGACACTTCTTGAAGTGGATATTCGTTATCGGGATAATTCCATATATTCAGATATCTAGAAAGTATTCCTATATTTTTTGGACGTTCTTCTAGGTTTTTCTAACATTGATAAACATCACAATGAGCATATAAGACATGAGGCGGCAAAAGTTGCAGTTGTTAAGACTAATGAACAAGTTCCGGACAATACAACTCAAATAAAACCTCGTATTGCGAATATTTTCACGATACCCCCCCCCCCCCCCCCCCCCCCCCAGAGGCTGGATCCTACTCAAGAAATCAGCAAACGAAAGAACCTAATACACCCATTTCACCACCGATCAGTAATTAAATCGATAGTAAAATATTATGTTGCTAGTAGTATATACAACAATAAGAGTAAATAATTAATGTTTTTCTGGCATGCTTCTGTACATGCAAATTTTGGTTTATGGTAAAACCTGACGATGAAAAAATATTTTTCATCATTCTAGCCTCAAAATCGCGACGAAGTTGCGATTTTGAGGCTTTCCTGATGAAAAATAATAATCGTTACTTGTACGTAAAGACTTTTTGACGAAACGAGTTACAGCACTCGCCTTCGGCTCGTGCCATAAACCTCTCGTTTTGTCAAAAAAGCCTTTCCATACTCATACTGAAATGTACTATTAATTTCAGATAACTTTGAAAATCTAAGCACGCGACAAATGTTGATCGCTCTCAATTCTAAATTGGACTCACTACTGAATATTGTGACTAATTCTGCTAAGCACGGTTCAGCGAGCAGTCACATGCAATGCTACGATTTACTACCAATCTTTCCCTTGAATGATGTGCATTCGTTGAAAAACTTTGATGTTTGCCTCAAGAAAAATGAAAAAGCTCGAGAACAATTTGTAAGACCCTTACCTTATAAAATATATCTCTTGTTGCACTTGATTACGAAGTATACTTACAATTATACAAACTTTCCACTCATGCAGGAAACTAAAATTCGACTGTTGGGTGGGAATAATGGAGAAGCCCATTTGAAAAATGTGCTGAAATTATGCATAACCAACGCACTAGCATATGACGTAACTTGGACTGGTCCTCAAAGTCGAGTACGGGAGAAAGGAAAATCGAGGGAAACACTGAGTTTAAAATCGACAAAATTTGCTGATATTATTCTCAGTAAGTATATTATGAGAACAGCTGTACACAATAAATGAAAGAGATAGTACTGCTACTACTGTATATATAACATATATATTAGGGTGCTTCATTTTTAGACAATATATCTTTTTTTCTATGTTATACTAGAAAATCTTATACTTTATAGAAAATAAAAAATATTGCCGCCTGGTAAAAGGTTTAAAGCCTAATAGCGGCTTAGCTCATTCAAAAATTCGATTTGCCACCTAAATAACACAGGAAACAATTTTTTTTTGGTTTAATTGAATTTTTCGTTGTTAAAAATTTTTTTTTCGAAAAAACCTTCTTATAGCTTTTGAAGAAAATTAAATTCTCTACAAAAATGTCTCTGTGGTCGAAGACCGTACAACCAGTAGTTTCGGAGTTATAGCGCGTATTGTTCATGTTTGACGCGCTATAACTCCGAAACTACTGGTTGTACGGTCTTCGAGCACAAAGACATTTTTGTAGAGAATTTAATTTCCTTCAAAAGCTATAAGAAGGTTTTTTCGAAAAAAAAAAAAAAATTTTAACAACGAAAAATTCAATTAAACCAAAAAAAAATTTTTTCCTGTGTTATAAATATTGCCTAAAAATGAAACACCCTAATATATATACCGTGAAGTTAAAAGGAAACCAAACGATGACCGCACTATAGTTCGACCAATCACACGCTCGCGTTGCGTACGTGAGCTTCTACTTGCTGCAAGTGACTGCCATCTCGATTCGCCCGGCGCCTGGCTCACACTATGGATGAGCGTGGCCTTGACGACAGACGCCGGGCGAATCGAGTTGGCAGTCACTGGCAGCGAGTAGAAGCTCACGTACGCAACGCGAGCGTGTGTTGGTCGAGCTATAGTGTGTTCATCGTTCGGTTTCCTTTCAACCTCACGGTATATCTATATGGCGATTATTCTTTGACGAATTACAGCAACAGTGGCTTGCGAACACCATAAAAGTACATTGAGTGACTTGGGGCACAGTTTCATGAACTGGTTGCAGCATGCAGGTGATCGTTTGCGATACATAGCAAATAAAAGTAATAAATAATTTGTAGTGCGATAGAAGAAACCTTCAACCCTTCTTACTCACCTGGGGTTAAATTGACCCGCAGAAACTACAGGGGACGTCTTTCGAAATTCATCATATTCAATAATTTGTTTGTATTTGATTTCTTACACAGCCACCTTCATTCCACATTCTATAACGTTCTAAGTGTGTTCCATATTTTTTTTTGCTCTGCAGGACTGGAGACTTCATTAAAAATCAGTCGGGTCAATTTGACCCAGTTTGAATACGAAGGGTTAAAAATGTATTATAGGTATATGTGTAAGATAATACATATCGATACCCACGTTCTAATATGTCGTAACCCACAAAACTTCAGAAATTGACTTTTTTTTTTAAATTAAATGATAATAATGTTGTGCAGCTTATGTTTAAGTTTTAGCGGTCAAATGGTTGATTCGCTATTTTTAAATTAATATTCCAATCCGTAAAGTCCTATCTTCTCAATAATAGTGAAGCCTTTTCATGGCCTCCTGAAAATTTTTCCAAATGTGGGTTACGACATATTAGAACGTGGGTATTGATATACATAATAAATGGTGAGGTGAGTCATTTCAAACCTGCCAAAATGTGAGCAGTCTAGTTGGTGAATTCACATCGACGATAAACACGATTGCCGGTGCAGTTCCTATTGCCATTTTTTACTACTATTTGATACTCACAGAGCCTGGGATATTATAACTGGGCTATGAGAGAAGCTCATTTGCTGGATGGGCTCCTCTCAATCTGGAGGTTTGAAACAACTCACCATATATGCATAGATGTATATTCCGTCCAAACTCAACTCACAGTATATATAATAAATATATATATACATAATCGACGGCACTTATTGAAAGAGCGTAACTCAGCAAGTGCACGAATGAAAGTCTCATCTCAGCAGCGCAAACGGAAAAATAGCATATATCTCAGCAAAGCAGGTAAGAAAAGCGCATGTCACAGGGCGTCACAGGGGACATACGCCTTTCTACCTGCTTTGCTGTGAGATACGCCTTATCGTTAGCGCTACTGAAATACGACTTTCGTTCTCGTACTGCTTAGTTACGCTCTCTTCTATAGGAGCCATATATATTTAGCTCGAATAAGTAAGATGACGGCATAAGAGTTAGTTTATATAAGAATCTTTCACTGACATTATGTATTTGATATATTATCATTATAGTAATACTTGGCAATTTTGCAACAATGCTACTGTGAAAGCTATTTTATCATATGTACCTATATATTATATCCAATGTTGACAACAAATATGTTATAAAGAAATAAATTTGCTTTACATACCTATATAATCACAGCTATTACACTAATAGTTCATACATTTAATTATTCCAAGTGAAAACTTGCAATAGGATTTCTTATGTTTATCAACGTTCTACGAATAGACACATTTGGAAAGACCAAATAAGTTTATTTGAGGCATTTTGATAAACCTAGGAAATACTATTGCAAAAATCCCTAAAAATATTTCCACAATATTAGGAACCTTAAAATACCCTCTTCAAGGCCTCGCGAAAACCTCTCAATGATTTCTTAAAATATTCTTGTGAACGACTTCTAAAAGAGGTCTCATTTTTGAGCTCTCGGACTATGTTCTAAAAGAACTCTCTCAGGGGCGTTTCTGAGCTTCTTAAGAGAGTCCGAAAAGATTGCATAAGAAGTATTTTAGACTTATTTAAGAGCACTTCTCGATACCTGAAGGAGAGCTCTATCAAGATTTCAGGAGCTCCTCAGGATGTCTTTAAGAAGACATTTGGTTGATTGGGTACATTATACAGCTTGATTTCACTGTAAAGTTATCAAATTATATTCAATGAAAGACTGTTAGTAATAGAATCAACAGAACATGATTTTGAGGTTATGAAACAGTCGCAGGGGCATACTCGCTGGTTTTCGTCGAGGTATACGAAAAATAACAATCCATAAATTGATATTGTAGATTTCAATATATAAATACTTAACTTTTGACACCAGAAAACACGATATAACGCGAAATTTACGTCACGATCAACGTCAATGATCGCCAGCGGGATTTTAGCGCACATTATACCGTAGGCACATGTAGGCATATGGGCAAATCTACCGCAACGTTAATATTACTGTGACACGGCATTTTATTCGATTATGAGTGATTTTCTGAAAAAGTTTCGATGAAAATCAATAAAAAATAACGTAACTCGATCATCCCAATGAGTTTTGAACCTTAATATGCCAATTTTTTTCTATTAGCGACTTATATGTGCATGAAATTGCCAGACTTGGTGTTGTGATAAACACAAAAACGGTATTTCAATCCATTGTCAAATCAATGCCGTTCAACCAAATAACTTAGACCAAGCATCATTCGATAGGTATCTGTGCACTGCTGCGCTGTATAAATGCTCAAGAATGTGCCTATCATAAAAAAAAAGTTACACTCGTTTAAAAAGTAGTGATTACTTTTTTTGAAAATCTGAGCTGCTGCCAGTTTTTGTCACTTAGCATTCACGTCGTGCCTCGAAATTCAAATCTATTCTTTCAACCGTGTTCTAGGATTGCTAATGAACAAATCCTGATGCTTCGGGTCCTTGTGCTCTCAAAGACAGCAGAGAAAATTCAATTTCAATATGCGAAGTTCGATGCGTAACTCGCGAAGCCAGTTGGCATTTTTGCTCTGCACAAACGTAATCAGCATCCAATCTGCTGAAAAGAGATTGTGATCGGTAGCAATAAATAATAACTTCACTACCAAAATTCGGCAATCATGAGCATTGGATAAATATCATACAAATAATAATTTTTTGAAGAATCATTATTTTAAACGATCATTTATGGACGATATTTGTTTGTTTTTTCGCCAATTACGTTTGATACAATAACCTACAATTATTATGTATAATGAGTGAAAGCTTCGATGTCATTAATTATTCATAATTGAATTAATTTTGCTAAATTTCCTCGGACACTTTGAGTAGACTGGGTATGTATTGAGATGTCACCATACAAACATTTATTTCATCTATAGCATCAAGGCAATAATAGCTACATTTATATAATAAATAGATAAATACCATTCAAGAATGTCCATCGAAAGAAAGCAAGAATTATTTCAGAAGAGGGAGAAAGTTAGAATTGCCCGAGAAAAGAAAGCAAGAAAGCACAAAAACGATATTTAACGTACAAGGAAGCTTCATCAGCGGATTGCTGAAACAGCTCCGAGACTCCTTCCCAATCCACGTCTCGAAGGCCCATCTGAAAATCCTATTGCTTCAGTATCACCGGCTTGTAGACAATCGGAAAGATTAAAACTAGCTGAAAAATTGAGTATTTCTAGGAAAGTTGAAAATAAGAAAAGGAGAATGGTACGAAGTCACGATGACGAGGAAATGAGCTGTAATCGTTTGGCCTCAGACTTTGGAGACCTCTCCGAAACCGGAAAAAGATTGACTACTCATTATCGGGAACAAGATGAAATACAATTAGAAGAAAATGAAAGCAGCTCCTCCAATGGTATGCTTCATTATTTTTCCACACGGCGTGCGCAAAGTTCGATTTTGCGCACGCTTCGCGTGCATAAAATTCAACTTAACGCGCGCTGTGTTGAAAAATGAAGTTCGATACACGTGCGAAAGATGATTCTCGACTCGTGTGATTGTCACCCTCGCTTCGCTCGGGCGAAAAACTTCACACTCATCGGAGACTCAACACTTTCGCACTAGTATCGAAAAGTACTATTATGGCTCTAAAATGAAAGTGAAAAATCACTAAATTTGTAACGTTCGGGCTAGACCGGGTGGAGAGTGGGGCTAGGAACCCGGTGTAACCGCAAACGGGTCTGGGGGTATCGTCCCCCTCCGCCGGATGCTTAGGTTCCACCGGTGGATGGAGGTGCAAGAAATAACTCGCCAAACACTAGGGGTTAAAGATATAACAGAATATATTTATTTACTTAAAGTAAGTCCAGGTACGTGGTCTACGTGGTTGGTACGGAAGGTACCGATTGTAAGCTGGAAACAGATAATGCAGGAAACAAATATACCACAAGTAATTACCGTATACCTTAATATAGCTAGTCTTATTGAATTAACTAGGGTGATCACCTAAAGAGTTACCTTAGTGGTATTAACTACTTAGAAATCTATATCATATTGTTGGATGGCTGGGTTGAACAGTGGGTTTAATAAGTCAGATAAATAGGTAATTTATATTAGAACTTTATTAAATTGAATACAACACATCTGAGTCTCATGTCGTCAAGATAAACAGAAACAAGAAAACGATCGGGTTAAAAACAAACAGGCTCTTCTTTTAAATAGTAGAGCTAAATAAGAATCTATAACATAGCAGGCGTACTCCAAGTCTAACACTCCCTCCCGACTGCGTATGAGTTATCTCAGTTATCTCTTTGCAACTGATCCTTTCATCGTTTTCTTCTGTTCATTTACTTCCTAGATTAACAAGAAATAAATCAATTAAATATTTACATTCATTATTTTGTCAACTTGACGTTTGTGTAATTCAAATGTCAGTGGTTTTGTAAACACATCCGCCAACTGATCTCTCGATCTGATCCAGTTTACTTTTATTAAGTTTCTTTTAACACACTCTTTTATATGGTGTGCTTTAACTTCTATTATATGCCTTAATTTGTTTCCCCCGTTAGTTTCTGCACTAATTGTCGCAGCTCTGTTGTCACACCATAAAATCATTGGTAGTGGAGGTTCAATTAAGATAAGTTTCAATGAATTATAAATTGAAAGCATTTCTTGGCTTGCTTCGCTCATCGCGACATATTCAGCCTGGCATGTCGATAAAGCCACGTAGGATTGCTTATGAGTTCGCCAAATAATCGCATCTCCAAACAACTTGATTACATACCCACAGGTAGTCAAAGAGTTTTTACAGTCTGCAAAACTAGCATCCGAATAACTATGGATCTCGTCTGTCTCACCTAAATATCTAAGACCTAAACATGTCGTGCCCTTCAAGTACCTGAGTACTCTTCTCACCATTTGCCAGTCTTCATCAGTAGGATTTATCTGATGTCTACTTAAGACGTTTACTGTATATGATATATCCGGTCTAGTTGTACCTGCCAAATACAAAAGACTACCCACCACTTCTCTGTATGGACAATTCATTGCCACCTCTGTTTCACTCAATAACTCACCATTGATTTCTGACTCTCTTAGTTTTCTCTCGTGATTAGATGCCTGTGTTGTAAGCATTGGAGTTCTTTGTGGATGAGAATTTCCAAATCCATATTTGTTCAGGATTTTATTGGTATATTTCTCTTGACTAAGTCTGATTATCTTGTTCGCTCTATCGCGTCTGATTGAAATATTCAAAAATTCTTTTGGCTCGCCTATGATCGTCATTTCAAACTCAATACTCAATTTTGATTTGACTTCCTCTAATTTCAAACTATCATTACTAGCCAGAATTATGTCATCCACATAAAGCAACAGAATTAGAAGTTTTTCTCCGTCTCTCCATGTAAACAAACATGGTTCCAAATCTGAGTTTACTAATCCTATACTCAATGCTACTTCCGTGAATTTAACGTTCCAACGTTTTGGACTTATTCGCAGTGCCGGCCTTTGGGGGGGGCGAGGTCGGGCGCCGCCCGAGGGCGCCGAGTGAGTTGGGGCGCCAGACGCCCCAGCTTTTATTCTATATTATGGTTAGGGGCCATCCATAAAAGAGGTCAGCAAATTTTTATGACTTTTTGAACCACTTCCTCTTACAAAACGTCCGATGGTCACGATTAAAGACCCCCCCTTATTTTTCCAAAATTAGAATAAACGTCAAAAAATCAGTAGAAAAATTACCAATTCAATTATTGAAGCATGGATTTTTTCAAAATTCCGAAGAAGGGATTCTTGCGATGGACGTCACATTCAGCCATACCCCCCCCCCCCCCCCTCCCCCCCTATAAGCATGGACGTCCTTTATGGATGCCCCATTATAAGAATCGTTTAATAGAATTTACATATTTCAGCGATTCAAAGCATTGCGCCCGAATGGTGACTAGGCGAAGCCACTTTTGGTCTCATAACATTCCCAATGTATGGATTGCTATGCGAATTTTATCAACAATTTCTGTTACAGTAGCGAGTGGGGAACGAAGTTTTTTTTAAACTAAAGTTAATCAAGACCTATCTGAGTAAGGTGGCCCTTGTTTGGGGAACGGTCGAATTTTGTCCGCGACGCCCCCTAGATCGGTTTGAAATTAATTCAAAAAAATCTGGGAAAAACTTGCGCTTTCTAGATCAAGAGGAAAGCGTGCCGGTAAGCCCAACTTTTGCCGGTACTTTTTCCGTTCGAATAACATGGGATTTTTCACCAACTGAATACATTTTTTTTTACAAGCGTGTCCCTCATTGGAAAAAGCTGTCATTCCGTCACTTGATAGCATCATGGTGTGTCAATTAGTGCAAATTTTGTAGGTCACCTCGAATCATGTTTTACTTATGAGTCACTGCAGTAGACAAGACGACGATTTCGAAAAATTACAACTTTGTCTATCCGAAAAGGCTCGTATCATTTTTTACTTATGATTTCCTATAGTCTGTAAAAGATTTGGACCAACTTACACACTATGATACTATGAAGTGACGGAATGACAGATTTTTTCAATGAACGACAGGCTTGTGAAAAAAAATGTATTCAGTTGGTGAAAAATCCCATGTTATTCAAACGGAAAGAAGTACGAACTTACCGGCACGCTTTCCCGTTACGCTAGAGAGCCCAAGTTTCACCCAGATTTTTTTCAATTCATTTTGAACCGAGCTAGAGGCGTCGCGGCAAAATTCCACTGACCCCCAAATAAGAGCCACCCTACTATCTCAGGTCTACCATGTTGCAAGACAGACTATCCAGTTTAGAAAGGCTATCGATCGAAAACGATATCGTTGAGAATCTGGATTTTTCAGCTCTAATCAAAGATTTCGCAAGAAAAAAAAGAGTCGAAGAAGTTAACTTCGAATGTCAAATAATTGAACTTGGTTGAAAATTTTTTTTTTTTGCCTTTTTCAAATAAATTTGCATTTTTTTGTACCTGAGAATTATATAGATTTCTCTATGAACATCTTCGATCTGTTTTTTTTTTTCGTTAGACTAAAAATCAATAGATTATTTACATTTCCTCATTTTAGAAGGGGCGCTCCGAAAAATACTGCCCGAGGGCGCGAAGGAGGCTAAGGCCGGCACTGCTTATTCGAAGTCCGTAGAGAGCTTTTTGTAGTTTACAGACTTTTCCTACTCTTTCATTCTCCATATGAGATGTACCTTCTGGAATCTCCATATATATCTCCTCATCCATCTCACCGTTGAGGAATGCAGTCTTCACATCTAACTGAATTACATCTAAATCAAACTTATTAATTATGGCAAATACCACCCTCACCAGATTTAAACGTGATACTGGAGCATATGTCTCTCTCAATTCATACACATTCCTATCTTTGAAACCGCGAATAACTAACCTCGCCTTGAATCTTTCCTTACCATTTGGTTCCGGTTTTCGTTTAAAAACCCATTTCGAGTCAATAATATTAGCTTTCTGTCCATTATTCATCTTTATTGGTCTATCTACTAATATCCACACCTTATTTTTATCCATAGACTTCAATTCCTCATTAACTGCCTTTTGCCAGTTTTCTGTATCCTTACTACTCATTGCCTCTTTGTAATTTGATGGATCAGAGTTAATACTAGATAAAAGTGCATGATAAACCTCGTCATTTGACTTATCTATACTTAGATCATCTTTATCTTGTGTCATGCATGTGAAGAAAGCATTTGACATCAAATTTTCATCAAGCGTTGATGTGTTAGATTTTGTATCTCTCACCTTTTCAATTTCTATCTCAATTGTTTCATTAGTTTTCGATTTTAAGCTTTCCTTTCTAGATCTACCCCTCTTTCTTTTATTCTCTCCCTCCGGTTTTAATGATTTCTCTGACTCACCCTCATTCTTATTGAAATCAACAAACCACTTATCCTTATCTACCTCTTCTTGTTCTACTGGAAAATCCTTAATATCATTCTTATTGTATTTGTCCCCGTAGACCAATTTTTCATTGAATCTAGCATTTCTACTCTCATAGTACTTTCCTTCTTCAGGTTTGAGAAATTGATATCCCGTTGGTGTATAGCCGATATGTATTACTCTCACGCCTTCTGCTCTGAATTTCGGACCTGTCTTTCTTTGTACCTTAATATATGCTACACACCCGAATCTCTTAATCTGATTTATATTGAAGTTATTTTTAGAAGTAAATTCCTCCAGTGGAGGTTTCATCTGATTCGATTTATGTGGTGTGTGATTATACGCGTACACTCCTGCAGACAGAGCCAGATCCCACAAACTCTCTGGTAATTTCGCATCAAACATATACGATCTCACCTTTTTCTGGATTGTCTGATTAAAACGCTCGGAAACACCGTTGTGTTCAGGAGTGTCAGGACATGCTAACTGTAATTCTGCACCTAATTTGTTCAATACTTCTATAGTATGTCCGCCCGTAAATTCTGTTCCTTGATCAGAACGCAAATAGCACACCTTCGCGTCGTAACCTAATAAATTTCTTGCACTTCTTACAAACATTTCTAGACAGTGACCCGTTTCGCTTTTCGTTTTCATTGGATATGCCATTGCAAAACGTGATTTGTCATCAATGAACACGGAGATAAACCTATATCTTTTAGGATATGAAATCGGAGAAATCGGACCCATCACATCAGAATGGATGATTTGCAATGGAGCTGTTGCTCTGCTTCGCACAGTAGGAAATGATAATTTATTAAATTTTGATGCCAAACACACTTCGCAATCCAAGATGGATTCATCAAAGACCACATCGTTCAACTCTTTATTGTCAGTGTATTTCGATTGTAATGCTTTAAGATACGCGACTGATGCATGCCCGAATCTCACATGCCATAACATGGCTTTGTTATTCTTAATAAACGTTTTATTCTCTCTAGCAAACGGACTAATTTCCTCCATTGGTTCATCAAACGGTAGTTCATCAATATTATGAAATTTGCGATCCCAGATTGTATAGTCAAAATTTGATTGTTCATACGAAATCTTCCCGTCATCAATTCTCACCTCACTATTTACAATTTTATCTAAATTAGTTTTACTTGGAGCGCCGATTTTTAATTCTTCAACGCTATCAATTTGAGAACCTATATTTTCGGCAATTGAATCTTTCAATTGTTTGGCAGTTACACTTCTTGTGAAATACTTTCTCAGTTCAGTCTCGTTTTCCGCTAAATTTGCAATTACTCGTCTTTCCGTACTTTTATGTACTTCCTCACCGATAGAATTAAACTTATTTATTTCTAAATCTATTATCCAATATGGTTGCTTATACACGCCTGAAATAAAAGATTCATTTGACACTGGATCAAAAATATCAATTTGTTTGTTGTCTAAATAAATTGCTAGACCCATCTCTGCAAACTTTCTCAAAGATAATAAATTCGCCTTAAGGGCCTCAGCAAGAATCACAGTATCAATTTCAAATTTTTTACCACTAGCCAATTCAATCTCAATTTTTCCGACTCCCTCCGTTCTTAAGTCAGCTAACTTATTTTTATTTGCACATTTAATCACACCTGTATTTTTCTCATCTAAAGTTTTAAAAATAATCTTAGAATTAGTTAAATGCTCTGTTGCTCCTGAATCTGCTAAGAATTCAGTGATATATCTATCTCGGTTTGCATTTAATGTATCAACACACATCGATTCAATGTTTAATAAGTCGTTATCAATTTCCATGAGATATTTTTTGTTATCTAACAACTCATCATCAATCTGCTTACCTTTGTCGTTGTTATTCTCCTCAGTGAACTTATTGGAGAATTGTTTGTTGGACTTCGAGTTAGTCCAAGCCTTGGACCTTTGAAAATTGTTGTTCCCTCTGCTTCTATGACTATCAAATCTTCCTCTTCCTCTTTTCACAGCAGTCGCACCATACGCACCTTCATCATTTGCCTTTCTTTTCTGTGTTTCGCCAAAACCACCACGAGCAGATCCACGATGATAATTACCACGTTGATTATAGTTTTTGTAATTACCTCTCGAGAAACCGCCAGATCTCGCCCTTGGTTCTTTACAGTCTTTGGCCTCATTACCACAGAATTTATTGCAATTGTAGCAAACTTTCCCTTTTCCTTTATTTGGACATTTTGACCCAAAATGACCACTGCCTCCACAACCATAGCACCTGATATCAGCTAAGTTCGCAGTTCTCACCTCACTACTCTCTCCACTTGCCTGTTTTCTAATTGCTTCTTCCTGCATAACTACAAGTTTCAATTTTTCATAGGTAATACTACTCTTACCTTCTAACTTAGCCATGCAATTAATTGTTTGTACTGTTGGTACTGATATCATTACAGCATTGTAAAACGCATCTCGTTTCTCATCTTCAGATAAGGGAGTTGCATCAGGGGCATTCTCATAGGTTCTAATTGCTTCTTCAAATTTCTCACAAAATTCTACTGCGCTCATTTTTCCTTTAATATATTCCATGTTAGAAATTTCTTTTCTCACCGTGAATGACGTAACATTAACTTCGCATCTCTTAATTTCTTTCAATCTTTTAAGTATTTGTACTGGATCCGATAATTGCACTACCTTGGAATGATAATTTCTGTCTATGTGATTTATGAGAATGTCACGTACTTTAAATTTTTGTTCTTCAAGAGTTCTCTCATCAGCATTGGACTCTATCTTTTCATCAATAATGTGTAAAAGTTTATTTGACCTGAGTTCTGACTGAAAGTAATCATAAAAATATTCATACTTCATTTTGTTATCTAATTTGTACTCTCTTTTCACACCAGTTCCTTTATTGAAAATCTCAAGTTTTAGAGTCTCAGCCACATCTTTAGCTGTGCTAGTACTCTGGCTTTCACTCCTCTTTTTCGTCTCTACTTGTCTAAATTCCTCTATCTGATTTTTAATTATATTTGAAATTCTGTTTTCCAAATTCTCATCAGAGTTTAACTCGCTATTATCAATGTTTCCTTCAATCAGTCCTCTTTCCTCGTTTACACCAAAACTAATGATCTCACCGATACTCTGGAGCTTTGCTATTGCATTCTCCAATTGAGCTATTTGACTGTTATATGTCTGTTGCATTTGTTGCCTATCGCTTTTAAACTGTTTCATATCATCTTTGACTTCTTTCATTGCCATTACTAAATATTCAGCAGTGTTTTTGGTTACATCACTCATTGTTTTCAATAAGTCTATGGATGCATCAGATCTTTCACGTAATTTACCCATTTCTTCTTCGACTGTAGATTTATATTTTGAAATGGGTCTGATAAGTTTGAGATTAATATTTGTTGGCACATCACTTGTAACTACAGGTTTGTTTTTACCTGATTTAAACGCTTCAGCTATTGCATCGCTACTTTTCTCATCTTCTTTGGCCAACTCATCGTTCTTACTCATCCTCTCATCTTTCTCATCATTGTTACTCATCTCCTTCTCACCTGTGCGTTTCTCGTCTTTCTCATCATTCTCACTCCTTTCTTCCTCATGCGCAATAGCTAAGCTTTGCTCTGGTTTGGCTCTTGGCATAATCGAGGGTTCGCCGCTAAGAAGTTTCGTTTCACTCCAATTTACCAGTCGTTCCCATTGTTCATCGGACATCATTCTCTTTCCTGTATAAACAAATAACATTGCTTACCTTATTTCATTCATTATGCCAAGACCTGTGTCCTAAGACCGGTTGACCGAACAACAAGTATGGCCGATCCTAGGACGAACAGACACATTTGAAATATGAACACAATATTTCTCCTATGCCCATCCCAGTCAATCAGCTTCTGTGATACCGAACACAAGCATACTTCTGCTGATCTACTCTTCAGAGCTTACACAATTGCAATTATGATTTTCTTTATAACTAGTATTTGAATAATTGACTTGATCAAGAATTTAGTGCCTAATTCAATTTGTGATATATGCTAGCCTATAAACACAAATGCACTTTTCTTTGTTTCTTTGAAACTCTCTTTTTTTTATTGACTCACGAATTCTCGTCAACTCACCCGTTTTATAACCATCGCCTTTTTCTGGAATAACCAGTAGATTATCTCCTTCTAGAACCAGAGACACAGTCTGTCCCTTGTGGAGATTATCCAAGTTGAAATCTTCTATCAATAAGTTCCACACATCCAGCAAGTCGTCACCTGCTGTAATTAATTGTGGTTAAAGAAATCTAGATTTTATTGAGACATAAAATACGATGCACGGGCCCGAGAATCAGCAGGAAAGGTTCTTTTTCACACATAATCATTTTCATATTTTAATTTCACACCCCTGCTCGAGCATTTGTATGTATATGGCTGCAGCCAGACCCCTTCCCGCCATCTCGCCCGCGCTGCACACGCCCAATGTTCTTTTATTATCAAACTCATCCAAGCCGAGCAGAATATCATGGAATTGCATCGGTCAAAATCAAATACGCTTGATGTACATCTGCGATTTTTTTTTTAAAACTACTTTCTTTTGTTCTAAACTCATCTTTGCTCGTGCAACGGCTCGGTCGTTTTACTCGTTTTACTATTATCCGTCATCTTGTTATTTATATAACACCCACGTTCTTCCTGCCAAATTACTATACAACGACACGAGACTATTATTTATTATAACATTTTTACTTACTCATCGTTTTCTCTTCTTTATTAGCATTTTCTGTTTTATTTTTTTCCAGGCTTGCCATTTTTCCACCTCACCCCTTTGTCTTTCGTTAAACACAGCAAACGACTCCGCCGGCTGACACGTATTTTTCTTTTCACTTCATTTAAAATATTTAATAAAGTTTAATTTTAAATAAGCCATTTCGCGCAGTGAAGCGTGGGCCCATAACCTGTTGGATGGCTGGGTTGAACAGTGGGTTTAATAAGTCAGATAAATAGGTAATTTATATTAGAACTTTATTAAATTGAATACAACACATCTGAGTCTCATGTCGTCAAGATAAACAGAAACAAGAAAACGATCGGGTTAAAAACAAACAGGCTCTTCTTTTAAATAGTAGAGCTAAATAAGAATCTATAACATAGCAGGCGTACTCCAAGTCTAACACATATATGGGGCATTCCAGCTCAACTCGACCAAGCTCTGGACCTCATGGCTTCCGATTTTTTTAATTTTTTTTCTATATGTAATGCTAGTCGAACTAGCGCTTCTCTATTTTTTTTAAATTTTTCCTGATAAAGCTGTCGCGGTTGTGAATTTCTTAAGTTCTGCTTTTTTTAGATTCTTTGTTTTTTCGAAAGGTTGTATCTCCAAAACCCAACATCGTATCGAAAACTATCATATGACAAAATTCACGCATTTAGAGGTGAACTTTGTAGACAAATTTATTACGGAATTTTAGCCCCACTATAACGGCACAAAAATCCACCTTGAAAGTGAAAAATCTGTCTAACAGACCTTTGGACCCAATTGATTTTTCTGAAAAAAAATACACAAAATTCCTCAGCAAAATACGAAAATTTTAAGACCTTGCGAAACTTGGGCCGGCTTTTCGTTCAGGAGTTATGAATTATTCAATGTCTCGGAGGTTGGCAGTAAGTGGTATATCTGTAGCATTGATTTTCGCAATACCGATCACACTAGCCTAGTCGACGTTGTTTGATATATATCGTCCAAGCTCAATGAAAAGACCGGCAAGAACCTTAATATTCCATGTATAGTAAAATAATGAACAGAACCGAATTTTATTTTTATAAGGGTGTACATATTCTCCAGTACAGTAATGTTCTTTGATGCTTTCCCAGTGGCTAACTATTTTTTTCTGACTTTTTCGGATACAATAAAACGAAATAATAATATATTATTCTTATAAGAGGTTATAATTATTATTATCATAATTTTTGCCATGGGCACATGAAATACGACTAGAATGGAGTCTCGTTTCCGAAAAGGTCAGAAAAAAGTTCACCACTGGGAAAGCATTAATGAACATTACTTTACAAAATATTCCATGGTACAGCTTTAACTTTACGAAGTGCATGGTATCAATACTTGAAAATTACTGACTGTATACTTTCTACCAGAACGCACCAGAACTTCATTAACAGGGGTTGGATATTTTCACGAAGAAAAAGATGAGAAATTCATACAGTTCACTTTGCAACGGATTGTGACGACGTGTCTAGTTTCTGGTTTTTATGAAACTGAATCTCTCATATTCCTTTGCATTTGAATATTGCTTCGTCGTTATAAAGCTGTCATTTCCAGGAATGAAAGCGTGTAGTGCTCGCGTGTGCGGAACGGACTTGACCAAATCAAATCGCTCCTGCAAAATAATCTTAGTTTGCTCGTAATCGCTCACGTCACTAAATTCTACCGATATTGCCGGAATATTTCCTGGTTCATTAGCCCATCTGAACAATTCTTCAGGTGTAGTTATCTGATTGTCGTGCGAACGCTGTAGACTAGCCCTGCCTGCCATTCTCTTCAGGGTACCCCCTATACCGTCACACGGTCCCTTGCCGTGCGCTGTAGCAAAAAAATGCAACTCTGCAGGCACACCAAAATCGTTTTCATGATGGTAGATGTTGGCAAAGTTTTTGTAGTTTTTAAATTGTTGCGGCGCACCGTCGGTGATATAAAATATCTTGTGGGCATTGCAAATTTCTGTTTTTATGAAATCATTTATAATGCACGTGAATACATGCACAGCAATTGCGTCGTGATGCATGGAATTTGAAATTATAACAAGACTTTTGTGATTGAGTATGTCTTCGCGTTTATAGTAAATCACAACAGTAAAAATTGTAGCCTGGGTGTTATTCCAATGATACCCAGGAGCTGCGTTTTGAACCACAAACGCATAGTTTTCAGCAAAATCTAATTGTACAATACAATCGTCAGCTCGTAAATCAGCCTTCAAGTTTTTCATAAAAAGAGCTTGCTGCTTTGCAATGAACGAATGGTGGAGAAGCACTTTCGCACTTTCACAAAATTTGGTCGCGAAATCTCCCAGTGATTGATTCTGAACAGCTTCAAGACTTGTCCGGGGCTTGGAAATCCACTGTTTATAAGTTACACTGGTCGCACTGCTAGCATCGAGGATTTGAACCAATAGGTCATGCAGGATTGTCGTTCCAGGACAATTGCGGCATTCACCCAAGTAACATTGTGGTTGGGCGTCGTCACATACCAAGAGTGATAGTACATCCTCATATCCGTTCAGAGGGGATTCCGTATCTTTGGTCAGCACATGGAGATTAGCTCCTATACGTGCATGTAGATAAAAAACAAACAATCAGTACAATACAAAAACAACACCGAGCTTTGCAAATTTGCTCAAATAAAGTGTGTCTCACTGTTGTACATTTTTCATTTCTATCCCAATACGCAATATAATACGTAGAAAACTAAGTCAGGGATTATCTGATCTGAAACACAATTACCTAGCATCATGAGTTTCATATTTTGATGTACGGAGCACACGCAAACAGTATGCGCCCCACTAGCATCTACCGATACGCAATGCTTAGGTCGCAAAGACGCAAACGTAGAAAATCCAACCCTGATAGTAGGGTTTTTATCTTGAAAGTAGCGGTATAATTCTTTCAAATTGCATGAAATAAGTCGCTTCTGCTTGTGCATTCTGCGCCCCTCTTCATTTTTTACCGAAACGTATTCCTTCTTGCCGGCCGTGGCGGCACTTGACTCATCATCCTCATAAAAGTCAAGAATTTTTGTTTTAACTACGTCGGATAATGGTTTACCTATGCGGGTTGCCAATATAAATGAATGATAATATAATTGATATTTTTTTCCAATTTGACTACGATAGAGTTTTATGCAACAGTTCTGCCTGCATAAAATGTAGTTCAAGTGGATGAAAATTTTTGATATACATGTTCAGTATGGCATTGAGAACTTCTTACCAAGTCTAACAGGAGGTGTGGAAAGAATCCCTTTATCTGCCGCAAGTCTTTTTGCTACTTTGGCCATATGCTCAGTGATTTTCATCTCCTGAACTGTCTTAGCTATAGTCCACGTTCTTGGCAACAGCGTCAATAATTATATTTTCGTTTTGTAACGTGTACCTGGTGCATTAAATTTTTCTTTTAATTGCTGGATCATTTTAGTAAAGTCGTCAGCATTCTGTTGCACAGATTGATCAGAAATTCTAGGTAGGCCTAATGAGTCTCTCAATGTATCAGATACAGTTTTCACTTTTCTCTCGATCCATTTATTGTTTGAGAGTCGCTTCCCTGGAATGGGTGACTCTCCTAGCAATTGCAGTGCATGATTTAATACCGGCAGTACTGTATGAGTACTCAAATCACAGTCTTGACTATTTGGTTCCGGCTCAAGATTTTCAACGTCCGAATGGATTTCTTCCGTGACTATAAAGTATAGAAATGTCTTTCTTGAGTTTCGATTTTGCTAGTCTGAAATATCGTCTGGAAAAAATGGGTAAAAATGACTTACCGGTTCTAGAAACGTTTGGTGTATTATTTAATCGTATTCGACAGGATTTACACAGTCGGTGTTCTGTAGTCAGAACGTTCATCTTTTTTATCAGAGTTTTTGACGGTTTTCGGATTCCTCTTGCAGATTTATGTCCTTTTAATTGAAAAGGATTACCGCAACGATCACGAAAGCAGTGTGGCGTCATTGTTCACGATATCGTAAAGTTACAATAAAAACAATGGTCGGTTACCGTTGCTATGGTACGCAATTGTTTTTTCTTAACATATGCGTCGAAAAAAAAAAATAAAAAAAAATAATCATAATTTTGAAAATCATTTATCCTGAAGTTCGGTATTATTCGGTATTTTTCGGTATTGCGAAAATCAATGCTAGAGATATACCACTTACTGCCAACCTCCAAGACATTAAATAATTCATAACTCCTGAACGAAAAGCCGGCCCAAGTTTCGCAAGGTCTTAAAATTTTCGTATTTTGCTGAGGAATTTTGTGTATTTTTTTCAGAAAAATCAATTGGGTCCAAAGGTCTGTTAGACAGATTTTTCACTTTCAAGGTGGATTTTTGTGCCGTTATAGTGGGGCTAAAATTCCGTAATAAATTTGTCTACAAAGTTCACCTCTAAATGTGTGAATTTTGTCATATGATAGTTTTCGATACGATGTTGGGTTTGGGAGATACAACCTTTCGAAAAAACAAAGAATCTAAAAAAAGCAGAACTTAAGAAATTCACAACCGCACCAGCTTTATCAGGAAAAATTTGAAAAAAAATAGAGAAGCGCTAGTTTGACTAGCATTACATATAGAAAAAAAATCAAAAAAATCGGAAGCCATGAGGTCCAGAGCTTGGTCGAGTTGAGCTGGAATGCCCCATATATATATATATATATATATATATATATATATAGACATACGCATATGCAGGTATGCATATATCTATATATGTTTTACTAGAGAGCCCCTTTATACTCGAGGCCGGACGGGCAGTACTGGGGAGTAGAAAACCCCTCTGATATAGTCAAAACCAACCCCCCGTGGAAGACTGTGGGAGTTGGGTTGCGGATTGTGCCGTCCGCGGCTACGTGGTAACTACTACTCCTACCAAGCGCAAAGTATGCCTGGTAGGGTTTTACGGCAAATGCTGTCCGTTAGCTAAGTATGTCTTCTAAAACATTAATCCCCTTTCGGCATACTAGAATCTATAAAGTGATTCGCTTCGGCTCTGGAGGCCGGCTAAGAAGTATAAAGTCATGCTAGGTCCTAAACTAATTACGGTTGTCTCTAAATTGTAAAACGTGAAGTTATGAATTTACATGAAACCTAGTGCGGTACGGAATTGAGCATACACTGAGAAAACTGTATTTTTCCACTGACAATATTTATTGTTCTGAGAACAAAACTTGGTATTGCTCTACTAACAATACATTGTATTTTGCTCAGAACTATACGTACGGCGATGCAGCGTACTATTCTCATAGCCGGTATTTTGCTGAGAACAAAACGTATTTTGACTACAACTAAACTCGCTCGGTAATACTTGGTATTTTGATAGGAAAAATACTTTTTTCTCAGTGTAGGTGATGCCTGGTACTCGGAAACGCGAACGCGCCTAGCGGTCCGGGGTCTTATCCCGCGGTCCGTACGTCTTTGCAGACGGAGATCTGCTCGGTTGTTGGCTGAGCGAGATCTGCCTAAGCCTGGTCAAGCGTGTGCTTATATCCGGCGCTCGTGATGATCCTATCGTGGGAGTGCGTAGCCGCCTGGTGGCTAGACCAGCGATTAGCGTAGTTCCGTAATTGGTTGCGGCGCTAGTGGCGACCGTAAGGTGCTGCGACAACTTGTAGCGAGGCAATACTGATCTAATTATTCTCAATATGGCTGACATGTCAAAACAAATATGAGAGGTGATAGTGAGGAGTATCGTATCGTTACAAATTCGCTTTCTCAAAGCGGAAAGTTAAAAATATGAGTTCTAATACTTCGAATTATTACCGCGTTTTAGTATGCACGAGCTTTAAAAGGACTGTCGAGGATAGAAAAGAATCAAGTTCAACAAGAAAAATCGAGACATTGAGAGCAAGAGAACAGAGGCTGCGACGCACAATAAAGAAGCAAGCAAGAATTATTGAATTGCAAAAGAAGGCAATTCATAAATGGCAAATGAAATATTACAGAGCAACGAATAAAAATGAGTTTCCCTCATTGAAGAGAGTAAAAGAAATTGAGAAGAAAAGTAAGCCCGAGATTCGGGAACATCTATTAGTGGGTGAGGTCCTGAAAGAGCAACTCCGCGAGCGGAAAGTTGAATCAAAAACTAAAACCGAAAAATCAATTTTATGCCAAATTTTTGCGGGGAAAATAACTAAAAAGTACAAGCTAATGACAAAATTGTCTCCGTTGATTAGTACACATATGCAACGAAGACATTCATCCTCAAGATCATTGATTTTCCAAAGACAACGAAATAAAATACTTGCTTCCAGTATCAGATTCAGAGAAAATATTCAAAAGTTTCTGGAAAAAGATGAGTATTCAGCTGTTGCTCCAGGAATCAAAGACTATATAAAAAAGAACTCCGTATACTACAGAAAAAGATACTTGCTTGATACACTCGATAATCTGTACAAAAAATATCAGGTGGAAGAGCCAGTGAAAGTTAGTCGAGCATTATTTTACCGATTGAAGCCATTTTGGATTGTCTGTAAAAAAGAATCAGAACGTGATACGTGCTCGTGCAAAACACATGCAAATTTTGACTTTATGATCAAAAAATTATTTTCTCTTAAAATCTTACCTTCTGGAAATAGTAAAGAATTTATTGACAGCTTGGTTTTTGATCCTTCTAAGCGAGAATGCATGTACAGGGTATGTAAAGATAGTGGGGATAGGTCAGTTATTGTTGCTAATAATTCTGAAGTAATTAATTGTTACCAATGGATAACTGAAAGTATAGATCGTCCAGGAGCGAAAGGGTTGATGTATCACGTTAAAGTTACTACGAAAAAAATGAATATCTATAGTCTGAATGATTTCGTTAAAGAGGTAAATTCAAGAATTCCGAGTTACCTCAAACATGTTCATGATACTTTTCATCAATACCAAATACTGACCCATTTGCGTAAAAACTTGAAAACAAATGAGGTGATGGTCATTATGGATTTTTCTGAAAATTATCAGTGCAAATACTCTTCGGAAATACAAAGCATCCATTTCGGTGCTTCCAAAAAACGAGTCACACTGCATACTGGTGCATTTCTTCATAGAAACCCTTATGGAAAAAACCCCTCAAAATATCACCCTCAACTGAGCCCTCAACTTTCAAGGTGATTTCGTACCCCCAACTTGGGGGTTAACCCTGAATTGAGGGGTACCTTCAACTTGAGGAACAACCGTCAAATGGGGGTCCCTTCAACTTCAGGGTTTTTGAGGTGACTTTTTGAAGTGACTTTTGAAGTGACCCGCCACTCATCAGGGTTGACCCCTAACTATTCACTGTCATCCCTCAATTTTCAGAGTTGTCCCACAACGTTTCAGGGTTATCCTTCAATTGTTGGAGGTTGTCCCTAAATGTTTGAGGGATATTCCACAATTCTTGGGGGTTTTCCCTCAATTTTCAGGGTTGATCCACCAACTTTTTACGGTTGACCCTTCAATTGATGGTTCATCCATAGGAATTGAAGGTATTACCCCGAATATTGGAGGTTGAACCCTGAAATTTCAGGGTTTCACCCCCAGAATTGAGGGTGAAACCTTGAAAATTGAAGGTTCACTCTCAAACTTGAAGGGTTTTGTCCGTAAGGGAATGCTGAAGGTGAAATAGTGTGCGTTAGTTTCTGTACTTTATCCGAATGTTTGAGACATGATGCATCAGCAGTTTGGGCGCATTTGCAACCAATTTTAGATTTGATCAAAAAAACTGTACCCAACGTCGGAACAATACACTTTCAGAGCGATGGGCCCACCACACAATACAGAAATAAGAGCAATTTTTTTCTATTTCGCTACTATTGCGAAAAATTGAAATCAGAACATGCAACGTACAATTTCACTACTCCAGGACATGGAAAGAGCCGTGCAGATGGAACTGGAGGTACGGTAAAATGTTTGTGTAACCGGGCCGTAAGGAAAGGTAAAGACGTAATATCGGCGGAAGATATTATTGAAGTTGTATCTGATCGTTCTAGTGAGAAAGTGAAAATATTTCTGATAACGACCGAAGACATTGAAAAAATTGATAGCAATCTTAAGAAAGATATAGGAGCCGTACCCCAAACAATGAAAACTTTTCAACTCATTTGGACGAACGAAAAAAAAAAAATCTACTTTTCACAAATACTTTGATTTGTAAAGACTGTATCTATGAGCCTCCTTGCAAGCATTACTCTCTGAATCAGAACGGTTTTCCGATCACTTCAGAAACCAGAAAGAAGTCAAAGGCAAATAGCAGTCATAAAATTCCAGTGAAAATCCCAGATGAAGCTGAAGCTGCGTTTGAATCTAATAAAAACTTCAATGAAAGCACACAATCTAAAAAAGGTGAGAGAAATAGGAAAATCAATACAAAAGACAGGAGAACAAATAAAATTTCTGTCCGAGCTCCTGCGAAAGTGGTCATACCCATAAAAAATCAAGCTACAAGAGTTTCAGCACGTAACGCAAAAAAAATAAAATAAAATAATTGAAATTGTGTATAAAATATAAAATTACGAAGTAACCAAAAGTGAAGTAACCAAAAGTTGTGTACTGTTTTATTTGATTTTTCCGGATAGGTTTTCAAAATATCAATTTCAAACAGTTTACAAAAGTAATTTTTAGGATATGTGAGCTCAAACAGGCATCTTGTCCTATTTAGGGGGGGGGGGGGGGGGGGGGGGGGGGAGGTAAGGTTAATTCGGCCGAAAAAAGGCACATTTTTAAGATTTTTTTTTCGTGATATGAGTAGCATTAGTTTATTGAAACTCTTGACATATGATAAAATAACATTTCAACTATATTGAAAAAAAAGTTTCATGACAAAATATTGATAAACAAATGATTGGCGGTGAATCTCCAGAGGCGCCTCGAAAAAAAGGTGTTTTGCGGTGAACATCATAACTCGGTGTAGAATCATTTGAAATCAAAAAACTAAAGTGCGTTGGTCAAAGGAGGTGTTTTTCGAGGTAACGCTGGGGGGATTTTTTGGTTTTTCGATTTTTGAAAATTTGGCGGCACTTTGAAGTCAAAAGACCGATTTTCGTCGGAAAAATCGACCTATTTGTTATTGTAAAATCAACAATAATCAAAAAAACAAAAAAAGCTCCCAGCGTTACCTGGTGAATTATATGAAGAAGTACTGTGCCAATTTTGAAGACGATCGGTTCAACACTTTTTGAGTTATCGTGTTCACCGACTTTAAAAAGGGCAAGTTTTCAGGAGAACGGTTTAAAGTTTCAGAAACCAGAAAATTAGAAAAGAAACTGAATAATTAATAATTAATAATAACACACTACTACCTGAAGAGACGCTTCTACGAAGGACACAATTTAGGGTTAGAGGTACAATACAATAGCTCGGCAGGTAAGCGCTGCGAGCAGCTGCGCGGCGCGGACAGTCAGGTACCAAAGAGTCTGCAAATCGGCGGAGCAGAGTAGGGACGCTTAGATGCTCATAACTTTGTCAATTTTACTGCGATCGACTTGAAATTTGAACACAACATTCTTGAATAGTTATACATTCATTTAAGCAAATGAAAAAAAAAATTGAAAAAAAAAATTAAATACCTTACCCCCCCCTTAAGACCTTTTTGTTCCCGCCGTGCATCGAAGAAGAGTTACACGGCGATTTTCTCACATCTTTCGATGCTATTTATTAACCGTTCAAAACTGAGAAATGTGCTCTCGAATAGAAAAACCGGAAAAAAATTCGGAATGTTAACGTTACAGTAGATTTGCCCATATACAGTATATATACAGGGTGTCCCATTTGAAATTTCGCATTAGAATATCTCTGAACCTAGAACGGCTGTTGAAAAATGTTTGGGATGAAAATTGTTTGGTTCGAAGGGGGACACAAACTGGTAATATCAGATCAGTTCTAACTATCACTGCTCCGGAGATACGAACACAAAGTTGACTTTTGGACGACATTTTAACCTCTCTGCAAGATATCGTAAAAAAGATACCTTCAAGGCAACATTAAAACAGATGTCGATTTAAAGGCATCCATTTGTTAACTTTCGATAATATCCGGAAGGCAACCTTAAAACGATAACTTATAGGTACCGATTAGACATTACTGCTACCTGGGTAGTTTGTAAGTAAGTTTGAATAAATCAGCATTTATAATTTCTACATTAATCCACACGCATGGAGTCAATTTCTCTCCCCCCCACGAACGTCCTATCCCCATTACTTCATAGTCGGATAGTCACCCGTTACAAATTGGCGCCCAACGCAAAAACTCACACTTCCCCATAAACTAATAGGACGTTAAACAAATTAAGACAGTAAAACACAGCACGTAGAATAGATAAATTCAAAGAAAAACGATTAAACACACATGCACACATACATACAAATGGCAGACCGGCGACAAAGCGATCCGCTGTTACCAAGCGGCACACAAGCACACGGTCCTACACGTGCGCTTTTTGAAAACAACACAATAGATATAGACGGTCAAAATGGTCAAAACGCACATAGATACATACAGACACGAGAGAATCAAATACAGTTTCAACCGCGCATGCAGGTACACGAGCCATTTAGAGACGACAGACAGTCAGGTGCATTCAATACGCAAGAAGAAGCGAGTAGCATAAACAGAGAAATGCAATACACGGGACAAAGCACGCGAATACACAACACCACACTAACACACTTCGAAGCACCAAACACACACAATACACAACGAAACCGCACACACTTTATTACACACGAAGGAACATCCCTCGCAGACAACCAAAGAAGAGAAATCACAGGCGCGGAAACGTTCATAGGCACGAACGCGCGTAACATACAACAAATCCAAAACTTAATAGACCTAGGTCCTCAACTAACACAACCACTAATGTATGACACACAGACAATACACCCACAGACGGTACAACACTTTAATAATAGCCAAATTCACAAACCGATAATTCCAATTAAAGAAATCCAAGCATGGAAAATAAAATACTCCGGGGAACCAAATGAAGACCTGTACGAATTTTTACAAAACCTAAGAGACCTACAGATAGGATATAACATACAAGACAGACAACTAATAGACAATCTCACACCAATACTAGAAGGAAAAGCAAGACAATGGTACAGAATAAACAGAGGTAGATGGAACACACTACAAGAATTTGGAGAACACATACGACACACATTCACAGACACACGACGTAGAGATAGAATAGAAGAAGAAATAAGAAACTGCGCACAGGGAGAAAACGAACTAATCTCAGAATTCGTGATAAGAATTAGGACATTATTCACACAGTTAAACCCACCATACCCACTAACACAGGAATTGGAAATGACATATAGAAAACTCAAAATAGAATATAAACAATACATCGGAAGATACGACATAAAAACGTTTGAACAATTAGAAAACGCAGGTAAACAATGGGAAACAGACAAATCATGGGAAGAAACCAGACAAAACTTAATTAGAAAACAAAATACACAACGGGTATCATACACACACAGACAGGAAACCCCACAAATACAGACACAACAACGTAGAGTTTTGCTACCAACACCAAACACACCACCAACATACACACACACAACACAGCCTAGACCACTAATACAACCACCACGACGCCCAGCACTCACATACACATCACCACGATACACACCACAACAATACACGCAGACAGACACATCAGAGTGACGCTGCTTTAACTGCAATACACCGGGTCACATGAGATGGCAATGCACAAAACCGCAACAGTCGGGAAACGAATAAGGGAACAACCAACACGGGTGGAGGTAGTTCCCCAAACACACAACACATACACACCCGAACACGTAACATTTACCATGACACACAATCCGCGCGACACGAGATTCCACATAAGAGTAGAAATGGACGGATTAGAATTCAATGCACTTATAGACACGGGATCAACACACTCGTATTAAGGACAAAAGATCGGCGAAATTTTGAAAGAAAGACACACAGACATACAAGACACACCGAACACAACAGTATTAGTAGCAAACGGCTCAAGCGCGGGGATAGCAGGCATAACATCACGACTAATGAGAGTAGGTCACACAAGCAGATGGATAGATTTCGGGATTATACCTACACTAGCGTGGACATGCATACTAGGAATAGACGCGATCAGACAATTCGGCATGAGATTAAACTTCGTAGATAGCAACTGGTCCATGAGCGAAAAATCACACATAACATATAGGATAGAACAATGGCCAGATTCAACACCAACACCGATACAAAGGCCGAATAAACAAAAAGAGAGCGAAGATCAAGAATTAGTTATAAAAGTAAACGATATAAAAGAGAAAGTCACAGAAACACACAAAGAAACAAGGGATCAGGAAACACAAACACACACTAAACAAGCAAAAGCAGCAGCGATGCAAGAAAAACTAGCGAAAAAGGCATCAGAGCAATCACAAATCACAGACACACAGAAACAGAACGCAGCGATGAGAGAGGAAATAAACACTCCACCGAAGAGAAAAGCTTTATTACCAACTCCAAATTTCCCACCAAACCCAAACCTATATAAAAATTACACATACACACAAAAGCAAAACACAGATAGAGTAGAGAAAACACACACAAACATCCCACCGAACCGAAAAGCCTTATTACCGACCCCAAACTTCCCCCCAAATCCAAACTTATATCCCAGACATCACACACCGCGAATCTGCAGCGGAATACAACAACTCACGGACACACAACACACAGAACTACAAACACTATTAAGAAATAAGATCACATCACTACCAGGACAGCTGGGACTAACACACTTAACAACACACAAGATAGACACATAAGGACACGCCCCCATAAAGCAAAGATATTACATGGTTTCACCTAAAATCAGAGACGCGATACACGCGGAAGTAGACAAAATGATCGGAGAAGACGTGATAGAACCATCCAATAGCGAATGGTCGAGCCCGATAGTCATGATAAAGAAACCAAACAACACATACAGATTTTGTCTCGACTTTAGAAAAGTAAACTCAGTATCACGTAAAGACGCATACTCACTACCGTACATGACAGCAATACTAGACAAATTACGCGCAGCACAAGACATATCTAAACTCGACTTAAGTCAAGCCTATTTCCAAATACCATTACACGAAGACAGCAGACACATAACAGCATTTACAGTACCGGGAAAAGGACTATATCAATTTAAAAGGATGCCATATGGATTAACGGGAGCGCCAGCGACCTTCCAAAGACTCTTAGATAAAATAATCGGACCGAAATCAGAACCGTACGCCTTTGCATACCTAGACGATCTAATAATAGTTACACAAACATTCGAAGAACACTTATACTGGCCAGGGAAAATGTTAGACAAAATCACACACGCAGGATTAACAATAAACCCGGATAGATGTGAATTCGGATGCGCGCAAGTAAAATACTTAGGATACATAGTAGATAAACACGGATTACACGTAGACCCAGACAAGATACAACCACTGACAGACTACCCAGAACCTAAAACACTTAAGGGGGTATATACACCTTTAAATTGGTTGAATTTCTGAAAAACAATTTTCCTTTTTTTTTCAACTTGAAGACTCTGATAAAATTCAAAAAAATCATCATGTTTGGGGAGGGTTCGACCTTCATTATCCATATATTACATCATGTATTACTTCCAGTCTAATAGTGGCTGCGCTGAAGACAGGAAAATACAAAATCACTCGGTTGCCGTAAAGAATCAGACCCAGCGTTGGACCCATCTTGGAATTTTTGGTCCTAAATTGTTCATAAGACATGCCTCTATCAGATCAACAGAGAACTTTTTGATATTGCAAGAATTACTTGAGTTATTGAATTTTTTCGATTTTTTTTCTGAATTTGAAAAAAAATTTTGCTTATTTTTCTAATATTTCAACTAAAAATGGGTTTATCAAAAAGTTCTCTGTTCATCTGATAGAGACATCTCTCCTGAATAATTCAGGACCTAAAAATCAAAGATCGGTCCAACGGTTGATTTTATTCTTTACGGCAACCGGTCAAAATAATGATTGTTCAGGAATCAACTTTTAAACTTTTTTTTTTTTTTATTTTTTTTTATTTTCTACTTCTCCTAGAGAAGGAAATGTAGCTACAGAAAATCAAGTTCTAAGATTTTGCTAATGATTAATATGCTGGATCCGCAGCTGCTCTCGCATCGATGTGTTATGAGTCGAGTCTAGACACATGTGCCAGGGTTTATAGTGAGTTTTGACCTGTTCTGTCCAACAACAGTGTCCGGTAGGTGTCCAGTAAGACTGCTAGAAAAAGAATGAATTGCGTCAGGAAAAATCTGATCAAAATTTTTCAAAACATAAAAATCCTTCAAAATTCTTAAGGGGAAACTTCGGTGAAATTTTTGGCAAAAACAGGTTTTTTAATTCTTACAACTTTAAAAAGACGTGTATCAAAAAATCTCTGCAGCAGTTTTTGAATTATGTCAGTATAGATAGTGAAAAAAAAGTTTCAGCCTCCTGCGAAGAAAGTGTAGACGCAAGGAATTTTTGACAGCGGTGAGAAAAATCTTCTTCGCAAGGTTCCTTGCGCTAACATTCTCATGATGAAAAGGAGGCTGAAATTTTTTTTCACCATCTATACTGACATTATTCAAAAACTGCTGGAAGGATTTTTTTATACAACCTCTAATAGCGATTTTCAAAATTTCACCGAAGTCTCCCCTTAATCTTCAATATTTTCGAGATTCAGAAAATGCTAGCACAATTTTTGTCAGTACTCCAAAAATTCTCCCATCTTTCATCAATCATACCTTTTTTCTTATAATATTTATCCAACTTTCGCAATTAATATATTATAGAAATACTCATCTTTTTAGAAATCTGAATGTGTCTCCTGGCATCGATTTCAAATGCACTTTTTTGATGGATCATCTTCTTTCGATTCCGACGTCTCATCTCATCTCAGATATATACACTGTGTTCGTTCAATATTGAAAATTACTATTGGTTTGAATTCGCAATGACAGCACGACTATTTACAAACAAGTAGACACCTAACCTCGAAAAAATGTAGATCGCAGCCATGTGTTCTGTCAATTATCACAATTCAAAAGAATATTGAAAATTAAATATGTATAAAAATCATAATTACAAAGAATTGAAAAATCACAAAATAAAATTCAAAAGCAAAATATATAAAAACGTCAAAAAAAGCAAGACAGTGGTGTTGGCGGTACTGTACAATATTTACGGGACCAATATGAGCGTCCGCGCGCCGCGCGGCGGCGCTTTTTCGCAATTCGGGACTGTCATGGCTGTAACTTTTCAAATCCTCTAGATTTTCGGACGCTAATTTATTTGCAGGTAAAGTAGGTCACTAGCATTCCAAAAAAAATATAAAAACAAAAACGATTTTTTGAAGATTCAAAGGTGTATATACCCCCTTAAACAACTAAGAAGACTAGTAGGAATGGCTTCTTGGTACAGACGATTCATCCCTAATTTCGCACACATCACAGAACCACTCACACGATTATTAAAGAAAGAACAGAAATGGACTTGGGGAGAAGAACAACAACACGCAACCAACACAATTAAACAGATGCTCACACACCACCTACACTAACATGCCCCGATCACACACTTCCATTCCAAGTACAAACAGACGCTAGTGGAACAGGTATAGGAGCGGTACTCACACAAACAAAACAAGATATAGAACAAGTAGTTGCATACGCCAGCCGTGCATTAAGCGAAGCAGAACGAAAATACACAACGACAGAAAGAGAATGCCTAGCAGTAATTTGGGCAATACAAAAATTTAGACCATACTTAGAGGGATATCAGTTCACAGTCATTACAGATCATAGCGCATTAAAATGGCTACACAATTTAGAAAACCCGACAGGCAGATTAGCGAGATGGGCGTTAGAACTACTCGAATACGACTTCAACATAATACACAGAAAAGGCTCAGCACACCACGTACCCGACGCGTTATCACGACTACACGAAGACGAAGAACAAGCACAGTTAGGCGCGATAGAAGACACTACAGACAAATGGTACACATACAAAAAGACACAAGTACAGACACGACCAGAGAAAAATGAGTCATGGAAAATACGCGACACACACTTATACTTCCATAGACCCGATCCACTGCACTCCAACCTATTACCCGACACAAATCCATGGAAACTAGTAATCCCAAAAGAAAAAATCACACAAGTATTACACGAAAATCACGACACAACACAGGCAGGACACTTAGGGATAGAAAAAACATACCAGCGCATAGCGAAAGAATATTACTGGCCGGGAATGTACAGAGACACAGTTAACTACGTACGCAAATGCGAAATTTGCCAAAAAACAAAAGTAGAACAAAGACAACCAGCAGGTCTTATGGGACATAGAATCATAGAAGAACCATGGACAGTAGTAGCATCAGACATAATGGGTCCACTGCCAATATCCAAAACACGACACCAATACATTATAGTTTTTCAAGACCTATACACAAAATGGAGCGAAATTATACCACTTAAAAAAGCAAACGCTCAGACAGTAGAACACGCATTACACACACATGTCATATCACGCTGGGGAACACCACGCGTAATACTAACAGATAACGGTACACCATACATAAACAAACCGATACGCGAACTAACACAAAAATTCGGCATCAGACACGCAACCATACCCCGACTAGAAATTGTGGTAGGGATGCGATCAGGACCGAATCAGGTTGACCATACGTCCTCATCAGGTCCAGATCAGGCAGCCCGATCAGGACCCGATTACATATGTAACGGAGCTCGGTAATGAGGACCGTATGAGGTTTACCCTATCAGGTTTGCATCGGGTTTCAGTATTAGTGCCTCATCGAAATTCTAGTTCGGCACCCGGTAATATTAATAGTAATTGCAAAATTATATCCACCATATCCACGTATTTTATTAGGTTTTAATAATATACATCTCGCTCTCGGCTAACCTAATCACTATCTTAACTTCCAGCAATCTGTAATTTATATTAATTATTCGCTCGCAAGTCTGGATGCATCGCAGTTACATGTTAGTACGGTGAATGCCTCTACCTTATATACAAACGTTGACCCAGTCAGTGCTAGTGAGAAATGTTTTTCTGTTTGTCGCCACCTATCGGCGAAGTGGAACCCTATCGGCAAGTCAGTCCCGATCGGGATTTTATCAGGCATACCATACTTTGGCATGCCTCACAACTGCCTGATCGGGATTTGATCGGGCATACCGTACTTTGGCGTGCCTTGCAACTGCCTGATCAGGTCCTCATCAGGCATACCGTACTTTGGCATGCCTTACAACAGCCTGATCGGGTCCTTATATAACTCGGGCATGCCGAGCGAGAATTTCTAGTCGGGACCCCCATATCACGCACAAGAAAACCCAGTAGAAAGAGTCAACAGAACAATAAAAACCATGATTCAAGCGTACATTGAAAAAGATCACAGGGAATGGGATATACACTTACAAGACTTACAATTCGCATTAAACACAAGTACACACACATCAACAAAACACACACTGGCATTCCTAAACCTCGGAAGGGAATTGAAGCCGACACAATGCCTGCGAGACCAGCTGGAGAACGAGGGAGACATAGAGATACAAGACACAGACAAATGGACAGATCACCTACGCAGACTCCAGATAATCAGGGAAGAAGTCCAAAGACACTTGACAGAAGCCAACGAAAGACAGGCACACTATTATAATCGAAGACGTAGAAATACGGAATTCAAGGTAGGAGATAGGGTTCTTAAAAAGAATCACATACTCTCTTCAAAGGTAGATCACATAGCAGCTAAATTAACACATAAATACTCTGGACCATACATAATTACAAACAAAATTTCACCAACACTATATGAATTAACAGCAGAAAATGGAAAATATGCCGGAAAATGGAACATAGAAAACCTGAAACCGTACATTTAAAAAGACATGTAACTAATTCCTCATTCGATATATTACAGAACCGATAACAATGGACAAGACAACAAACAAACAGATATCAGCAGCGCTACGCAACCGACTAGGGAGACTACCACTCCTACAAACACCAGGACAGACGACGCACCCACACCGCTACGCAACACAAGATACAATACAAACAGACAGACCAATACAGCATCAATATAACATACACACACCGACAGAGACACGACGTACACTACTACCCACACCGAGACAGTACGCACTAGTCACAGCATCAACAAGTAGAACAACACAGAAAATACCACTCTTACAGACACCAGGATTATCACCACACCCACACAGATACCCAAACCCACCCTCCACACGAGACACACCAACAAATACACCAATACACCACGCACCAAGCACATCCAGACAGACAACTCCATACACACGAACCAAAAAACCAGTTATAGACACACGAGACGAAATGACAAAATTGACAGAAAAAATAGAAGCACAATTTCACCTGATAGACGAGACAGAAAAATACATAGCACACAAGAACAGAAACACGAACCAACACCCACGACACAACCACCACTCATAGACCTAGAAAACCTACCACCATATACACCACCATCACCACCGAAACAAACCATACCAACACTTACACTGCCAACATACAACAGAGCCATAAAACACCAGAGACGTACACGCACACGATCATACCCACCATTCCCGAAACAAAACCTAATAACACCGAAAGAACACACAGATTACAAAACACACGAACAAACCACACAAGACACAATTTCAGACACGGAAAACGATACATATGAAACAGCTGACGAAATGGACATAGACACAGACACACTAATAATCGAGATAGACGACACAGACACCACACTAGACACTATACAATGAGAAGACGACGAGGAAAGGAAAGAGAGACAGAGAAAACAAGGAGAGAGAGGGAAGAAGACAGAAATGCAACACGACAAAACGACAGAACAACGCTAGAAAACGAGAAAATCAACGACACAACGACACAACGAAGGAACGACACAACAGCAGGAGAAGACAACGAAAAACGACACACACTAGAGTATAAGGTAGAAATAATAGTACAAAATAGAGAAACAGATAGAGAAAAATCCAAAAATTTAAGTAATACAAAGATAATTAAGATAGGAAAATAAGAATAAGAAAAATAAGTACAAATCAGGGTAGATAAATAGCATATAAATTTATTAGAAAATAAGAGAAAGACAGTACAAATGAAAATAGTATAGATATAAATAGATAAGACACATGACACACACGCACACATAAAACACACGGAAAACGGTTCACCCTATAGGCTTCACCCCGCATGGGGAGAGGGGAGTTGTGACACGGTGAGTCACAAAACCCCGGAATATTTGAAACATACGAAATTAGCCGAGCGTAGCCGAGGACGATCGGTCATTAGGACCGATCGTCACTCACGTACCTGCCGTCTTAGCGACAAGTGTAATAAGAGTAGTTATCCAGTGTAATATAGGGGAGAGAGGTCATGAATGGGACACTTTTTATAAATGTGTAGTTTTTTCATTTTGAACAAACTACACATATTTTTAACTTGTAACACACTCAACTCTGGTTCTTTATAAATAAAGTTCGGGACATGAAAATATAATTTCTTGTTTCATAGAGTCGTAAAACCTATGTACACATGAGATCACAAATGTCCCATTCATTGGCGAAGTGATGCTTGAATGGGACGCTATAAATATTGAATGGGACGGATGTATTTATGCTAATTAAGTTGGCCCAAAAATCACTTTGAGTGGAATTTACCACAGATCTCTGTGCCCAGTAAACGAAACTGGATTGGCGAATCCGATTTTTTGAGATTACGGATTGAAACGGACAGAAAAGAACCGAAATTTACATCAATTTGAAATTTTTTCAATTATTTCAATCTGGAATCTCAAAAAATCGGATTCGCCAATCCAGTTTCGTTTACTGGGTGGTAATCGATTAATCCGCATCCTCGCAAGCCTCACACTCGTAGAACATCTTCCTACTACCACCATGACATTCACAACAAATCCACTTTCTGCATGTCCCATTCAATAATAGCACGTTATTGGGTAAAATGCAGTGAATATATCAAATGATCGAACATCTTCACAAAATCAGTGATCGGAACATTATAGGGGATGAACAACTGTATAAAAATACGTTACATGATTGCAAATAACTGCAATAACAAAAAAATTACAACCAGTAACGTAAATGTAATGAGCACTCACTTTATTTGATGCTAACTCCTTATCGTAATCTACCGTCGAAACAAACACGTTTAGACTGAATAGCACACGGGATTCGACAACGGCGAAACAAATGACATCTCATGGTGTTTGGTTAAAAATTTTCCGTCGTCTCCTTCATACCTATCACGCAACTGTCCCATTCAATAATCGTCCCATTCATGACCTCTCTCCCCTACCAACCGACGTAAGGTCAGTACCTTTTTATCAACCATACCTTAACATAATCTAAATCCACGTTCGAACAATCACACTCCTACACCTACACTCACACACACCCGCATTATTGTATTTAGTTTGTAAGTGAGTTTGAATAAATCAGCATTTATAATTTCTACATTAATCCACACGCATCGAGTCAATTTCTCTCCCCCCACGAACGTCCTATCCCCATTACTTCGTAGTCGGATAGTCACCCGTTACAACCTATATTCATTTGTATCTCCCAGTCAATTCACAGATTGCACAGGTGTCCTTAGGACTTAGTTCAAGCGAACATACGAGAGTAATCTTCAGCCGCTCGGAAATTGCTCTCTTAAAATTATACAAGAACTCGACACCCGAAGCCTTCAGCTCGGGTGCCCGTAACACGATGAAAGACACTTTTCGATAAATTTTTTTAACTTCGAAATAAACAGTTTTGATTTTTAAGTTAGAAGACTTAAAATTCTTGACGACAAAAGTTTATCCGGCGTCCCGGGAAGCGAACCTGAGCCTACGGCTGCCAATCCGGGGGCTTCAAAGCACACGAATTAGACTTGACAAATGACGAGGTAAATTTGAAGGTGCCAGGTGGTCTAGTGGGTGAAAGCCCCCGGATTGCCAGCCAGTAGGCTCATTATATTCAATTAAATATAACCAATAAAAATGATAGGTATAACAAAGACGCAAGTCTTACCTAAGAAAGTGTTTGTGAGCCTGGGCGCTCACTCACTAATATTCAATGTCAAACATGTGCTCGCGCCGCGAAATTCATAATATACAGTTTTGTTATTTTTATGAGCAATCAAAATGTTTATAGATTTTTTTCGCAAACTAAGGCCATTTTTTAAATTATAAAAAAACATCATCGCATTCCTTATTCAATTCTGAAGAAGGCGATTTTTCAAAAAAGATGGAGCTATTTTTCTAAGTATTTTTTTTTTTTACAATTATTTGTCCGGCGCTGCATCAGGTTGCCTCGCCGCGCGCCTCGCTACTACTACCGCGTCGTACAGGGCTCGCACTGAAAAAAAAGTTTACCGATTCTAGCCAGAATTATTATTGTTTCAGCAATATTATATTTGAAAATACGATACTGTAATGCCATCTAGGCGATAAAGCCATGCAAATATGACTGGCAGAATATCATTGGTGTAAGCATACCACTATGTCATGGCAGAAATATACCCAACAGCTCCGCGAATTTGACAAATATCTCCATCTCAGCAATACCATAGTATACCCTGGTGAAAATAATTTCTACGCCAAACTACGAAAATGATCTACGAAAAAGTAGAGGATTTCGGACTTTTCGTAGTTTTTTTTTACGTCAGATTTTAAACAAAGTAGTAGTTTTTCGTAGATAGTTCTAGAACGAAATTCGATATGATTTCGATCTTTGTAGTAAATATCTGTAGTTCATCGTGGTTTTCCGTATTTTGTCATAGTTTTTCGTAGATAGTCGTAGAATGCGATAATACTGTATTCGATATTTGTAGTAAATATCCGTAGTTCGCCGTAGTTTTTCATGGATAGTCATAGAATGCGATACGATAATATATATATATTATATATATGGGGAATTCAACGTGAACTCGACCAATGTTTTTCCCTCACCATTTTTGATTCGCTTCACGATTTTTTATACGATTCTACGACCTCAAAAAAGCACTGCTGAATTTTTTCAGATTTTTCCCTCCAACCGTTAATTTTCCAAGATTATTCAAACCTATTTTGAAATTGGCATTTTTCAAAAATCTCGGAAAATTGTCAAAAGTCTGTTTTTTTTTTATTTCGATCATTTCGACACCCCTCCCACGATGGGATCATTATTCCTTCTTTTTTTCTCAGCACTTTTAACATTTTGAACAAACAAAACACCATGTTCCAACGTTTCGAAAATTCTTGAAAAATTACGAAAAATTCTGTGTGTAATTCTGAATGTTTTCGCGTGAGACCCACGATGACGGACGAAAAAAAGTTGTTTTGATCCTGCGTAGCAACGAACGGGCCAAGTTTTGCACAAAAATCTGCAAAACTTAGCCCTCTCGATGCCACGCAGCAAAACAATCGGGAAATATCCGATAATTTTGAAGGTCTTGTGGTATTACTACAGACAATATTTGAGAATTGGTCTTGAGAATTCAACACTATATCGGCATTGATTTGAGGCAGTGGAACCTATTTTTTATACCGTGGGAACGAAGAATAATAATAATTCCCTCTGCGGGGGGCTTGAAAAATCCTTTTTTTCGTCCGTCATCATGGGTCTCTACAGTCCTCAAACAACGGAATATCAATTATACGAATATCTACGAAAATTTATAAAGACCTACGAACGAAATGAAGCTAAATCATTTTTCGTAGTTTTTCGTAGGGGAAAGGTGGGTAGCCCCGGACAGCGGGTACCCCCGGTCATCTCAAGTTTTGGACATTCACGAACCAATAAATTTGAAAAATAAAATGCGAAAATGTGACCAAGATCGTTGCCCTAATTTTCACGTTTTATTTTTCAAATTTATTTGTGCGTAAGTGTCCAAAACTTGAGATAACCGGAGGTACCCGCTGTCCGGGGCTGCCCACCTTTCCCCTACATATTCGTAGAACTGATATTCTTTCGCTTGAAGACTGGAGGTTTTCATGATTTTTCATGAAAATTCGGAGATTTCTACCTCCAAAACTACAGGATGAACTCAAAAAGAGACTTCGCTCCATTTTGTTTGTAGATCTTCGTAGATTTTCATAGATAATCGTAGAACTGATATTCCGGTGCTTGAAGACTGTAGATTTTCGTAATTTGTCGTGGAAATTCGTAGTATTCTACTTCTAAAACTACGATAAATTACGGAAAACTACGAAAACCTACGAAAAACTACGATTCTTTACGCTTTTTTACGCTTTGAATGTTTTCGTATTTTGGCGTAGAAATTATTTTCACCAGGGTAGCTGAGTTCACGTTCACGAATTATGAGTATACCAGCCATACTCGTATAGCTGTCTCATAAGCGCATAAGCGTATTCTATTCCAGTCTGCTTTACACACAGGCCGTTGTCGGAGTCGTTGTTGACGGTTAAGCGTGGTTTCGGGTGCGCGTTTTGGAGGCGTGAGCACTTTGCTCAGCTTTCGGTATTTCAAACAAATGACGAGAATCACCTCGGTTTCGATAAGGAAACCTCGGGTTGCTCGACGGTGGGATTTTCTGCAAGTCGCTGAATTGGTGGTTTCGGAAGTCATTGCGCCCCTGACTCATTTCCTGCACTGCTTCCGACCAAGCGCGCGCATGTAGGAATGCGCTGAGCCTTACTTGCAATAGCATAAAGACTTTGAAAATATGAAAAAGGGCCGTTCGTAACAATCGCCTTCAAAACGCGGTTTGAAACATCTCTCTACGGTGAAGGGGACCCGAGATATTAATTCTCAAAGCCGCCAGCGCGCCACTTTTATAGTAAAATGCGATAATTCATAACTAGCGTAAAAAAATTTGTTCGGACCAACGAAAAAATACGGGTCTACTTTTTTGACGTAGATTTCACGTAAAATAAGTTTAAGGGGGTAAGCCCATATAAACGGTCGAAGATAACGAGGAATTTCGGGATTTTTTCCTGAAGCAACTACTGAATCGTTTTCAACTTTGGAGGCTATTTTATTGAACATACGAAGACTTGAAAAACATTTTTTTTTAATCGAAAATAAGTATTTATCAACTGACTGCAACCAATCGTTGTTGAACGAATTTTTCCCGCGACGTCACATTGCGGCAGCTGTAGTTTTTTTGTTTTTCAACTGAAACAAAAAATTCGAAAACCATTACATTCTATATGAAAGTACGCTGTCCATAAACCAAGAAAAAGTTTAAAAAGTTGAATATTGTAAAAATGGCGGCACTCAGAAAAAAAAGATCGTATTTTCGGATTTGCATAAAAAAAAATTTTATGCGAATTTTTTTTTTTTTTTTTTTATAATGGAGGTTCATCGACAAGGGTTTGCAATGATGTGTCTAAAAATATTTGGTTGAAGTGAATCGGATGAATAGATTTTTTTTTATCGCTGCCACAAATTGCGAAAATGTAGTTTCGGGTACATCGCTTAAAGTTTCAGGCAAAGAAAAATCAAAGTCTGGTACCTTATAGCTATTTCAAGCTATTCCGCTATTCCGAGACCGTGAATCAGACCTTCCTCGTACTCGAAGAGCTGGTTTTCCCCCAATGGCTGCTGTCTTCGAGGAAACATCTGCTTCTAGTCAAACAAAGGACGAGTGGGTCTCCCGGCGAGCGGGATCATACCTGCTCCGCGCGCGGTCGGTCAGTTCTCCGGCCATAGCATCGAAAGTATTCATAATATCACAACAAAATTTTCAGAGAATATTGTTAGGATATTGAACTATCGATTCGTGAAATGAAAAAAAAAAAACGATTGTTTAAACAATTTATATGGGCTTCCCCCCTTAAGGTGAAGTGAAACGTTTGTCAGAACCTCGAAAACGGGAATCGTGAATTCTCCGGAACTACTGAATCAATCGCGATGAAACTTTGAGGGATTACACATAATTGTGGCAGAAAGTGGCTGACTATTTCACTTTTCCAAAATTTGACAAAAATTTTCACAGATTGACGTACCGACCACATAAATCGCGAGATTATTCACTGCTGACGTAGATAATCGCATTTTCCCGATAATTAGCCACTTCGCAATGAAGAACCACACACTTTGAGCCTAATCCCGTGTCATTTGATGGAGAAATGGGTGAGAATTGACGATTCTCCGTTACTCATTGTCACAAAGCGCCTTCAATTCTTAATAATTTCAAAACTACCGCCCGTCGGTAACTATACGTCCAACGCCAGAGCCAAATCTCCGCGTTCCCAAACTCATAGAAAAATTCTTGATTTTTCGCCACCCGAATGGGTAGCGACACCGTCGTTGAGTGATAGAGAGATACAAATTAGCAGTTCAAGAGGCAACACGCTTCAACGTGTGCTCTAGAGAACGTAGAGTGATTAATAAACTAAAGTATCAAACTTACATTATAACTTTGATCTTTATATCTAGAAAAGTGAAGAGAATAGAGCCAAGAGTGAGGGTTAACCCTTCGTAGTCACTCTGGGTGGATTTCACCCAGGCGTTCTGGCCCAAATATCCAGTTTTTGACAAATTGACCTATTTACGATTTTTTTTTTCAAACATGTTGTCATTTGAATTTTGACATACCGACTCTTGATACACGTTCTAGAATGTTTTAAGTATTTTCTAGTATTTTTTTTGATCCCGATCGAACTGATAGTTTTCACACAGCAACCTTTTAAAAATTGACTGGGTGAATCTCACCCAAGTGTGACTACCGTGTGATTCTACAGAAGTGTGACTACGAAGGGTTAAGGTAGTTGTTCGGGAAATCGTATTTAACAAGAAAAATCTGAAAATTAAACCACAGCTCAATAAATGTGGCATCTACGTGTGAGTGAAAACTAGAAACCATTAACCGTCCCAAACGTGAGATATTTGCCATTAAAAATGATCTTTTCTGTACATTCAGCATAGGAGCGTAAAGGAAAACCGTCAGAAATTAACAAATTTTACTATTATTGTATTGAAGGGATATTACCATCTTCTTGAAAAACTGACATCAATTAAAATGATATATTTACTATTATGCTGAAAAATTCGGAAATTATTTACCGCATAGTTTTTCAGATATTGATAATAATCGAGTCATCGAGTCGGATAAAGTCATGAGTGAAAGCGAGGTAGGCGATAGTGAGTGAGAGAGCAAACAATAGCGAGTGAGTGAGTAAGCAATAGCACAAACTATATCTGGGCGAACAACTACCTTAACCGTAAAATAGTGAATATAGGGCATAATTATAGAAAGTGATAAATGTGACTGGTTAGTGAATAAACATTATTTGTTCGATGACATCTTCTTTATCTCTACAAGATTCACCCTTCTTCCCTGGAACCTCATCAATCGGTGCTGTACTCTCTATGTTATATCATAAATATATCCTAGAACTGTCTATTTCTTTTCTTTACATTATAAGGAAAAGGAAGTCTCTTAATATTAAGGAAGTTGGGTACCAAATTGAAAATGATAAGAATCTGATGAAAATGGTCTTAATCTAACATTAAATATGCAAAGAAAATTGTGTCAAAGTTTTGAAAGGATTGACAACGTAGATTTCGTAAAAATCGATGTCAAAGTAGCGCTCTTATACATGGGCTCTTATGGGAAGCAACATACATTTTTTTATCATAACTGAAGATCATTGTTGAAAATGATACGGTCTTCCAATTCAATGTTGTATTATAAAGTTTAAGCCTTTCTGAATAATCTACCACAAGAAAAATATGCACTTACAATCGAATTATTAAGATAATTGAATGTAAAGAAAATATTTCTATCGTAATTTGACGAATGTCTGCTTGACGCAACGAAATACGGCAACAGTGTACGGTAGTACGGAGTCAGTGTGTCAGCTGATCCGCGCGCCTTCAGACGCGCACTTTTCAAAAGTTTCGCTCGTACTGCTTGTATGATAGAGATTATAACATTGTTAGGAAATATATATTCATTGCAAATCAGATTTTAATCTCAACAATGAAAAAATTATTGATATAAGCTTGTGTTGTATTCTATATTATTTAAAATGCAATGTTATATCTCTCTTAGACCGAATGAAGGTTATTTTCATAAGTATTCTGTAGATATCTTCTATGATATGAATATTGTTTTAATTTAATTCGCGATAAATGGGACAGTCGAAATATGTGATGAAATTTTTTGTAAAAATAACATACGAAATATGTCATTTTATATTCGTTAAAATACTATTGAATTTTCGGAAAAAAAAACTTACACATGGAATATATTTGTTATAAAATTTGCGTTTATTTAAAAATACTTATGGTATAAAAACAGAAAATATCAACATTTCTCATATGTGGTTAAATACACTGACAGTTTTCTTATTGTTTGACAATTGCTTGACTATTTTTCAGATGATCTACAATAGTATTCAAAATTTTTTTACTTTTTATGACTTGTGCTTTACCATCAACTCTTTGTTCGAGTAAGTCAATCAAATTTTTTTCATTTCTTTGGTACTCCTTCACTAATACATCATAAGAAATTGCTGCATAGGCCATTCTTTTGATCATTTCTTTTGACAGTACGTTAGATAGAGGACTCAAACTTTGTATGAAAATTTTACTATCCTTCTCCTTATCTAAACACTGTATAATAGAATGAACCGTTTTTGTACTCTCAATTAATTCGTTGCAGCGGAAAAACTTATGAGCTAATTTTTCTAGCAACATAACATCGTACAATGCATCATGTGCATTTTTGATAGGTACATTAATGAGCTCATCAGCTAACGTGGTCAATGTTAGAGAACCTTTTGCTTTTCTATCGGGAAAGAGCTTGCGAAACAAACTTAAGCTATCAGTAAATCCTACAACTATATCACAGAACTCTTCCATCAAAGAAGCTTCTTTTATTTTTATTAAAAGTCGAGGAGCATCAAAACTACAATTATGTGCGACTAATACACAAGTTTTGCCAATACTTTTTAAAAAAGTTAATAGATCAACTAAGATAATTCTTATAGGCGAAGACTGTACTCTCACTCCACAAAGATATAACTCACTGTTCTCATTTGTGAGACCATGAACAGCGGAAGCTTTGGTATTTATAGATTTAGTCGGGCTTGCATATTTATTAAAAACGAGATCCTTATATTTCACAGATATTTGCAGAATGTCGTCGGTCATAGAAAAACCTCCAGTTTCAAGATCGAAGAAAAGGATCGCTGTATCACTACTTTCATCGTTCATTTCATCGTCCATTTCGTCGTTCATAGTAATCATATCTGCAGGCATTTGAAATAATCCCATGTTACTTTCATAAGTTTGTCCTTCGATAGTTGCACGTTGATTTTTCAACTGTGCACGTTGTTTCTTGAGAGTGTGGCGATGCAATTTAAATTCTGCTGTTTTCGCTCTCTCAGCTCGTAATTTGGCGTATTTTGTGGTTCTTTCGATTTGTTTGGATAAATATGATTCAGGACTCAAGTCCCATTTTGTCAATGTATCTTGAACATATTGTTCACCTTTATTCTTCTGTGCTACAGAACAAGCTACTCTATAATCATATGATTCGGAGCATTCGTATGCTATGCCTTTTGGAGCTTTTCAACTGATAATATTATTTAAACTTTCGTTTGCTTGTGTTGCGGCACCAGTCACGAAATTCTCAGCGTTATCTGCTAACTTCTGATAGATACATTTAAGCTCTTTGAATAATACTTCGTTTTTCAATCCTCCATCAATTGTTCGATGTACATAATTTTCTTTATTCTTTGAGTAGCCACACCATTCACCGCAGTTATCATGAATATTGAAAGCATGATAGGGAACATTTTTTATAGCAGCTGCCATTCCTCTAAGATTCCCTTGATTTTGTGCTGTAGTATACGTGAAGCATTCATGTAAATATTTGATAACTTCTGATGTCATTTCTTTATCAGGGTCTTTACTTTTGTCGATTTTATATAATAAACTTTTTACGCCCTTAGAAGTGTGATTTTTATCAGACTGCTTTACTATATCATAATCTACTACTTTCTTTCATCATCATGAAGCTATCACTCGAACTGGTACTTATTTGAGGAGGGGCTCAATCAATCGAGTCGAGTCAGTGAATTTGAATTTTTCTTTGGCCTGACGTTTCGGCAGTGATGTGCTGCCCTCATCAGAGGCTATTTATTGAAAAAATTATAAAATTATAAAAAATTACAAAAAGGTCCATGGTTGACAAAACATATTAGACTATGAATTAAATTAAGGTGCTTTCCTAGGCAATTCCACCAGTCCTGAAAACATCGTGAAAAAAAGTGCTATTAAACGGAATATCTCTGCCTGGGCACCGAAATCAATGAAACAAAATACGTCGCGCAATTCTGTGGACAATTACGAACACGCACGGCCCGAAACATGTCCGTTTTATGCTGAAATACAAAAGATATGTATGAAAAACGCGTATTTTTGACACTTGGCGATATATATCGATCGGAATGATGGCGAGTTCGAGAGTTTTTGAGGTATCGGTGACGGTTCAGAGATGGCGTGGCGCACGAATCTACGAGTCGGATCAGTGTTCGATAAACTGGACAAAATCGGCTGTCAGTGATAAATACGCGTGTATTCTGAAGTTGTCATAGAAAAATGTTGTTATTGTGGTCGGATACACAGAAGACTAACTGAGCCGTAACGTTTAATTGGTAAGTGCACGAACGAAATACATTACGTCATTTATAATACGTATAAATTACCTCATTTATATTCACCTTCGTGAGGTTAGGTTTGATTCATTCGTTGACAATAAATCATTTCGCTAGAAATTCGTTGGAGAGGCATGCACAGCTGAGGAGTATACGCGAAGAGTATTTGCGACAGCAAATATTTTTTGTCTCTATACTGGTTTTCGAATCAGCCTGAGCTACCCCAATCTCGGTCGAAGAACAGACGTCTAGGCTGAATATTTCCAGCTTCTGAAAATCACGAGGTTGTACCCCGATCAAGTTCAACGAGAATGCTGACTACAAACAGTTGACCGTGGTAAAATGGTCGGAGGAACGTGAAAGTAAATCTTTGTAGATCCCGCTTCTCCTCGCCGCGGCAAACAGGTACTTACACACTTTGTCGAGCATTTCGGTTATCAACGCTGGGGACGACACGAACATTAATCTGTACACCACGCTCGCTTTCAGATATGTTCGTCGGTAGGGGAAAAGGGGATTACGAGCCCAGCGAGAACAGTCAGCTGGGTAACGATGGTTTCCAGGTTACCCGTTACCTGTTTTCATCCTTCGGGCTACTATGGAAATGCTTTCGGTGACACAGAACAGGGTGCGCGGTTCATCTCTGGAATTACCCATAGCTAGATACTTTCGCGTCGACGCCGGAAGTGAAATCGCACCGCGTTCTTGGACGGAAGTTGAAGCATGACAAACTTTTGTTATCGAGAAGCGAGATTGTAGACTTGCAGCAGAAGGCAACGGTGCGCAAAGAACAAATCATTCTCGTTCGAGGAAGAGAATGTCTTTAGTCCCACTAATTTATGTAATCAGTCTATATAAATGTAGTAAATAATTAGTCGGATCTATATAAATTTACATCAGATGGATTAATATGAAATCAAATTTCGGATCATTCGGTTAATTTATAGGGGGTGCTCAGAAGCACGTGTCAAATGATTTGCAGTATCACTGATTGAAAATGTCCTTCGCTTTTTCCTGAAACGAATTGATTATTTATCATCTCAAAGCTTCTGTGCTTTTCAATCTAGTGTATTTATCTGTCCATTTCACAGAATCCTGATGAATTCCTTTGTTAAAGTTCTCGACTTGGTAGAAATGATAGAACCAAGACTCAATCTATGATTATCGATGTATCAAACTGAAAAGCGGATTTATATGTAGACGGGGGGGTATATGTAAATCTGAAAACAAATGTATACAAAGGTATAATAAATTGGAATGAAAAAAAGGAATGATCAATTATTCATATACTATATTTATTTATTCATTGACACACCTATATCTATACTATACGATTATTCATATACTTATTCATTTATCAACACATATATCTACGTAATAATAAAGCCACCCAATATTTCAAGCTAGAGGATATATGCTCAAATTTGCCCAAAGATATATCCTAGCATATATTCCGGCATAAATACTCCAGCATATATTTGTATCATATATTCTAGCACATATTTTTATCATATCTAGCATATATTCTAGCGTATATTCTAGCATATATTCCGGCATATATACTCTAGCATATATTCCGACATACATACTCTAGCATATATTCCAGCATAGATTCTGGCATTATATTCTAGTACATATTGCTAGGATAAAAAAAAAAAAAAAAGTTCTTGATATGATTACGTGAAAACATTAGCGGCAAATTTCTTTTTAAAATATTCATTTCATATACAGTCCGATCTCTCTATAAGCCCTCCCAAGCCGCCAAGGGGAAGAGTTTTTCCACGAAATGAGGTACCCCCACTCTGCCTTCTTCGCTAGTCGCACCAATGGTTTTCCGTCTCTCTCTTTCCTCGCTACGCTATGTCTTAATGGGCGGAGTGGGGGAACGCTGCGAGCGAGAAACTGGGGAAGCGGGTTTATTGAGAGAGGGTTTATTGAGAGATCGGACTGTATAAAACATAACGATGCGAATTTTTCAAGTAAAAAATATCCACATTAAATATCTGACTTTTCCGGTTTGTTTGAAACCTCCTAACATTTTGAGGTTTTTTGGTAATGTAGCCAACATGTTATAACGTGCGTTGGCAATAATATTACCGTCATTTACACTCAAGTCAATTCAATTTCTTCAATTTCTTGATCGTCAGTATTATAAACATTTTAATTGAACCTAAAACAATTATGTATAACTAACTACCGAATTCCCAGACAGCACACGGACGTCCTATGAACGTCCTATGGACATCCACGCTGGACATTGCGGATGTCCGATGGATGTCCGCCGAAGTCCGCCGGATATCCATCGGACGCCCATCGGACGTCCGTTTGACACAAAGTTGGATGTCCAGTGGACGTCCATGAAATGTCCTTACCGGATATCCAGTGGATATCCGTCGGACATCCATGGGACCACCCCTCGAACATACTTTGGACGTCCTCGGGATTTCCAAAGGACACATGTACAGTATATCCATGGGACGTCCGGTCGGAACTGTAGCGGACGTCCAGTGGATGTCCTCAATGGATGTCCATTGAATGTCCATGGAATGTTCACAGATCAATAACTTGGCTCAATTATTTGATCCTAATTATTAATATATTATGTATATTATAGAGCATACCCCGGCCTCACTATGCTCTTCGGAGCAGGCCCTGCTCTAAGTGACAATTAGTGCGACCCGAAATCCCCTCGGTCTACCTGAAAACGGTCACTCGTCCTTACCTGGAAGTGCGATGGTAGGGGCAGCGTTCAGGAGAAATAAAAGGAACTAAGGGGTGTGCGGTCTATTTGGGACGGCAACAACTGCGTTACCTGCATATTCCCACTTATAACTACCAAAATCCAAGAAATAGCGTTAAAAGGATTAGTGCCGGTGAACGGGTTAATAGGATCAACAGCTTAGCTCTTTCGACTAATGAGTGTGCCGGGGTATGTTATAGAGGACGTAGAGGGTTTTCTTCAAAAGCGAATTTAGAGGCGAAGAATGTTAATTGCATAATTACTGAATTTTTATTATCAGGTCATTATTATATACATAGATGATGCCCAAAATATTTACAAATACACAGAATCTGTCATATTGAAAACATAATATTCTCTTTTAATGTCTATAGGTTCCTTACATTATAAAATGCGCAAATGAAAGTAATTATATACATTATACATAGATGATGACCAAAATATTTACAAACACACGAAATCTGTCATATGTCTAGGTTCCTACTATTTTAACATTCACAAATGAAAGTAATTACTCATAATATCATTATCAGTTTATCACAGCTGTTGCCCTCAATATTTACAAATATATGGAATTTTTCAAATGGAAGAAGCGAAGAATATTATTACTTGAATAATACACATACTCTAGGTATATGAATACGAATAAAATAGGCGATGCAATAGTCCTACTATACGGACCGGTATTACCCCATTATTAATATAATTGGTAGCTGAAACACATCCGATTGATGTGAAATTGATATCAGTGACGCAGGAAAAGTGCACGGAGGGCATAACGCTCTTGGATTTTCGAAAATCAAAACAAGATTCTCAGATTTTTATCAAGAGTGCTCTGTAACTAATAATCGTTGATACTGACGTTGTACTTCATAAATATGAAAACACCCGAAACACTATCGATTGGGGACGGTTCAGAATTCCGAAATTCCAAAGCTCCGAACAGTCAAATTTCCGAATTTATTCTAAACGATTTAGAATTTTCAGAAAGACTTAAGTTCAGAAAATTAAAATTCCGAATGGTCGAAATGTAGATAGCTCAATGCTCCGACAGTCCGATGTTCTGAAAGTCCAAAATTCCGAAAGTATAAAATTCCGAAAGATCTAACGTGTTCTTAACGTGTCGACTAAACGACGCGCGACGGCTTGATGTTCAAGTTTCGGATTTTTGGCCTTTCGGATCATTGAGCTTTCGGAGTCTTGACCTTTCAGGTCTTTAGCTTTCGGAATTTTTTAAATCGGTTACATAGACTTTCGGTGAAATACCCTTTCTGAACCCTGTGAGTTCGCTGCATTAAAATTTGGAAATTTGGACGTTCGGAGCTTTGAAAATTCGGAACTTCGAACCGGCCCGTATCGATTTTCGAAAATCCAAGAGCGTCATGCCCTCCGTGCACTTTTTCTACGTCACTGATATCAATTTCACATCGATTGGATGTCTTTCAGCTGGGAAACGGGCAGCCGAAAATTCGAGGTGTATAACACGCCTTTCATATACCCTTAATTTTTTTTCAACAATTCACTGCCGCCATCAACTTTCTAGTATACAAAATAACAAATGAAGTGTGCTCTCAAAATTTCAGCCAATGTTTGTAAAAAATAAATTGAAATTAGCCTAGATCCTATTTTAAAAAAAACAACGTTTTTCGTCTTAAAGTGGGTTTTTTTCCCCAAAATCGATATAAAAGTCAATCAAGGTTGTGGATGGTTCGGCGCTTGGAGATTGCCGGCGGAATTTTGCTTTTTCTTGTCCACATCACTCCTCCCCTTAGTTCTTCTGAGCCATTTTTTAATTGCTTCTTCACACTCTTCATTCGTATATTCGGAGTTGGACGTATCTGCTCCTGTAACAAAAATTAAGCATTTTCAACATATCCTAATAACACCTATCATTGACAAATGCATACACTTACTTTTAGTCATTATTGCAATGGTTCATCAATGAAATACACAAATTCTCATGACTAAACGAACTCGTAGACAATGCTTCAATTTGACAATAATTTCCGCTATAACACAACATCATATATAGAACAAATTCTCCGATTCGTGTGAGGTACAAATGCATGTGTTCAAAACTTACGTATCAACAGATCAGCAAGTCTCAGCTTTCCGAATACATTCGTCTTCTTTGCACCATGCCAGCTATACTAGGACGCCAGTTCGTTATCCATAAGGAGATGTAGAGCGCTTTTGACGAAATCATACGTACAGTTACTCGGGCAGTTAGCAGCGAATTTTGATACTTCTGTTACCTGCGGTACACAAACACCAATAAGTAATAATTATCGTCTGGTTTGATTATAAATCTATATGATATACGTTGAATGAACGAACTCGAATTGAAATTCCATTCAAAGTTCATTATGAATACCGTTAAAGTACGAACAAGTATATATATACTATAAACACACTTTATTCCCGGCTCAACTGTAATGGCCACTTTATTGACCTGAAAAGCGGGACAAAAGTGGCATTTGATTCCCCATTGTACTTTTTGTCCCGCAAATTCACTTTTGCGGGAAAAAAGTAAAATTTGCGGGAATAAAGTAAATTTGCGGGAATAAAGTAAATTTTGCGGGAATAAAGTAAATTTTGCGGGAATAAAGTAAATTTGCGGGAATAAAGTAAATTTTGCGGGAATAAAGTAAAATTTGCGGGAATAAAGCAAAATTTGCGGGAATAAAGTACATTTTGCGGGAATAAAGTAAATTTTGCGGGAATAAAGTACTTTTGAAAAATGATTTTTTTCAAATTTTTTTTCCATTTCCTGACTTAACTTTTTTCCATATTTATATAGATTTTTGATCAATTTCAGCGTTTTTTCGTGGGTCCCACGCTTCAGGTCAATAAAGTGGCCACAGTTGAGCCGGGAATAAAGTACTATATGTAACACTGGAATAAAGTCCATCATTCCCTCAGGCTTACTGCCCTCGCGGAAATTCCCTTGGGTGATTACTGCCCTCGCTTCGCTCAGGCAGTAAACCCACCCGCGGGAATTCCGTTAGGGCAGTAAACTCACCTTCGGGAATAATATTCGACTTTATTCCCTTGTTGCATAATGTACTATTAAATCTGTATATATACTAGATAATTGATCGCAGAATTATGATTTACAACTGTGTATACTTTCTCAGTGAAATTAATAGAAACCTGAGTTGAACTTGATTGAAATATGGAAACATTAACAAAATAATTTAAAGATTAGTACTGTGTTCGCACGAGGCGACTGACGATGTGTTTACTGAAATGCACAATTCTGAATGACTGACCCGACAACGAAACGTCTGGGTTGTGTAGATGGCTAGGGGCAAAAATTTGGTGGGAGTGTGAGTGAACCTTCCCCGCTATGAGGCCCGACGGTTATTGCTGTTTCCATTTGAATTTTATTTTATTTAACAGGACTAGTTATATTACTATGTGAGGGTTGAGCCTAGGTTCCAGGTATATGTGCACTCTAAATTACTTGTTAAAATTTTAGCGAATATACGACAAATCACCATTTATAACTGTAAAGTAAATTAAGCCGATAATTAAATGTTTTACTTACTTGTTCTGCCGTATTCACATTCACTGTACATCAACTACTTTCAACGATAAATTCACTGTACATGAACCACTTCCAACCACAATTGTGCGTTAAAATATTTCGAATACGAATATGATCTTCAGAGCTTCATTGCCGTTTACAAATAAATGTAAAAAAATTCAAAATAACGGATTACCAACAAAAAGCGTACGTGAACACAAGGGGCTGTGAGAGACTAACAGTATATGTATAGTTTCTTCCGGACCCTGTTATAGCCCTGAAAAGACCTGAGGGGTGGCCATGTGGTATTTTAAGTTTCGGCTGACCAGTCGAAAAGTAATAAGCTATTTGACTCGGAAAGTTACCCGTGCCTGCATTCTTCGGTATGGGTATGCTATGATATGCACTGATCCTTTGCGATTAAATTTTTTTTAGAATTTCGTGATCGATGTGAGCCGGTTCAGAGATTTTGATGTTCAGTCATTATTTTTTTTCTCCGCATTACATACGCCTTTTACTTTGAGCTTATACCTATAGATAAATATTGAAAACAAAGAAAATTATCTGTAATCAAAATTTCATGAAATGGATATAAATCCTACATAGTTCGCTTCGAACTCTAGTATATCTAGTATGAGCAGTCGCGTCGGTCTGTAAGATGACACACGTGCGGATATTTGCCTGCAGGCACTGGAAAAATAACTCACCCACCAACGGGGGCTCAGTTTTCCACCGCACTTGCTTGCTTTCTACAGGGCGAAATTGTAAAGAACGCTACGGTTCTGTAGGAACGGACATGTGGTATAGGTATTTCAGACAGTTGGTCGGGTACTTAGAAAGCAATAAAGTTCGACGCTATGATTCCTGTCTAAACTTTTTGGCGCAAAATCTTTACAACTGTCCATGGGGCAGACGACGAATAATTTCAAATTACGAGCTAGTTCGTTAACTTATAATCCATTTAATTCAGAAAACAAGAACGAAACTTACACTCGAGTCACATTTTAATTTTTAGCTTCGGTCGTTGAACCACACACTCTCTAGTCACCTAATTTGCAGTACACATAGCTCTTTTCCAATTGCTGCACGTTTTTCTATTTTTAATCCAATCTAGTAATTATTGTTTCAAGTTTCATCATTTCATCAGTCTTTATTTTCTATCATTTTTCTTTTTTTTTTTTCTTTTCTACACTTAGGAAACTAAATTCAAACTGGAATGAGACTCAACATTAAGCTATTCTACTTATGAATGATAAAATAATAAAAATAATATTTTAATAATAATACAGTTTGTTTCGTTTTTTTCGGAATACCGCGAGTACGGTTCAAATGGCTAAGGTGGCTTTCATTTTACACAGCAACTTTTCAATGTCAATATTAAAAACTAATTTCTGCCCAAATTTAGAACGAAAAATGAATTTGTGCTCACAAGCACCGTCTTTAATTGAGCCAGAAGACAAAAATTTCTCTCAAATTATTTTTGATTATTTTGGAACCGAAAAATGGCCTTTTCAAGGATCACCCTAATGTATATAATGTTATGGTTTCTCCGACTCTAAATTTTCTGATAAAGACTCGGTTTTTTAAAAATAAACGCCCTTTTGATGTTCCCCAATTTTTGGAGACTGCATTTTTTATTATCCACGGTATTGCATGTCGTGGAGATCTATACAACCTTCATTAAACGTCCATCGAAAATGCATGTTTCTACTGAATGTCCATGAGATGTCTTTTTTCGGACCATCCCAGTTCGGACATTAAATGGACATCCATAGGATATCCCGTATTGGATATCCGTTGAACGTCCGTTACCGTATGTCCAATGGATATCCAATGCTGGATATCCACTGTATGTCCCGAATCGACTGTCCATGGGATGTCTTTTTTACGGACCATCCCAGTTCGGACATTGAATGGACATCCATAGGATATCCCGTATTGGATATCCGTTGAACGTCCGTTACCGTATGTCCTATGGATATCCGTTTCAAGTCCATGGACATTGGGACGTGTGATGGACGTTATTTGGACATCCATGGGATATCCCGTGCTGTCTGGGTTCATTATGCAAAAGTGTATAATTTGAATGAATTGATAATTTTGATAATACAATGCGCTCTCACCGGACACTTTAATTACTATTGCGTGAAAACATTTTCTTCGTATATATGCTAGGGTATATATGCCGAAATATACACCAGAATATATGCCAGAATATATGCTAGAATATATGATAAAAATAAATGCTAGAGTATATATGCCGGAATATATGATAAAAATATATGCTAGAGTATATATGCCGGAATATATGCTAGAATATATGCCAGAATATATGATCTTGACATATATGCTCGGATCATATCTTTGGGCAAATTTGAGTATATCCTAGCATATATGATTTGTATTCATTCGTATAAATTACAATTAGCTCTCGCGGGCAAAAAAAAAAAATCAAAAAGCAAATATCACCAGCACACGGACTTGAACTGGCGATCCGGCGTTGCCGCGGACAGTCGGTTACACTGGCCACGTAGCTAGGGTCAGCACTGCTGTTCCTGCACACCGGCCGGTCTCTGATAAAAACTTGACGAACTCCGCATTTTTGGAAAAGAAAAACGCCATTCTTGAAATATTTTAAAAAAATCCCGAAAATTCAGTGTCACAAAACAAAAACTTTGAGCCATCAAACATAGTGGAAGTATTTTTTTCGTAAATACAGAAAAAAAAAATTGTTTGAAACGCACGGCACAGCAGGTCTTGATACTCTGCCACACTCATTACTTAGAAGCATTTTGTGAAAATGAGGGAAAAAAAGTTTTATAAGACTGATAACTTATAAAACTTACAACTTATAAAATTAAACAGTAGAAAGAGATATTTTCCCTATGTTTTATGGCTCCAAATTTTAGTTTTGTGGCACAGAACATTGACGAATTTTTTGAAAAATTTCCAAAGGGCGTTTTCTTTTTTCTCGAGAAGCAAAGTTCATCAGGTTCTTTTCAGAGACCGGCTGGCTCGAAAAATCTGGAAAAAATTTAGATTACGTTTATCGGTAGGTTGAATAAGATAAAAAGACTAATAGAACAGATCGTAGAGGGTCAGGGTGAAATGCTGCTGAGTTGACGTAGAATACCTTTCACACAATAATTATTGATAAAGCGCAAAGACCTGCAATATCATAGCTCAGGGAAAGATAGCTTCGAATTGTATAAAACTCATTAATGAACTCCTACAATAACCCTGAATTAAAAATTTCTCGAATCACTACACTCATTCAAGTTAGTTCGACGAGCTCCCCGAGCCCCCGATGATGCTCATCACTCCGCGACGAAACAATCTTGCGGAATTCATGCATTTGACTCTGAAAAGATAAGCAAGAAACTATTCAGACTTACAGAACTTATTGAAAATAGTGTCACAAAAGAAGCAACAAAGTGAAACTCGACGAAAAAATTTCTTTTGTCATCATTCCGCCATTCGATTGATTACAATATTACAAACAATCTAGGGAATACTATTAGAATTTTGCTGCGTTACTTATTTCGTAATACCAGTTTAGAGTTTTCCAAGTTTGAAGCTCTTCGGTTAACCTTGAGACCACAGCAAACCTTTCGAAGTCGCGATTATAGGCTCCGGAGGACTTCATCGTAGAGTCTGCAGCATGATCGGAGGTTCGATAGTCCATCGAGCCACCTCTAACGCGTATAACGATCACAACTGTGAAGAAAGTGGTCGTAGGAATGTCAGAATTGTGACAGTTAAATCGAGAAATTTTACTGCATAAAACTTGAAAATCTATTTTTCTCTTTGCGTAGGATTATAAGAGTATCGGTTTACCGAGTCAATCGATTTGGTTCTTTGCTTCGGACGATACTCTGACGGTTGACTCTCCTAATTTTTTATAAAACAGTGCCATCTCAGTATAATCGATGACATCTACCTCGCTCAGCATTCCAATTTCTTGACGTTCGGTATTCCTGATCCAACGAAGCTGAAAGATCCAATCTGTTTGAAGCACCGCTGTCTGGAATGCAAATTTGATAAAACTGTTTCTATGAAGCTCGCGAACACGATTTAGATTTCACATTGGCAAAAATGAAAATACAATCAAATAGTGTGACTTAGGTGCTATGTAAGTTGACAAATTCCAATGTTACATGGGCCGAAGGAAGTTGTTTGTTGTTGCACCCAGCATATTCTTCGATACTGACTTTGGCAATTACTAGCTGTCATGTTAGAAGAAAAGCTTTCCAAGTGGACCAGCACTACAGTGATGAAAGGAGAGGAGGTTTCGAGGCGTACGGATACCTGAAGTCAGTCCGCCGGTGGCAGCATTTCGGTGCCGAGTAGGAGATTCTCTGTCAGCTTCTGAACAGCTCAGCCAGGCGTCGCTGCAAACTTCGTCATCTATGAAACCTTGGCCAGGATCACTCTTGACATAGTGATGCCCAGTTTCTGTGGGTGAGTAATATTCTCTGATTGCAACGCCAACTCTAAAATGTCAATTTAGATAGAACCCACAGCATGGCACCCAAATCGGGCGATTATTTATTCGTCACTAATATTTCCGCATAGTTTTCAATCACATCTATTCGATATGACTCTATGATTATATTGATCTATTCTGGCATTTTATCGTTATGTTACTGATTTCTTCGTTGTTCTCGCGAATATTTACATTTTCAAGAACAAATTATCATATGCGATAATTGTGATTCACCTACCTCGGGGTAAAATCGGCCTTACTTCGAGCTTAGTTTCTCAGGAAAAAGCAGTTTACCCCATTGGTGTTCGGTTGCGGTCCGATACTTTATTGACACCAATACTAGGTGCTATACAGCGTGATTCCCAAGTCGCGGAAAAGATTTCACATGCAGATTCCTTGTCGAAATCTAAGAATAAAGTTCCTTATCAAAAACTTCGAGGGAGCGGTAATTCCTGAGTTATGGAAGATTTAGTCCACCCAATAAGACGGCCGTAAAGTGACGTGCTCAGTCTCGTAGCAATTCTGTAAAAGTGATAGTGCCCGCGTCGTATGAACTTTGCCTGAAATTTCGGTTTCTTATTCCGTAATTTTTAGTATTTACGTCGTCCGGTCGGTCATTCTCGTGCCCTACGTCGTTCGCCCCGTAGTTGACGTTGTCCAGGTGGTCAAACTGGTGACTTACATTCCCCAGGTCTTTTGCTTCGTAGCGTTCGTTATCCAGGTTGTCAGGCTAGTGATTTCCGTACTCCAGGACTTTTGCCCCGTGGTTGACCTTGTCCAGGTGGTCAAACTTGTGACTTACATTACTCAGGCCGTCCGCTTCGTAGTTTTCACTATCGTTGTCATCGGGTTGTTGATTTCCGTCCTCCAGAACTTTCGCCACGTAGTTTACGTTGTCCAGGTGGTCAAACTGGTGATTTACATTCCCTAGGTCTTTTGCTTCGTTACTCAGGTTATCCGCTTGGTAGTTTTCACTCCCGTTGTCATCGGGTTGTTGATTTCCGTCCTCCAGGACTTTCGCCACGTAGTTTACGTTGTCCAGGTGGTCAAACTGATGACTGACGTTACTCAGGTCATCCGCTTCATAGTTTTCGCTATCGTTGTCATCGGGTTGTTGATTTCCGTCCTCCAGGACTCAATAACAACAACAACAACAACAACAACAATCAACAATCAACAACCCGATGACAACGAAAGCGAAAACTATGAAGCAAAAGACCTAGGGAATGTGAATCACCAGTTTGACTACCTGGACAACGTAAACTACGTGGCGAAAGACCTGGAGAACGGAAATCAACAACCCGATGACAACGATAGCGAAAACTACGAAGCGGACGACCTGAGTAACGTAAGTCACAAGTTTGACCACCTGGACAAGGTCAACCACGGAGCAAAAGTCCTGGAGTACGGAAATCACTAGCCTGACAACCTGGATAACGAACGCTACGAAGCAAAAGACCTGGGGAATGTAAGTCACCAGTTTGACCACCTGGACAACGTCAACTACGGGGCGAACGACGTAGGGCACGAGAATGACCGACCGGACGACGTAAATACTAAAAATTACGGAATAAGAAACCGAAATTTCAGGCAAAGTTCATACGACGCGGGCACTATCACTTTTACAGAATTGCTACGAGACTGAGCACGTCACTTTACGGCCGTCTTATTGGGTGGACTAAATCTTCCATAACTCAGGAATTACCGCTCCCTCGAAGTTTTTGATAAGGAACTTTATTCTTAGATTTCGACAAGGAATCTGCATGTAAAATCTTTTCCGCGACTTGGGAATCACGCTGTATAATATATTATAATATAATTTGATAAGTCAAAGACGACGAAAAGTATTCTTATTATGAAGTTACGCTTATCTCTGGCACGACCGAGATGCGGTAATTTCATCGTTATACACTTTGGTGTACCGGGAGCTCGCGAATGTCAACGGTTCGGGATCGGGATCGAGATTCATACCTGCGACAGTCCCGGGCTCAGCCTAATCTCGCAGACAGGGTCGTCGCAATCGCATTATCGTCACAGCGCGGTTTTACGGTAAGCGAGAGCCACTCTCCCCGACACGCGACGTCAATGGTAAACTGAGACGCCGGGTCCGTGTTTCCGTGCGCGCGCAGGCTCTAGGTTCCGCTATCGGCCGCGAAATTTGTTTTCTGCCTGGCGTGTATCCGTAGATTGTTCATTGCTGTTCGAAACCTCTTGACAGAAGAAGGAAAAGAAGAAAAAAAAAAAGAAAAAAAAATAAGAAGAAGAGGAGGAAGAAACCGTGGCTGCAGTAAGTACAATAAATTTGTGAGTTTAATAAATTGTCAAATTGTACCTCCAGGTGGACCGTTTTTTATCTTCAATTTTCAATCCCATTCGTACTCCAAAAAATGTGCGAAAGTGAAGCAAAACAACTCGTAGAACCCAAATAAACTCCAATATTATTTTTCGTCACAAGACCGTAAAAGAGATAAATCAAATGAACCGTAAACACAAATTGTATGGCTCTGATACCAACAAAAATATTATATCGCTTCCAGACCTTTCGTTTATTCATTTATTTATTTATTCATTTATTACAAGCCCAACAGGCGAACCTAGTGAGGGCGATAGAAAAAACAGACAGTTACACTAGAAAATATAAAGTAACGTAACGTAAGGTAAAGTAAGTCAGATGTCAGATGTTTATGTTGGAAGGTTTGGTTGTTTGGAAGTGAATAATTACTATTAAATGTTCTTCTAAAACTTCTTTATTTCAAATCTCTAAGGACACTAGACCGCTGCCGTCTCCGGCGAGCGTCCTATTTCAAGTGCTCTCTCGTTCGCGCCTTAGCACGCATCATAGAGTGTTTATCTTTTATACTAGGAGCACCATCTATGCTCCATGTCAGTAATATCAATGAAGTTTAAAAGTTCGCGCTTTACAACACTCCCTCCCTTCATTGATATATCTTCATTTTCTTTTACCCGCTAATTTTCCTCTTATACTGTCTTTAATTGTGACTCGTCAAGTCCTCTATAACGTAGGTTAAAGTACTGTTTTAAAACTACTTTAATAAACATGATTATAAAAAAATACAAGGCTTAAGTATATGTATATTTTTGACAATAGTATTACGTATCAAAATATAAAATAATGGAATGATATAAAGTATCAAAGTATGAAATAATAGGATAATATAATGTATCAAAATATTTTTTTTGATTTCCGTTACAATCAGTCTCACGGCTTCAGATTTCATCACTGTAGGTTTCCCATATAGCAGCTCCATCTTTACTGCATTACAAATCTTTATTTATCTGTCAAAGAGAGGAAAAAAAGGTATTATTAATTGTTCTTGAATTTATAATATCCACACTAAGACAGATTCATCAATTTGTCTCTAAGATATTTGTGAGACTCTATTGAGAGCGGTTTTGTCATTTTATCGGCAACGTTTTCTTTAGTGGAAATCCATCTAACTCTAACTTTTCCTTCCTCTACACAAGATTTAACATGGTCCCCATGAGTCTGAGCCATATGTTTCTTACTTCCTGACTTTTCTCTTTCTTCTAAACTCTTAACAATTGCTTCTAGGGTGTCATCGAAATTTTTGAGTTTGTGGCTTCCATCTTTTTGGGTACAATCACCAGCAGACTTATTGTCACACCAAATTTGTACTGGATATAACGTTTTACCTATTATACCTCGAATAGCTTTGTCTAGAGACACCAGCTCTTGACAGGCTTCACTCATGGCTAAATATTCTGCCTGACACGTGGATAGAGTGACGTAAGATTGTTTGTGGCTCCTCCAAGCCACTGGATCTCCAAATAGCTTGATCACATATCCACTAGTTGAAGTTGAGTCATCCCAATCTCTGAAGCTGGCATCAGTCATAGCTTCTAAATTTTCACATTCTGCTCTGAATGTCAACCCAACGTTTGAGGTTCCTCTAATGTATCTAAACACTCTCTTAACATCAATCCAGTCGCCCTCAGTTGGATTCTGTTGTTTTCTTGATAGATAATTTACTGCAAAAGCAATGTCTGGCCTAGTGGCTCCTGCCAAATACAGTAAACTTCCAATGGCCTCTCTATATGGAACGTTACTCTTTCTCTCTAATACATTAGTTCTTGGGTCTTCATCTTTCTTTCTGTCTTCTCTATTCATTACCTGTTTTGTCACCATTGGTGTACCTTGCGGTTTGCTTTCTTTCATATTGAACTTTTCTAATATCTTCTCTATATATTCTCCTTGCTGTACTGACATTTCCCTTTTTGCCCTATCTCTCCTAATTGACATTCCTAAGAATTCTTTAGGTTCTCCTAGATCCTTCATTTCAAAAACCTGGCTTAATTTAGTTTTTATTTCAAATAGTTTTTCTTTGTCATTGCTTGCCACTAGCATATCGTCTACGTACAGTACCAGCACTGCCATTTTTCCTTCTTTTCTCCATGTAAATAAACATGGTTCGTGTAAATCATTTTCCAAGCCTATTTTTAGAACTTCTTCTGAAAATCTTTTGTTCCACCTCTTAGGACTTATTTTCAGTCCATATAGAGCCCTCTCTAGTTTGCAAACTTTTGTTCTTTTCACCTTTTCATCGCATTCTAACCCTTCCGGTATTTCCATATAAATTTCTTCCTCTAATTTACCATTTAGAAATGCTGTTTTAACATCCATTTGTTTCGCTTCTAAATCATACTTGTTTATAATAGCCAACACTGATCGAACTATTGGTAATCTCGATACAGGAGCATATGTCTCTTTAAGTTCATATACTCCTCTATCTTTGAACCCCCTGATCACTAGTCTAGCTTTGCATTTTGGCGAATCATCTTCCCCCTTCTTTTTCTTAAATATCCATCTGGAATCTATAATATTTAATTTAGTGCCATCCTTCATGACCGTAGGCCTGTCTACTATCTTCCAAACTTTATTATCATTCATCGACTTTAATTCTTCCCTGACTGCCCTTTTCCACTCTAAGCTATCTGCGGTTTCGATAGCTTCGGCATAAGATACGGGATCTTTATTTATCATGGCAATTAGCGCATGATTCAATTCATCTTCTTCTAAATTGTTATTTAAAGTACTTTCCTGTGCATAATCTCTGAATTGAATGTGTTTTACATTTATACCCTTATTAGCTAAGTATGCAAAACTTGTGTCATTCACGAAAGATTTCTCTATGCTCTTCCCTATCTGTGCTGTACCTATCTTTACCTTTGCCATTCTTTTAGGTTGTACACGCTTCTTGGATCGTATTTCTCTAACCACTTCTAACTCTAATTTTCGTTTTCGCGGCCTTCCTCTCTGTCTTTTCTTCGTTCCCGTTTCTATTCCTTTTAATTCTAGTTCTGTATCATCTTCAAATTCTTTCATAAAGTTTTCATCTTTCATAGTTTTCTCGCCTTCTAATACCTCTGGGTTTTCTTCTAATTTTGTCATACCTCTTCTAAATGCATCTCGATAACTCAGTTTTTCATTAAAGCGTACATGCCTTGACTCTAGGAATTTACCCGAACTGGGGTGCCACAGAATGTAGCCAGTCAAAGTATGACCGACCAGAACTGCCTTAATCGCTCTTTCTGAAAACTTAGTATCAGCTTTTGTTACTCTGGCATATGCCACGCAACCAAATCTTCTTAATTTATCGAAATGACAATTTACTTGTGGTGCAAACTTCTTAAGCGGTATATCAAACTCTATTGATTTGTGAGGAGTGCGATTGTATGCATGTACGGCTGCCTCTGCCGCCAGTTCCCACATGCTCTTAGGTAATCCTGAGTCAAACATGAATGCTCTAATTTTCTCTTGTAAGGTTTTATTAAATCTCTCAGCTGTACCATTGTGTTCTGGTGTATATGGTGCTGAGAAATCGCTCTCTATACCTTCTCTCTTCATAATTTCTGCAAACTTTCCTCCTGTAAATTCTGTACCCTGATCTGATCTGATATAGCATACCTTTTCGTTTCTACCAAGCAGATTTCTTGCAGCACATAGAAATCTTTCCAGGTATTGCCCGGATTCGTCTTTAGACTTCATTGCGTATGCTCTAGCTAATCTTGTATAATCATCTATGAACACTGTGATAAACCTTTTACCCCCCGGATGAGATACCGGTTTTATCGGACCCATAGTGTCTGTGTGAATTATTTGAAGTGGCCTAGTTGCTCGACATCTTTTATCTTTGAAAGGTAACCTTTCCATCTTTGCCATGATACATACTTCACACTCTAAAATAGACTCTTCAAACTTCACATCTTTTAACCTTTCCTCTAATTTTTGCAAGCGTCTTAAATAATTCAACGACGCGTGACCCAGACGAACATGCCATAGCATTGCTTCGTTCTGTTTCTTGAATTTAACCCCCTCTTTCTCGAATGGGTTTGTTATACAAATATCTTTAATCGCGTCATTATTTTCCTCTTTATCTAACTCTATGATTTTTCTACTTAAGATCGATTCGTGAAAATCTGATCCCTCTTTCAACACAGTCGTGTCAACTTCTAGACTTTCTTCTATTTGACCAACTTCTAAACTTTGGTCTGATTGACTGAGCCTTTCATCATTCTCCCTCCCAAACGCAGATGCGATTCCGTCTAAATTTTGTTCATCTTGTTCTCCCTCCGAATCCAATGATCCAAGGGCTTGAACTTTTATCTGCGTTTGTTTGGAAGGCTCGTCGTATGTTACTATTCTTGCTCTACACTGATAATTTTCATATTCTAAGTCTTGTTCGTCTTCTGTGAGTCTCTTAGCTACTAGCTTTACTTTCCAATTTGGTTTCTCATATATCCCATCTAAAATTAGTTCACCCGTTTCTTTATCAAAAACTTTCAATTTTTTATCATCTAGATATATACCTAAACCTGCATCTGCAAAACGTCTCAGAGATATCAAATTATCAGCTATATCCCTTGCTGCTATTACATTTGTTAGTTTGAATACTTCTTCTTTCAAAACATTAGAATGAAGGAAAAGGTTTCCTTTCCCATCAACTTTTATGTCAGCAGCACTATTTTTATTTGCACTCTTTATTACTGCTCCAGAACATTTTTCAAAATCGCTTAAGATTAAACTCTTATTGACAATATGTTCTGTAGCTCCAGAGTCAGCAATAAAAGTGATTTCATTATCTTCGTCTGAAATATTTAATTGAAATGCTACCATACCTGATTTTTGGTCCTTTTGCACGTTTGAGTTGTATGCTCTGTCTCCACCGGGTGCATTGGGTTTTCGGTAAAAACCTCTGTTGAACTTCCTTTTGTTTATTTTTCCTCTATCACTTACTCCAGGAAGTCCCTTACTTTCAGCTCCCTCCTTTCCTGTAGGCTTGTGTCCTCGACCTCGACCTCTACCTCTACCTCGACCTCTATAAGATTGGCCAGATGATCCAGCTCCTTTTTGGAAACACTCATCTCCTTTGTGACTTGTTATTTTTTGACAGTGGTAGCAAAACCACATACCAAACTCTTTGAGTGGGCATTCAATGCTTCGATGTCCAGTCTTATTACACCGAAAGCACCTACTATCGGAACCAGATTGCCATTTTGACCCATGATGGGCTAAATTAGCTTTTGCTTCTTCTTTGGCTCCGTCGTCCGCGTGTCTTTCAGCCTCTAGTTGTGATATGAATGATTTGATTTCCTCTAAACTCATTTCTTTCAACTCTGTTTGTCTTCTAATAAGATCGGCCGAGCGAAGCTCAGGTACTTGCCCTGATACAGCTTGGTAAAAGGCCGATCTTTTCTCTTGATCGGTTAAGGGCACAGCTCCATCACAGTTTTCATACTGTCTAATTATTGTGTCAAACTTTTCGCAGAAGTCAAACACTTTCTCTTTGGGTTTCATCTTTAATTGGTAGAGCCGTGTCCTCACCGACGAGTGCGTGACGTTAGTTTCATTTCTTTTAAACTCTCTTAATTTTAGTATGATGTCTCTGGGATCTTTGATATGTAGTATCCTCTTATGATACTCCTCATCTAAATGATTTATGATTATATCTCTAACCATCCCTTTTCTTTTAGCGGTCTTTTCTTCATCTACGTCTCTAGAAACTTGAACCGATGAATCAATAACATCCAACAGATCGTTAGATATCAATTCAGACTGCAAATAATCCATCCAAAGGTTCAAATTCGTTTTACGTGTCAGTTTGTATTCACGTTTAATATTTATTTTGTTTGCCGCTTTTTCTGCTTCTATTGTTCTTTTTAGTACGTTCAAATTTTCTCGGATTTCATCTCTTACACCCGAACTTATAGGTACCGTTTTAGTCGCAACACTACCCTGTGGCTCTACATGGTCCGCACTCTCAAGATTTTCCGTCCTACTTCTTGAACTCATAGTAGGACTTCTTACATCTTTAGTTGGTTGCCTCAACGCACTTTGCTCTGAATTTTTGAGCTTAGCCTTTTCAGCTTCGGCAGTTGCTTCCGCTGTGGCCCTCAATGTTTTCAGCATATTATTTGCTGCCTCTAAAACTTCTAATACCACTTTAGCCGTTCTTTCCATACTGTTGCACAGAGACTTCTGCGCGTCTTCTGTTGTTGGTGGACGTGCATTGTTGGTGTTTACTTCCATCTGATTTATTCCGGATTTTGCTGTGAATAATTTTACGTCTAAATTTATACATCTTAATGGGGTTTACTCTTAATTACCTCTAAATCGACTCTAAATTTGATTGTTGGATCCGACCTCTAAAATCATCTATTCTCTAATTTATTCACAACGTTCTAAAGTGAATTTTCATCTTACTCTTTCTTTGGGTGTCGTCGGAGGTGATTTGAGAAACCTTCGGTTGCTTATCACGCTCTCCCGGAGTTTTGCGCTTCAACTCGTCAGTCTCAGCGCTTTGGGCCCATAACCTGTTGGAAGGTTTGGTTGTTTGGAAGTGAATAATTACTATTAAATGTTCTTCTAAAACTTCTTTATTTCAAATCTCTAAGGACACTAGACCGCTGCCGTCTCCGGCGAGCGTCCTATTTCAAGTGCTCTCTCGTTCGCGCCTTAGCACGCATCATAGAGTGTTTATCTTTTATACTAGGAGCACCATCTATGCTCCATGTCAGTAATATCAATGAAGTTTAAAAGTTCGCGCTTTACAACAGTTTATCATTTTTCACAAATTTTTTATCGTTACTGTAATACATACTTCATAATCGGTATTGGAAGTACGAAGAGCTCAGTGAAGTACGAATATGGGCACAGTACAATAGGAGTAATTGCTCATTATTGTACTATCCCCATTCCTCGTCTCTCGCCGTCGCAGGATCGGCTATACTTTGTATATTTATTTATTTCTTTATTTATTTATAAGTAAAACCCAACAGGCGAACCCAAGGCAGGGCATACAAGCATTTACATGAAGCATAGACATAGTACAGATAAAAACATGTGTAAAATGTCCACAGTCCATATGAGCAAGTCTGACAAGTCTATACAGGGTGATTCAGAATTAGTTACGAATCTCTTGAGTGGTTATTCCTCGTCGAAATTGGGATCGAAAGTTCCTTAGCCATTATTCTGAAAAATTAATTTTTTTCCTTGGAAATGTTATTTTCCAACAAACAATTTTTTTTTTCAACAATTTTTTTTCTTTTTTCTTCTAAATCATTTGTCAGTTTTCAACAATCCCATATGATGCCAACGAGTTGTTTTTTTTTTTTTATTTTTTTTAATATTAGAGAGATTTCTCATTGAAAGTTTCTTATTTGGTGGAAGATGTTAAAAAAATATGTCATGGTTCCAAGGAAAAAAAAAGAAGAAGAAGAAGAAGAAGAAGAAGAAGAAGAAGAAGAAGAAAGACGAAGAAGAAGACTTCGAGTCTATAATCAAGAGCGAACTAGTCTTGATCATCGGAAACTGCTTTGCTCGCCTGTTCTTTTTGGAATTTCCAAATCAAGCGCATCATTGTGCTACCATCCTCGTTCCACAGAAATGGAGGAACATTCTGTTTCACGTGAAAATCGTGCTTACTCTGCTCGGCGGCTGTCATCTCGGAGCAGAGCTCAGATAGCGATAGAACACCGGTGAGTAAATGACCCCATTGATTTTATTTTGATAGCCTGCCGGCAGCATTCCGTCGAAAGCAACTGACTTGCTCTGAAACAGGTTGTTATGTGTAACAAAATCACACATGACGGAAGCGAGAGATGCCCTGTTGTTCAGGGAACTGTATCTGCCTATAGCTCCGTTATCGTGTACTTTAGGCCAAAAATGGTCATGACCTTTCTTGTAGATAATTAAATTTCCTATCTTCTGGGTTGAACCGGGTTGAACACTTTTCTATTTTTCTTCATTTTTTTTTTTTTTTTTTTTTTTCCCGAGTCAATAAATAATTCATAAGTCGTAAACGGTAAGTGAAACAAAAAAAAAAAAAAATTATTCAGTTAAAAAAAAAAGAAAATTCAATTACCTACAAGAAAGGTCATTACGATTTTTGGCACAAATTGCACGATAACGGAGCTATTGGCAGATAAAGTTTTTCTCAAAACGGCGGCACTTCCGGGGTAGAAATTTTTATATTCAGTACAAGATACTGTACCTAATTGAAAAAAAATGAATAACTCCTGTCATTTAGTGCAATGCAATATTACCTATTGCCTGTACAACTTTTCCCATTTGACACAAGATTCTTGCTAGATAAACACTCTAATCAAAATATCCCGAAAACCGTGCAAGTGAGAAAGCTGTTCTTGGTCTCATTTTGTAAATAATTGAATTCTCTGCAAAAAAGTGTCTGATCTATTTTAGAGCTAAAAATCGATCTTGTACTTGTTACCGACGCTGAAACTTGAGTTTTATTTCATGAATAAATTTCTCATAATTTTTTTCCAATTTTTAGATCTAACATAGATCAGGGGGCTTATTCACTAACTCTGGGACCGCGCGGTTCAGTGATTTACCGCGCGGTTGTGACGTCACTTCTACCGTGGCGACGAACCGAGCTATTCAGTAACTTTTCGGGTGGTTGCTACCGCGCGGTCTCGAAGAGTTTCTCGGTTCATTCTACCGCTCGGTCAAAGGTTTCGGTACCGGTCTACCGACGTACATTTTGTCGGTACGTGACACGTTTTCACAATAACAAAGTAAATTATTCGATTATAATGCCTCTCAATCATAATTTTATGATAGGAAATTTGATTGTCGGTACTGTGGTGACACATTTGAGGTTCTGTTAGATTTATTATTTATTATTTATTATTCATCATTTATTATTAGTTTATTTATTTGTTTATCTTTTTATATTTATTATTGTTGATATTTTATTCATTCGGTCCTGTCTGATGATGTCTGTGTTTAATTACAAATGAATGAAACAAAGGAAATTGTTATTTGTAATATATTTTTGATTACTTTGGCTTGCTCCATTTTGCTACCTTTGCCGTACTTTTTGGGTCCCTTTATGGTTACGCGGGAGATGTGTGACTGCATCTCTCCTCTCATTGGTCGAGAGATAAAAGTAACTAGTTTTAACATCAACTCTGACGTCATAAATGACATCAAACCTATCATATTCGGGTATCATCGGGCCGAGCGGTAGACCAGACCGTACCGCGCGGTAGCCTTGTCAATTCGGTTACCGAATAGCAAACTAGGGGATTTGATCTACCGAACGTCAAGACGAACCGCGCGGTACGGAATCTGACCGAACCGAGCGGTACGAACCGAGAAGTTAGTGAATAAGCCCCCAGACCTTTTTTGTAGTGAATTCAATTACCTATACCAAATGAGACGAAGTATAGTGTTACAGACTGACCAATAAACTATTAGTTCAGGTTCAGCGTATACCCCCTTCCTAAGTCCACATGGACGGGATTTCCGGGGGTTTTAAGGGAAAGGTATTTTAGTCTTAAGATTGAGAGTGTATGAATGAAATTTGACCTTACCTTTAATCTAGCTCGACGATCTCTATTATTTTAGGCGTTGAGGGTTGTTGAGTCTGGCCAGCGTCGGCGGTTGTAAATGATCGTCTTGTAAAGGTAGTCTCAAATGTACTAACGATACACCTAGCTCCTTGGTAATCAACAGTATGTTGAATATAAGTCTGTGGAAGGTCTTCTGAATATTCTTCGAAGGGGCCACCAGGGAGTTGGGCCTCCTCAAGCGGTTGTTCAATTTCTGCTATTGAATTATTTTTAGGGGTTTCACTGTTATTTGGATTTTGAAAGATTATCGTGTCCGTAGTATCCTCGTCCTGGATATTTATTGAGGAATGAAATTCTGAGATATATTCAGATAGCCACTCAGGAGTTTCATCCACTTTGTTTAGTTCACTAAGTGTTTTGATTATTTTGTTATTTCTAGCTTTAGCCTTTGCTAGGCGAGCGTTGGCCCGTTTACCGGATCTACGCTTAAACTTCCTTTTCGTCAACACAACACCATTCATCTGTATGGAAGAGGAGTTGTGATAAAACGTTGGCTAGGTTGGCGTAACCTTTGCCCTGACGTTTAGTGTTGATAGTAAAGGTTAGGGTTATATAAGCTTGGGACGTTGAGTCCCTGGCCTAAATATAACGTGTATATAGATATTGGTACAAGCTTGGAGTTATCCTGGCCTAAGCAACCAATAGCTGAAGTAATGATGTAGCTATATTGGCTTGTCACTGAAATGACTGACCCCGATATAGCAGTGTATGATCTATACTGGCTTGGACACCTAAGTACCTCGCCCTGGTATAGAATCTGTATTTGTAAGATTTGAGTAACGTGTTTTTAGATATTTGTGAATGGAATCGTGGTGTATTCTTACCTTGGGTTTGAATGAATTAGGTTTTCACTGTTGTATAGTTTTTATTATGATTGTTTATTTGATTTATTGTAGTAAGATTTAACAATTGGTATTATAAGCACCAAGATCCCTTGTGTTCTTACTATAAGTTTAGAGGTTTGGTTGAAAAGATTTGAGTTTGAACTTGACTTTGAAGTTAATATTTTGCACTGATTGAACTATGTCGATTTAAGAGTGCTATAATATTCACTGCTCGAGAGCTTAATGCGAACTGAATGAACTAATTGCAGAGATCGAGAGTAAGTGGTAGGGATCTTAGGGTTTATATATGATTAGCTTATTAATAGTGGGGATATTGTTGTTGATTAGCGCATAACAATCCCACGGTGGCTTTAGCCCGGGTGTGCATGACTTATCTGCACGTGCGAATTTGGGCAGTTGACCGGATGGAGTTTCTGGTACTGATATCTTTTAGTAAGCTAAGTTTCAACCAGTTGGGGTTGTTTATTGCAAACTGATATTTGAATAAACAGTTTGCGTGTTTGGTTGATGAGTCATGCTCACCCAGGAAGCCTTTCTTATCTCTATGTTATATACTAGTAGTTTGATTGAGATATAATATATTTTAATATATAAATTCTAATATATATAAGTTTTATATATGGTTAAATACATGTATTGTAACGTGTCCGACCGTCACAAGGCTAGGCTACGGTGATTGGTCGGAGTAAACACCGAAAAACTGGACAAATTCAGATAGACGAGCGAGCGACGCTTGTGACGTCACAAGCGTAAGCAAAAGAGTATATAAACACGCGTCGACAGAGCTCGACAGCGCAATCGTGGTATAGCATCCCAGGCGACTCATTTGATATTGAACTAAGGGTCTTCCGAAGGCAATAAAGTAGAATCAGTAAATTCACTATTACTTAGACAAATCAGAACATTATTTAAAAATCAATTCTAATATCACCTAACCGGGTTCAGAAGCATAATATTATATTGAGCATTAGCTATAGCAGCATTGTTACAAACATTTAGTTGAAAGGAGATAAATACGGATGAAATAGACTTTAACGTAGAATAAGATAGAATAAGATCTTTGTATTATTTTTGTTGATATTTTATTTTTGGTTTAACAATACAGGGAATCAAATTACCACTGATAAATTTTGCCTGGTATTTTCTTATCATCCTGTTTGACAGTAATAAATACCAGAATAAGCCGAGTAGTTACAGCTTTGGCGAACAACGGAAGAAGCGAACGACATTGGCGTAAAAACCTGTGTTCGAGGGCCAACCGTTGGAAACCCGAGTCTGATAGGCAGTCTTGGTGTAAAAACCTGGATCTGTAGTTAGTCAATAAAATCATCAATAGCAGGCGAGACAGGCTTGGCGTAAAAACCCGGCTCTGTAGTGAGAATTCTGAATCTTAAATTCAGAACCAATACGGCTTTGATAATTAAAACTATCCGAGTCCGGTAGCTAGCGCAGGGAGATAAAATCTGAATAAGGTGGCTTTTGCATGGTATACCCATCCTTTTCCTCACCTTTCAGTATGAGGAGTCCATAATAATACTTAATTAATTAAATTTCAGAAAATAGATCATTTCGAACCCGTAGCAACCGACTTTTACTATAACCAATAGGTTCGTAAAAGCCGAAACGTTACATTTGGCGCCCAACGTGGGGCTCCTCAGTATTAAATTCATTTGGAAAATAAATTCAATAATATAAGTTAACTTCATTCATCAAAATTCAAATTTAAATTAAAATTAGCTTCAAATTTACAGCATAAAATCATTGTTCAAGGGTTCCTAGAGAAAGTAGACCGAAAGAGAATTGCCTGTCAAACTCGGGTTTATTTAAAGTAAAAATAGTCCGGGATTGATAAGAAAATGTCAGGCAAAGGTAGTGATGGTCGGCGATTAAGTTCCATAGTCGAAGAAATAGGGACTCCAGAGCGAGATTCAGGTGTCATAACCGCCAACTTGTCTTCAATTTCAGCCGATGTGAGTCCAGAAAGTGATTCGGGTCAGAATTCATCAGACCAGATGCAAAAATTGATTGAGTCCATAGAGAGACTAGAAAAGAAAGTAAATGATAAGTTTGATAGTATAGAGCGAGCAATGCGTGGCAATCAGGTTGAAAATGAGGATAAGAGGGCAAATTATGAAGATAGGCTAAACAAAAAATTAGAAAATCATGTAATCGAACATCAAACACTAATAAGTCAGATGGACAGAAATTTAAAAGACGCGACGGTTAAGTTGACGTTTGACATATCAGACTGTGAAAACAAAATAGAATCATGCGAAAACAGACTGCGAACCGAGCAGACTTCGACATACGAGGTATTAAAAGGAAAAATAAATGAAAATCAAAGAACTACTGTCGAATTGATAAATGAATTAACTTTAAAACAAGATAGTTATAAAATCGGCATCGATGCCAACATGAGGCGACTGCGTCAACAACGGACAGGTCAGCCGAATCAAAACAATAACAATAACACAGTGACCAGACAACTAAAACTGCCAACATATTCCGGCAAAGCGTGGGAAAAGCCCGTAAATTATATCAGAGAATTAGAGGAGTATTTTGATGTTTTAGATGTTAGCGAAGACTTGGGACTGCGATTAATCGGCCAAAGTTTAACAAATGACGCGAAAGATTGGTGGATTGCGCGACGCGACGTAATTCATAACTGGGAAAACTTTAAAACACGTTTCTTAGCTAGATATTGGGGCGAGGAGACACAAAGAGAGATAAAAAGAGATATAACCTTTGGTTATTACTTACCTGATTCCAAGGTCAGTTGGTCGGAATACGCGGGTCGAAAGTATGCAGCGGCGCGTGGGTTAATTCCTCCTATGCCAGAAACTGAGATAATTAATAACTTAATCCGTCACTTCGATGATACAGTTGTGGACGCGGCGAGAAGTCGAAATATCACAAATATTGACCAGTTATTAACCTTTCTCGATCAATCACAATCCGGTGGTCGCTCGAATGCACCAAAACAAGGTGTCACGCAACAGAATGCAAGTCGTTATAACAATAATTCACGACAATCAGATGATCGGCAGAAACAAGTGTCATGGCGCGGTAGCTCAAGTACTGGAGCTCATGTAAACAAAGGTAATTCGTCGCGTGACGAACGTAATACGAACGATTCTCATGATAATAGATTCAAGGCGAATTCGCAGGATTTAAACAGACGTCCAAATTGGACAAGTAATCGGCAGATAAGCGCGGTAACCGAAGAAATAGGGGATACCGACCAAGCGAATACCGACACAATCGACTCGGAAAACGAGATCGCGCTGTGCTAAATGTGCCGTTAGAAGAAGCGGTGCAGCGCGTAATAGAAGTAAACACGGCAGAGACATGTCAAAAGAAGGAAACATTGTTTGATGACGTGACAGAATTTTTATTAAATGAAGATGAGACTGTGAAAGATCAGATGACACGGTGTCCTAACGTTGAAATGATTTTGGAAAATGTTAAGGTAGCAGCTCTAGTGGACACCGGAAGTGAAATTACGTGTATTTCTGAAGATTGGTACAAAATCAACATAGAGAGTTTTTCAAAATGTGAGAAACTACCAGTTGTTAATCTCCAAGTTTTAGGTGTTACAGGGGGAAAAGGAACAAAGATAAAAATCCAATTATTCACACGAGTTCAATTAGGGGAATTTAAAGATCAAATAACCGTTCTGGTGGTACCAAAACTTAGACAAAATGCTATTATTGGGATAGACGCGTTAACTAGATGGAAAGTAGAAATAGATTTAAAAGAACAGTTAATGAATTTTCACATGGGCAATATGCCAGTAACACATAAGTTAGCAAAATCAAACAATGTTCCCGATTTACGGCAAAATTTAGCATTAGCCGGCATATGCGAAGAGGATGACGAGGGTCGAACAATGAGCGGTGACATAACATATGAGGTCACCGATGATGAGATCATGGGAAAGCTCGCGGAATGCGAATTGTTGGGAATCGAGCATCGACGACAATTCGAAAAGTTATTGTTCAAGTATCGAGAGATTTTCAGCAAGCTTCCGGGAAGGATCTCAGTGTATGAGCATAAGTTACTTATTTATGAAGACCGTCCGTTTGTCCGTAGGTCATATCCAATTCCAATCGTGCATAGGGAAAAGGTGGATAAAGAAATAGAGAAAATGTTGAAATATGGGATTATCGAAAGATCAAATAGTGAATATATTAATCCGATTGTAGTAGTTGCAAAAAAGTCAGGGGACATTCGACTAGTCCTTGATGCTCGATTCATCAATAAATTGATAATTCCGGATCGAGACTGTGCCCAGTCTACTGAGGTGTTATTCCAGAAATGCGGGAATACCAAGGTTATGTCCAGCCTCGATTTGACTGCAAGTTTTTGGCAAGTGCCGTTACAATTAGAATCAAGAAAATATACTGCGTTCATGCACAATGGTAAAACGTATCAATTTAAAGTCACACCTTATGGGTTAAACACAAGTCTTGCTAGCCTCGTAAGAGGATTAGATTTAGTCTTAAGTGAAGTAAATTACTTCACAATTAATTTTGTCGATGATATATTATGCAATTCAAGTTCAGTTGAGGAACATTTAATACATTTGGAAAAGCTATTCCAAACCTTTGAGGAACACAATATGACATTGAACTTCCAGAAGTCCAGTTTCTTTAAAACCGAAGTTGAATTTCTGGGACATCGAATCACCGCGGAAGGAATACGACCGCAAGCCAGTAAAATCAAAGCGATTCATGAGTTTCCGACACCACGGAATCCAAAGCAATTAAAGGGATTTCTTGGATTAACCAATTATTATAACAAATTTTCAAAACGATATTCAGATTTGACGTATCCACTGTTACAGTTACTAAGGAAAGACAAAAAGTGGGAATGGACCGATGAGATAAATGATAGTTTCGTCAGATTAAAGGCATTATTTTGTGAGAAAATGGTAATTCACCATCCAGATCCTAAAAGATGTTATTATTTACAGAGCGACGCGAGCGAGTACGCAATAGGAAGCGTTCTTTATCAAATAGACCACGATGGTGATCAGAGAATCGTTGGATTTGCGAGTCGAACCCTCAAGGGGGCGGAGATTAATTATTTTACTACCGAAAAGGAGTTGTTGGCGATAGTATATTCGTTGGAAAAATTCCGAACTTTTGTTGTCGGTGCGGAATTAATTATTAAAACAGATCATAAAGCTTTAACGTTCATCCTATCGTGTCGATTAACTAGTTCACGATTAGCAAGGTGGGTGATGTATTTACAGAATTATGATTTTAAGATAGAGCATATCAAAGGAAAAGAAAATATAGTAGCGGATATTTTAAGTCGGTATCCTCCTATAAGCGAAATTGGGATCAAGGGGGCTGACGAAACGACAGATATCGCTGAACTTGCGCGGGAAGTCAACGACACAGTAAAAACAAGCCTCGAGTCACTCGGCAAATTGCAAGAAAAGGACCAACGGATTACTGATTTGATCGAGAATGCTCAATTAAATAAACAAAGGCGATACCAAACAAAAAACGGGATCATTTATCATCGCGAGCCAGGGGGCAAGTTACGTGCGTACTTACCCGAAAAACTGGTAAAAGATATAATTCGAGAATGTCATGAAGTCTACGGACATATCGGTGCATCTAAGTGTCATCGAATGCTTAGAGAGAACTTCTATTATCCTAAGTTTGCCAAGGTAATACGGAAGGAATTGGCTCGCTGCGATCGTTGTCAACGGTGCAAGGTACCTAACCGATATAGTTATTCCGAGATGCAAAACATAGTCCCAGAGAAAGTAGGGGATTTAATTTCAATCGATTTCTTCGGACCACTGCCAGGGAGTCAGGGAAATTACCGATGGTTACTTGTTGTTATTGACGCGTTCAGTAAATACGTGAAGCTATATCCGATGAAGGTCGCTGACGCGCAGTCCACAATCCGAAGCGTATTTGATAAATACATTCCTGAATTCGGTAAACCAAATAAAATACAGTTTGATCACGGCACGCAGTTTACGTCTTTGAAATGGTTAAGTAAACTTGAAGAGGAACATGTAATCCCAATATTTTCATCAATACGACACCCACAAGGGAATATTGTCGAGAGAGTCAATCGCGAGATAGGAAGGTTTTTTAGAACCTTTATAACTGGTAAACATACTGCCTGGATCAAATGGTTAAGTATAATAGAGTCATGCATAAATGAGGTTCATCACGACATGACCGAGTTCACTCCGTGCGAACTGCAATTAAATGAAAAACCAAAAAGATTTTGGAGTCCTTGGGTCATGAGTGATCAACACCATTTAACGCATGAATACAAATTACTTTTAGCGAAAAGAAACATAAAAAGAAAAGGTAGGGTTAGAGCTGACCGTTACAATGCAACACACAAAATGACAAGGTTTAAAGAAGGTCATCTAGTTTTATTAAGAGCATTGAATGTCTCTGATGCACAAAACAAGAAAATGGCCAAATTTTTTACACTTTATGAAGGTCCTTATAAATTAGATAAACAGGTTGGAGATGCAACTTATACATTAGTGCATCCCACAACAAACAAAGTGCGAGGAAGATTCCATATTAATATGTTCAAGCATTATCTGAGTTAAAGTCCGTTACAATAGCAAATGTTAGCAAACAAATTATAAACTGAATAGAATTCAAGCAATCGTATTATGGGATTAGGATTATCCGGTTTAGCCATCCGTGAGAACGCCGATCCGAATATATAAGTGGGAGATGACAGGTCGTAAATCAGTTGATATTAGTACAGTCATCATGTACGGTTACATCAGCGTTCAAGATAAGGCAGTGCAAACTGAAGAAATCTACGATGCAGTTTCGGAAGATAGAGACCCGAGGATCCGGATCAAATATGGGTCAGGAACATTCATCAGTGGTTCAGGGCGTTACATTCCTGGTAGAGATACCATGACGCCAAGTTTCAAGCGGCTATGCAAATTAACAGATCCTATACCTAAGAGAAACGACATAGACTACAACAACAACGAAATATTAATACCCGGACAGAACAATATAATTAACACAGATCTGACAGATGAGGATCTGATCGACATCAAGGAGCTAATTGATGAAGGCTTGAGGGAGGTTGAGCCGGTAATCAAAACAAAACCAAGAATCATCGAAGACGTCATCTTAGACACGAACGTTGTCATGCCTCTGAAAATTACAAGGACTGAGAACATATCTGAAAATACAAATATAAACCGGGTGAGCAATGATAACATACCGTGGGGTTTGCAGGCGTTAGAGGTACCAGAACGCACTGCTGAACAAAGGGATGAGTACAAGAAGAGGATGTGGGCATTCATAGACAAGCACCGACCTCACATACCGGAAAAGCGTCGTAAGATACAATCTACCAAGGGTGGTATCCCAGTCATAAACAGAAAGGTGACGGATATTCCCGAAATGCCGGAAGCCTTAAGGAGTCGTGATGCAGGAGAACCAAGTGCACCCAGACCAGAGTTGACACCGTTTATAAATCCTACGGTACCAGAGTACATCCTGAACTTTGACTTCTCAGACCCTCTTGGCTTAAAGAAGTTATGAACGGTAGGCGGGATGTCAAAATGAAGAACATCGGCGAAGGAAGAGTGATCCATCAATGGGAATTTTCGGAAGCTGTGAGGCATCTTATAGTAAAAATTCAATTGATGGAAGGGGGCAATGTAACGTGTCCGACCGTCACAAGGCTAGGCTACGGTGATTGGTCGGAGTAAACACCGAAAAACTGGACAAATTCAGATAGACGAGCGAGCGACGCTTGTGACGTCACAAGCGTAAGCAAAAGAGTATATAAACACGCGTCGACAGAGCTCGACAGCGCAATCGTGGTATAGCATCCCAGGCGACTCATTTGATATTGAACTAAGGGTCTTCCGAAGGCAATAAAGTAGAATCAGTAAATTCACTATTACTTAGACAAATCAGAACATTATTTAAAAATCAATTCTAATATCACCTAACCGGGTTTAGAAGCATAATATTATATTGAGCATTAGCTATAGCAGCATTGTTACAAACATTTAGTTGAAAGGAGATAAATACGGATGAAATAGACTTTAACGTAGAATAAGATAGAATAAGATCTTTGTATTATTTTTGTTGATATTTTATTTTTGGTTTAACAATACAGGGAATCAAATTACCACTGATAAATTTTGCCTGGTATTTTCTTATCATCCTGTTTGACAGTAATAAATACCAGAATAAGCCGAGTAGTTACAGCTTTGGCGAACAACGGAAGAAGCGAACGACATTGGCGTAAAAACCTGTGTTCGAGGGCCAACCGTTGGAAACCCGAGTCTGATAGGCAGTCTTGGTGTAAAAACCCGGATCTGTAGTTAGTCAATAAAATCATCAATAGCAGGCGAGACAGGCTTGGCGTAAAAACCCGGCTCTGTAGTGAGAATTCTGAATCTTAAATTCAGAACCAATACGGCTTTGATAATTAAAACTATCCGAGTCCGGTAGCTAGCGCAGGGAGATAAAATCTGAATAAGGTGGCTTTTGCATGGTATACCCATCCTTTTCCTCACCTTTCAGTATGAGGAGTCCATAATAATACTTAATTAATTAAATTTCAGAAAATAGATCATTTCGAACCCGTAGCAACCGACTTTTACTATAACCAATAGGTTCGTAAAAGCCGAAACGTTACAGTATACATGTGCATAGTTATATATGTGTATGGTTTATGTGTGTGTACCTTCGGGGTTCGAGCAAGAGGGTTATATCTATGCATGTGCGTGATTTTACTGTTAGGTTACCAATTGTTGGGTCATACCAGGTGTATCTTCTCTTGCTTATACCGCTGTGGGTACATTAAATCCTATTATTAATTATTTATCAAAAGGGTAAAGAAGAACCTTCTATGGTCGGTCAGTCATAGTCGTGTATGTGTCTTAGTGACTTGGTGAGAACGTCACAATAGCTTTCTAGCTTCATAGTCTTCGTGATATTTTTATGAAAGTGTTTGTGTAGCAAGAATTTTATGTTAATCAAATGGCAAAAGTTCAGACCGAATGCGGAATCTTTTAAAATTGAGCTACCGGGCTCCAGTTCCACGAGGCTTCGTTTTACACCAAAAATTCACTTTTCCAAGTTTGTAGGAAGTAAAAAAAAAAAAGTTAAAAAAAAAAAAAACGGGATAGTATAGATACGTCCGCAGCATTGTTTGTACTTCGAATATTCAATAGGTAATAACCGCAATTACCTAAAGAAAGATATGTAGTCCATGAAATTTGATTTTTTTTTTTTACAGATGAAAGACAGAAATTTTGACGAGTAGGTAGTGTCAATATTTGTGATTTCCCGTATAATATCATCGATTCAATAATATTGTTGTAAAGTAGGTATTACAACTATTAAATGTCGGTAAAATTAGGATTTTTAACCTTTCTGTCCACCCTGTCGCGCCTTCTCCTGAATAATTAATTTCGCAGGAATATCGTAAATATTCATACCAGTGTTTATTACCAACACATGATTTATATACATATAGATGGCAACAAAGTCGCGCAACAAACACGCATCAGCCAGTCGAAGCGGCGAACGTTATTTCACAGGTGAAATCGGGCCCTCCGTTCGACGGACGGTCACAGAATGAGCCAACTTTGAAACCGCATCAAGCATTAGACCCTCCGTTCGAAGAAGCGTTTGAAGTGGAATCGCATTCGCTTCCATCAAAAGACAGTATAAACTATGGTATTTGCGGAGAAGAGGTAGCGCTCGAAGGCCGGTACATCGTTGACGTGACATACTTGCTGGAGCAGTTGCATGAAAAATTCGACAATCATAACCCGCTTCCAATTTGCGGATTTCGAGACCTCATACAAACAAACTCCAGACGTATCGGTTTGCAAACGCAAATCTTCTTTCGGTGCAAGGTATGCAATTTTGAAGATGACATTTGGACAAATCGTAACGACGGCCAAGCGATGGACATCAATCGAAGTGCTGTCGCGGGGACCTACGCCATGGGAATTGGGTTTTCGCAGTTCGAGGAACTCTTGTCTTGTATGAGTATCCCCTGTATGTCGTCGGATACCTACGCGAAATACGACCTCGAGATCATTGCAGCATTCGAAAAGGCGGCTCTCACAGAAATGATACAGGCGGGCGAGGCTGCCAAAAAAGCGGCTTTTGACAGAGAGGATTTCATTGTTCATAACGGCATCAAAATTCCCTTTATTACTGTTGTGGCCGATTGTGGATGGATGAAACGGTCGTACAAAACGGGAAAATATGATTCCCTCTCTGGTGTTGCTGCGATCATCGACCAGCATACCCAGAAGGTAATATTCATCGGAGTCCGCAACAAATACTGCTGTATTTGTGAAATGGCTGCACGGCATGAAACAACACCCAAGGATCACGTCTGCTTCAAAAATTGGGGCCGTGACCAAGCATCCACAGGGATGGAAAGCGACGCGATATTAGAAGGTTTCAAGAAGAGTATGCAAATGCACGGACTCATATACAGGACTTTGGTCGCAGATGGGGATAGTAGTGTCTATAAATCGATTTTAGATAACGACCCGTATGCGGAGTTCGGCTTGATCGTGGAGAAGAAAGAATGCGTGAACCATCTACACCGAAATTTGGCTAGAAAAATCACCGAGGTAGCCAACACCAAAGGCCGAAACATTTCCCGCCTAAAGACGATGGTACGCGGGACTGTGCTGCAGTTCAGGGAAGCCGTTGAACTGTCAGTAGCGCATCGGAAAAGAGATACAGCCGGAGATTCTACGACTGCTCGTAAAATTGAGCTCTTGAAAGCCGATGTGCAGAATGCACCGAACCACGTTTTCGGTGACCACACTAGGTGCAACGAGCTGCAAGGATATTGTCAGCAGGAGACCACTGTCGAAGGAAAAACTGCCGTCGATGAGCTCAAAAAAGCAGGACTCTTCCAGCAAATGGAAGCGGCTTTAGAACATTTGAGTTTGCATGCCAACAGCTTACTATACGACGCCACTAACAACATCGCAGAATCCTTCAATGCCATAGTGTGCAAGTTCACAGGTGGAAAAAGGATCAACTGGGGCTTGAAGGGATCTTTCCAGGGCAGAGCTTCTGGCGCTGTTCTGCAACACAACACGCAGAGTGTCTCCTCGAAGCTCCACCAAAGTGAGGGGCATAAGCCGCCTAGTACGATGACTGCTTTAGAATTACGGCGCCAGCTCATAATAAGCAACAATGCCGTGCGTGTTAAAGCGCTCAAAGTACCGAGTTCCTCTCGTATTAGGAATAGGAAGCAACGAGGCCTCGACAAAAATTACGGTCCAAACGCGGAGAAGCCAGATATTGAGGATAGCGCGTACGATGATCTCGCGGTGCTACATCAGAACCGACTGTTGGAAAATCAAAAAAATCGCGTGGAAATTGAACGCAGTACAAGGGGGCAAGCCGACAATGCTCTCTGGCAATCCACGCGAAGGAAACTACTGACTGCTTCGAACTTCGGTATGGTGTGTCGGTCGCGAGCAAACACATCGTGTGCGTCTAAGGTGCAGAATTTACTGTACCCGTCAGTGAGAAGCACTCCCGGTATGGTCTGGGGCTGTACAAACGAATCCAAAGCCATCGAAAAACTGCAACAAGTGTTGTCAGCGAAGGGCGATCCCGTAACGATCAAACAGTGTGGATTGTTCATTGATTCTAAACTTGAATTTCTTGGTGCCAGTCCAGATGGTATCATCGACGATACCACCATAGTCGAAGTGAAATGTCCATTTAAGGCTCGAGAATACGATCCAGAATCCGCAATTAAACATCGCATCACGGACATCTGGAAGTACTTCGACACGAATGATCCGTCAAAGATGAACACGTCGCATCATTATTACTATCAGGTACAGGGACAATTACACATAACGCTCGCCAATATTTGCTACTTCGCTGTTTGGACGCGTAGAGGTCTGGTGCACGTCAACCACGGGATGATGCATTCTGGAATGATCGAATGGAACCGTACCTGATTCGGTTTTACAAGGAGTGCGTCCTGCCGGAAATCGTAGACGGACGATACACTCGTAGAATGCGCATCCGTGATCCCAAATACATTCTGGAAGCTCAGCAACTAGGGGACCAGCCGGCTCTTCAGGCATCGGAAGCTAAAAGAAGCACGCAGCGTACAAGAGCGATGGAAACAACTGGAAAAGTTAACGAGGACGGTCCGCTTCGCCAAGCGATCAGCACAGACACTGAAAGCGAATTGGAACATACGAGATCCGACCGAGTTCGAAAAGTTGCACCTTTAAGGCTCAGTAGAACTGACTCGAGTGATCCAGAGTCTTGGATCGTGACTGCGACGGAGGGGGAATCCAATGTTTCCGAAGAGGAACCCAGAGTGATGCCTACGGTAATAGGTGAACGTACTTTCAGAAGAGGAGTTTTATATTTCGTAGCATCCTCAGATGAAGAAATCCGTCGACCCAAGAAAAGATCACGAGTTCCGTCGATAACAATAAGGAACCGTAGTTCTGATCATGGGCATGATTTCGTTGTATTACCACAGGTCGGGCAACACTCGACACATTCGGACCAACAGTCACGGGGGATTGTGGCCGTCGCGCCCGCTGAAGCTGCGAGGGAATGCCAGCACGATGGGATCGCATGGGTCGTCGCGACATCAGCCGAGGATGTCACTGAGAGTCCTACCCAAGCGGAAATTGACGTTCTGGAATCGGTGAATAAAAACGTAGACATTGACAAGATCAGAAAAGATGTGTTGTCACAAAATTCACTGCTGAATGATACGTCGATTGATCAGTTTTTATCAGTAGTCAAAGAAACGTCCCAGTTTAATACGGCAACCTCGCTTTGGCTATCACATCCGCGATTCATCCAACCTTCGTGCAGTGCATCGCAAGATATCCACATTATCGGTGGCAATGCATTTAGGCATTGGCGGTGTCTTCATTTTGATGGAACTCAACTCTTTGTGTACGACAGCCTAGGCTGTGCCGGCTATCAGTCATTGAAAGCGGAGGAAAAAAAGTTCATTTCATCACGGTACCCGGACTTGAACACTGAAAATGTCGTGTTTCCATCAGTCCAGAACCAGCCAGACAGTTCCAGCTGTGGAGTATTTGCAGCAGCTTTCGCTACTACAGTAGCGCTGGGTGGAAACCCTGTGCATGCTATATACTCGAAGGACGTGATGAAACTAAGGAAACATCTTTTGGGAATAATAGAGAGCAAAGTATTGTCCACCTTTTCAAGTCCGTAGTTCTAGTCCACGAAAACTGTCTTCAGTCCTTTCTGTCTCCATCTACTGTTTTTAATCTCTTCATTGAAATCAGGGTCACGCGAGGGGGATGACCCGCAAATTAATAAATACCCCCGGATCTCTCCGTTTCTAAATAAAACATTCTAGTCTATTACTATCTTTTTCTCTTCTCTTGATTGCAATGGAACCAGACTACCTACCGTTTCCTGTGAGATTATTTTGTTCTTTTTTATTTGGTTCGTTTGCAGCTTTTCGGATCGGATCGAACGACTCGTCGCAGTCTCACATCTCCTTCACGAGGTGACTGAGCAGGTCGACTCGTCGCAGTCTCACATCTCTTTCACGAGGTGACTGAGCAGGTCGACTCGTCGCAGTCTCACATCTCTTTCACGAGGTGACTGAGCAGGTCGACTCGTCGCAGTCTCACATCTCTTTCACGAGGTGACTGAGCAGGTCGATGCAAGGGAAACCTTGTGGGAGACATTGGCAGTTAGCCTCCTCGTGGCGTCTCCTGGAAATACTCGTCATTACCTGAGTAGCAAATAATTGATGTTCAAGCATTGTGAAGATGATCACCGTAGTACAGTCTTCATCTAATATATCTATACGGATTGACCTATACGGATACTCAATCTCCAGATTTAAAGCGGCCTGTAGGTAGCCTTGTAGATAGAGTCAAAAATATTTCTTGATGAACAAGGAACCGTTTCATATTCCCAAGTTGACAAAAAACTGCGCATTTGTTTCTATTACTAACAACAAATAACAGCCTATTGGTATAACGGCTGACCTGAGGATAAGAAATGTGCAAACTTTTTCGTAAATAATTAGACCCTGTATGTTACAAGTGATTTTTGTTTGCAGGTTAACGAAAAATGAGTAATAGACTGCTGGCGTTATTTTCTGCGATACTTTTTCATCATAACTGCTTGAAAAGAATAGTCTCTTGATTTTCCGGGTAAAGGAGTATGAGAACAAGAGTAAATGGAACTACAAGCGTCATCTCTCCCTTGAAACACTCTATCATTTTTCAATTTCCACTAACTACACTACATTCGACGGTACTATAGTATTATATTTGCTTTTCAGACAGTGTGACTCCGACTGAGGATTGTTCGTAATAATATGATGATATAATGAGTACGTGACTACGTATTTAGGCATACAGGTCGAACGAGTCGAAGGAAAGCTAAAAGTATGACATACCTATAAATATAGTATTGTCATGATTTATCAAGACTGGTGTATCAGATTCGTGACATGATTCAGTCTTCCTGGGCATGCTGAAGGTATTGTTACATTGGGTAAAATCACCCTTATTCCATTTATCCTATTTAATCAGTATCTAGTAGTCTATATGATAAAAGAGATCTTTTAAAATATAAGAACCTCGGTTGCTGCGTCAACAAATAATATTGTAAAACAAATCAGTCTTGCCTTTAGCTTATCACTTGTGCAGACCTGTGTTTTCAGAATACATATATTTTTCTTGAGTCATGTAATTTCGCTTCGATTCACTTTATTTCCCTCGGGAACCTACGATTAACTTATTATTTTCATTAAAAAACATATTTTGCAACAGTATTTTATACAATTTTTTATTTCTAGCTAAACTTTGACACGACAGATGTGACAATCTGTTAATGATTCTTTTTTGGTAGTACACTGATAGAAGGATTTGTTAATATTTAATAAGATTGATTCATATTTAACAAATGATTTATTAACTCATATACTTATTGAATATTTTTTAACAGACAAATCCTATTTAATAAATGATTCATTTAAAGTTTTTGAAAAAAAAAAAAAAAAAAGAAAAATAGAATTTTAAAAGTTTTTGAAAAACTCTAATTGATGACCTTATTATTTCGAGAGATTAACATTTGTCCTTCCATCTAGGTCGTTATTTGATTCATTTCGAAGAGGATTGGAGTTGGACCCCCACTGGAGTTTAGAATCGCGGACCTTTCTGGAAAACCTCGAGTCCTCCAGTCTTTGGTCCTTTGACCCCTCCAAGCGCTTCCTGTTCCAGTACTTGGGACTTTCTTCACAGTAACCAAGGAATTCTTCGCCTTGTTCCTGTTCATCCTTCTTGTTCCTGTTTCCTGATTCTTCGCTTCAAGATTCGAAGACATTTTTATAAACATTATATTGTTCACTTTGGTTTAATTAGACTCAATTATCTTGAAAATGTTGTTTTTTGATGTAGTATTTTGTGTAAAAAATTCATACAACTCGGTTATGGCGACATACGAGAAAATCTAGATTTTTTACTCTTATCAACCAAAATTTGGTCAAAAAATAAATAAAAAATTCTGCGTTTATTCTTAGTTGAAATTCATAGGATAACGGTTGTTTTGTGTATCTCACATTTTCCTCTAAGATTCCGTATTTAAATTTGACGAAAATTTGAATTATTTGATGTCTAAATTTATCAAAAAATCTATGACTGTCAGAAATTGAATGCAAGACCTGTAATTTACAGAAACATTGTCTTTTTACTCGAACTTTAACATATGTTTTTTCGAAGAAAAAACGAAGACATGAGTGTCGATGGTTGGTTGAGTTGAGCTGGAATGCCCCATATATATATTAGGGTGTAAAAAAAAAAAAAAAAAAAATTCCAATTCATTTTTGTGACCGCTGAATGTGTGTATCCTAATCTCAAGATCCACCTTGCGAACAGAATCAGCTGAGAAAAATTCTCACGATTTGCTAATCGATATTTACCGATAAAACTATACATCGATTGAGCGACCTCTTAGGATAGTTCGTCCGCAGTCGCCCTTTGCATAGTGAATTGTGAGGGGTGAGTCTAAGGTTTAAGCCTTGAGGAGGTGAAGAAACACAATATTTCTGGAAAAAGTTCTTTTTAAAAAAAGTTTTTTCAATTTTTTAACAGTCGGAAAAAAAAACATTTTACAGAGTTTTGTTTTTTTGGAAAAAAAATGAAAAAAATAAAAAAATGTAAATTATTATTTGAGGAGGGGCTCAATCAAATTATTATTTTACATATTTTAATATATTGATTAATGTATTTATTTTTTTATTTTTTATTTTTTATTTTCTTTTTTTTTAGTTTTTATTTTTTTTAAATTATCGCGTAAAAAAATTAAAACTCAAATGATATTGTTCAAATAGACACTCACTGACTATATTCAAGCTTGGCCCTAAGAAACCTATATTTAAATGAAACAATATCAATTTTAGCAATATCATTTGAGTTTTAATTAATTTTTCACGCGAGAATTGAAAAAAATAATAACAAATAAATAAATTAATCAATATATTAAAATATGTAGAATAATGATTTCAATTTTTAACTCGAGCTGTGTGTAATATACAATCACAAGACGTATCCGATCTAATCTCGCTGATTTAAATTAGACCCATCTCAAACTAGGATTTTTACGAATTAAAAAAAGTTCATGTGAAAATAGCGTCCATAGGGAGTCAAATTAAAAATCTGAAAAAATTAGAGAATAATTTTTTTCACATTTAGAACCGACTGAAGGCCATCCAAAATAATTTTTTTTCTTAACGACCACCCTAATATGTACCCAGCAAACCAAACCTGTCGTTCAAAACTGCCTTTTGCTAGACTGACGCTAGATCAGGGTCAGATTTATGGTGTGCTGTAGCGCCTGATCTATAGACTTCTGTGTCGCCACTTGCATCGGTTCTAGCGTCAGTGAGTAACGTTACCGAATGACGTACAGCTGGTGCAAATATATAACCATTCAGTACTGCCGCCATATCAACATCTTAGCGTTAGGTTGTGACAGCATTCTAGCGTTATGTGAAAACGGCATACTAGCGTTCACCATTAAGGGGGTATCCCCACCTTTAAATGAGTTAACATTCTAAGAAAGAGATTGATATTTTACAGCGAACTTGAGAGTCTGATCAAATCCAAAAAAATCAAGAAGTTTAGGGAGAGTTTGACCCTCATTATCCATACTTAACATTGAATATTACTTTGAGTCTATTAGTAGTTACGCTGAATATAGAAAAATACAAAATTACTCGGTTGTCGCAAAGAATCAGTAGTACCGTTGGATCGATTTTGGAATTTTTGGTCTTCAATTGTTCAGAAGAGATGCCTCTATCATATGAACATAGAACTTTTTGATATGACTATTTTTGGTTGAGATAATAGAAAAAATAGAGAAAAAAAATTGAAGAATTAGAAAAATCTCAGTAAAAACTAAGCGAGTCAGGCAATTTTCGCGATATCAAAAAGTTCTATGTTCATATGATAGAGGCATCTCTTCTCAACAATTGAGGACCAAAAATTCCAGAATCGATCCAACGGTACTACTGATTCTTTGCGACAACCGAGTAATTTTGTATTTATCTATATTCAGCGTAACTACTATTAGACTCAAAGTAATATCCAATGTTAAGTATGGATAATGAGGGTCAAACCCTGCCTCAACTTCATGATTTTTTTGGATTTGATCAGACTCTCAAATTCGCTGTAAAATATCAATCTCTTTCTCAGAATGTTGACCCATTTAAAGGTGGGGATACCCCCTTAACCACATTATTGGTTAAGTTCGAACTGCGTTGACAGTCTCACTTTACTTTCTTCGTGCAAAATGTACCAAGAATCGCATAGTGTATCGCGAATTGGTTTACTACATAAGTCCTTTATATTTACATATTGTGATGTAGTTTCGTGACCGTGTGATGTACAGGAAAAAAATTCGTCGGATACAGTCAATGATACTTTTCTTTGTGTGAAACATTTTTATTTGCGACGTTTCGGCTGGCGACGGCCGGCCATCTTCAGGCAAATTTTGACGTTCCTCATTGCCTAAGATGTTGTTGGTTCGGCGATTAGTCGGGAAGTGAACTCCCGACTCCCGTGAAGTCACTTCCCGACTAATCGCCGAACCAACAACATCTTAGGCAATGAGGAACGTCAAAATTTGCCTGAAGATGGCCGGCCGTCGCCAGCCGAAACGTCGCAAATAAAAATGTTTCACACAAAGAAAAGTATCATTGACTGTATCCGACGAATTTTTTTCCTATATTTACATAAATCATAAGCAGTTGTTGGCGCAGCGGCAAGAGTTCGGATTCATGTGACGAGGGTCGTAGGTTCAAGTCCTCGTGTGGTCAATTTGTTTTTCAGTTTCTTTAAAATTTTTATGATATTTGCATTGTACCGGTACTGATTGACGCGAAAGTAGTGTCAACTTTATGAGGCATTCTAACGCCACTGGCTGGTGTTAGAATGGCGTTGGAATACGGCAAGATTTTCGTGCTTCTTGCTAAATCAAAAGTAGCGCCAATTTTATGTCACGGCGTAACGCCACGGCCTCACGTGAGATATGGAGGATTATAGCGACACAGCACTCTACGTTATTTGCGTTATTTACTAACGTCACGTTATAGTCTAAGAGCTGGCGACAGATTTCACCAAGCGTCTTCAGCATGGCTATAAAATCGTCAAACGCCAGGTACGAGGTTCGTATTGTTAAAATCGCCAGTCTTACATCGCACCCCCGCTGCGTTTGACCACCTGGTCCAGGTAAAAAAACGCGTTTCTCAAGTCATTTCAGCAAAGTCAATTCCAACTCAGATCTGATCTACTATTCTGTGACATTGTTAGTTTAAACAGCCAGACCGGTAGCTTGTGTATAACATGGCGTAAGACTGGATTATACCAATTTATTGACAGTTATTCATCAGGATAATATTACATGATGCCAAACAAACGCTGCTCTATCCTTTCCACTCGACCAAACCCCTAGTTTCATGTTTGTTTCTACGCGCAATCTTGCACTTTCGAACGTAATCGCAGAACTTCATTAATCATTTTCGAGGTGTTCGCAACAGAATTTTGATCTGGCATTCTACAAGTGTTGTAGGGCGATATAATACTTCATGAAAAAAAATTGGCAGATCTGCTGCTATCACTTGAAAACATATATTTTTTTAATAGGTATAATCCAGTCTTACGCCATGTTATACACAAGCTACCGATCTGGCTGTTCAAACTAACAATGTCACAGAATGGTAGATCAGATCTGAGTTGGAATTGACTTTGCTGAAATGACTTGAAAAACACGTTTTTTTACCTGGACCAGGTGGTCAAACGCAGCGGGGGTGCGATGTAAGACTCGCGGTTTTAACAATAAGAACCCCGTACCTGGCGTTCAACGATTTTATAGCCATGCTGAAGAGGCTTGGTCAAATCTGTCGCCAGCACTCCGGCTATTAGTCGCTAACGCATATCTAGCGTGTTTGTTACGTTGGTTGGTTTGCTGGGTATATATATATATTGTAACGTTCCGGGATGTTGAGAACCTTCAGGTTATGTCAACATACCGGTGTTACGGGTTCGAGAGTATTTAATATTGCTTTAATTTTAAATACTAAGTTATATACGGACTCCTCAGTACTGGTAGGTAGGGAAAAGGATGGTAATGCCATACAAAAAGCCACCTAACTCAGATTTTTATTATTTATACAAAAACTACGCTAATCAACGGACTCAGGCGTCGCTATGACCTCCAAAGCCGTATATCTTCTAAACCGAAGGTTTAGGCTACCTCCATAGAACCAGGGTGGCAATCCAAGCCTATGGTCCCTGCTATTGCGATTTTAGTAATTAACTGCAGATCCAGGATGCTTAATCCAAGACTGCGATTCAGATTTGGAATCACAACACTTGGCCCTCGAACACGAGTCGGTTAGACTAATGTCGTACGCTCTTGTGTTGATCTTCAAAGCTGCTACACTTGGCTTGTATTTGGCTTTAAATCAAACAGAAATTAATAAGAAAATGTCAAGTCAATGTTCCAATAGTAGAATCTATTTCCTATGGAAAACCAAAAATCCTTAATAATTAATTAATCTATATTTTACAAAGTCTTAACTTAACCTGTGAGTACAGCTAATCTGTGGATTTGATTTTAATATAATTTAAATACAATGTGCTCTCCCGATAGCGCGTTCTTTGATATTTCTAGTTTATTAATATTTGAAATATGTCTGATTTCTAGGTATTATCGTTAAATTGTGAATTCTCGAAATAATAGTGAAGTAATAGAAATAGTTATATAAGATATCTAATATAAAGACAGTTGAGTCGCTAAATGCGCTCGTAGATTGGTTATGAGTCGACTGGGGCTATGCCGCAAGTGCGCTGAGGAGCTGTCTCAGCGCGTGCTTTTATACCATTTGAACCACGTCTCTGACGTCACGAGCGTTAGCTCGCAGTCTGAGCTAACTCGTTCGTTCTCTGATGTACATGGCTCGACCATTCACAGGCGTCGCTGGTCTGTGACGTCTGGACATGTTACTATATAGATCATATATGATTGTATATAATTGGATATGATCAGACCTGTCCAATTTTTGGATCTGATCATGTATAGGTGATTATGCATGATCGTATATGATTAGACAAAAACTTTTTCCATCGGGTATAGATCAAATATGATAATAATTTATAAAAAAAAAAAATAAAAAAAAAAAGCGAATTTTGAAACTTTGAACGCGAAGAGGCGCGGGTTCCTTTCAATTAAGAGACTTCAGATTTTGCAGTACCTTTTTCCTCGTCATTCACTACAGTTTGAGGGCGCGGCGTGGAATTTTTGTTTTATAACGACCACCCTAATATATATACATCTATATATCTATAGTATTTAAGGAATGCCCCATATATGTGTCATAAGTTTACTCCGAAAATTATTCGACTATTTGATAAGTCGAAACATAGATATTCACCTTGGCACCCTAGAATCAATGTTTTGCCGAGTAAATCAAATGAGAAATCGAAAATCACGTTGAGCCACCTCTAAATATTTTTTCTCAGGGTCTACATTGCGAGGGAATTAATATTATGGGATAACTGATAGAAGTAAAATACGGAAGGCAAAAAAAAAAGTTTAAATAAAATTGGGACCGTCTAATATATATATATATATATATATTATATACCTATCTATACCTATGCTGTAGGGGCAAGGGTACGAGGGTGTACCTTCACCAATTGAGACACGGCAAATGAAAGTAAGTAAAACGTGTATTTTTGTAATTTTCTTTTATTTTATTTATTATTTATTAAATTAAAAATTAAAAATTAAAAATGAGGATGTTTCGACAAGAAATTGTAATCTTCACAGTAGGTTTATAATGGAATTTTTCAGTACAGTCATTTATTGAAATAATGATTCTTCAGTGTACGTCCCTTCCCGAAATTCACAACCTCAACCGCCAACAAAAAATTTCCAAAGTTGAAGGGGTGTTTGAATCGACAGAGTTTGAGTAGAGTTCATTTTACGAATAAAATCCAAGTCCAATTGCATCGTTTTTGCACAGAGAGCTTTTTATCGTATAAGGGAAGAGCCGAGCGGACTCGCATTTTAGTCGAATAATGTGCTTCTATAAAATTCTGTCGGATTGGGAACTAACACGTGGGAGTGGCTTAGGAAAAAATGGCGGAAAGTAGCTTACACTTTTATGTATGTACACATATGAAATAGTATTAGTGACTACAAATACTTATGCAAACACAATAGATTTGTAAGCTATTAATGGTTAAAATTTTAACCACCGGACGTCGTGACTCAATTTGTTAGTTCCCAATTGGTGCACTGCCGTGTAGGGGAGAGTGAGGTAATTGCGGACGGCGGGTAATCCCGGACACCCCTATTTAAGGTACTTCGCGTTACCTGACCCCCCTATGACTTTGTCACGTGACAGTCTATGCCACGCTCAGTGCCTGAAAAAAAAAACAAAGGCAGGCCACATACACTGCCAAAAATAAGGCTCACTATAGATTTTTGCTACGTTTGATGTAATATTACGATCCTAAATATTTGGGTGATGTGTCCATAATAATCACAACAAAATCTTGCCTACATTTTTTGCTGCTAAGGAGCATCATAAAGCATCGATATACCGTAGGAATTTTTAATCTGTTCATAGTGTACTTGTTTAGTTTACTTTATAGCCATTCTCTCTGTTTGGGGCAATTGCGGACATCGTCGTACGGGTAATTACGCACGAAGAATTAGGGGCGAGTGGGGTAATCACGGACGGCGGGTAATGGCGGACACGCCAGATTAACTTTTTTTTTTTTTTTTTCGTTTTTTTTCTAATTTTTTTTTTAATGGGATTTCGCTGTGATTCCGGTACTATTTAGACCTATGTCCTTGATTACCCCACGCACCATCCGTAATTACCCCACGCGTTGTGGGGTAATTCCGGACACTAGCGTTTTGTTTTTTCGTTAAAATTTGATTCTATTTTGAAAATTTATCTACGTTGTTGATGAGAACGTGAAGTTGGTTAGTTTAAGTACACTTCTAGTGATACATAACATTCGTAACTTGATCTGGTTTTGTGTTATTTCAGTTCTCCCTTAAGTGTTCACAATTACCCTACTCTCCCCTACGTGAGAAGAAAATTTGTCGCACAATTAGTCGCATACTCACCACTCATCCCGGTCGTCCCGCCGCTGCTGCCTCGGGGTATAGGACCGGCTTCTGCCGCCCATCTATAAGTGGGTGAAATATTATCATGAAATCTCTGAAATCGTGACATTTAATAAATAATTGCAATAACCACATATACTGTTCAAATCATGACGGACCTAGAGAGCTTTGTGTTCCGAAACAAATATACCAGTTGTAATGGATGAAACTGTAATTACTAATGATCAAGAATGTGACTAGCGACTGCAGAGAATAGGTTTTCCCGAACTTCAATAATATGTCGACTATAAAAGTGATATCTTTCAATCGGATCAACAATGGCTGAGGATGTTGAGATCCCGGTTTGAGAATTTTGATTATATTCCTATCGCGTAGTATTACCAGCAAACTGTATTGCCAGGAAGATTTATAACTACGAATATGCGATAAAAATACGGCATTTGTAACCACTGATACGAAACAAAAACTTAAAAGTGCTGTGAGTCAGAGACAGGTCGAGTTGGTATGAAATGATCCATAAACAATATTGAGTTGCATTCATAATGGTGTAGAATGTACTCTACTTTTGCCACAAGAAAATTAACTGGCAACAAAAGAATGCATGAATGTCTGTTTGTATAATATAGGATTCTTTGATTTGTCGGATTGTCTTGGCTTTTTCAATTTTGGTCTCAAAAATTAAGTATGACATAACACGTACAGCTCCTCGAGCGCGCTGCCGACTCTCCCGCTCCTCTCTATCCCACTTTTCTCCATCCCGTTTCTTTTTTTCCTGTTCCTTTTCTTGTTGCTCCTTTCTCTTCCGCTCTAGCTCCTTTCTTTCCTGATCCTTCCTCTTCCGATCCTCCTCTCCCCGTTCCGCTATCTCCCGCTCTACTCTTGTCTGCTCTTCTTCCTCGCGCTCCTTCCTCTCCCGCTCTACTGTTGCCTGCTCCTCTTCTTCGCGCTCTTTCCTCTCCCGCGCATCCTTTTTCTCCTTCGCCTCCCTCACCAACACCTGGAGTTCAGCCAGCGCTGCCTCCGTCTCCTTCCGCACCTGGACCATCCTCGCCAGCTCCGCGCGCGCCAACTCTTTTTCTTCCATTTTCTGATTGGGACACGAATTATATAATGCTCGATTATGCGATCGACCAGATGAGTATCCTAGGGTGATTTACTTTTGATCGTGAATTTTTAATCTCAATTGGCACCCGAAAAAGTGTACGAAATGAAGCCAAAAAGATATTCGTAGAATCTCAACGAGCTGAAAGATATTTTTACTTCACTCCGTGTGATTTTGGACGTTTTTGGACGTTATTGAGTGAAATTCCACTCTTTGCAAATGAAAAGTGAAAATCGTGCAGCTCTCGATAGAGTGACTTTTCACTCTTTCGAAAGAAAGAAAAAAAAAAGAAAGAAGAAAAAAAATGATAGAAAATAAAAATGTAACTGAAAAAAAAAAAAAAAAAAATTGAAGTGGAATGAAAGTCACTCGATAAATTGGAGTGAAAATTTTCAGCTTTTCCAAAAGTGAATAAAATTCCTGATTAATTTCATATATCTATTTTATCTTATAATGTAAAAAGTACGAGGAATATAATATATAATATATTGTATATTATATTGTTGAAAATAGCGATTGGATCAATAAGTATTCAAGCCCGATCTACAGCTGTGGGGAACTTAATGTTGTGTAGTCGCTTCACCAGGTGATTCTACAGCTCGAGATCGGTGAAGATATGGAAAAACTTCGCGCCGCAAAACTGTCCTTGACAAGGTCAATTTTTTCGATTGTCTGTAAAAATCCTACTAATTCAGTGAAACAAAAGTCTTTGAGGAACCATGAATCGCAATCGAGCCCATCTTATCGGAAAATGAGTACAAAGTTTGGAAAATGCCTCCAATTCTTATAGAAAATTTAACACTTCGCAGGCATTTTCTGATGAGACGGGTTCGAATGCGACCCATGGTTCTTCTGAGACTTTTGTTCGGTCAAAATTAGTAGGATTTTCACAGCGAATAAAAACTATTGACCTTGTCAAGGAGTTTTGCGGCGCGAAGTTTTTACATATCTTCACCGATCGCGAGCTGTAGAATCACCTGGTGAAGCGGCGACACAACATTAAGTTCCACCCTGTACGATTGTTTACCCCAAAAACTTGTTTGTGATAATCCAAAGGAATCTTTATATATTATGATATGATATCTGTAATATTTCTATACAAGTCAATGCAAGTTTACATGGAGAGTATTGACATTTTTTTTCCAAATTTGGGCAACGGCAAAAATGAAGCTTTTCAACAGCTCGACTTCAAGAGCTTTCCACAAGCATAAACGAACACCAAATAATTTCTTTTGAGAGCTGAGATTTTTTTAGACGAAAAACCAAGTTTGAGAAAAAAAATTGATAGTGGCAAAAGAAGAATAAAAAAAAAAAAAAAAAAAAAAAAAAAAAAACAACAATCCATACAATAACTTCAAAAATGGAAGGGATAAAAATCTGATAAAATTTGGGATGCTGTTTTTCGATGAGGACTTCCAACTCGAAAAAATGCGAGAAGATTTGAGGGGGTGAGGTCAGATACGATGTCTGTAGAATTGGCAGACTTGCTCATATACAAAGTATCCGATTCTGCGACGGCGAGTTACAGGGAATGGAGATAGGACAATAATGAACAGTTGCTCCTATAAGACTGTGCTCATACTCGTACTTCACTGATCTCTTCGTACTTCCAATACCGATTATGAAGTATGTATTACAGTAACGATCAAAAATTTGTGAAAGATGATAAACAAGAGCTCTGGAAGCGATATAATAATTTTTTTGGTATCAGAGCCATACAATTCGTTTTTACAGTTCTGATACCAAAAAATGATGTTCGTCACTCGGCCGTAAAATTTATTTATTTGTTTATTTAGAATAATCTCTTTTACGGCCCTGTGACGAAAAATATTATTGGAGTTTATTTGGGTTCTACGAGTTGTTTTGCTTCACTTTCGCACATTTTTTGGAGTACGAATGGGATTGAAAATTGAAGATAAAAAACGGTCCACCTTGAGGTACAATTTGACAATTTATTGAACTCACAAATTTATTGTACTTACTGCAGCCACGGTTTCTTCCTCCTCTTCTTCTTATTTTTTTTTCTTTTTTTTTTTCTTCTTTTCCTTCTTCTGTCAAGAGGTTTCGAACAGCAATGAACAATCTACGGATACACGCCAGGCAGAAAACAAATTTCGCGGCCGATAGCGGAACCTAGAGCCTGCGCGCGCACGGAAACACGGACCCGGCGTCTCAGTTTACCATTGACGTCGCGTGTCGCGGAGAGTGGCTCTCGCTTACCGTAAAACCGCGCTGTGACGATAATGCGATTGCGACGACCCTGTCTGCGAGATTAGGCTGAGCCCGGGACTGTCGCAGGTATGAATCTCGATCCCGATCCCGAACCGTTGACATTCGCGAGCTCCCGGTACACCAAAGTGTATAACGATGAAATTACCGCATCTCGGTCGTGCCAGAGATAAGCGTAACTTCATAATAAGAATATTTTTCGTCGTCTTTGACTTATCAAATTATATTATAATATATTATAGCACCTGGTATTGGTGTCAATAAAGTATCGGACCGAAACCGAACACCAATGGGGTAAACTGCTTTTTCCTGAGAAACTAAGCTCGAAGTAAGGCCGATTTTACCCCGAGGTAAGTGAATCACAATTATCGCATATGATAATTTGTTCTTGAAAATGTAAATATTCGCGAGAACAACGAAGAAATCAGTAACATAACGATAAAATGCCAGAATAGATCAATATAATCATAGAGTCATATCGAATAGATGTGATTGAAAACTATGCGGAAATATTAGTGACGAATAAATAATCGCCCGATTTGGGTGCCATGCTGTGGGTTCTATCTAAATTGACATTTTAGAGTTGGCGTTGCAATCAGAGAATATTACTCACCCACAGAAACTGGGCATCACTATGTCAAGAGTGATCCTGGCCAAGGTTTCATAGATGACGAAGTTTGCAGCGACGCCTGGCTGAGCTGTTCAGAAGCTGACAGAGAATCTCCTACTCGGCACGGAAATGCTGCCACCGGCGGACTGACTTCAGGTATCCGTACGCCTCGAAACCTCCTCTCCTTTCATCACTGTAGTGCTGGTCCACTTGGAAAGCTTTTCTTCTAACATGACAGCTAGTAATTGCCAAAGTCAGTATCGAAGAATATGCTGGGTGCAACAACAAACAACTTCCTTCGGCCCATGTAACATTGGAATTTGTCAACTTACATAGCACCTAAGTCACACTATTTGATTGTATTTTCATTTTTGCCAATGTGAAATCTAAATCGTGTTCGCGAGCTTCATAGAAACAGTTTTATCAAATTTGCATTCCAGACAGCGGTGCTTCAAACAGATTGGATCTTTCAGCTTCGTTGGATCAGGAATACCGAACGTCAAGAAATTGGAATGCTGAGCGAGGTAGATGTCATCGATTATACTGAGATGGCACTGTTTTATAAAAAATTAGGAGAGTCAACCGTCAGAGTATCGTCCGAAGCAAAGAACCAAATCGATTGACTCGGTAAACCGATACTCTTATAATCCTACGCAAAGAGAAAAATAGATTTTCAAGTTTTATGCAGTAAAATTTCTCGATTTAACTGTCACAATTCTGACATTCCTACGACCACTTTCTTCACAGTTGTGATCGTTATACGCGTTAGAGGTGGCTCGATGGACTATCGAACCTCCGATCATGCTGCAGACTCTACGATGAAGTCCTCCGGAGCCTATAATCGCGACTTCGAAAGGTTTGCTGTGGTCTCAAGATTAACCGAAGAGCTTCAAACTTGGAAAACTCTAAACTGGTATTACGAAATAAGTAACGCAGCAAAATTCTAATAGTATTCCCTAGATTGTTTGTAATATTGTAATCAATCGAATGGCGGAATGATGACAAAAGAAATTTTTTCGTCGAGTTTCACTTTGTTGCTTCTTTTGTGACACTATTTTCAATAAGTTCTGTAAGTCTGAATAGTTTCTTGCTTATCTTTTCAGAGTCAAATGCATGAATTCCGCAAGATTGTTTCGTCGCGGAGTGATGAGCATCATCAGGGGCTCGGGGAGCTCGTCGAACTAACTTGAATGAGTGTAGTGATTCGAGCAATTTTTCATTCGGGGTTATTGTGCTAGGAGTTCATTAATGAGTTTTATACAATTCGAAGCTATCTTTCCCTGAGCTATGATATTGCAGGTCTTTGCGCTTTATCAATAATTATTGTGTGAAAGGTATTCTACGCCAACTCAGCAGCATTTCACCCTGACCCTCTACGATCTGTTCTATCATTCTTTTCATCTTATTCAGCCTACCGATAAACGTAATCTAAATTTTTTCCAGATTTTTCGAACCAGCCGGTCTCTGAAAAGAACCTGATGAACTTTGCTTCTCGAGAAAAAAGAAAACGCCCTTTGGAAATTTTTCAAAAAATTCATCAATGTTCTGTGCCACAAAACAAAAATTTGGAGCCATAAAACATAGGGAAAATATCTCTTTCTACTGTTTAATTTTATAAGTTGTAAGTTTTATAAGTTATCAGTCTTATAAAACCTTTTTTCCCTCATTTTCACAAAATGCTTCTAAGTAATGAGTGTGGCAGAGTATCAAGACCTGCTGTGCCGTGCGTTTCAAGCAATTTTTTTTTACATATTTACGAAAAAAATACTTCCACTATGTTTGATGGCTCAAAGTTTTTGTTTTGTGACACTGAATTTTCGGGATTTTTTTTAAATATTTCAAGAATGGCGTTTTTCTTTTCCAAAAATGCGGAGTTCGTGAAGTTTTTATCAGAGACCGGCCGGTGTGCAGGAACAGCAGTGCTGACCCTAGCTCACGTGGCCAGTGTAACCGACTGTCCGCGGCAACGCCGGATCGCCAGTTCAAGTCCGTGTGCTGGTGATATTTGCTTTTTGATTTTTTTTTTTTTGCCCGCGAGAGCTAATTGTAATTTATACGAATAAATACAAATCATATATGCTAGGATATACTCAAATTTGCCCAAAGATATATCCTAGCATATATGTCAAGATCATATATTCTGGCATATATTCTAGCATATATTCCGGCATATATACTCTAACATATATTTTTATCATATATTCGGGCATATATACTCTAGCGTTTATTTTTATCATATATTCTAGCATATATTCTGGCATATATTCTGGTATATATTTCGGCCTATATACCCTAGCATATATACGAAGAAAATGTTTTCACGCAATAGTAATTAAAGTGTCCGGTGAGAGCCCATTGTATTATCAAAATTATCAATTCATTCAAATTATACATTTTTGCATAATGAATTCGGTAGTTAGTTATACATAATTGTTTTAGGTTCAATTAAAATGTTTATAATACTGACGATCAAGAAATTGAAGAAATTGAATTGACTTGAGTGTAAATGACGGTAATATTATTGCCAACGCACGTTATAACATGTTGGCTACATTACCAAAAAAACCTCAAAATGTTAGGAGGTTTCAAACAAACCGGAAAAGTCAGATATTTAATGTGGATATTTTTTACTTGAAAAATTCGCATCGTTATGTTTTATATATGAAATGAATATTTTAAAAAGACATTTGCCGCTAATGTTTTCACGTAATCATATCAAGAACTTTTTTTTTTTTTTATCCTAGCAATATGTACTAGAATATAATGCCAGAATCTATGCTGGAATATATGCTAGAGTAGAGTATAGAGTATGTATGTCGGAATATATGCTAGAGTATGTATGTCGGAATATATGCTAGAGTATATATGCCGAAATATATGCTAGAATATACGCTAGAATATATGCTAGATATGATAAAAATATATGCTAGAATATATGATACAAATATATGCTGGAGTATTTATGCCGGAATATATGCTAGGATATATCTTTGGGCAAATTTGAGCATATATTCTAGCATATATGTTTTTTTCGTGGGGGTCATTCTTTCCTTACGGCAGAGCTTGAAATATTGGGTGGCTTTATTATTACGTAGATATATGTGTTGATAAATGAATGAGTATATGAATAATCGTATAGTATAGATATAGGTGTGTCAATGAATAAATAAATATAGTATATGAATTATTGCTCATTCTTTTTTTTCATTCCAATTTATTATACCTATGTATACATTTGTTTTCAGATTTACATATACCCCCCCGTCTACATATAAATCCGCTTTTCAGTTTGATACATCGATAATCATAGATTGAGTCTTGGTTCTATCATTTCTACCAAGTCGAGAACTTTCACAAAGGAATTCATCAGGATTCTGTGAAATGGACAGATAAATACACTAGATTGAAAAGCACAGAAGCTTTGAGATGATAAATAATCAATTCGTTTCAGGAAAAAGCGAAGAAGAACATTTTCAATCAGTGATACTGCAAATCATTTGACACGTGCTTCTGAGCACCCCCTATAAATTAACCGAATTATCCGAAATTTGATTTCATATTAATCCATCTGATGTAAATTTATATAGATCCGACTAATTATTTACTACATTTATATAGACTGATTACATAAATTAGTGGGACTAAAGACATTCTCTTCCTCGAACGAGAATGATTTGTTCTTTGCGCACTGTTGCCTTCTGCTGCAAGTCTACAATCTCGCTTCTCGATAACAAAAGTTTGTCATGCTCCAACTTCCGTCCAAGAACGCGGTGCGATTTAACTTCCGGCGTCGACGCGAAAGTATCTAGCTATGGGTAATTCCAGAGATGAACCGCGCACCCTGTTCTGTGTCACCGAAAGCATTTCCATAGTAGCCCAAAGGATGAAAACAGGTAACGGGTAACCTGGAAACCATCGTTACCCAGCTGACTGTTCTCGCTGGGCTCGTAATCCCTTTTTCCCCTACCGACGAACATATCTGAAAGCGAGCGTGGTGTACAGATTAATGTTCGTGTCGTTCCCAGCGTTGATAACCGAAATGCTCGACAAAGTGTGTAAGTACCTGTTTGCCGCGGCGAGGAGAAGCGGGATCTACAAAGATTTACTTTCACGTTCCTCCGATCATTTTACCACGGTCAACTGTTTGTAGTCAGCATTCTCGTTGAACTTGATCGGGGTACAACCTCGTGATTTTCAGAAGTTGGAAATATTCAGCCTAGACGTCTGTTCTTCGACCGAGATTGGGGTAGCTCAGGCTGATTCGAAAACCAGTATAGAGACAAAATAGTATATTATGCACCTAGGGAATAAAGTGTTCTTTTTAACGAGTGTGAGGTTTGTCTCCCGAGCGAAGCGAGGGTGACCTTCACACTCGTCTAGAAGAACACTTTACACCATGGTGCATACGATATTTTATGCATCCAAGGGCAGAAAGCGCGTTCTTTATGCGCGCAGCCGGGAATAAAGTACGCACTTTCTTCCCTCGGTGCATAAAATATTTGCTGTCGCAAATACTCTTCGCGTATACTCCTCAGCTGTGCATGCCTCTCCAACGAATTTTTAGCGAAATGATTTATTGTCAACGAACGAATCAAACCTAACCTCACGAAGGTGAATATAAATGAGGTAATTTATACGTATTATAAATGACGTAATGTATTTCGTTCGTGCACTTACTAATTAAACGTTACGGCTCAGTTAGTCTTCTGTGTATCCGACCACAATAACAACATTTTTCTATGACAACTTCAGAATACACGCGTATTTATCACTGACAGCCGATTTTGTCCAGTTTATCGAACACTGATCCGACTCGTAGATTCGTGCGCCACGCCATCTCTGAACCGTCACCGATACCTCAAAAACTCTCGAACTCGCCATCATTCCGATCGATATATATCGCCAAGTGTCAAAAATACGCGTTTTTCATACATATCTTTTCTATTTCAGCATAAAACGGACATGTTTCGGGCCGTGCGTGTTCGTAATTGTCCACAGAATTGCGCGACGTATTTTGTTTCATTGATTTCGGTGCCCAGGCAGAGATATTCCGTTTAATAGCACTTTTTTTCACGATGTTTTCAGGACTGGTGGAATTGCCTAGGAAAGCACCTTAACAAGTCAGGAAACCAATTGCATGAAATATTAAAATTAGGTCAATAGTTTGACACGTATACAAACAGATAATATTTACATGGTCAGAGAAGTTAATATGAAATGCAGTCAAAACAAATACAATGGTAGTCAATTTAGAATACAAAGTAAAACACAAGATCAGTTCTTAGTATGATAAGCAGGAACTTAAATTACCTTATTAAAATTTGTGATAAGTGAGATTTGTGATTTGTGATTTGTGGTAAGACACCACGTTTTTTCACTTATCACAAATTTTAATAAGGTAATTTAAGTTCCTTCTTATCATACTAAGAACTGATCTTGTGTTTTACTTTGCATTCTAAATTGACTACCATTGTATTTGTTTTGACTGCATTTCATATTAACTTCTCTGACCATGTAAATATTATCTGTTTGTATACGTGTCAAACTATTGACCTAATTTTAATATTTCATGCAATTAGTTTCCTGACTTGTTAATTTAATTCATAGTCTAATATGTTTTGTCAACCATGGACCTTTTTGTAATTTTTTATAATTTTATAATTTTTTTCAATAAATAGCCTCTGATGAGGGCAGCACATCACTGCCGAAACGTCAGGCCGAAGAAAAATTTAAATTCACTGACTCGACTCGATTGATTGAGCCCCTCCTCAAATAATTACTACTTTCTTCATTGCACAAATACTGGAACTGTCGTTATCCCCAATAAAAACTCCTACTTCAATATTTTTTTCTTTCAATATTGGGTTTCAAGTAACTAACTCTACAGCTACGTCTGGCTCCATAGCTTTTGCTATTCCATAATAATTTAATCGACAATCATGATCCGTTTTTGGATGACCTTTGTCGCACAATCGACATTTGCGCTTTCTGGTTGCAAAAGCAAGAACTTTTCCAGGCTGTCCAATAAAATGTCCAACTCCACTCAAACTATCGTATTGATAACCTGAGCCTCGTATATGCCAACCCATATCGTAACCAGCCAAAATTCTAAGTTTTTTGTTATTATTAGTGTCAGTAACTGAAGACGATTGTGATTCTGTTGAAATCCCTATATCTTGGGATGAATTTGATGGATCTGTTCCATCTGTCGCTGATAATACTGAGGGTAAACTAGTCGATGGACCTGATGATGCTGATGCTGAAACTTGATTTTGATCTTGGTTTTCTATAGATAATTCAGATTCTAAATTAGTAGGTGAGTCTGATGGATGGATGCCTGGTGAATTTGGTACTGGTTGGACACGATGGATCAGATCTTTCTGGAGTTAGAAAATGTGGTGCAACGGATTCTGGCCTATAAAATAAATTATGAGAAATGAATAAATGAATTCTCTTAGATGTCAGTTTTTATTAAATGAGCTGTAAGAAATATATTATTGTTTGCAAAAGCATTATCTCAATTATAATCATTTTTTCTACACAAAATCACAAATAAACATAATTTTTCGTTTCAATTTCAAAATTTATTTTTATTTATGAATCATATATGTATATAATGTATATAATCATGCATAATTACATCACGTATATTTTTTGTATACTTCTCATTCATAGTGAATTTAATATATTTACAATTTCCCCTGAATTATTTGCAAAATAACCTTCAATCAACGCATACAGAAAACTTATATGGATGGAGCTTATGAAAATAAAATAGTTTCCATCGTAATCAAAATACAAGCTATTTCACCAATATAGAGCATACGATGAATGATTAACAAAATAGAAATTGGGAATGTCTATCGAAGCCTGAATACATTGTCTAACAGAAATCATGCATGTCATAGAAGTATTGAGTATCAATTTTTCCATCAACTCATTACTCATAATAATTATTCGAGTGCCTCATATTTTTGAGAAGCTGTGAATCATTTTTTACTATTATTATCCTAATCCAGTTTTCGAACATTAGAATTATGAGGTTTCGTTTGAATGTAGTTGTTCGAACACAAGATTGTTAGTTTTAGTGAATATAGTTCTAATCATAGATTGAAATTACAAAATTCAATAATGATAAACAATTTAAATTCATGATTGTTTTTTAAAATGTACAATTCTTCCAACATAATATTACAGTTGGAAATTTAATAATTCTTTTCAAACTGTCTAATCTGAAGTGAACTCACAAACGCTTTTGTAATTCTGCTGCTTGAGATATCGTTAACTGTCTTTCTACTTCGCAGGCTTCTGCACAACTGTCCATAGCTACACTCTCAACAACAGGTCCAATTTCTCTTTCATGTCTTTTGAAAGTTTTATTAGAAGCATATTAAGGACTGTTAAGAATTTGTTGATCGTGGTATATCCAGCTCCAGAGTGAATCATACCTAATACAAAAAAGTACCAACAAGTTAAATCTGTTTTTACAATTTCATTCATTTTATATGCAAAATAAGATAAACTCACCAAGAACAACTTTTGAATTAGTGTCAGATATTTGTTGTCTGTGCGAACCTGTTGGCCCTTGATGCTGTTTGCTTGTAGGCACAGAATTCATTGTCAGGCATTTTCTACACCTTATTGAGAATACAGATGATAGTCCTTTTCTTATTTCTTTCTCGGTATCATCGAGAGAAAGAATTTCTTTACAAAATGAACAATAAAGATGTTGTGCCATAACCTTCAACTCAACGATGTGGCGCCCCTCAATGATACACTCAGATTCACTTTGCACAGTTTTTTTTTCTGCCTTTGCCATTTTCTACCTATTTCAATCTACGTTTGTACTGTTTTTCAGTACAAATTTTACCTTTATATCTTGGACGCTGGTCCATATTTACATCAGTATAGAAAAGTCCGTACACACTGAAGCGCGTAAGCGCGTATGATAAAGAGAGACGGAGACATAGAGAAGTGCGACGTTGTCAGATTTCATTCAAGTTTGGGGATACATTTAATTTATAAAAATGAACTTTTTTCTCTATGAAGCATGGATCTTTACGTATTTAACAATGATAAATGATATATACGTATGACTTTGGTATGAACTTATTCATATTTGCTATGAAAAACCACATCCGAATTTTTTCATCTAAGGTTGGTATTATTGTCAAACTCCCATGTATAAGCATAGGCATACCCCTCTCACCGCCTGTCCCGCAAAAGATCTACCCAACCTCCTTAAACCAACAGGTACGAGGGCCTATCTAATAGCCCCGGATCCACGACGCCTAACGTCTATAAATTTAGGTGGCGCTCAACGGCACAGCTAGCTCTGAAATAATAGGAAACCTTGGTGCACATGGCTGAGTAATTAGCTTCCCTCGTTTTAAATAAGTGAAAAACTTGGTACGTGTAGCATCATAACTAAAAAACCGACATTCAGTTGAGATCACAACCCGTATCGACATTTATGCGAGATCACAGCCTGTACCGAAATTGCAGCCAGTTTACTTGCAAATAATCCAGCGGTGGGCAGAGGTACCAAACGTTCGGTAGTTCTGTTTTACCGCAGTGCAAGGCACCCGGCCGTGGCCTTGAAACGTTTCACTTCACCTTAAGGTTGTTAGCTTGTTATAGTTACAGCCAAAAGTTTATTTCAGTTGACGATAGTTCTAGAATGACCACAGTAATAAATGAGTCACAAAATCAAATATACACACTATCAATTACATGCTATGATATGCAAACCGTATCAAAATATTTTGATGGTTAAACAAAGTCTTCCTAATATTTTTTAAGATTTTTTTAAAACGGCCAAGTTGTCAAACTTTTGTCAAGGTACAGTTGACATTTCTTTTAGGCATAGGCACACGCGCATTGAGTCGAAGTTATAATAGATCCTGGCAAAATTGCGTGTATATAACGAAGAATCCGCTCGAGCCGTCCGTTTGAGCTACGTGAGCGCTATTGCCGCATCCATCACATCAGCGTCTGATTCACACGCAAATATCGACGAGAGACTTGAGTTTAACTAACAATATCTTTCTTATTACACGGGAAATACTTTTGTTTCTAGTCTCAAAATGTTCGTCAAATTTCAATTCATAACATGCTAGTTTTTTATTGAAATCTGTCGCCTAGTTGAATCATAAAAAACGTTGGAGTGATAAAAGTTGATATTTTTCCTACGTACGTATGCAAATAATGTAAACTTCAATAAATTGTTTCATCACTAATATACGGCAAAAATCAATAAACTTCGTATCATGCTGTAGAACTTGTTTCAACTTATCTTTTAGAAAAATTTCACACAGATCTGTCGGAAACCGCTTTCACAAGCTAACAACCTTAAGTCGATTCAAAAAATAGGAGGTCAAAAAACACCCAAAATCAGCCGATTCGAGGTGGAATTTCCCAGATTCAAAACGGGTCAAAGGTCTTATACACGGAAAAAAATTTATAGTAAATTTTCTCATACTCATATAGTAGTTGTGTCATATACTTCCAATATGACGATCGTTCCGATACATTATACTCAATGTTCCATGAATGTGAGAAAGACATTCCTATATTCATGGTGACATTAGGTATGAAGTATAGGAACAATCGTCATATTGAAAGTATATGACACAACTACTATATGAGTATGAGAAAATTTACTATAAATTTTTCTCCGTGTATAGGCTCTGACCTTGTCATGTTGGTGCGGACTACTGTGCTTGTCACAAAACTTGTTGGCAAATAGAATCGGTAGTTCATTATACTGGAGAGACCTTGTGATATCATCATCCTGCATAACAGGAACAATTGTTCGACGAAGGGTTTCACTTGCGGCTTCATGCATGTAACCTTTCAAACGCCTGCCCATAGCCATAATGTCTCTCATACCTTTTTTATGCGTTGTATTGCAGTTTTTGAAGTGAAGTCGCAGAGTTCGTTTTGAGAAAAAAACCTGTACAGCTGGAACAACAGACGTAATCTTGGACGTCCCGGTCATATTTGGGTTGACGTTGTCGACAAGTGATTAAAATGCCGGTATTCAAATCACTATTGGTATTGTGGAGAAAGTTCCCATGTGTGTGAATCGTTTCGATAATTCTGGCTCTTTTATAATTGTTCTTAGGGAATTCCATAAATCTTTTCACATAAACTTCGGTTGTATGTTTCAGTTCTAGATGACGTGCAAATTTAGTCTGTAGTTTTTCACAAAAACGGCAGAAGTATTTCTTTTGCGTTCCAGTTGTGTTGCTTTTAGACGGTGGAACGTTTACTAATCGAGTGTCAATAGATGAGCCAGCGGCAAATGACTGAGATAGGATTTGGGTCGCATTACTTTGGAAAATATCGGAAGTCACATTCGAAATGCTTGAACCTGGTATGTAATTCGAATCTTCAGCAGTGTTATCAGCACTGGTTTCTTTGATTGCGTTATCCTCTATCTCATTTTAAAATTCAGTATCTTTGTCAAATTCATTGGCATCGTCAGTACTTACTCTGTCAACACTTTCTTCATCTTGCATATGTTATCGAGCCGTTTCATCTGATTATGTTTGCTATAGCCACCAGCTTCTGTTTCCTCCCTTCCAACTTCATTATTTCTCTCGGCATAATCAGCTTTGGTATTATTCTCTTGTTCGTTATCTTGTACTTCACTATCACATCCTTCTTGTACTTCATTGTGTTGTTCACTATTATTTTTTTCTGTTCCGGTTACCTTTACCTGTAATAATTTTGTATGTATAATCAACATGCTTCAAATTGTTATTCTGTTCATCAAAATTGTTTTGTTTTTCTTCGTTATTTTGTGCTTCGCTTTAACTTTTTGACAGACTTCTGTGATTGAGATTGATACCATAATTGTCATCGAAATCTCGTAGTTGTATATCTTCCAGTTTCTGCGCCTCACATGAGTCCCTCAACCAGTCATCTCCAATGTCATTATAAATACTAGTGCAACCACGTAGAGCAGCATTACTAGCTGCAGAGCAATTGCCAGGTGTGATGTTTGATAATGTGAGCTGATCTCTAGAGGGTGGTACTTCTCCATCAACTGCTGTGGAGCAGCCCATACCGTGCAATTCATAAGAAATGTTAGGATGCGGGATTTCTAGTGCTAGATCAGTTGCTTTTTGTACTACATCTGGTGAATTTGATTCAACACCAGCACTCTCTACTACTACTGATGGTTTGGACTCCAATGATTTTTGGTGCAAGTTAGATTTCTTTTTTTGAGTCTGAAAAAAATGAAAAAGTTATGGGTGAGTCTCAATTCCAAATTGTAAAAAGACCAGTACTACATTGTACAGGAATAGTAATCGTGTTGAACTTTCCGCATATGAGGTAATCACAGCTTTTTTAAAGTCGCATCCTTGGTTTTGATGAAAACCAAGGCTCTCCGTGCTTATGTATTCGAAATTTGAAGACAGTTATTACATACCTGGGCAAAAAAAAAAAAAATCGTATATGATCATGCATGTTCATTAGGGTGGTCCTTATTTGGGGTATTTTTGAATTTTCACGCTCGCAAGGGTTCAAACGAATCCTTTTCAAGAAAAAAAATTTGTCCTAAAGTTTCAATGCTCTATCTCGATTTTAACATCCCGCGCACGACCGCCGAAGTATTTTTATTTTTTTTTCAATTTCCTACAAAAAACATGTATGACCCAACTTTGTCAAGTCTTTGTCAAAGTTTTAACATTCTGCGTCCTGCGTCGATTTTAACATCCTGCGCACGACTGCCAAATTTTTTTTTTTTCAATTTGTTAAAAAAAAAAAAAAAAATGTATTAAGTCACTAACGTCGAAGTTATAGCTATTAAAATGACATCATTTTCATTGAAATGGGTTCTTTTTTTTCAAATAACAGCGTGCGTATAACCCTGCTTAAAATGTTCGATACAAAACTACAAGATTACATTCGATTCCTATCCAAAACCTATAATAATTTATGAGGTCTATGTAACCGACTTTGAGAGACGATTCAATTTCTATCTTAACGAATATGTTTCTAAAATACTTGTGTTGTATATGATAATCAAGATAAAAATTTGATACAATCGAATGATATTACCTATTACCTATGTAATTGAATGGCAATGTTTCGAGTAGCACTCTTGATGTTGTATCACACTTTTGTCAAGGGATCCATGAATATGATTCTTTCGTTTTATAGCTATACAAATTTCATTGGTTTCTATGATACACCCGATTCTATGGAACATGTTGTGATAATTACAATCTTAAATCAATGAGAATCAATGTGATTATATTACTTTAGCACGGGCTTCTTTTTTTATCTTAAACTCCCGATACAACTTGTTCCTTATTCTATCTGTATTACAATTATATTTCCCAATCGTCTTTTAGTGATTAAAATACTATCCGATTCCTTGAGAATAATGTGATTGTATACTAGCCGAGGTTGATTCTGGCCCGGAAGTGATCAGGTTAGCGTATTAAATCATATATATATATATATATACAGTGTTGTGAAAATTGTGATTACATTTTTTTTGATTACTCATTACTTTCGTAATGTGTAATTGAATTTTTATTTAATTACACATTACTTCGGTAATGTGTAATTAAACTCGATTTACTTTGGTAATGTGTAATTAAACTCGATTTAATTACACATTACCAAAGTAATGGGTAATTAAATGAGTAATTTCATTACAAATGTAATTAATGACTCGCAACACTGTATATATATTAGGGCGGAGTGATTTATTCACTTTTTTCAAATCGCTATCTCCTTAGCAATCAAAAATTACGTCTTGACATCCTGAAAACCCACACCAAAGGATTTTTTTATGAGACCACATCTTGAGGTGCCTAGACGAAGATTACATTTTTACTTCACTTTCGGGAACTTCCAGACTCGGATATATCCTTCCTTCCACCAGAATGCAATTTTCAGCTAACAATTAAAATTTTGAATAATGATTTAATTGGTTTCATTGCAAACCTTCAAAAAAACAACAGAAATTTGGTTATTTCCGTGTCATACTCAGAATAACCAAATTTCTGTTGTTTCTTTAAAGGTTACAGGACTAATAAATTTGGCCCCAAAAATGAAGAGCAAAAACAATATCTGTTACAAGTAGTTGCTGATCATAGAAAAAAATATCCTAATTGTAACAAAAATAATTATTTATAATTAAAAACGTAATATTATTTTAAAAATATTGTAATTACTAATCCACAAGTAGACTGTGAATTTGTGATTGTATGAATAAATTTTCTGCGAAAGTTAGAGATTATTTTTGGACAGAAATCATTCCACATTTGAAGAAATTTGAAAATCGTTCGGAAATTATATCTGGTTAAATTTAATTGAGTTGCAGGGGTTTAAAGCCTGATAACTTTTAACCTGTTGAGATTACAAGAAAACCTTATGAGACCTTTTTTGTAGAAAATTGAATTCCCTACAAGAATATGTGCATCAAAATTAGAATAACATTTTTTTTCGGAGTTTTAGGCAGAAAAAACGAAAAAACAAATTTGTCATGTGTTATTTAGATGGGAAAACGGAAAATCGTTGAGCTCCTCGTAGAGTTAAGATATCGAGCTGCCCTTTTAGGAGAATTTGTTTTATACCTAAACGAAACCTTTGAGATGATAAGAAAAAAACTTTTTTTTTTTGGACCACCCTAATGCTCATATATCGCGTCACTAATGCCATAAGGTCGTAAGCGCCAAAAAATTATTTTTTTCACGGATATTCCCAAACGATGTTATATGGCGCAAAAAAGATTTTGCAACCAAAAACACGAAATTTTTTTTTCTGGCGCTTACGCCCTTATGGCATTAGTGACGCGATATGATAGATATGCTCATGTTTGAACAGGTATGCTCATATATAAATAGATATGCTCATATATGTGAGCATGTATAATTGTTTTTAGCCTATAATCTATAATAATTTGGACCATATCCGAGTGAAAAAATAGTACATTGTGCACCAAGGTCGTAAAGTGGAACTTTTAAGGCCGAGTGCGATGTTTTAAGTACGAGTCGTAGACGAGCGCGCGAAGCGTGCGCGGCGAAGACGAGTACTGAAAACATCGTGCGAGGCGTTAAAAGGCCCACCTCCATGGTGCACACGATACTTTATATAACGCAAGCATATTTTTCTCGCTATTTGATGCCTCTGTATAGGACCTAAAAGTGGTACTTTTAAAGTCCTAGGACTTAAAAGTGGCACTTTTAAGTCCTAGGACTTAAAAGTACTACTTTAGGTCCTATACAAAGGCATCAAAAAGCGAGAAAAACATGCTTGCGTTATATAAATCAATTTGGTAAATAGCGGACACCCTAATGAGCATACATGAGCATTAGGATGGTCCTTAACAGCGGTGTTGTTGAACTTTTTCGCTCCCAAGGGTTCAAACGGTTCATTCAAAAAAGTGTTTCAAAGTTTTTTTTTCAATTTCCTACAAAAGAAATGTGTGAACCAACTTTGTCAAGTCATAAACGTCGAAGTTATAGCTATTCAAATGACATAATTTTTATTGAAATTGTTGTTATAAGAGTAAATTTATATTGAATATACCGCGCCTGAAGGACTACGGTAGACAATTCACATATTATATAATATGTTCGATGGGAAATGATGTATGCGAAAACAAAGCTAGTCAGTCCGTCATGGCCTTGTTAGAGAGTTAGTCGTACGCGGTAACAGTAGTAAACAATATCTTTCTAAAGTATGTAACTGAAATCTATTCTCAATAAATATATTTAGTATAGTTACATAAATAATTTAATTATGCTCACACAAACCACTAATCCCAGCATGGTAGCAGAGCCTGGTTTGATACAAAAAAAAAAAAACGGCCAGGTGATGTGAGGATATAAAAGCACGTGTCAGTTAAAATAAATGAGGGAAATAAAGCAAGAAATCGAGTCAAAGGAAAAGGTTGTTGAATTTGAAGATAGAGAAAAAATTCTGAAGAAATTTATAAAAGTTGCAGAAAAAGTTATAATTCTGAAAAGAGTGATATTCGCACAAATAGAAGAAAGAGAAAACATGTCGGAACATGATAGCAAAATTGTGGTACCAGTGTTTGATGGTCAAGATTACAAAGTTTGGAAAAAGCGTTTATTAGTATTTCTAAAGTGGAAAAAGTGCGACGTAGCAGCAACAAGAGAAAAACTTGCTACTGAAAAACAAGAAGACTACGATGGAAAAGACATAGCAGCCATGAATTACATAATATACAGTACACTCACGAATCGACAAATGGAGCACATCAACAATGAGGAAACATCATATGCAATAATGAAAAAATTGGACTCGATCTACTTAGTTAAATCAACGGCACTACAGATAAGTGTGAGAAACAAGTTGAAAAAAAAATAAAATTGAGTGATTACAGAGATTCGGATGATTTCTTTGTCAATTTCGAAAAATTAATAAGTGAATCGAAAATTGCTGGTACTACGGCAACCGAAAAAGAAAAGTTAAACTACCTAATCAGAACTTTGCCAAGTTCATTGAGTAATATTGGAGACATAATAGACCTGCTCAAAGAAGAAGACCAAACCGTCGAGTTCGTGAAGAGCAAGATAAAGTATTATGACACAAAGGAGAAAGATGAGGATAAAAATAACAAGAGTCATAAACAAAGTCAGTCCAATGCATTCCAAGCTGAAAAGAAGAACGAAGGAGCATGCTTCAAGTGTGGAAAACATGAACATACGCAAATATATACATGTTTTTCCAACAACTCTAATACGCGCAATTTTGGCGCATCATGATGGAGAGGAAACAGCAGAAGTAGAGCGGGTCGCCAAGGGAGAGGTGGCTCACGTGGTCATCACTTCGCACAGCGGATTTTTAACGACGGAAGTTGGGGCAGAGGGCCAACGCAACGTGGTCACGGTGGATGGCAGCACCAACAGCAACAACAAGGTGATTGGAAAAATAGAGGAGAATCGAGCAGCGGAAACACAGACGGTGAATGTAACAATACAAGCAGCACGTTCACTACAGAAGTAGTAAGTAAGTTAGACAATGATGAAGGTATGGCTTATGCCTGCGAAAACGAGGTACAATGGATATTAGATAGTGGCTGTTCCAATCACATTGTAAATAATGCCTGTTATTTTTCTGATTTTGTAGAATTAAAAACACCTATAAATGTAAAAGTAGGTGATGGAAAATTATTGAAAGCTACAAAAGTAGGTCGCGTTGTTACTAATTTTAGTATAAAAAATAAGGTAAACCAAGTAACTATTAAAAATGTTTTCTATGTAGATAAGATGGACAAAAATTTAATTTGTTATGGAAAAGTAATTGCGTCTCATGTTATCGTATCAACAGGCGATACGTCAGAAATTTATAATAAAAATAATGAATTGATCGCAATAGCTCAGAAAGTAAACAATATATACAAAATGAGTAGCTTCATTATTAAAGAAAATTACATTGTTGCAAAAAATGTTTCTTTTAATATGACTCAGAAAGAAAAGTATCATAGAATGCTTGGTCACGTGAACTTTAAGTACTTGGATATATTATCTAAAAACAGATTAATTGATGGGTTGCCAAGCGAATTAGAAAATGATGAGTTAAAATGTGGTACCTGCGTCCAAAACAAAATGCACAACACTAATTTTGAGAACAATAGACATAGAGCAAAAGATGTGTTAGAAATTATACATTTTGATATGAATGGACCTCACGCTGAAGGTTATTTGGGAGAATAGTATATTGTGCATCTAGGGAGGAAAGTAGGTTTTTGCTCACGAGCGCGGAGCTTGCTGCCCGAGCCGACTTGCGCTCCCGAGGTGTGTCAAATTGCTGCCTGAGCTGGAAGGGGGAAGAGACGAGGCGGGCCGAATAGCGGCTGGATTTAAACATTTTTTATGTTTTACAGCCGCTATTTTGGATCCACCATTTTGAATTTGGAATTTCTGTAAATCTGATAAAATAATATCGGGTTTTCTTGAAAGATTCCTACAAGAATTAGATTTTTTTCGCACTTATTGACGGTGCGCCAAAATTCTGAATAAAGGTCAGTGAAAACGCCATGTTAATCAAACGCAAAACTTCAGAGGCTTTGCGGCACGTGTTAAAATTGAGATAAAAAGTTCAAATTTGGAGGATGTTTTTTTTTAATTATTTGGAACCCTTCTAGGGGGCGAAGAAATCTCAATTCGAAAATGACCAGAATAAGGACCACTCTAATATGGATTTATACACAAAAAGATGTGAATACATTTAAAGCTAGGCTAGGTGTTAAAGGATTTCAACAAGTCGATAAAATCGAAGATCTATATTCTCCCGTAGTTAAAACTCAAACGTTGAAACTACTAGTATCATTCTCAATTCAATTTGGTTTCATTATACATCACTTGGATATAGATTCAGTTTTTTTGAACGCAGATATAAAATCTGAAGTATATGTGAAACAGCCCGAAGGGTATAAGGATAATACTGAAAGAATGTGGGAATTAAAAAAGGCTCTATATGGGTCAAGTGAAAGCCCCAGAGCATGGTATAACTGCATTGATGAATAATCAAGAACTTTAGGTTGTATAAGAAGTGAAAACGATTATTGCTTGTATTCTTTGGATTGCGAAGACGGTGATTCTGTATACGTAGTAATATTCGTTCATGATATACTAGTCTGTAGTAAAGATATAAACAAAATAAACCATGTGAAAGCTCTACTATCTAAAAGATTCAGTCTGAAGGACTTAGGTATTGCTAAGAAATATTTAGGAATAAATATCAAATTCGACTATAATAAAAAGTGTATAAGCTTGGATCAGGAGGACTATATTGATTCACTAGCGAGAAAATTTAATATAGAGAACTCAAAATTGTACAGCACTCCTATGGAACAAAACCTAACATGTGAACTTGCTCAGACTGTGTCAAAATATTTAAACTATAGGACGCTAATTGGTTCTCTTTTGTACATAAGTTCAGGCACTAGACCTGACATTAGTTTCAGCGTCAACTACTTAAGTAGGTTTCAAAATGCTTATGATCGAACTCATTTTCAATATGCTCTAAGAGTTTTAAAATACTTATGCCTTACCAAAGATAAAAGGTTAGTTTTTGAGAAAAACGAAAATACTGATATTCTTGATTGTTTTACTGATGCAGACTGGGCAGGGAATGTAGTTGAACGGAAATCAACAACTGGATATGTTGTTCGCTTATTTGGTAACACTATTTACTGGAAATCGAAGAAACAAGGTAGCGTTACGAAGTCATCGACAGCCGCTGACTATGTGGCTCTGTCAGACTGTGTGAGTGATATTCTTTTCGTAAAAGATTTGTTACTTGGTTTCAAAATCAAATTAAATGCACCGATAAAAATATTCGAAGACAATACAGGTGCAATTAGTATCGCTAAATTCGGTAATCACACCAAAAACTCGAAATATATTGAAACACATTTTCACTTTGTCAATTAAAGTTACCTAAATGGTACGATACAAATTGTAAAAGTCGATTCCGAAAACAATGTTGCGGACATCTTGACTAAGCCTCTTGGCAGGATAATATTCGAAAAATTCCGAGGAATGTTAAATCTAGTATGATTCACCGATGATTGTTTATAATAGCAATAAGAAATTTAAATTTAAGAAGGCATGTTGTTATAAGAGTAAATTTATATTGAATATACCGTGCCTGAAGCACTACGGTAGACAACTCACATATATGAGCGGATCCACGTCACTTCACTCAAAAAAAAAAAAAAAAAAAACCGTCAAGTCACGGATCTTTGCGCCATTCGACATATCTGTAGTACTATAGGAAAAAAAAATACAGCTTCAGGGATTTTGAAAATTTAAAAAAAAATGGCGGACTTAGAGCTATTTGAATTTTGGTAAGTCGCTGTTGCACCGCTATGTTTGAAAATTCATATCTCCGAAAGTATTTACCGGAGCGGACTGACCCTGGAATCATTTTGTTCGTAAAAGAATGCGCTTTTATACAAAAAATTTTGTTTGAAAAAAAAAAATTCTTTTAATTTTATTTCGTCGTTTTTATTTTTAATTTCGCTGCCATTTCCGCGGGACCTACAGGAATCCATGGAGATAATTTTTTTCGAATAGCCGAATCCTTCCCCTTCAACCCTAAAAAAAAAAATTTATGGAGAACCTACCTGGGCCGGAGAAAAAAAATAAAACGTCTTGTCGCGCGTCAATCCACGTCCGTGCGGCGAACTCCTTGTGTTGCGTAGTGGAGTTAAATTACATTTGATGCTTCTCTACTTACCCGGGCTATTCGTTCTCCAAAAATGGTTGTTCAACCTACTTATCCCTCGCTTATCAGACGGTGCAACCCATCATCATCAGCTTTTCATTCTGGTGATAGGTACAAACACACACGGTATTTGTATATCACTCGGTCCTGCTAGAATACATTCTTTCGGGTGCAACTCTGCAAATTTGGAAAAACCGATTTTTTTATCCGGATAACGATCACGAAACAATCGACACAATTCTCTCAGATTATTCAACATCAGATGCTTCTGAACCGATACTTTTTCGCCATTTCTTTCAACGGTTACGCAGCTTCTTTGACCTGGTGTTATGCGACTGACCTCTTCACTTCGATAAAATTCTACCACGAGTGATACAACTTCAGATGATATCGTCTTGCCAGGTCTCGAATTTGGTGAGGATAATATTTCTTTATTTCATTGTGTAGTGACTCTATCGTTCGAAACCTATTAATTCATACCATATGTGAATTTATCGGACCAGTCGAACCAAATTTTTAAGTCTTCTAACTGAAGCTCACCTCTATATAGAGCGTGCAATCTCCAGATAGACCGAAAAAAACGATTTTTTACTTGAAAAAATAATTATGATGCACTTCCGTTTTTTTCGGTCTATCTGGAGATTGCACGCTCTATATAGAGGTGAGCTTCAGTTAGAAGACTTAAAAATTTGGTTCGACTGGTCCGATAAATTCACATATGGTATGAATTAATAGGTTTCGAACGATAGAGTCACTACACAATGAAATAAACACAGACCTGTGGACTAAGAGGTCAATGACAATAACATGAAATTCAAGTAAAGATTCCTTCAGTCCTTCAGTGGTCTAATTGGACAAGGCGTCGCAGTACAAATGCGGAGGTCCCGGTTCAAACCCGGGCTGAAGGAATTTTTACTTGAAAAAATAATTATGATGCACTTCCGTTTTTTTCGGTCTATCTGGAGATTGCACGCTCTATATAGAGGTGAGCTTCAGTTAGAAGACTTAAAAATTTGGTTCGACTGGTCCGATAAATTCACATATGGTATGAATATTTCTTTATCTTCAGCTAACCTTTTCGCCGTCCGAGCCATATTATTTCTGACGTTAAACTGTTTCTCGATTTTTCCCACACTCCAACTCTTTGGAAGAGCAGTAAAAGAATAATCAATCTGAATGCCTTATCATCTGTTTCGTTAAATCTATCTTTTAACTGAGTTAACCACTCGTTATAATCGGCACTCTCGCTTTTCGTAGGTACACAGTCCGGAAACAGCTATTTCCGTATCAAGGGCGTAAAGTTGAACTTTACGCCCTCAGGCAATCAAACGTGCTCGTGGACCGGCGAAGCCGGCCCGAGGGTCGCGTGATTGCCTAAGAGCGTAAAGTTTTACGCCCGTGGTGCGAACAATATTTTTCGTCATGGTGGCGTAAAGTATAACGCATTTTTAGCCTTGTTTTGCGAGTGTCAAGTTCGACTATACGCCCGCAAAACAGGGCGTAAAGGCGTACTTTACGCCTACTATGACGAAAATGTTGTTTGAATGCAGTTGAAAGTTTTCCTAATACCTCTACTTTCTCCGAAGCCGTTTTGATTTTTTTACGGGTATCGGTGATTCACCTAAACTTGACATTGATGAATTGATAGCAGAGATTACATTTATTGTATCAACCTCGGGAAAATTAATACATGAGTTTCCGGATTGACATTCGCTCGATGACGATGTCGAACCAATCTCGGGGACTGCATTGTCCTTTAACATCAGCCGACAAGTATCACAAATCAGACAACCGTGTGTGATCGATGTCGCTTTATCGCACATCCACTGTGTTACCGGGCATAAATTTTTCGAATGCTTAGGCAGGCCGAACGGATCACAACAATGGTTTCTCGGCATTTCGATAGCGAAAGAGTTGTTGACCGTTCAAGTGCGAGTTTGTCGTGAGACTGCACCCAGAGAAAAGATTTATTTAAATCAAATAAATTACCATATTTGTAATGTTTTTATTTGTGTCAAAGAAATATTTACTTAAACCAAAGAAGTATTCATTTGCATCAAATAGGACGACTTACTTCTCTCTAAGAAATTCACTTATTCACAATTTATCTATTTAAACTGCCATGAAGAAAGATGTAGTTTATTTCCCGTAAATATACTTTTATTTATTCGCAATAAATCTTTATTCGAACAAGGATTTGAACAAACAATATATTAGAATATCAAATAAGCCTTCTATTTGACGAAATTGGAGCGAATATAACCTTATTTAAATCAAAGAATTGGCATATTTGTTTCTAATAAGAAATCAAAGTGGGTTCGTTGACGGATATACCCAACCTCGCTGCCGCTGTCATCACGCGTTGTAATTTGCATCAGTTGCTTGCACTCGCTTGTTGATCTGAATCAATACGCGGCGTGTTGTTCCGACGATAATCGCGAGAGCCAACACCCCGAAACGATCAATTTTTTTTTGAAAAATTAACTGGATAAGTACTGCGACTGTTCCAGCGATAAGTAATAACGTTAGAGATACGAACAAATCCTATATAACCTATATAATCCTATACAACCTGCAAATCCTATGTATAATATATACATATAATAACGTATCTTGTAAATAATAACTTGTATCTGTAAAATTTTATTATTCACCATGCTTGTCTAATCACCTATTCGTAATACGTGATGCGATTCCCCCATCAGTTCATCAATTTTGGTGAATTCAATACAAAAATCATTTTTATAATTAAGTCAAGCAAATTGTTTATTCGATTTCAATAAAACAAACATTTAATTATCATAATAAATAATTTATTCGCGGCGAATGAAGACTCATCTTTCATTCATAATTTATTCGGATCAAATAGAAAGTTTATTACAACTGAATAAGCAATTTATTCCAGCCAAATAAATTTTGTCATTTATTTAAAACAGTTTATTTGATGCCATGAAAATTCCTTATTCGATTCGAACAAATTTTTATTCGGATTTAATAAGAGAATTTGAATGAAAAATCAAAAATTCCAAATATTTCTAAATATTTGTGGCAAATGAATGCCTATTAGGTTCATATACGAATAAGAAAATTTATTCGCGGTAAATAAATTTTATTTAAATTGAATAAATCTTTTCTCTGGGTGTGAGGTCATTACGGAATTGAAGAGCCTTTTATTTCAGGTCAGTTCAAAAGATGCCTTACAGTAGGTGCAGGTAACTTGGTGGAATTGTTGCACTTGGTGAATGCGGAAAAAAAGAATTAACTTAATCCTTACACGTGGGTCACGCATGAAGGACCAATTTGACCGCGATCGACTGTTCCGGTCTGCTTGGACCATACGAAACAATAGATTCTTCGAAACCTATAGTCTTTCCTGTCACGACAATGATGGTTCAATGATTTCCTTTTTCAAAACAACCTCGTAAATTGAGGGATTATATTCGGATACAAGTGAAGGGATTAGTTACTTTCAGATATTTAAAATGAAAGGATCAGATGTTGTGCACTTGATGGCTCTGAGTTTCCAGAACAGGTATAGGTATATAACTCCGAGAAAACATGACTAGTATCCGTCTAATAAGCGAGGGATAAGGTGGTTGAACAACTATTTTTGGAGAACGAATAGCCCGACTAAGTAGAGAAGCATCAAATGTAATTTAACTCCACTACGCAACACAAGGAGTTCGCCGCACGGATGTGGATTGACGCGCGACAAGACGTTTTATTTTTTTTCTCCGGCCCAGGTAGGTTCTCCATAAATTTTTTTTTTAGGGTTGAAGGGGAAGGATTCGGCTATCCGAAAAAAATTATCTCCATGGATTCCTGTAGGTCCCGCGGAAATGGCAGCGAAATTAAAAATAAAAACGACGAAATAAGATTGAAAGAATTTTTTTTTTTCCAACAAAATTTTTTGTATAAAAGCGCATTCTTTTACGAACAAAATGATTTCAGGGTCAGTCCGCTCCGGTAAATACTTTCGGAGATATGAATTTTCAAACATAGCGGTGCAACAGCGACTTACCAAAATTCAAATAGCTCTAACTCCGCCATTTTTTTTTAATTTTCAAAATCCCTGAAGTTGTATTTTTTTTTCCTATAGTACTAAAGATATGTCGAATGGCGCAAAGATCCGTGACTTGACGGTTTTTTTTTGAGTGAAGTGACGTGGATCCGCTCATGTACGTATACTATGAGGATGATGGTGTTACGTGCGTAATTTCGGAAACCTTCAAAACTCTAAATTTCTTTTCATTCATTTCATTGATTCATTCTTCAATCATCATCGATAAAGTCGGATAAATAATATCGGATTCGTTCTTTTAACGCGCAATAGTTTACTCATTTTACTTCAGAAATCGGTAATACAATATTTCCTTTTTAATGCAAAACGGAAATGTAATACAATATTTCCTTTCTTGAAACGTCTATAAGTCGCGTAGCAGTAGACGACGGCGAAGCAAGACTGGAACCCCAGTATTGCTGACCCCTCAATTTCACACTACTAAGCTAGTGTACGTAGGTGTAGTCTCTACTCTCTCTAATATTCCCAGGAAATAGGAAAGCTAAGCTAAATAATAAAGACTATAGGTGAAGCATGGAATAGCATGGGACCGCAGAACGACACCAGGGCCCCACTCCTACGCTTAACTGCAAGTAGTCCTTCAAACCAATCAGGCGACAATTAGCCACTAAGCAGGGCCCTAATTGGCTAAGCCACGCGCGCAATAATATATGCATTGTTGCAACCGCGGTTACCTCGTCGCCTTTGAATTTGAATTAGTGTCTTTCTTCTGTCAAGTCGCGAAGTGCGTGGTCGCAAGGACCCGTGTGCAATAATTAAGCCAAGAGTTATACTCAATCTTTTCTTATAATAAAAGTGGTAGTATAAAGGACTTAGCACTCGTTAACAAATTCAATTAAACGTGATAAATCTAAAAACTTAGTGTTCCGTTTAAGTTCTTAAATTCAGTGCAGAGACACAAGCTATTAAATATTTTCAATATTAAATCATAACTTCACTTTCCGCCTTATACTCATTTCGAGTATTTGTATTATTAATATAACCTATATTAAATTTAATCTCAGATTAAACCAAGCTCGATTTTCATCATTAATATTTCTACAAACCTAGAATCATTCAAACCTGTGTATCGAATCAGTCACGAACAATGGACATTTGATCGTAAAATTAGCTTCAGTTCAAAACATTTTAAATCCATCAAAACAGTTAATACATCCTAAACCGCTATCTAAATTCTACGCAAATCGAAGGCTTCGAGGTACCTAAGGTGAGGGAGGCAAATACCTAAGGATCGAAAATTAGTCCCATGCTACGCCATCTCATCCAAAGCTAAGTAACCACGATCGCTCACAAAATTCGCTCTTTTATAATTTACCGTTCATATTCGGAATCGATATATTGTTTTCCAGAATTCTTTAATTTTAACCTTATGCATGATAAAATATAATTCCATCTGATGTGTAGTACAACCACGGGAATATCGTTATAGGGGAATACTAATAGTATTTCGGAGCGATTCCTTCCTAATAACGAGACCACCCGGCGAGCTTGCGTTGCTACTCATTCATCAATCCGAATATTTATATATTTTTTTTATTTTTCCTGTTATTCATATAATTATAAATATTACTTTAATTGAATAACTCGAGATCGGTATGGACATAAAATTAATAACCAAATAGGATAATTCATAGAATTCCGGGTTTCACCCTAATCCTGTTGGGTCTGTTTCTTTTATTCATCAAATTCTCAATAACATTAAGCCCAATAACTACCGATCTCGAATTATATTATTACTTTATTACTATAACTGAAGAATTTACATACTAAGCATATATTTCCTTATCGAGGAATTCATTTATTATTCTCGCGATAGAACCAAGATCTGAATGATTGTAAACCTAATAAACCGCCTGGGATAATTCATAGAATTTCGGGTTCTACCCTGATACCAGTGCGGGAATTCTTTTATGTCAAATAGAGACTTTTATTCTGGTGTTCTACTTTAAGGCACTAAGCTCCCATTTACAGATCTTGATTCAATCCTGGAGGAATTTTACTTATAGATCTTTATATAGGTATTAGAATAGATTTCCGATACAATCCGAGAGAGAGAGAGAGTTCTTATTTCTTATTTACATTCTTATTTATATTTCTTTTTTTTTTTTCTTTTCCTCTTTTATTTTATTACTCGTATCAGCGTGTGAATCGTGAAGAGGCCTTTATTATTTCATTACCTTCATTGATAATTTTTATATAGTAACAAGCCTTCACGATCCCCACGTCGGATATCCTTATATTATTACATTATTTTTATTATTTTGTGATTACATTATTTTATATAATTCTGTTCAACCGACAATCAGTTGTCCGTCGCTTGAACCACATTATTATTCTCAAAATCGTTCAAGAATACATTATTGATTTTACCAGTCAATCCTCATGATTATTTGAACCACCCTTTTATTCATTTATTTTATTTTACCTTAATTATATTATTATTATTTCTATATCAACTAGCCTCACAATAATTTAAATAAATCTATTGAGACCTGTATAGGACTAGGCGGCAACGATTCCCATTTACCGATCTATTTTAGAATAGATCTTTTACATAATTATTTACTATGTGGATGTGACGGGATGATTAATTCCATTGGTTAATGATGGGTTCTCGCTTGTGATAAAACCATAGGGATTAATAACACTCTACCCATACCGTCCGTCACAATGGTTAATAATTAACGCTCCAGCCATGCTATTGTGCGTGGGAGAATTCGGAATAACACTGTAAAAAATTTCTTCGTGAACTTCCTAAATTGTATTGGAAGTTTTATTCACATACATGAGTAGTAAATTCACAAGACATTTCCTGTGAAATTAATTTACAAATACTTCAAATTTACTGAACAAGGGTTCCGGAAGTCTGGGTGATTTCCAATTTTTTTCTAGCATTCGATCGATCTCAAAGAATATTCAGGTGAAATAAAATTTTGTGCAATGTCATAATTCCGGGTGATATAAAAAAATAAATATTTCACTTCCGTTTTAGGGTGGGTTCCGGAAGTCGGGGTGATTTCCGATTTTTTTCTAGCATTTGATCGATCTCAAAGAATATTTACGTGAAATACAATTTTGTGCAATGTCATAATTCCGGGTGATATAAAAAAATAAATATTTCACCACCCCTGTTTTAGGGTGCGTTCCGGAAGTCGGGGTGATTTCCGATTTTTTCCTAGCATTTGATCGATCTCAAAGAGTATTTACGTGAAATAAAATTTTATGCAATGTCATAATTCCGGGTGATATAAAAAAATGAAAATTTCATCCCCTGCTAAGGGTGCCGCAATGCGGGGGAAGATTATTGTTTTTATGATAATTCTAGTCGTTTTCACCTTCTTAACCCAGCAGGATCATTTTTTGTCGATTTATTAATTTTTTTTTTTTTGAATTTCGTTGCGTTCCAACGATGCAAACTTCAATGTCATTTTCAATTCTCTCGGCTGCGACTACTTGCTAAGATGTTAAGGGGTAACACCACTCTAGGATTTTGAAAAAATCGATTTTTGTTTTTTTGCTTAAACAATACTTTAGGGTCATAAAAACAATAACCAATTGGTCCTATGGTAAAAAAAAAGGAACTTCAGAGGTTTTAATTTTTAATTTCGCCGCAACGCCTCGGAGCACACGTTCCGCGTTTCTGCGGTAACGCTTCGATATTTTGTTTTTACCTGTCGAAATAATGAGTGCCTCTCTTACTTACAGAGTAGAAGGTCATTAAGTCACCTTCGTAGGTTACCAGGGTGCTCTGATGCTATAATATACACTTTAATATACGTGTATGTGCAAGTACTTATAAAACTTTGAACGGGTTTTTGTTGAAATCACATTCTTCAAACTGGGCGGAAACGCTGCTCGAAAACCGTTCGATGAATTGTTTTGAAATTTTGACTGTAGCTTCACAATCACATTATCTAAAGAAGTACATAGCCGTTTTTCGATTGAATGTAAACTTTTTTCTTTATAAACAATTTACTGCAAATTTTTTTGCCGAAAAAATGAAATTTTTTTTAAACTGGTGCCATTTTTGCAAAAATGGATTTAAAAGAAAAACCCTATGTACTTCTCTAGCCAATGACATATAGATTGGGAAAAAATTGATTTTCTTGTTTCACCTCTTATACTTTCGGAGTTACACGTCCGCCCGTGGAGGTATCGAAAAAAAAAGTGTTCTTGAAGACTGGCTCTGTCGCCGCCATTTTGTATCAAAAATGCAATTACAAATTTTTTCTACATACTTCAATATGTGTTTAATAAGCCCTGAAAAAAGAAACCCGATCGATTCTCCAATATTCTAGAAAAAAATCATAAAATTTAGGCCTTTTTTGCTAACTCTAGAGTGGTGTTACCCCTTAATGATAAAAGACGAAAGGTTTTAATATATTAAAACAGCAAATTGACGCTGAATGACATAGCACTTGAGTTTATGCACCATTATCAGCAAAGAACAATTTTCAAAGTCCGTACACTGAAAGAAGATGGCGAGCCTGGCGCTCGCACAACTTTTTTGAAGCAGCACGGTCACACGCTCACTCTGCCCGCGACAGAGCATCCCACTTTCAGAGCGCCGTCATTTAAGAATACTCATCGTGCCGCGATCGTAGCTACTCTACGCGCGTGGTCATCGCACGGTAGGCAGGCCTATCCCGCTTTCTGCAATCCACGCGTTCTCAGACGGATAGAGCCCTATACTACCATACATGTGAGATCATCTGTAACTCACTCTGAGACGCTCGCCTTCTCGTTCTGCGAGCGTGGGCCGCGCACAACTCTCCGAGTCCAGTCGTCCTACTTCTACGACTGCGAGGCTCTTTCGTGCGAGCGCCAGGCTCTCAATCTCTTTTCAGTGTAGGATTTCCAATCCTAGAACGGTGTTAATTTGCGCCGTTAAACCCCGTATTAAGGCGACTTCTAAATTCTGTGTCTAATTTATTATATTATAAAATTAGCAAAACATATTGAGCAAGGAATGTGAATTTAATTTATTTTCATGTTATAACTCGTGATTCTAAAATACTTCAATTTTAGCAAGTATTGAATTCGAATTTATAAGCAAGTAAAGACCACGCACTATTTTGGCTACGTGCCTAATGAATTTTAATAGATGTGACTCGACGGGCGCTTTGCCACACAATCGGTGCTGATGCCTCCACGTACCCCCTTTTATACCGATATTCCGCGGTGCCCGCGGAAGCGTGGGATGCACGGAAACGCTGGTTTGCACGGAATCGCGAGATGCGCGGAATCGCGGGTGGTGCGGAATCGTAGATTGCACAACATCACGCAATACACTGAACTCTGCGGTGCGCATCGCGGGATGCGCGATGGACACTTGTCCGGCTGCTCCGGCAGGAGCCAGAACAGCCGGAACGTTACACTATATCTATTTTTTTTTTACATAAATTACATAATAGTGATTGTTTAAATATTTATTTTATAGAAAGATTTATTCTCTACAAAAAAAAGTCCGAAAATAGTGACAATAATGGTCACTTAACAATGGTTACTTAAAAATTGTTATTTTATTTTCGACATATGTTTTTATTATAATAATAATAATTATTATTATTATTATTATGATTTATTATTAATTATTATTATTATTATTATTATTATTATTATTATTATAATTATTATAATAAAAACGTATGTCGAAAATAAAATAACAATTTTTAAGTAACCATTGTTAAGTGACCATTATTGTCACTATTTTCGGACTTTTTTTTTTGTAGAGAATAAATCTTTCTATAAAATAAATATTTAAACAATTACTATTATGTAATTTATGTAAAAAAAAAAAAAAATAGATATAGTAAAAAGTGTCAATTTTTTAAATAAAATTGCCATTATCTCATAAACTATCGATTTGACATGATTTTTTCAAAGGACCTTTTTTATAGAGATTAAAATTTTCCAGGAATAAATAGTTGAACAATTACCATTTATGTAAAAAAAAAAAAAAAAATAGATATAGCGAAAAATGTCAATTTTTTAAATAAAATTGCCATTATCTCAGAAACTATTGATGTGACATGATTACTTCTAAGGACTTTTTTTGTAGATAATTAAATTTCCAATAAAAATGAGTTTATGAAAAAAATCTTCTGAGACTTTGAACTTTGACCAAAAAGGGCGAGCGTAAGATATCGACCTAAAATTTTCCCCTTTTGCACAGATTTTTTTTTTATGCATAAGGAACAATATTTTCGGTATTAATGATAGAAATTCAAAAAAAGCGGATTTTCGGCCCACCCTAGTAATCGACATTTAAACTAGTAAGTAGTGTGATGAATCTTGGTCCAACCTCATACTACAATCCCTTTGATTTTATTGAGGACCTTTGTGAAGAAGTTATCAATATCCACACTGATAATAACAAAGTTGATAATATTGTTCCGACATCACCTCATATATCCGTAGTAGTAGCTAATAATGTCACAATTGTAGCTTTAATAGATACGGGGAGTGAAATTACTTGCATTTCAGAATCGTTATACAAAAAATTCTCTCAACATAGTCGTCTCAATGAATTACCTGTATCAAATGTTGTAGTACTCCCTGCATTCGGAAAGAAATCTATCTCGGTACGAAAACAAGTTTTATTAGATATACCCTGGTGAAAATAATTTCTACGCCAAACTATGAAAATTATCTACGAAAAAGTAGAGGATTTCGGACTATTCGTAGTTTTTTTTTTACGTCAGATTTTGCACAAAGTAGTAGCTTTTCGTAGATAGTTTTAGAACGAAATTCGATATGATTTCGATCTTTGTAGTAAATATCTGTAATTCATCGTGGTTTTCCGTATTTTGTCATAGTTTTTCGTAGATATTCGTAGAATGGGATACGATATATATATAATACTGTATGCGATATTTGTAGTAAATATCCGTAGTTCACCGTAGTTTTTCATGGATAGTCATAGAATGCGATACGATGATATGTATATGGGGAATTCAACGTGAACTCGACCAATGTTTTTCCCTCACCATTTTTGATTCGCTTCACGATTTTTTATACGATTCTACGATCTCGAAAAAGCACTGCTGAATTTTTTCAGATTTTTCCCTCCAACCGTTAATTTTCCATGATTATTCCACCCCATTTTGAAATTGGCATTTTTCAAAAATCTCGAAAAATGCTCAAAAATCTTTTTTTTTTTCATTTCGATCATTTCGACACCCCTCCCATGATGGGGTCATTATTCCTTTTTTTTTTCTCAGCACTTTGAACATTTTGAACAAACGAAACACCATATTCCAACGTTTTGAAAATTCTTGAAAAATTACGAAAAATTCTGTGTGAATCAAAAATCAAAATTTTAATTCTGAATGTTTTTCTTTTTTTTTTTTTATACCGTGGAAACGAAGAATAATGATAATTCCCTCTGCGGGGGGCTTGAAAATTCTTTTTTTCGTCCGTCATCGTGGGTCTCTACAGTCCTCAAACAACGGAATATCAATTATACGAATATCTACGAAAATTCACAAAGATCTACAAACGAAATGAAGCTAAATCATTTTTCGTACTTTCTCGTAGTTTTGAAAGTAGAAAACTCCGAATTTCCATGACAAATTACGAAAATCTACAGTCTTCAAGCACCGGAATATCAGTTCTACGATTATCTACGAAAATCTACAAAGATCTACAAACAAAATGGAGGGAAGTCTTTTTTTGAGTTTATCCTGTAGTTTTGGAAGTAGAAATCTCCGAATTTCTGTGAAAAATTAGAAAAATCCACAGTCCTCAAACAACGGAATATCAATTATACGAATATCTACGAAAATTTACAAAGACCTACGAACGAAATGAAGCTAAATCATTTCTCGTCGTTTTTCATACATATTCGTAGAACTGATATTCTTTCGCTTGAAGATTAGAGGTTTTCATGATTTTTCATGAAAATTTCCAAAACTACAGGATAAACTCAAAAACAGACTTCGCTCCATTTTGTTTGTAGATCTTTGTAGATTTTCATAGATAATCGTAGAACTGATATTCCGGTGCTTGAAGACTGTAGATTTTCGTAATTTGTCGTGGAAATTCGTAGTTTTTTACTTCTGAAACTACGATAAATTACGGAAAACTACGATTCTTTACGCTTTTTTACGCTTTGAATGTTTTCGTATTTTGGCGTAGAAATTATTTTCACCAGGGTAAGTATAGATAACAAACAATTTACCCATGCATTTCTGGTAATCCCGGGTCTTTCTAAAGAAATGATACTGGGAAATGATTGTCTTTTCCACAAAAAATTTATAATAGATTACGAAAACCAAATAATCATGTTAGGCGGATCCAAACTGTCGGATTTGGTGGTATCGTTCACTCGTGACTCCACAGAGAAATTAAAGTCACTTCAAGTAGACAATCTAACGTATGTAAAGATCATAGGTATGAAAGTACACAAGATAAAAGATCAATCGGCAGTAGGCGTTGCTAAGACTAATGATGATTGTTCTCAGATAAATGACATTGGGCTTTGTGCAAATAATGAAAATATTGAAATTTTTGAAAATAATGATGATAATATTGAGATTGTTGAGAGTAATAATGACAATATTGAAAATGATAATGATAATATTAAAATCGTTCAAAATAATAGTGATATAATTGAAAATGTTTATGATAAAATTGTTGAAAATGATAATGATGATATTGAAATCGTTCAGAATAATAATTATATATAATTGAATATGTTTATGACGAAATTGTTGAAAACAATAATGATAATATTGAAATTTTCGAAAATAATAATGATAATACTGATGACAGTAATATTGAAAATGATAATGAGAATATTAAAGATAACAATGATAATATAGGAAATGCTTATGAAAATAATAGCCAAAATAATGATAATCTTGAAAATATTTGTGTTTCAACTGAAATTCGTAACAACAATCATAATGGTAATATCATGTCTAATAATAATCCAAACTCAAAAAATGAGCATCAAAAGATAAGCATACACCCAAATAATGATGATCAAAGAGAAATATCTGAAGTTGAGGATAGTGTACTTAATAAAATGCCATGCCTCTATATAGAAGGAGAGGACGATAATTTCTTTGTTGAGGCACGAGAGGTCGCGAGCAATCTAACGACGCTAACTGAATCTGACAAACAATTGGTTTTCAATTTACTCATGAAATATAAAAATATCTTTTCAAATAAGGCCGGATGTACTACAGTATATGAACACAAAATCAAGCCATTAAAATCTAAACCGATCGTGAGAAAATCGTATCCCGTTCCATTATCATTAAGACCACAAGTTGAGTTGGAGATTGATGAAATGATAAAACAGGGAATCATTGAAAGATCTAGTAGTCAATACTGTAATCCATTACGGATCGTCAAGAAAAAGGATGGAAAAATTAGAATTTGTTTAGATGCACGATTTATCAATGAAGTAATAGAAGGCGACAATGAATCTCCACCCCTGATTAATGAACTTTTACAAAAATATGATGGTATTAAACATAGACATAGAGCATGGACTGAGCATTCCCTATACTGCCTGTGGTAACGCCAAAAGTGAGAGAGAAGGGTAATACACGCGGCCAATCTCTGTCTCTTTCTAAGCATTTGACGTTGTTGGTTAGAAAGAAACAGATTTGGCCGCGTGTGTTACCCTTCTCTCTCTACGGACCGAGCGATTTTCGGCCCGAATGCGCAGTCCACGCTCTATGTCTATGGTATTAAATTTATTTCAACCACTGATTTGACTCAAGGTTACTGGCAAATACCTCTAAGCCCAGAATCCAGACAATACACCGCGTTTCTTCATGGATCAACGTTATATCAATTTTGTAGAGTTCCTTTCGGACTGAAAACGGCTTCAAGCGCCTTTATTAGAGCATTGAATCTTGCTATGGGGACACAATATTCGAATTTTTTAACATGCTATATTGATGATCTGCTAATAACCTCAAAAACATTCCATGAACATTAGACTGTCCCATTTTTTATTCGACTTTTTTTTTTTTGCCTCCCATATTTTATTTCTATCCTTTATCTCATAGTATTGCATCTCACGCAATGTAGACCCTGAGAAAAAATATTTAGAGGTAGCTCAACGTGATTTTCTATTTCCCATTTAGTTAACACACGAAAGTTGATCTTTACATGGTCAGATGTGAATAACTATTTTATCATAAGGTAGAAGATTTTCAGAACTTGTTTGTAAGTTACTCAACTAAATTTACAGCGTGACCCCGTTTTTTTCTCTCGGTTATTCGCGATGTTATGCACGTTGTAATGTTGTATACGAGTTTCACTGCATGAATATCTCTTTTTTGTGATTTGTAAATGCACGATTCGCTGATCAAGGTCACTCGCATTGAGAACAAAGTCTCTATTCCCCATGATCATGTGAAGAAGCGTAGGTCTGTGTCTCGCCGCTGACGGCGCGGCGTGCCAATTTTTCTAACAATATGGCGTCTGAGCTCGCGAAGCACTGCAAGCTCACTTTGTCACTCGTGTGAATTACCTTGTATTTTATGGTGAAATGAAGTGATTGAATGTGTTGTGTGTACGTCAATGACATTTATATATTGTATTCGACATTAATCGCATCATGCCATCAAAGAACAGTGAACCAAATATTTTTCTCGTTGGACACTTCGAAAAAGAAATTCAGGGTCTCAAACTACCTACGTTACGTCAGGTTTTGAAATTGTTTTTCTTCAAACATACTGTACTTGGATCAACAATCAGAGCAAGTGCCACAGCTGTAGTTGAGGAGGTTCAAACTTTTTGGAACAGAGCTGAGATTCGAACAATTCGGATTCAGCACTCCATCTCGAAGCTCGAAAATGTATTTCATGCTTGGAAAAAAATAAATAAAAATCGTTCACGACGGTCTGCTGCACAGCAATCGAAGGAAAACAACTTCACATTACAATTGAAGCAGTTATTCGACATTTCACTTCAAAATGACATACCACTCTTGTTACCTTTGAAACATGATTTCTTATTACGACGAGGCTTCCTTCCTGCAGTTTCAGAAGAATGTACTTCCGTTCCAAATGAATCCGTTGATATGGAAAAAGAGGATATTGAAGAAGTAGGAGAACGGACAGAGATCGACGGTACTGATGATATCAAGGCCAATGAGAATGTTGGTACACCATTGGATTGTGAAGAAAGACAACAGATTCAAGAAGAAGATTCCGACGGTATTTTTTTTTTAAACAACATTTCTCTGAATTTTGTTGCGGTCTTTATTCGATGATCCTAATAGTGTTTTTTTTTTTTTAGCGTTTTATAAATCATTCAGTGGTGTTTCTGTGAGTAGTACCGAGTCAAGTCAGTATGAATCTTCGACGAAACTGAAACGAACGATATCAAATTTTGAAGATGAACTTGAACCTCTTGTCGTTAAACGGAAAAAAATTAACATCATGACACCGAAAGTCGTTGCTGCACTCGACAGAGCAAACTTGACCCCTAGAAAGGCCATGTTCCTTATAACAGCAACTGCTGAAGCTCTTGGGCATGACATCAATAATGTTAATTTGAGCCGAAGTACCGTACATCGAAAAAGAAAGGTCACTAGAAAAAAAATTGCACATAAGCTAAAAACCAATTCAACGTTAGCTAAAGTTCTAGTTCTTCATTGGGATGGAAAGTTACTACCCAATAATGTTGGTTCAGGAAAATTTGAACGACTTCCCATTGTTGTCACTGGTCTTGGTAAAGAGCAGCTTCTAGGTGTGCCGAAAATAGAATCAGGGTCTGGCGAGCATTGTACCAAGGCGATCATCGACACAATAAAAGCGTGGAAGGTCACAGATGCAGTGAAAGCTCTTTGTTTTGATACTACTGCTAGCAATACAGGTGGGAATTTTTTGTATTTTTAACAATGTCAGATACGTTTTTTGTATGAACCCTGAATTCAAACATCAATTTCTTCTACAGGCCGTCACAAGGGCACCTGTGCGTTACTAGAAGAACAACTCAATTCAAATTTTTTACACCTGGCTTGTCGTCATCACATCTTAGAATTACTCTTGAAGAGTGTTGTCGAGGTTTATTGGAAAGGAACCAATGGTCCAAACATGGCAATTTTTCAGAGGTTTCAACAAGAATGGGATGAAATCGATAAGGATCAATACAAAATTGGAATTGACGATGAAACACTTTCAAAAGTCCTAGAGGAACGAAAACAGGATCTTTTACTTTTCATTTCACATCAATTAGAAGTAAGATCGATGTTTTTTTTTCTGTAGAAATCGGTTATTACTTTCTTTTTTGTGATTCGAACATTTTTCTTCTTGATTTCCCAGATAATTCAGCCCAGGGGCGATTACAAAGAATTTTTAACTTTGGCCTATATTTTTTTGGGCGCGGTGCCTCCTAATGGAACATCATTCAAAAGACCAGGAGCTAATCACCATGCGAGGTGGCTAGCTAAAGCCATCTATTGTTTGAAAATGTTTCTCTTCAGAGACCAATGTTTCAAGAACTCCCGAAACACTCGTGACGTGAACAGTCTGAGACAAATTTGCGCTTTCATTATCATTTTCTATGTGAAAGCTTGGTTCATGGCTCCTTCTGCCATCAGAGCCCCTTCCAATGACTTGACTTTACTGCAGGAATTATCAGCTTATCAGAATATAAATCCTCAAATTTCGAAAGCTGCTATGGACAAATTGAAGAACCATTTGTGGTACTTATGTCCACAACTCGCAGCATTATCATTGTTTGATTCTTCAGTCTCACTGGATGTGAAGAAAAAGATGGTGCAAGCTATGTTGGGACGTGAAGGCTGTGAAGGGAAAGGTACACGGATCACGTTGACTAAACATGAATGCCAGTCATTGATGGAACTCGACATTAGTGATTTTGTCTCCAAAAAATCATTGGGTTTGTTTCAACAATGTAATCTCCCTTACGATTTTCTATCAACAAATCCAAGTACGTGGAATCAGCATACCAGTTACAAGAAGTGTTTGACGACTTTTCAACACCTACAAGTTGTAAATGATGTAGCTGAACGCGGCGTAGCTCTAGTTGAACAATACAATGGTCAACTCACCAAGAATGAAGATGACTTTCAATACCTATTACAGGTAGTAACGAATCATCGGAAATTGTACCCAAAATGTGATAAAAAGAGTTTGTCGGATCCTATTTCCAATGAACCATCTGATTAAAAAAAAAAGTGGTGAAATACAGTTATGATGAACCTTCGATTTATTTTTGAAAAAGTAAACGCGATTCACAATGTAGAAAGAGTGAAATCTAATATTTCTGGGACAAAAATTACTAATAAATATTGACTGCAAGGTCTGAAATTTTCTGTGTCTTTGATTATATATGTCACGAGTTTACCCCAAAAGTTATTCAACTATTTGATGAGAAGAAACATAGATATTCACCTTAGAACCCTAAAATCGATGTAAATCAAATGAAAAATGGAAAATCACGTTGAGCTACCTCTAAATATTTTTTCTCAGGGTCTACATTGCGTGAGATGCAATACTATGAGATAAAGGATATAGAAATAAAATATGGGAGGCAAAAAAAAAAAAGTCGAATAAAAAATGGGACAGTCTAATGAACATCTTGAACATATAGAATTAGTATTTTCTCGCCTTCAACAATTTAATTTCACTTTACGACTGGATAAGTCCTTATTTTGTAGACAATCAGTACTCTTTTTAGGATTCATATTAACTCCAGATGGAGTAACACCAGACCCAAATAAATTGAAAATCATTCGAGATTTCCCTGCACCCCAAAACAGAAGACAACTGCAACAATTTCTAGGAGTGTGTGGATATTATAGGCAATTCAGTATCAAACATTCAAATTACATTCACCCATTTAGAAACCTTTTACAAGTAGATAAATCATGGAAATGGAACACAGAACATACCGTTGCTTTTAACAACCTCAAAGATAATTTTACCAATTGCATAATGCTACATCATTTTCACCCGGTCATGCATTCAAAGTACAAACGGATGCGAGTGACCTGGGAATTAGTGGAATTTTGTATCAAATTGATGCGGATGAAAATCATAGACTAATTAGTCTAGTCCGTAGATGTTTGACCACAGCTGAGATGAACTACAGTACTACCGAGAAAGAGTTGCTTGCAATAGTATATTCAATAATTAAGTTTAGAGTATACCTTTTAGGAAATCATTTTGCGATCATCACTGACCATAAAGCTTTAACCTTTCTACATAATAGCACTTTTCACAATGCAAGACTCACTAGATGGTCTATATTATTACAAGAATACGACTTTATCATAAAACATTGTAGGGGAAAGGATAACATAGTCGCAGATTTTTTCAGTCGCAATCCACCAGGTAAAAGTTGTGAACTACAACCAAATACATTGATAATAAATAATCTAGAAATGAATAGACCAATTTTAGACAATCACTACCCCAACAATCACATAATTGCTATACAAATAATAACTCTCGATCAAACCTTAATAGAAGAATTCAGAAATCTCAAACATCTCCAAAGAGAGGATGCAACACTCAATAGTAAAATTCTTGAATGCGAAAACAACGGCTCCAACAACTACTACATGTTAAAAAATGAGATATTGTTTCAACGAACTAAAGCAAATGACAAGTGGCGAATTGTTATACCCTCATCTTTAGCGCATCAATTAATAGAAACTGTACATAGCTGAATCGGACACCCCGGAGTCTTTAAAACCAATAAATACCTATCGCAGTACTATATTTAGAAAAATATGAACAAGCAAATAAAAAAAAAAAACAGATAATTGCGTGTGATCTATGTCAAAGAGTAAAATATCTACCCTACGCCATGGAAGGAGAATACCAGATGGTCAGCTCCAAACACCCAAATGACCTTATTACAATAGATTTTTATGGTCTACTGCCTACATCTATCGGAGGTGTGCAATACATTCTTGTTGTTCTAGATGCATTTACTAAATATGTAAGTCTCTATCCCATGAAAAAGGCTAATACACAAAATAGTCTTAAAAAAATATTAGACAATCACGTTCCTAAATTTGGAAAACCTAATCGCATACTAAGTGACAACGGCACTCAATTTACGGCTTACCTTTGGAAAAACAGACTTGAAAAAAAGGCATTAAAGTTTTATATTCCTCAATCAGGCACCCACAATCAAACCCAACTGAGCGTGTGATGAGAGAACTAGGCCGATTGTTTAGGACACTATGTTCAAAACAACATACAAAATGGGCAAAACATATAAAAGAGATTGAAGAATATTTTAACGTAACCACACATTGTAGTACCGAGTATACCCCTTATGAACTACAGTTCGGAAAATCAGCATATGATAAAATTCTAGAATTAGTTTGATTTCCAGTAACAAATGAAGAAACACACACAGTCAAATTGTACAAGGCAAACCAAAACATAAAAAAACATTTTCAGAGTCGAGTAAACAAACAGCGCACTAAATCAAGCGTCCAACTTGCAATGGGAGATGCAGTATTATTAAAATTACCACACCAATCAAATCTTTTAAACAGAGTCACACACAAATTTTTTGAGCTCTACGAAGGACCATACAAAATATCGAAGATCATAGGAAAAAATGCATATCAATTAGTATATCAAAACGATGACAATAAAATAAAGGGTGTATATAACCGACTAAATTTACGAAAATATTACCAGTCTACAATGCCACCGAAAAATTCTGATCAAATCAATAGCTAAAAACGTTCTTGTCACTCAGACATCCAATCAAGTTTATATAATTATTTTAACTTTAAGTAGATGCATAATAGGGAACTAAATGTTTAATCTAGTCATATATAAGTAGTTTGTAAGTAAATGTTAAATGTGATTTTGACAAAACCTATAAATAGAATAATGACGAATCGTAGCAACGATAATATGAGAGCATGTACTATAAATAACTGATCAAAGAAAAATTATCTAACGAAAAAGCAAGCGCAATGACGTCATGGTTGATATTGGCACACCAACCCTAACGCCAGGGGGGATATTGTAAGGATATGGTAGACCAGGAACTATTCAAAATAACCCGCGCACAACGCTGACCAGTGTAGTGTCTTAATAACACCTGCAAATCCATTTTGACTAATATAGTATTGACACAGGTGCTAAGACGGGGACGAATCGGTCTTGTTTCGTGGATCGTAGAGAAGAGTAGACGGGCTCAAAAGTTACTCCTGTAAAATTTGATTTGAAATATCACGTTGGTTAAAATTATTTATACTTACGATTGAGGCTCAGTTTCGACTATTCTGTAATAATCATTGTATACAATATAAACTTCGAAATCTTACGATGTACGCTGCTGACGAGGAAATTGGAGCTAATCGACATAATTAATAAGTATCGCCACGTGCATTTATAATAGTACTCTCACGACCATGCGATCAAGCATATCTCATTTTGTTTAATATATTCAAATGAATTAAAATGTACGTATTAAATGTTGTATCTGTAAATTTCATGTTATCACACGTTTTGTCCCCACTCGCCCTTTGTGGTAATATTATTTTATTTTCTCCAAATGCGCAAGCGTTTGTATAGAGTGGTGTGCTGTCTTGTTCTGTCTTTTTAATTTATACAAGAAATCTCATTCATGTTTTGACGACATTTTCATTTATCTACCAGACCTGTTTCTACATTTAAGTACATTCTGTTCATGTCGTTCAAATAAATTCGATATATCCAAACCGTAACGAGCTTCTCTAAAAAAGAAGTAAAAAGGCTATTGACATTCTTTGAAACCTAATATTGAATTATTAAATTAATCTTGAATAAACGAATTAATTCCATGCCTAATTTAATTGTTGTCTATATCTTATGATTTATTTCCACACCTTCCTGTAGTTAAGAATTATTGCTTTAAAATATAATATATAAATTCTCTCTATATATATCTGTGAATCATTACACATGATAAGCAAAATTGGTCGGTGAATTGTATAATAAATTGTACAATGAATCATAACGAAAATAACATGGTTAATCACATAATCATAATTGTATACCGAAACCGGTCATAACATTTTGTGATTTACCGTATGATTTAACGTGTGATTCATTAGGTCTTTTTTTATGTGATTAATTGTACGATCTTTTTCAGTAGGGTTGATCTGTCTGAATAGTAGATTTCGATACGAGCGCGAAATGTGAGGCGTTTATAGGTGTGTCCGATGTTTTCAGCACGAACCGTAGTCGAGGCGGCAGCCGAGACGAAGGTGAGTGCTGAAGACATCGGACAAGCCTAAACGCCTCACTTCGCGGGAGTATCGAACGCTATTTTTTTATGACAAATGCATGAAAAACTTGCTTGTGGGGCTCTGTTGTCAATGTAAACAACCATACCAAAAACATCGAATCGATTCAGCAGTATGCACGGAGATAGCGCGTCGACAGGGATAAATGATTATAAAATGCTCTTGTTCGCACGCCGTGCGTAACAAGAATCATGTTGTGCACGCTCGATGTACGCAAAACGCAGTACGCACGTTTGGCATGCAATATTGTTTCATGTTGGCATCGCCTACTCAAACGTCAGAAAAGTGCCACAATATGACCGCTCCAGAGCCCCAAACAAGCAACTTTTTCATGCATGCGTTATAAAAAAGTCTTTGTAGTGCCGCAAAGCAGTGATCTGAATCATCGGTAATATCCTCAGTTTCGGATAATGCCACTGTCAAAACGTCTGTACGAATTGTGCAAAAGTTTTCCATGGTTGTACAATTAGTAAGAAGACCTACGCAACGTACAAAAAAATCTTTTACACTTTGAGGTGTTATGTTGAAACATTTCCAACGGCAGACTAACTAGATCAAATGCGCTATGTCGATGCGCAAGATACATTTCGGCGCTACTCTACTAGAAGGCTGGAACAATGTTTACAAACACTGTTCTACGTAGGATCCCAGATCAGTGTTGTTAATTGATAAGGAAGCAGCATTAATAAGCGCGAGAGAATAGTCAGTGACCACTTCTTCCGGGAGAGGCACACGACTGCGTAGCTACTCACGCATCCAATACGATATCATATTGGTGTCGTGTTTTTCCGTCACCATCTGAAAGATCGGTAGTATTTTGCTATCGAATTCGGCAACAGCTTGGTAAACGAACGTCACATGCTTAGAACCATCCGGCTTTACAAGAAATGCAATTATTTAATGATCCTGTTGCGTCAATGCTAATGCTTCGAATGCCACTCAGTTTCGAGAATCTTTTGTACATGAAAATTTGGTCTGGGCTCCAGTACATAACGAAGAATCTATCGATACTGATTTTTTTAAGCAACCAAGTGAATTCCAATTCATATTCAAGATTAATTATAGATGCGATTGGATATGTAATACGCTTTACACCTTATTCATTGTCATGGTCCAACTGCTTTGCTTTACGCAGTACATCTTCCCCATACAAATGAGCAGGTTTACGTCACCAAATTTCATTACTACATTGGCTTTATCATGGCGCCAACAGTACGTTGATGTTCCTTTTAATTCTTCCGAAACAGCTTTGCGTTCGGTACCTTTCATCTGTCGTTTTTCTTCGTGCGCTATATCACGAGTGTCGTGAGTTGATACATGAATTCGTAAACCTTCTTCTTCCGGTTCAGTTAAACTGTGCAAATTAATTTCGTTGCCGCATTCAAAACATGTACTATGGATCTTGAAGAACAGCTCTCCGGGAACCGTATTAATATTGTAGTATCGGGAATAGTTTAGGCTGGACGTAAGTTTACTTTTAAGAGAAAGACTGAATCACTTAAGGTTTTAGATTTACCATGACTAATATAAGCTGACAGGGACCAGACATGACCTGCGAAGGAACCCCGAAACTCATGGAAACACGTGTGGCCCACGCACCATGGACAGAGAGTATGAGAGAGAAGTATGAATGATGTATGACTAAAGAAGGATGCAAGGGCTGCAGTGGGGGGTTGCATATTCGTAAGAAGGGCAGTTTAAGAACGACGATGAAAGACGAAGGACGTAAGACGAGAAGTATCGGAACGACGACCGAGTACAAAAGACAAACGACGATATAACTATAAAGACGCTCCAGACAGACAGTATGAGTTTTCTAACTGAAGCTCACCTCTGTATAGAGCGTGCAATCCCCAGAAAGACCGAAAAAGACGGATCCGTTTCTCCGTATGATTCCGTTTTTTTCGGTCTCCCTGGGGATTGCACGCTCTATACAGAGGTGAGCTTCAGTTTGAAGACTTGAAATTTGATTCGTCTCGTCCGATAAATTCTCACATAGTGTGAATTAACAGCCCGGGAAATTTTTGTTTTATATGATCATATATAATCTGTAACCGAGGCAGATTATTAGTCCTCGTAAATGAACCATCTCCTCTTCCTAAGACCGAAGTGACCACCTTATTTTTGAATACTAAAATCGAAGCGAGAAGTCCCAGCTCAAGTGCCCGAGGTCCATTGTAGTAATTATAAGTTCGTGTATACTAATCCTTTTTCCCGTTCCCTATATCTCATATGTCCCGTACCGTTCCGAGAAAACAACGAGCACGATCATCCCTTCAGATCATCCGGCCTGGCGTGCCGCCCGGCCTTCGAGTGATTAACCGGTGGAATCCTGCCGTCGTATACAGAGATATGCCTGGAAGAGCGCTGCATAAAGAATCAATCGCATGGAGTAGCCTTCTCCCTTCCTCTACACGGAGAAAAAAATATCGCTCTCAGAGCTATCTAATACATACCCCGGCACACTCATTAGTCGAAAGAGCTAAGCTGTTAATCCTATTAACCCGTTCACCGGCACTAATCCTTTTCACGCCATTTTTTGGATTTTGGTAGGTATGAGTGGGGATATGCAGGTAACGCAGTTGTTGCCGTCCCAAATAGACCGCACACCCCTTAGTTCCTTTTATTTCTCCTGAACGCTGCCCCTACCATCGCACTTCCAGGTAAGGACGAGTGACCGTTTTCAGGTAGACCGAGGGGATTTCGGGTCGCACTAATTGTCACTTAGAGCGGGGCCTGCTCCGAAGAGCACAGTGAGGCCGGGGTATGATCTAATAGATAGCTCTTCGTAGATCGCTACTGTAGCGATACGTTTTCTTATGGTTACAACACGATATCGCTATTCCAGCTATTTGTTAGATAGCTGGAATTGCTATACCACATTTTTCAACGGCCTTTATTTAACTATATCTGACTAATTATGTCTATGGAAATCTACCTTTTAAATAAATCAAATTCAAATACATACATGATATTTTATATAATGTTGGTCATTTAAAAATTAATGATCAACAAAATAAATGTATCTTCAAATTTTTGAGTTGTTGACTGAAAGATAATAGCAATGGTGATGAACTGTTACTATTGGAGGTAGGAGAGGGGATGGAGGGAGGGGGGGCCACCCGCCCACCCACTTCCCCCCCTTCCTCCAGGGGGTTACTTGGACTAATTCCACTGCTTGAAAGATTAATCTTTCAAGCAGTGGAATTAGTCCAAGTAACCCCCTGGTGGAAGGGGGGGAAGTGGGTGGGCGGGTGGCCCCCCCTCCCTCCATCCCCTCTCCTACCTCCAATAGTAACAAATTTTTGAGGTTATAAAATATGTCAACGCGCAACACGACAGCGCAATGCAGAGCTCTTCCAACGGCGTATGTATATTCCGTATAGCTATCCCTTGCGACTTTAAAACTATTCTGGAATCATTCTGAAATAGTTCAGCAATCGTTATGTAGCCTTTCCGCACAGTGGGCAGACTCACAGAAAAATCGGCAAAACTAGGCAGATGTGCGTACTGAAAAATGCAATGGTGATTCTTAAGTTTTTGACCTCGCTGATTTCAAATCTCGAATCAAAATTTCAAAAAAACAAAATGGCGAACCGGAAGTGACTATCTGCGTTACTAAAAAGCATCCAATTTGCGTGGGGATCGGTAAATTTGTGGTCTAAAAGTCACTTATTGGAAATCTCAAATCAAAATTTCGAAAAAAACAAAATGGCGAACCGGTAATATATTTTTATCTTACTCACAGGCAACTTCTTTTATCAGAAATCAATATTTGTGTGTTTTGAAGGTTGTTTTTCTAGACATTTTGAATGTTGAGGAAAATAAAACGTTCGTCTGGAAGTGAGGGAAAGTTTTCAAAGAATTTCCGAAAATTGGTTACAAAGCATTTTAAACGAATTTTATTGCTAAATACAGTTAAAATAGCAATCGACACTTTACAAATGAAATGTTACCTAAAATAATACGTGAATTACACAGAATAATTATTCCCTATTTCAATATTAATCATAATCGTCAGCGTCTCCTAAAGCTGAAGTTGCGCATTCAGCACAATTTAAATTTCAACTTAATCATGCCGAAAATATCCTGATAAGTGCACGTGTAATCCATGGCACGTGTACCTAGAATAAAACAGGTTAGGTATGATGAACATTTACTAAAAAACGGATGTTTTCATGGAAAAAATTTAAATCTCCTTGTAAATGATAGAATAAATTATTGAAACGTTTTGAACACCCGTTACATGACTTACGACTCTTGACGAATAGATCACCGGGTAGAAATTTTTTTTTTGTAACACATGCATGATTTCTGCGTTTTTTTGACCTAAAAATAGGGTCAAAAGTAGCCGTTTATTGCCCGCTTCTTCAATAATATATATATATATATATATATATATATGTTAGCGCAGAATTAAATTCCATGGTACCACGATCTGTGGCTGCCCTAAACAGCCAAGAGCCGATCTAGACAGCTGACTGAATATATCCTGACAACGAGGATTATTATAAAAACAAAGTACGGAGTCTTGAGGTAGTCAAGAGCGGGAACGACAAAGGAGTAGTTGGTCGATTCTCCTGGCGGATTTAAAAAGATATAATCGCCTTGAGTGCTATTCAAGCTCTGTAACTCTTGATAATTAATAAAGTTGATGTTAAAGTTGCATAATTTATCATCAGAAGTGGGATAGGCCTACAGCCACACTGTAACAGCCATGACTACGGAAAGTGCTCTGTTAGAAATGTTCAAAAAACTACAAGAATCTTTACGCCCGCCTCGTCGTAACCATGATGATGTGGCTTTGCCGGTGTTTGATCCAATACGAGCCGATTCTGGAGCCTTGGTATGGTGTTCTGAGATTGAACAGCATGGTCTCGAATTTGATTGGAATAAACGAGAAATGGTAGCTCGCGCAGGTAAAGTGTTAAAAGGAGAAGCACACACTTGGTTTGAAAACTGGGATCCTGAACGGCGAGACTGGGAGACATTTAAGGCAGAACTAGTCAGTCTGTTTCCGCCAAAACGAAATTTGAATGAAAGATTGAAGACAGCTGTTTTATTAACTAGTGAAACAGCGGACACATACTGTGAGTATGCAAGAGAAAAATTGTTGTTGCTAAATCGTACAAAAATTAAATTTACCGAGCTTGAGTTGATAGAACTTGTTATTGGGGAGATTTGCGAGGTATCTGTTCGAATGGGTGCATCCAATAGTGGTGTACAGACAACCAGCGATTTGATAATCCTGTTGTCAGCTTATTCTAAGAATCCGCGTAAACGACCATTGGAATCAAAAGAATCTGACGCTTTGTCCAGCACTAGTACTAGCAATAAACGACCCTCAAAGATTAATGAAACTGTTACATCAAACTATCGCAACACGCGACCTTTTTATGGGCAGAAGCGTTGTTTCAATTGTAATGAGTTTGGTAATTTACAAGCAAACTGCACGTATCCTTGTAAAGATAATTTTGATAAGCCACGAGAGGCTCCTCAAATAAAAACTCCTCGAATTAAAACCGAAAATAACGCTCCGTGTGAGTATTGCCATAAAATGGGGCATACTATTGAGGCTTGTTGGAGCAAGCAACGTGTAGATCGAACTGAAAAGTTTAAAGTAAATACTTGCGCTCAAAATTCACTAACTAATCTTACAACTGTCAAAATCCGGGGCAAGCCAGTAAATTGCTTAGTTGATACAGGAGCTGAGTGCTCGTTGATGTCAGAAAAAACGGCAATATCTATAGGTTGTCATATGGAGCCCTGTATTACCCACTTGAAAGGTTTAGGTACTGGATATGTAAACACATTTGCTAAAACCTTAGTTCTAGTCCAAAGCGAATATGTTTCCGTTGAATTATATTTCTTTGTAGTAAGGGATAGTGATTTGAGTTATGAAGCAATAATTGGACGAAACGTTGTTCAGCATAAGGATGTCTGTATCTTTACTGATAGGGCTGGAACTCGCTTAGTTCGTGTTGAAGCTGAAATAAACCGCGTTAACGTGGTCACAACAGATTGGTTGATATCTGCTATTGAACACTTAGATGGCAATGATCGCGAAAGCCTTCGTTCCCTCCTCATTAAATATCAGGATATGATCACTTGTGGGAACGTTGTGCGAAAAATTAATACTGCTGAATTGAAAATCACCTTGAAAGATGAACAAATAATAAATTATCATCCTTATCGACTGGCTCCCGTAGAGCGTCAAAAGGTTCGTGAGATTATTTCAGATCTTATCGCAAATCAAATAATACAAGAAAGCGAGTCTCCGTATGCGAGCCCTATAATTCTTGTAAAGAAAAAGGACGGTAGCGACAGAATGTGCGTTGATTTTAGAGCTTTAAATCGTATTACCGTTAAAGATCGATATCCATTGCCATTGATCGATGATCAGCTTGATAGATTAGGGAAAGGAAAATATTTCACTACCCTTGATATGGCTTCGGGATTTCATCAGATCCCTATTGCTCAAGATTCCATTTCCAAAACTGCATTCGTTACGCCCGAAGGGCATTATGAATACTTACGCATGCCATTCGGTCTTGCGAATGCACCGGCTGTCTTTCAAAGGGCAATAAACAAGGCATTAGGAGTGTTAAAGGATAACGATGCTTTAGTGTATCTTGACGACATCCTTATCCCGTCGATTTCTGTCACGGAAGGACTTGAATCTTTAGAACGAATTTTGGAAGCTCTAGCAAAAGCCGGGTTTTCTTTGAACATCAACAAATGTAAATTCTTTCAAACTACGATAGAGTATCTGGGCCGAAGTATTTCTGCTGAAGGCATTCGTCCAGGTGAAAATAAAGTTTTGGCATTATTAGACGCACCCGCTCCTAGTAATGTTAAACAAGTTCGTCAGTTCATGGGTTTAGCTAGCTATTTTCGGAAATTTATTCCAGAATTCGCCCCTCGTACTGCTTGCATAACGCGTTTGACTAAGAAGAATGAAGATTGGGCCTGGAATAAAGACCACAATGACGCGAAAGATTATGTTATCAAACATTTGAGCACCCGACCGCTGCTTTCAATATTTGATCCTACGTTAGCCACTGAACTTCATACAGATGCTAGTTCCATTGGCTACGGAGCAATTCTCTTTCAAAAACATAATTCCATGTTGAAGGTTGTCGCTTATTTTAGTAGGCGAACAACTACAGAAGAATCCAGATATCACTCTTATGAACTAGAGACTCTTGCAGTAGTAAACGCTTTAAAACATTTTCGCGTTTATTTATTGGGAATAAAATTCAGGCTAGTAACTGATTGTAATGCAATCAAAGCAACGGCACACAAAAAAGATTTGATTCCTCGCGTCGCACGTTGGTGGATATATCTCCAAGACTTCAATTTTGATATTGAATATCGGAAAGGTAAATATGTTGCACACGTAGATTATCTTAGTCGTAATCCTCCGGAGAAAACGCATTGTGTCAACGTAATCCGTGAAGGAGCTTGGCTAGAAGTAGAACAGTCAAAAGATCCTGAAACGCAGGCACTTATCGAAAAAGTGAAAGCTGGAAATTCTGTAGTTAGCGATTTTGAGGTAAAAGAACAAATTTTGTACAGAAAAATTAAGAAAGAAAATAGTCATGATGATGAACTGCGTTATTTTGTACCCAAAGGGAGTAGGTTGGGGTTACTTAGAATATACCATGATGAGCAATGTCATGTAGGTCTGGAAAAAACTTTGGATAAAATCAGAGAACAGTTTTGGTTCCCGCGAATGAATTTGTTCACCAGAAAATACATTGCTCATTGTTTAACTTGCGTCGCGACTAAACGGCTGAGTGGTCCTAAGCAAGGGTTTTTGCACTCTATTGAAAAAGTCCCGATACCTTTTCACACGCTTCATGCAGATTGTCTTGGACCATTCAAAACTACAAGTGATGGGTACAAACACATTTTGCTCATAATAGACGCTTTCACGAAGTATATTATGTTAATCCCTCTACGGACATTGACTGGCGCTGAAACAGTAAAAGCATTAGAATCTCGAATTCTAATGTTTGGTACTCCCAAGCGGTTTATAACTGATCGAGGTACAAACTTTACGGATAAAAGGGTGGCGAATTTAATGAAATTGGTTGGAATTGATCATCATATGATTGCAACAGCTGCTTCTAGAGCCAACGGGCAGGTAGAGCGATATGCAGCTACGGTTATTAGTCTCTTGGCGGTCGAAACTCAAAAAGTGTCAGAATGGACGAGCGCCTTACCAAAAATTCAATTAACATTAAACTCAACTGTTCAGAAAACAACAGGGTTTGCCCCACTACGATTATTAGTTGGAACAAACGCAAATGTTCCTCAAGTTCAATCATTAGTAGACTCGGTGATCGAAAATTCAAATCAAGTCGATGTTATAAAAGAAAGAGATCTTGCATACGAACGTATGTGAGAAAATGCGAGAGTACAAAAGGAACGATTTGACAAGAAGAGACGGGATAACGAAACATTCGATGTGGGAGACTATGTATTTCTTCAACAACAAAATCCAAGAATGAGCAAGTTAGATCCAAAATTCAAGGGACCCTTCGAGATTGTTACCTTGTTACCAGGCGATCGTTTTGAACTAAAGTATAAAAGCAGTGGTCGAAAACAAACTGCACCAAAAGATAGGCTGAGGCGTTGGCCAGGGGAATGGTCAAAAGACTTGACTGAGGAAATTGACGGTGAGTTGCTTCGTAACAAAAAAAAAAAAAAAATTGGTCTGGATGAATCGTGTTAGCTGAATTGCACTTGAGTTAAGTGTTAGACGGATATTGTTGAAATCCGAGAAACACAGAACTTTGTTGAAATATTAGACGAATATTGTTGAAATTCGAGAAATATAAAAAAAAAAAAAAAAAAAAAAAAAAAAAGGGTCAAGTGTAAGTGTTAGACGGATACTGTAAAAGTCTGAGAAACACAGGACTTTGTTTAGGTGTTAGACGGATATTGTTGAAATCCGAGAAACACTGAGATAAATATTGCTAAAATAATGAAAATTGTTGAAATTCAAAAGTTCTGAGAAATACAGGAGCAGCTGTAGTTTAACAAGATTCGGTTAAAACTTTTTGGTAAATGATTGCTAAGCGAATTGACTTTTGACTATTTTCAGAAAACGAAACCATTGAAAATTGGGAGGATGTACCTCGAGAACGTGGTACAGGTCAGGATCGCCGTGTTAGCGCAGAATTAAATTCCATGGTACCCCGATCTGTGGCTGCCCTAAACAGCCAAGAGCCGATCTAGACAGCTGACTGAATATATCCTGACAACGAGGATTATTATAAAAACAAAGTACGGAGTCTTGAGGTAGTCAAGAGCGGGAACGACAAAGGAGTAGTTGGTCGATTCTCCTGGCGGATTTAAAAAGATATAATCGCCTTGAGTGCTATTCAAGCTCTGTAGCTCTTGATAATTAATAAAGTTGATGTTAAAGTTGCATAATTTATCATATATATATATATAGTTGGCTTCAGGCTGGGTGTGAGCAGGTATCACTGTACCTGCTGGAGACAATAGCCGTTCCTTGTGGAATATAATAGTATATTGTGTAGCAAGGGCGTAAAGTGGGCTTTTTTAGACCGAGTGTGGAGTTTGCAGTACTAGTCGGAGGCGAGGGAGCACGAGTCGAAGACGAGTGCATCCGCGAGCCGAAGACGATATAGATGAAGAATCCACCGAAACGAAAATCCCAGCTAATCCTTTTTTTTGAGTTATGAGTAATTGAAAAAAAAAAAAATTTGATAACACGATAAAAAAAATATATATACACTACCGGCCAAAAGTTTGAGTACACCAGTCGAAATTTCTTGCCGTACTAAAAGTTAGATAGCAAACTCAAAAACGAAGATAATTGGATTTTCCAAGCGGCGTTTTAAAGAGGACAAATTTACCTTCATTTTGCTTTTTTGGAAAATTCTCTACGACTTCTTTTGGTTCCGGTACGTACTTTTGAACACAGCCGTTTTTCGTATATTTTTTAGCCGCCGCAAATTATCCCCACAGCTTGGGGAAAAATTTTTCCTCCATTTTTTCTATGGTAAACTTAGAAAGGATATAAAAACCTACATTTTAGTTTTTTATAAAGTTTCGTACGATCTTTTTTCGCCCGAGTATTGCATTTTCAGCTAAAAAATACATGTTTTAGAAAAAAAGGCGCAGTTCAATAACTATGGGGTTTCAGAGGAAATGTCAAAGGGGTAAAAAGTTGCATTGGTTTACACTGGAGTAGCTAGAATTTTTTCAGAATTTTTTTGTGAAATTTTCTTTGCAACTTTTTTTTTACAATTTTTGGTCGGGACTCTGATGAGCGGGGAGCTCTATTTGGGAATTTTGACGTCTAGAACTGTATACCGAGAAAGAAAATTGGTTTACTTTTTCATTTTCAATCAATTACAATGTTTTCAGAAAATTTTTCAAAATTATTTCAACAATTTATTCAGAATTTTTTTAAATATTATTTTATAATTTTTTTCGGCTGGAACTCGGAGAATCATCGTCAGTTGAGTCGTTGTGTCTTGAGAAATATCGGAATTATCGGATTTAAGACAAAATATTAAGGGGGGGGTTCACCCAATCAGTTACCGATTTGTCTATTTTCTCCTAAACGGGGTAATCAATCGACTTATCCTTTCGGCAGCCGATGTTTGACGAGTAATGAGTTCGAACTGGTACGTTTGATCGGATGAAATCGGGATTTTTTTATTTTTTTCGATCGAAAAGTATTAGCGTGCCATTTATTGCGACTTATATCAAAGCCCACGCATCAAAAATGCAAAATCGACTCCCTGAGCCCGATTCTGTGAGAAATTCTGAACATAACCATCCCAAAACATCTTTGTTTTCGACAACGATGAAGCTGGAAGTTGTATTCCACGTTTTTGTGGTAATTTTCGCGATTATCAGAGGCTGGGGGGCGGCCATTGCCGCTACAGCTGCTACAGCTGCTGATTAAATGCGGTGGTTCCCAGAACTCCCGTGAGATGTCACCGTGAAAGTATACTATACTATAGTAAAAGGATGAAGTTCAGATGGGCGCGTGGCGACATCTCACGGGCGTTCTGGGAACCACCGCGTTATATCAGCAGCTTTAGCGGCAATGGCCGCCCCCAGTCTCTGACAATCGCGAAAATTACCATAAAAACGTGGAATACAACTTCCACCTTCATCGTTGTCGAAAACAAAGATGTTTTGGGATGGTTATGTTCAGAATTTCTCGCAGAATCGGGCTCAGGGAGTCGATTTTGCATTTTTGATGCGTGGGCTTTGATATAAGTCGCAATAAATGGCACGCCAATACTTTTTGATCGAAAAAAATAAAAAAATCCCGATTTCATCCGATCAAACGTACCAGTTCGAACTCATTACTCGTCAAACATCGGCTACCGAAAGGACAAGTCAATTGATTACCCCGTTTAGGAGAAAATAGACAAATCGGTAACTGATTGGGTAAACCCCCCCCTTAAAAAGAAAAAACTTTCAACTTTGTAAAAAAAAAATTTCTAAAAAAATTTTCACAAAAAAATTCTGAAAAAATTCTAGCTACTCCAGTGTAAACCAATGCAACTTTTTACCCCTTTGACATTTCCTCTGAAACCCCATAGTTATTGAACTGCGCCTTTTTTTCTAAAACATGTATTTTTTAGCTGAAAATGCAATACTCGGGCGAAAAAAGATCGTACGAAACTTTATAAAAAACTAAAATGTAGGTTTTTATATCCTTTCTAAGTTTACCATAGAAAAAATGGAGGAAAAATTTTTCCCCAAGCTGTGGGGATAATTTGCGGCGGCTAAAAAATATACGAAAAACGGCTGTGTTCAAAAGTACGTACCGGAACCAAAAGAAGTCGTAGAGAATTTTCCAAAAAAGCAAAATGAAGGTAAATTTGTCCTCTTTAAAACGCCGCTTGGAAAATCTAATTATCTTTGATTTTGAGTCCGCTGTATAATTTTTAGTGCGGCAAGAAATTTCGACTGGTGTACTCAAACTTTTGGCCGGTAGTGTATATATCAACCACAAAAAGCACCTTTGGTGCAAAAACATTTCGCCAAGTCCATTAATGTGTATACCACCAAAAAATAATCAAAAGTTGTGCTCGTTCGCTCGCTCACTCGATGGGTTGATGATTATCAACATACAAAAAGCATCGAAATCACATACAACTGCCAAGTACCTGTAGAATAATAAAAGTTTGGAAATGAAAAATTTGTTTAAACTAAATAACGTTGTACTCGTTCGCTCGCTGCGCTCGCTCACTCGATTGGCTTATGATTATTGGTTGAAAAAACAATTCGGATCAAGAAATTGAAGACGTCAACATTTATCTAAAAATATTCATAACGAAAAAATAATTCAAACAAAATTTAAAAAAAAAAATTGGAGTCCGTGGTACGTTGGCGGGCCAATGTTTTAATATCTATCAGATGACAGCGACATGGTTCGCGATCAATATTTCATAGTTCTTTTTCTATAAAAGGCCCCCCAAGTACCACTACCTCCAAATTTTTTTTTTAAATTTTGTTTGAATTATTTTTTCGTTATGAATATTTTTAGATAAATGTTGACGTCTTCAATTTCTTGATCCGAATTGTTTTTTCAACCAATAATCATAAGCCAATCGAGTGAGCGAGCGCAGCGAGCGAACGAGTACAACGTTATTTAGTTTGAACAAATTTTTCATTTCCAAACTTTTATTATTCTACAGGTACTTGGCAGTTGTATGTGATTTCGATGCTTTTTGTATGTTGATAATCATCAACCCATCGAGTGAGCGAGCGTAGCGAGCGAACGAGCACAACTTTTGATTATTTTTTGGTGGTATACACATTAATGGACTTGGCGAAATGTTTTTGCACCAAAGGTGCTTTTTGTGGTTGATTTCACTACTTTTTGTACAATTTTGCTTGACCATCTAATAATTGTGCTCGCTCGCTACGCTCGCTCGGTTGTTTTGTACTATTTCGTACCGCCCGAAGTCCCTCGATAAGCAGGAACGTCAACAGCAACGAGCACGCGTGTGCTCATAATTTTCCCCGAGTCTAAAATTTGTAGACTGACGCGTAATGCACTTGCATGGCGTTTACAAATTGTTCCATTACAATAATTCTTTATATACCTACAAACAACATCGAACCCTGCATGCAGCCCTCCTCCTTTCTCATCCGGGCTTGGGACCGGCAATGGCAGAGTTACTTGCACGCAGGGTTATATGTTACTCATCATAACAGTTTTTCAAAATTCGAATATTATTATATACGGACTTTAATTATTATATATAAGCAATTAGGTTCTGACCAACATTTTTGAAAGATTATTTTTAAAGGGCAATCATCATGTATTTTCATAGCATGGCTATTGTAAAACCCAAATATACCACAACCTGAAATGTATTAAAAACTCAAACCCTTATGCTTTATAAAATGTCCATCTGTACATAACAATGTATAATATAACAATTGCTCCGTCATATTTGTTAGCGCAGTTAGCTCCTCTGCAAAAAGAACATGTATGCATCCTTGGCATTTTTTATCCATTTCTGCTTCCTAATTTCATAATCATTGACATGTTGCCAAGCAGAAGTTCCGTCTCGAAGCATGCAAGTATAATGTCCTTCTTCAATATTCTGACCATGATGGAATACAGCGCTATTGACTTTATATTTTTTCGCGCAAAAGACGGGTTGATCCGTAGGAACTGCTTTGATACCGTAATCCGTTATCTTCGTAATATTCCCATCCTGTACGGAAAACAATGAGAGCTGTAAAATTAGACAGCTGCTTGCCGATGATACATCGGTTTTGATGAGTATATTTTTTGACTCGCAATTTTGACAGGACGAATCTTCGACATTCTTCCAACGCGAAAAGTTGTAATTGATAATCTCTGTTAAACTGTGAGTCTTTTTCTTGCTTGGGGCCAAAGCAAGTAACAGGATGTAACCAGCTTCGATTGTCTTGCTCGTGAAACCACAATCCTTGCAACGCCTTGTAGAGGTTAGCTCGTGTTTTACGATATTTCTCAAGTCGTCGTATTTCCAAATTAGACTGGATAAAAATTCAGGCGCATCCTGCTGAACGTTAAAAGTGAACTCTTCACCGGCAAGTCTCCTCGCATGAAAAACATCACCCGGTGATTGTAAATTGACATAATTTTTTATCAACATTTTCATGACGTCGTCATTTTGTTGATTTAGCCAACAGTTTCTAATAGGTCTACTGTGAAATAGACACTGTATGGTAGCGTTAGCATAACAAGAAACACCATCTGTATTCTGAAAACCTTTCACTCGCCACGTGTCGCTGGATGGTTCTTCCTCGATTGGTTCCTGACATGTAGATAAATTTATCGGTAAAGACCATTTGCGGTCTTTAACTTTTCTCGCCCGTTTTTTTGAAACGGTCATCGCCATAAGGTCCGGTCGATATTGCTTTCTCAACCTATTATACTCCAAAATAGCGGAATCATCTGCTAATACTGCATGCGGATCGTAATTAATCAAGTGGACTCCTTCTAAGGAAGTTACCCGCGAGAGGGCAACGTACACTTGTCCACTAGAAAATATAGAATTACCCGCATCGATCACGGCATTCTTCAAACTGAGACCTTGGCTTTTATGGATTGTAATTCCATAACTGAGGCAAATTGGAAACTGTCTTCGAATAACGAAAGCCCCTTCCATTGCCTCAAATTTTACGTCTACGCGCTCTATAACGTGTTCGACACCTGTCCCTAAGACAACTCGTATCGCTTCAACATCCTTCGTATCAATAGCTCGTGATACCGACGTGATTTTACCAATCGTACCATTCACAAGACCTAAAGTAACATCAATATTTCGTCTGATCATTACTTTTGCACCAATTTTTATGGTAATTAATTTGGCAAGGCCTGCAGTTCGAGAACAATCCTCATCTGCCATATCCAAAATTTTATGCACTTTCTTTTTGACATATGTGGGGCAGTCGACTGTGTCGTGGGCTATCAGTTCTATTTCTTCGCTTCGTATCTCGGCTAACATAGCTTCATTCAGAACATCACACATCCGACACGTGGGAAGCAGACAAACTGCGTCGTTCGGTAAGTTATTTATGTATGCACATAGTTCACGTACCCTTTCACTGAAGGTTGAAGTTGTGAAGTTTGTGAAACGGATTGTCCTTGATGCTAGGATCTCTGTGTCTGAATCGATAACAATTCCTAAGCGTATTCTTGATAGTATCTCGCGATAGGACTGATCGTTTTTTTGCCGCATGTTAATCGTTAATTCATCATAACTGAATAACTTACTCCACAGATTAACACTTCCCATCGCGCCCAGGAGTTTATTCAAAACTGCGCTTGATAGTTGAGTGAACGCAGGTTCTTCTCGAACGGGTGGAAGTTGCAACAAGTCGCCGAACAGGAGAATATGTTTTTTACCGAACCAACCGTCATCGCAATCGGTGGTATCAAATATTTCACTCAATCGGAGATGTATGTACATGAGTGTTACATTAGAAATCATTGAGACCTCGTCAATGATAATGAGCGCGACATTTCTAAGCTGTTCTCGAATGACTTTCAAAGCTGCGTCAGAGAGTTGCTTGTATTTAGGAGTGCCCCCGTGCTCGACAGGCAGTTGAAACAACCTATGAATCGTCAAACCGTTGACATTGAATGCCGCTATTCCAGTCGGTGCTGTTACGGCGGTATCTTTACCAGTATGTTGCTTGATCCACCATACGAGCGCTTCGATAAGATGACTCTTACCAGTTCCACCATCTCCACTGACGTAATGTCGTAGAATTCTATCGTTTGAACTCACGGCAACCGTGGTTGTATCAAATACCCGTTTTTGATCAGAATTCAAATCCGCAATTATTTGCGAACTCTTCACCGTGTCGACCTTTTGGACGCGTGCCTGAAATTCTTTCATCGCACCTTCTGCTTCGATTGGCCCACAACCTAATGGTACCGCATCCGAAGTGTCGCTTTGTTGGGATTGAGCTCCTTCTGTCATACGTTCCCGTGTAAAAAAAAAAATGGTGTATCTAGATCTACGATAGATCTACGAAGAGACGTCTACGTCAAGTCCGTCTACTGGGACGATCGTAGACGTGAATATAGACATGGCGATTGCGACAAACGTCTACATCCAGTCTATGTAGATCTACGTGAACCCTTTGGTAGATGATCTAGAAAAGTCAATCTCGGCGTCTGAAATATGTACATAGATATTGGTATAAATACCCAAACTACTCTGCAGATCTACGTGGATCTTTGTAGATCTACGATTTGATGATCTACGTAGATCTTGATAGATCTACGGAGACGACGTCTAGTCAATATTTATCGCCGATTTATACCATCTATTTCACTTATGAATTAGTTCGTTTCAGGTACGTATAGCCCGTCTTTGGTAGATGATCTAGAAAAGTCAATCTCGGCGTCTGCAATAGAAAAGAGAATCTAGATCTACGTAGATCTTGATAGATCTACGAAGGTTTTATTTATCAATAAGTTCTTTTCCTGATGAAAACAGGTACGTACACATGGCGAGGTTGATTCTGGCCCGGAACTAATTGTCCAAAAATCACTTTCTGGCCAGAATTAACCTCGACATGTGTACATTGATAGTTATGAAGATATCTCAATTTATTTGATGGTGCAAAGGTGATTTGTGATTTATTATTTTTTCTCCTCCCTTCGACGCTCATTCGACGTCCATCCCGGGTCGTACCATCTGCGTTGTGCCTCTCCATGACTTCTAGACTCTTGATCCTGATGTTTTGAGTTCAGTGTACGATCTCTACTATCCCTTGCTTTTTTTTGGCGCTCGCCCTCATTTTTATCTGCATCTCTTCTGTAATCTTGATCCTGATGTTTTGAGTTCAGTATCTGATCTCTACTATTCCTTGCTTTTTTGTTGCGCTCGCCCACATTTTTATCTACATCTCTTCTATAACACTGGTCTACAAAAAAAAAGTGATCTCGAGTTGCAGGCTCAATTTTATCGAATCTAGGGGTTTTCGAGGGTGCTGAATCCGAAATCGATGACCGTTTGTTTCGGTTGGTTCGTATAAGGCCTTTTTTCAGCAGTTTTTCGCTTTTTTGTATATCGTTTTTCGTTTAATTTTCCAGCAATCACCAACTTCAACTAAAACGTCCCAAAATGGGCTAATTTTATAGATAATTTAATGCCAAATCCAAATATACCATGGTTTTTTACTTCACACCAATTGAAATCCTCGAATTTCTCAAAAAACGCCCGTAAAAGTGGTAAAATGTATGGTTTTCAACCATGTTTTCAACCACGTTCTCATCTCTAGCAAGTCCATTAGGCCCTCTGACAAAAATACAATGAAACGGTGCAGAAGATTAGACAGTTGAGCGTCGAATGAGACCAAGCGCAGCTCTTAACACCCAAAAATAAGGAAGCTATGACTTTTTCAAACTTTGCGAAAAAAAATCAGTTTTAGCTAAATGGGTAGGGAAATGATCTCTCGTACTCACAATTATCTCTTGTCTCCTCTATAATTATTTTCAATCAACTATGAAATTTTACTAGGCATAATTAGATGTTTCCAAACGTCTTGTAAGATTTTCAAAATGATGGGATGAATACGACAGACGACTGGACAGATAGAAAAAAGTCGGGAATTGGATCTTAGATAGATCATGAACTAATGAATAGGTAATAGTATATTATGCACCTAGGGAATAAAGTGTTCTTTTTGACGAGTGTGAGGTTTGTCGCCCGAGCGAAACGAGGGTGACCTTCACACTCGTCTAGAAGAACACTTTACACCATGGTGCATACGATATTTTATGCATCCAAGGGCAGAAAGGGCGTTCTTTGTGCGCGCAGCCGGGAATGAAGTACACACTTTCTTCCCTCGGTGCATAAATGATATTCATATTGTCGTCCTCCACAGGATTTGGTACAAATTGGATTTATTTATTATTATTATCATTATTATTATTATTATTTCAAACGTAAGGCCCACGAGAATAAGTAAGCAAGAAGGCGCAAGTAAGTTGATAAGTTTGTAATTAGATGAGGCTGAATCTAGCGGCCGGAGCTAGCGGCCGCTTGGCGCTTGGAGCGCGCGAAGTTATTGCAAGCGAATATCGAGTTCAAATTTCGTATGCATACCTACTCACGACTGACATTCGAACTGAGAAAAAAATTAAAACCCCGGCGGACGATCTTTGGAAAATTATTAAATATTGGTAATCGCTCATTAACGGGCTAGCGGTCGCTAGCTCCGACCGCTAGATTCAGCCTCATTGTAATTAGTTAATTAATAGGAAAAAACGATTTTTTGTTCGATTTTCTTCGATGTTGAAGTAGTTTATTGTCTTCCCTGTGTATGCTCCAACAGCAGTCTGCCATCATGTGCTCATCCCATCTACCTTGGTACCTCTCTTCCATTATCCTCAGATCTTGGTGAAAGCGTTCACCTTGTTCTTCACTATATTCCCCTAGATTTTTTGGAAATCTGCCCAGATGGCCGTGCAGAAAATGAACTTTTATGCTCTTATTAGCTCCCAAGCTGTTGTAATTGGTTAGCATATTTTTTACCAACTCTTCATAATTTGATCATTTCCCTACCCATTTAGCTAAAACTGATTTTTTTTCGCAAAGTTTGAAAAAGTCATAGCTTCCTTATTTTTGGGTGTTAAGAGCTGCGCTTGGTCTCATTCGACGCTCAACTGTCTAATCTTCTGCACCGTTTCATTGTATTTTTGTCAGAGGGCCTAATGGACTTGCTAGAGATGAGAACGTGGTTGAAAACATGGTTGAAAACCATACATTTTACCACTTTTACGGGCGTTTTTTGAGAAATTCGAGGATTTCAATTGGTGTGAAGTAAAAAACAATGGTACATTTGGATTTGGCATTAAATTCTCTATAAAATTAGCCCATTTTGGGACGTTTTAGTTGAAGTTGGTGATTGCTGGAAAATTAAACGAAAAACGATATACAAAAAAGCGAAAAACTGCTGAAAAAAGGCCTTATACGAACCAACCGAAACAAACGGTCATCATTTTCGGATTCAGCACCCTCGAAAACCCCTAGATTCGATAAAATTGAGCCTGCAACTCGAGATCACTTTTTTTTTGTAGACAGTGTAATCTTTATCCTGATATTTTGGGTTCAGTATAGGACCTCTGCTATCCATTGCTGTTTTTTTGCGCTTGCCCTCATTTTCATCGGCATCTCTTCTATAATCTTGATCCTGATGTTTTGACTTTGGCATAAGGTCTCTACTATCCATTGCTATTTTTTTGCGCTTGCCATCATTTTTATCTGCATCTCTTCTGGAATCTTGATCCTGCTGTTTTGAGTTTGGTATACGTTCTCTGCTATCCATTGCTGTTTTTTGGCGCTCGCCATCATTTTTATCTGCATCTCTTCTGGAATCTTGATCCTGCTGTTTTGAGTTTGGTATACGTTCTCTACTATCCATTGCTGTTTTTTGGCGCTTGCCATCATTTTTATCTGCATCTCTTCTTGAATCTTGATCCTGCTGTTTTGAGTTTGGTATACGTTCTCTACTATCCATTGCTGTTTTTTGGCGCTTGCCATCATTTTTATCTGAATCTCTTCTGGAATCATGATCCTGCTGTTTTGAGTTTGGTATAGGTTCTCTACTATCCATTGCTGTTTTTTGGCGCTTGCCATCATTTTTATCTGAATCTCTTCTGGAATCTTGATCCTGCTGTTTTGAGTTTGGTATACGTTCTCTACTATCCATTGCTGTTTTTTGGCGCTTGCCATCATTTTTATCTGAATCTCTTCTGGAATCTTGATCCTGCTGTTTTGAGTTTGGTATACGTTCTCTACTATCCATTGCTGTTTTTTGGCGCTTGCCATCATTTTTATCTGAATCTCTTCTGGAATCTTGATCCTGCTGTTTTGAGTTTGGTATAGGTTCTCTACTATCCATTGCTGTTTTTTGGCGCTTGCCATCATTTTTATATGAATCTCTTCTGGAATCTTGATCCTGCTGTTTTGAGTTTGGTATAGGTTCTCTCCTATCCATTGCTGTTTTTTGGCGCTTGCCATCATTTTTATCTGCATCTCTTCTGGAATCTTGATCCTGCTGTTTTGAGTTTGGCATACGTTCTCTACTATCCATTGCTGTTTTTTGGCGCTTGCCATCATTTTTATCTGAATCTCTTCTGGAATCTTGATCCTGCTGTTTTGAGTTTGGTATACGTTCTCTACTATCCATTGCTGTTTTTTGGCGCTTGCCATCATTTTTATCTGAATCTCTTCTGGAATCTTGATCCTGCTGTTTTGAGTTTGGTATAGGTTCTCTACTATCCATTGCTGTTTTTTGGCGCTTGCCATCATTTTTATCTGAATCTCTTCTGGAATCTTGATCCTGCTGTTTTGAGTTTGGTATAGGTTCTCTACTATCCATTGCTGTTTTTTGGCGCTTGCCATCATTTTTATCTGCATCTCTTCTGGAATCTTGATCCTGATGTTTTGAGTTTGGTATAGGTTCTCTACTATCCCTTGCTGTTTTTTGGCGCTTTCCCGCATTTTCATCTGCATCACTTCCGGAATTTTCATTCTGATTTTTCGTCTGTTTTTTTTTTCTTGAAACATTTTTTTCATTGGTTTCTGTTGCCACCCTGCGCAGGGTATTACACATTTGTGTGATACATCTATCGAAGGCTTCGGTTGTTATTTTCTTCTTACTATATGATTTCACGTATTCTGAAAAGGAAAGATACTCTAAGTAAAGATATTCTCTCTCCCTCTCTCTCTCTTTGCTGCATAAGGAAAAAAAAGAAATTGTGTATTTTACAATGGATTTTAAAAACATCTGATGCAAATAAAAAAAAAAAAAAAATATTCACTAGATATCTTTCAATGCCTAGATCAAAATCTGATTTTGAAAACTGTTCATATCCTTTGATTTTTTTTTTTTTTTTTAATTCTAAAAATTAAGACTTGCTATTTCACAAATTTTAAGCCTAAAAAAAAAAAACGATCCTTAAGACCAATTGATCCATAAGACCAGAGCATACATTTTTTTCTGTGGATTGTATCTCCATGATCGCGTAAAATTAGAGGAATTAGTGACTATTTTATTTTATTTTATGCGTAACTAGGATCATTATTAAAAACGATCCTTGATATTTTTCAATAATTTTTCAAAATTATGAAAATTTTTTTTTTTATATATAACAACTTCAAAATATAACTATTATAAATAAATAAATAAATAAATAAATAAATAAATAAATTGGTCAATGGCAGAAGTGCGTTTTCACAGCGCTTATGAGATTCTTTAATTGAAGTCTGTTAGTCATGTGATATCTTAGCTACCTTTGACAGCGTGGTAGACGTCAGATGGAATCTCGCGCATATTGTTTTTGCCGGTTCTGGTCATTCCTTTCAGTGCTTCCGTTCCAATTATAATTTTCATTAAGCGTCTCGTCATTTCTCCAGGATTTTTTCGATATCTTTTTGTCACGTGTTCCAGGTCCACATTACTTATACAAATTTCGGTATCCGGTAATAGCTTAACCTAAGATAAATAAAACAGACATCCGTATCTAACCAGTATACTTCGACCCGTAAACCGCTCATATCTTTTCTCGTACCTTTCCTATTTCCTGCAGCGAATATATTTTTTCAACAGTCGAACCACCTTCTATCGCGCCACTATTCAACATCTGCACGTGCAGAAGTTGATGTTCTAAATATTTTTTTATAATAGGGTAGTCTGTGTACAAAAAGGATATAGTTAATTTTTATCTAATAAAAAAATAAATCTTCAAAATTATGTATCTTTTATAGAAGAAGAGATACATAAATATTGAAAATAATGAATACCTCTCAACAAAGCTGCGCAAATCTCGCAATGTACATTTTTCGTGGATGGCCCGGCTTCATTGTCGTCCCTATCGCTGTCCATCTCGCCAGTGCCCACATCTTCGTGAATTTCACCCTCGACATCGTACCCATCTTCGCCAATTTGAAAATCTCCATCGTCGCCATCTTTACCAATGTCGGAATCGCCATCGACCTCATCTTCGACAATTTCCGACTCGCCATCGTTCGAGTCGTGCTCGCTTATGCTTGCCTCTTCACCCTCGTGAAATATATTACGCTTCGTTGTTAATAATTTTTCGTTGATTCTCCTTTCTTCGTTTTTGGTTTTTTGGTCCTTTTTATGATTAATTTTTATGGCATCCTTTTCAAATGCCGTAGTCAAATGTGTTGGGGTCTTGTTTTTTCCGGGAGTCCATGTACAGCCATCAGTGCTCACTTGCAGCTGTTCGAGAGCAGTCTTACTGCCTAATAAGAAATAGTTATCGCGACAATTATAAAATTCTTATTATCTATTCCCTTTCCCTGGTGACGCATGAGCAAGTGGTTTCAAATGTCAATATATTTGAGTAAGTCACAATTCTGGACTTCTTGTTTTTTTCTACACTTTCATGGCAGAAGATAACGTACACTTTTTTTATTCTGACCTTTTCTACACCTTCAAGAAATGTAAAACTGTTTTTTTCCAAATTTTAGTATCGGCCCCCTTAACAAAAATTGAATAAAATTTTCAATTCAATAATTATTCTCAGCTTTTCGAAAAAAGTATTTAAAATATTTTCAAAATTTATGCTACGGCAAAAACACAGCTTTTTAGATTGTAAAAACGATAATTTTCTATTTTCGAAAGCTGAAACTATTTCAAACAAGAAACCTAGTCTTTTAGAAAATATCTATAGTGTCCAAAAAGTAAAAAAAACAACAAAAAAAAATTGAATAAAACAAGAAGTATAAAACTATACGAAATACCCCATACAATAACTTCTAAAATAAAAGTGTTAAGTGTTAAGCTGTTCTTCGATGATGACTTTTGTCAAAAAAATTGCTAAAAAATGTGAGAGGGTGAGGCCGAATCCGACGTCCAGAATTGATGTACTTACTTATTTATATGTTGATTATTTTGCACAATTATTAAATTCAAAATGTTACTTACTGCTTTGCCGTAATAATTTGACAGGGTAAAATTTATTCCCCCATTTAGCGGTTACATCGTTTTTCTTGCCTATCTTTATATCGGTGGCATCAATAATACTGGTGGTTTTAGACCCGTTCATCCACAAGACCAGAGCGTACATTTTTTCAGATAGTATCTCCATGATCGCGTAAAATTATACGAATAAGTGACTATTTTATTTATTTTATTTTATTTTATGCGTAACTAGGATCATTATCATTATCAATTGTTCACAATCGATAATTGTGAAGCTGAGTTCGCTAAATACATATCTGCCTACTCCGACTGCTCCGAATCTACCTCTTTTCATGAGAGCTCCGAGTGAATCGAGCACACATACCGAACGCACTTATATAACAAACATTTGAGTTTCGATCCGTAATACATCAATTATTTTTTACATAAGATAAGAGTGCGGACAGGAGGACATGTGACTTACTGAGTTCTGGGTTATGTTATGTAAACTGCAATAACGAATAGGTATGTATAATAATAACAATAACGAATAGGTAACGGTAGGTATTTTTTAAATAACTATTTTTATTTTTGTACAAATAATTATTTCAGTAGGTATTATGTCGGAACGGGTTGTTGAATACGATAAATATTCTAAAAGTTCACAACATCGCATATTGGCTGTCATCAACCGGGAATCAAGTTCGGACGACGAAATTTCCAGCAATTGCATCAGTTATGAGGATGCAGGTGATAGTGATGTAGATGGTCATGAAGATTTAAACGTTCTCCCAGATATACAAATCAGAGGTATGTATATTGTTTTTGTCGTCATATGCATCTTGTCGCCCGCCATCCCTGTTTTCATGGCCTTCAAGTTCAGATACCAAAAATCACCTTCTTTTGTCAGTTTATGTTTTATACTGCGTGACCCATAACTCCCGCACCATCCGGAACAGGCAAGTTTCTTATCAAATTCTTAGACGAAAGTTCCTTATACTCGAAAACTCTCTAAGGCCAACGGTTATAGAGTTATTAAAAATCGCGGTTGATTGGTCAACTGCGATTTTTAATAACTCGAGAAACGTTGGCCTCAGAGAGTTTTTGTGAATGAACTTTCGTCTCAGAATTCGATAAGGAACCTGCTTCTTCCAGATGGTGCGGGAGTCCTGGGTCACCCTGTATTTATTTCTATCACATTTTTTATAATTTTTATTTTTACAGATGACGAGCACAATCCTATATGCAGTGACGATAGTAATAATGACAGTGACGATAATAATGACGGCAGTAATGATAATGATAACACTAGTGATGACACTAACACGGATGGAACGGAGTCTGACGCCGAATCCGGAGATGACGATTTCGAAGACGATGAAGAAGGGTGTAATCGTCCACTATTTCCCGGAGCCATCGTAACTGTGGCACAGAGTATAATAGCAATATTGGTATTTGCGATGCGCCACAAAATCACAGGACGCTGCTTGGCTGACTTACTGTCCCTAATTTCGATGCATTGCCCACTACCCAATGCCTGCTGCAAATCCCTTTATAGATTAAAAAAATTCTTTGCAAATGTACAGTCACCGCTTATCCGACATTTTTATTGTTCGATATGTTTTTCTAAATTATTGTCTGAAAAATCTATGTGCAATCGGTGCACAGTAAGTTCTGCCAACAGTTATTTTCTGGAAATTCCGGTTCTTTCGCAGATAAAAAAATTATTCAAACGACCAGGCTTTTATAGATCTCTTAGTTATCGCTTCACTCGAGAAAAAAAAGTTGCTGACCATCTAGAGGATATTTACGATGGTGAAATTTATAAAAGCTTGTCAGATAACGGTTTTCTATCAAATCCTTCGAATATTTCCCTTACCTGGAACACTGACGGAGTAGCTCAATTCAAATCATCAAAATTCAATATTTGGCCTTTTTATTTTGTCATCAATGAATTGCCGTATAATCAACGAATGAATCGCGAAAACCTTATTCTTGCCGGTGTTTGGTTTGGAGACCAGAAGCCAGAAGCAAATTTATTCACTGAAACATTTAGAGAACGGCTCCACAAGTTGTATAAGGGGATGGATGTTGAGGTAGATGATATGGAAAACCATGTGCGAGTTAGGGGTATACTCATGTGCGGAACATGCGACTCCCCCGCAAAGGCTTTATTTCTCAATATGAAGCAATATAACGGAACTTTCGGCTGCCCAAAGTGTAAGATTGAAACGATAAGACATGAGCACGTGCAAATATATCCCTATCAAGCTGAATTAGAATTAAGAACCACCAATGAGTGCATTAACAACGCGACAGAAGCACTAGAAACAGAAAGGCCGGTCATGGGGGTGAAAGGACCGACAGTCATAAGTCAAATTTGTCATGATTATATTGCTACCACTGCCATAGATGTTATGCATTGTGTTTATTTGGGCATTGCAAAGAAACTGATCATGATTTGGTTTGACGTAACATTAGCTAGTTGTGCCGCATCTTTGTACCAGTTTCGAGATTTGGTCGATAAAAGAATATCTGGACTGGCACCTCCTGTGTCAACTCAGAGAATCTTACGTACTATCTCTGATTTTTCTTACTGGAAAGCGTCAGAGCTAAAGGTTTGGCTCCTGTATTATTCACTTCCAGTCTTGAAAGACTTGATGAAACCAGCGTATCTTGATCATCATAAGCTCATTATTTTTGCTATAACAGTCCTAAATCAATCTAGCATATCGATGGAGATGGTGAATGACGCGTCACGTGCTCTTGACAAATATGTGGAAATGTTCGAAAGTCTATATGGATCTCGACATTTGACTTCTAACGTGCATCTATTGTTACATCTTCCCGACGTGGTAAAACAATTCGGGCCGTTGTGGGTCACTTCATGTTTCCCATTTGAAGATGCCAACGGCATGCTGAAATCTCTCGTACATGGTACCCGCTATGCTCAGCTCCAAATATGCTCCTCCGTATCCACTTTCATTAACTTAGATCAACTGAAATTGAGATATTTAAATCCTGAAATGGATCTCGCAAAGTTTTGTGATAGACTTGGCAAATCTAGTAAGCGACGAAGAAAGGCTGCTCGAATCACGGACAAAATGTTCATTATCGGTAAATTAACAAAGATTGATCACCCTACACGCACTATTGAAAACGCTTTGGTTCGAAGCGGTATAGGTATCAGAAATATGATGCATAGTTTCACAAGATTGTTGAAGGATGGGGTGTTTTATAACTCGGAAAGCTACACACGGTTGAAAAAATATAATTCGTCATTCGTAACCTTTAATTTTGACGGTGTGGATCGCATGGGTATTGTACACGCTTTTGTAAAGATTTCTGATTGTGTTTGTCACGGTATATGTATAGAATGTGATCTTGATTCCGAATTTATAGCGATATTGATTCCATTATACGCTGTGAATACGTACAGTAGTTCACTTCCGAGGACAACCATAGATTCGATTTCTCTCTGTCATCGGCTACCTGATGATAATATTATTGCCATCTCAGTGTTAAAGTTAAAGTCTGTTTGTTTTCATACGGAAATCAACCATGAGCTGCATATCATTGAACCCGTCAATGAAATAGAATTTGAATAAAGGCCAAGGCAGCGAACGGTGGCGACTGGCCGGAAACAGTGATTCACATCCAAAACACCGACCAAATCCAACCCAAGCGCTATATTTGGTGGATGTATTAGATGTGAACCACCGTTTTTGGCCCTTTAAAAGAGTTTCTTTATAGTTGAAGAACGTATATTATAACGTATTGTAACGTGCCAGGCTACCCCAGCCTGAGCGGTTACATTTAAATCAGCAACGGTCGAGCGAAGCGACTGGAAGAGTCTCGAAGCTTCGCTCAACGACGAGCTGAGTGACGTCACGACAAGTATAAAAGGCGTGAGCCGCTCAGCTCATCAGCAATCTTCGGCAAAGCGACCGGATTGACTCACTGCGCACTTGTTGGTCATCACGAGCATAGAGCTCTGATGAACCGTTAGAATCATCTATTATTTCGATTATCAAATATAAATTCACTTGTTCCAAATCAAACTACCAATTATCAAATCATATATTCTTACCATTGAGTTTAGAGAAAATTATTAAAGAATAAATATTAAAATACGATCGACGCATTATTGCTAGAAAACTTATACTGAAAAAGAGATATCAAATTCAAATATAAAACCTTGCAAAGTCAAGTAAGTAGATCATAAGCAACGTGTAAAAATAGGTTAGGGTTGCAACCATAGTTTTAGTTAATTGAATAAACAGATTCTTGGAAGTTACAAAAAAGCAATTTAATCAGATGTCAAACCCCTTCCTCCGCCATTTCCAGGTTATAGTTTAAATCTAACAGAAAGCTAGATACAGCCTTGGTGGATCTCCGATCTACCCAGGTCTGGCACAGCTATTATTTGGGAATAAATTAACTTCATTAAATTAACATTTAACAGTTAAGAGGGTAGAGTGCAGCCTTAGTGCGTTATCGTACTCAGGTCTGTGGGGAGGCGGCTTCAGCTACACGGTAGTTCAAGTCCGTAATAGGCACGGCTAATAATTAATAGTAGAAGTCTCAAACAAAAATAAAAATCGAGTAAAGAAAACACAATAACCAACCGGTTCGCGTCACCTTCGGTGTCGCTCACTATCCGTAAAGTTACAGTATATTATAACTCATCTTTTATAGTCACACTGAGCCAAAAAAATACTTGATTCAAGAAAATGCATAATTGATGGCTCCTTAGAGAATATTTATTAGTCTCATAAATTAATTAATTAATTAATAATATAAATAATAATAATAATAATATTATATTATATTATATTATATATGGGGAATTCCATACCAACTGGGTCCACTCAAAACCCTGACCCCTTTCGATTTTGTCGATAATTTTTTCTTAGATTCAACAGGCTCAAAGGAATTCAGTGTATTTTTTTCAAATTTTTATCTCCCATGGTCCTCGAGTTTCAAATTTTTGAAAAATATACATTTTCAATCATCACCAATCATTAGAACGCCTACATTATCGGTTCCTCGCTATGGATTTTCAAAAACATTGTGATGAAATTGATCAGCAGGAAACGTACTTTCTGGAAAAAATATTCGCAAATTGTTATGGCTTAGTCTTCACAGTTAAATCTCGAATCAAAATGTAAAAATTGAATTTTCGACATGTATGCCCCGATTGAAAATTATGAATAAATTCTCAAAAATACTTGCTTCAAAAACAAAAATTTTGAGCCGTGTCCGATCGTGGAACTATAATTCCTTCATATTGTTTTTAAACTTTTAAGATTTGGAATGATGACATTTTTTATACACCTCAGCCGCTCAGCACCCCAGACACGTAAATAGTTCAAAACATATTCTTAGACTTATTTGACATTATGTACAATAGGATGGTCCTTATTTGGGGTATGTTCGAATTTTTTTCAACGATAGTCTTAAATCAGTTCCAAATAAATCAGAAGAAACGCCTACCAAGTTTAAGCTCTTGATATTAATATTAACCCGGCCCCCACGACAGTCAAAGTTTTAAATGGGAAATTGCATGTATTTTTTAAAACTAAACATTGAATTTCCACAACTCCCGGTGATTGTTGATGAGAAAATCTAAAATTTAGTATTGTTATTTGCACTTGTAGGATGTACAAAATAGTGCATTCGAAATTTTTTTAGATCATTTTATTCTTACCTTTCAATGTGATGAAAAAAAAATTTCCCTTAAAGTTAAGCATCAAAAGGTAAGAATATAATGATCTAAAAAATTTCGAATGCACCATTTAGTACATCCTACAAGTGCAAATAACTATACTGAATTTTAAATTTTTGCATCTACAATCATCGGGAGTTGTGGAAATTCAATGTTTAGTTTTAAAAAATACATGCAATTTCCCATTTAAAACTTTGACTGTCGTGGGGGCCGGGTTAATATTAATATCAAGAGCTTAAACTTGGTAGGCGTTTCTTCTGATTTATTTGGAACTGATTTAAGACTATCGTCGAAAAAAATTCGAACATACCCCAAATAAGGACCACCTTATTGTACATAATATCAAATAAGTCTAAGAATATGTTTTGAACTATTTACGTGTCTGGGGTGCTAAGCGGCTGAGGTGTATAAAAAATGTCATCATTCCAAATCTTAAAAATTTAAAAACAATATGAAGGAATCATAGTTCCACGATCGGACACGGCTCAAAATTTTTGTTTTTGAAGCAAGTATTTTTGAGAATTTATTCATAATTTTCAATCGGGGCATACATGTCGAAAATTCAATTTTTACATTTTGATTCGAGATTCAACTGTGAAGACTAAGCCATAACAATTTACGAATATTTTTTCCAGAAAGTACGTTTCCTGCTGATCAATTTCATCACAATGTTTTTGAAAATCCATAGCGAGGAACCGATGATATAGGCGTTCTAATGATTGGTGATGATTGAAAATGTATATTTTTCAAAAATTTGAAACTCGAGGACCATGGGAGATAAAAATTTGAAAAAAATACACTGAATTACTTTGAGCCTGTTGAATCTAAGAAAAAATTATCGACAAAATCGAAAGGGGTCAGGGTTTTGAGTGGACCCAGTTGGTATGGAATTCCCCATATTTAAGATTTATTTTATTATTTAATACTTAATATTTAATATTTTTTTTCTTTTTTTTTCTTTTATTCAATTATAAATAAACTCTTTTCTCTGTGTACCCATAGACATAGAGCATGAACTGCGCATTCCCTAGACTGCCTGTGTAGTCCAGTCAATCTAGACTATAACATTGAAATAATTCAGCTGACGTTGAAAAAGGTATCAATCGATTCCAAAAATTCTTCCGAACAATATATCAAAAGATATCCACACCAAGTTGACCGCGAATTATTTAAATAATTAAAAACTATGAATAATTCTGGTTTCAACGCCAAAATCACGCGGAGTTTGAATTCTACTTATATAAAAGAAAAAAAAAAAAAAAAAAATACCCTCTTGTAGCGGCGGAAATTCTCGACAAAATTAAAGTGAGAACTCATGTTCTAGGATCCCTAGTTTGTGCAAAATAAATTGTTAAAGTCTTTCACACGCCAAGTACGCCAAACAATCAGCTGTGTGCCAATCAATGCGCGCGCCGCTCTGTCCTCGATCGCGCATCGATCAGCACACAGCTGATCGTTTGCGTAATAACGTGTAAAAAACTTCAACAATTTATTTTGCAAAAACTATGAATCCTAGAACATGAGTTCTAACTTTGATTTTATAGATAACACTGGTCTACAAAAAAAAAGTGATCTCGAGTTGCAGGCTCAATTTTATCGAATCTAGGGGTTTTCGAGGGTGCTGAATCCGAAATCGATGACCGTTTGTTTCGGTTGGTTCGTATAAGGCCTTTTTTCAGCAGTTTTTCGCTTTTTTGTATATCGTTTTTCGTTTAATTTTCCAGCAATCACCAACTTCAACTAAAACGTCCCAAAATGGGCTAATTTTATAGATAATTTAATGCCAAATCCAAATATACCATGGTTTTTTACTTCACACCAATTGAAATCCTCGAATTTCTCAAAAAACGCCCGTAAAAGTGGTAAAATGTATGGTTTTCAACCATGTTTTCAACCACGTTCTCATCTCTAGCAAGTCCATTAGGCCCTCTGACAAAAATACAATGAAACGGTGCAGAAGATTAGACAGTTGAGCGTCGAATGAGACCAAGCGCAGCTCTTAACACCCAAAAATAAGGAAGCTATGACTTTTTCAAACTTTGCGAAAAAAAATCAGTTTTAGCTAAATGGGTAGGGAAATGATCTCTCGTACTCACAATTATCTCTTGTCTCCTCTATAATTATTTTCAATCAACTATGAAATTTTACTAGGCATAATTAGATGTTTCCAAACGTCTTGTAAGATTTTCAAAATGATGGGATGAATACGACAGACGACTGGACAGATAGAAAAAAGTCGGGAATTGGATCTTAGATAGATCATGAACTAATGAATAGGTAATAGTATATTATGCACCTAGGGAATAAAGTGTTCTTTTTGACGAGTGTGAGGTTTGTCGCCCGAGCGAAACGAGGGTGACCTTCACACTCGTCTAGAAGAACACTTTACACCATGGTGCATACGATATTTTATGCATCCAAGGGCAGAAAGGGCGTTCTTTGTGCGCGCAGCCGGGAATGAAGTACACACTTTCTTCCCTCGGTGCATAAATGATATTCATATTGTCGTCCTCCACAGGATTTGGTACAAATTGGATTTATTTATTATTATTATCATTATTATTATTATTACTTCAAACGTAAGGCCCACGAGAATAAGTAAGCAAGAAGGCGCAAGTAAGTTGATAAGTTTGTAATTAGATGAGGCTGAATCTAGCGGCCGGAGCTAGCGGCCGCTTGGCGCTTGGAGCGCGCGAAGTTATTGCAAGCGAATATCGAGTTCAAATTTCGTATGCATACCTACTCACGACTGACATTCGAACTGAGAAAAAAATTAAAACCCCGGCGGACGATCTTTGGAAAATTATTAAATATTGGTAATCGCTCATTAACGGGCTAGCGGTCGCTAGCTCCGACCGCTAGATTCAGCCTCATTGTAATTAGTTAATTAATAGGAAAAAACGATTTTTTGTTCGATTTTCTTCGATGTTGAAGTAGTTTATTGTCTTCCCTGTGTATGCTCCAACAGCAGTCTGCCATCATGTGCTCATCCCATCTACCTTGGTACCTCTCTTCCATTATCCTCAGATCTTGGTGAAAGCGTTCACCTTGTTCTTCACTATATTCCCCTAGATTTTTTGGAAATCTGCCCAGATGGCCGTGCAGAAAATGAACTTTTATGCTCTTATTAGCTCCCAAGCTGTTGTAATTGGTTAGCATATTTTTTACCAACTCTTCATAATTTGATCATTTCCCTACCCATTTAGCTAAAACTGATTTTTTTTCGCAAAGTTTGAAAAAGTCATAGCTTCCTTATTTTTGGGTGTTAAGAGCTGCGCTTGGTCTCATTCGACGCTCAACTGTCTAATCTTCTGCACCGTTTCATTGTATTTTTGTCAGAGGGCCTAATGGACTTGCTAGAGATGAGAACGTGGTTGAAAACATGGTTGAAAACCATACATTTTACCACTTTTACGGGCGTTTTTTGAGAAATTCGAGGATTTCAATTGGTGTGAAGTAAAAAACAATGGTACATTTGGATTTGGCATTAAATTCTCTATAAAATTAGCCCATTTTGGGACGTTTTAGTTGAAGTTGGTGATTGCTGGAAAATTAAACGAAAAACGATATACAAAAAAGCGAAAAACTGCTGAAAAAAGGCCTTATACGAACCAACCGAAACAAACGGTCATCATTTTCGGATTCAGCACCCTCGAAAACCCCTAGATTCGATAAAATTGAGCCTGCAACTCGAGATCACTTTTTTTTTGTAGACCAGTGTAATTTCCGCCGCTACAAGAGGGTATTTTTTGTTTGTTTTTATTTGATAGCAGAATTCAAACTGTGCGTGATTTGGGCGTTGAAACCCGAATTATTCATAGTTTTTAATTATTTAAATAATTAAAAACTATTTATTATTTATTATTTATTATTTATTTTTTATTTATTTATTTATTATTTACTACTTATTATTTTAACTTGGTGTGGACATCTTTCGATATATTGTTCGTATGAATTTTTGGAATCGATTGATACCTTTTTCAACGCCAGGGGAATTATTTCGACCTTTACATAATAAATAAATTCCAGATCGACTGGACTAGTGGTAACATCAAAAGTGAGAGAGAAGGAAGCACACGCGGCCATTGTCTATCTCTTTCATATGCATTTGACGTTGTTGGTTAGAAAGAAACGGATTTGGCCGCGTCCGTTTCTCTCTCTTTCTACGGATCGAGCGATTTTCGGCACGAATGCGTAGTCTATGACTGTACCAGTGCAACACCCGTGAGATGTCGCCGCGCGCGCGTGTATCAAGCTTCTCCTTTCAACACCGCTGTAGTTGTCGCTGCGATATTGTTTGACCGGATATAGCCATATTATAAAAAGAAGAAGAATAAGAAGACATTGTTCAACTCGTATAGCATTTTCGGTTGATACGACTTTCGCTGCAAGAAAATACTGTGAATAAAATATATTGCAATAACGATAAATTATGTGAACATAAACAATAATAATAATAATAATAATAATAATAATAATAATAATAATAATAATAATAATAATCCACAATATCGTAGACGGTATTGCTATTAACTGTTTAACGTACCGACCGCGTGGTTACTACAGCATTTCGCGATGCGTAACCTCGACATTTTATTTTTGTCAAGCGTGTATGAAACGGACGTTTTCATATTCCGGTAAGCAATGCTTCAGAAATTCTTACACGTAAATCGCTATTGAAAAAAATAAAAATTTAACGTGGATCCAGTAAATCATGTTGGAGTCAGCGTTCACACAGATATACTAATGAGAGGTATGTATTTTTGTTATTTTTGTCGTCATATATAAAAGAAAAAAAATGCATCTTTTCGCCATTCCTTTCTTCATTGCCTTCAAGTTCAGATGTACAAAATCACATTTTTTTTATAATGTTGAAGTTCATAACGTTAATGCAACAGAATATTTTTTATTATTTTCTTTATTTTTTTTTTAATTTTAATTTTTTAATTTTTTTTTTTTTTTCATCTATTTTTTTTATTTTTTTTAATTTTTTTTTAATTTTTAATTATTATTTTTTTTTTTTCAATCTCTTAATTTTTGTCGTCATGCGTCTTGTCGCCATCCCTTTCTTCATTGCCTTCGAGTTCAGATGTACAAAATCACATTTTTTATATAATGTTGAAGTTCATAACGTCAATGCAACAGAATATTTTTTATTATTTTTTTTTTAATTTTTTTTAATTTAATTTTTTATATTTTTTTATTTTTTTTTTTTTGTTAATTTTTTTTTTTTTTAATTTCAAACTTTTTTTTAACCTCTTTTTTTTATATATATTTTTTTTTTTTTTTTTCATTTTTTTTTTTTTTAATTCCAAACTTTTTTTTTTACCTCTTTTTTTTCAGTTTATTTTTCACTAGTCTTTCACTTAATGATTTTTATTCCACTTTTTCATAACTTTTCTTTTAACAGATGCGGAGCACAATCCTAGCTGCAGCGATGATTTATAACCTGTTGGTCAGCGATGATACTGACATGCATGAGACGGAGTCTGACGCTGCATCAGGATGTCATGATCTCGAACATGATGAAGATGAGAGGTATGTATTTTTGTTATTTTTGTCGTCATATGCATCTTTTCGCCATCCCTTTCTTCATTGCCTTCAAGTTCAGATGTACAAAATCACATTTTTTTTTTTTTTTTTTTTTAACCTCTTAATTTTTTTCAACCTCTTAATTTTTGTCGTCATATGCGTCTTGTCGCCATCCCTTTCTTCATTGCCTTCAAGTTCAGATGTACAAAATCACATTTTTTTTATAATGTTGAAGTTCATAACATTAACGCAACAGAATATTTTTTATTATTTTTTTTTTTTTTTTTTTTTTTATTTTTATTTTTCAATTTTTTTAATTTTAAACTTTTTTTTTTAACTTTTTTTTTTCCGTTTATGTTTCACTAGTCTTTCACTTAAGGGGACCAGTACAGCGACTTTTCGAGAAATTATCATAGTCCGAAATCAATTTATTTCATAACCAAAGTTCATTTCACATCAAAATATTTTTCTTTTTCAAAATCATGTGTCGTAAGGATTTCAGAGCACCGTTGGACCGATTCAGGTCATCTTGGATTCATTTTCTTCAGAAAACAAATCCTCATCATGTGAATGTAGGAATTTTGAAAATTTTTCGTTTTGGTCAAGTTATTTAAGAAATGAGTCATAATAATTTTTGCAAATTTGGTAAATTGATCATAACTTATGACATAATTTTTTATTTTTAAATTCCTACATTCACATGATGAGGATTTGTTTTCTGAAGAAAATGAATCCAAGATGACCTGAATCGGTCTAACGGTGCTCTAAAATCCTTACGACACATGATTTTGAAAAAGAAAAATATTTTGATGTGAAATGAACTTTGGTTATGAAATAAATTGATTTCGGACTACGATAATTTCTCGAAAAGTCGCTGTACTGGTCCCCTTAATGATTTTTATTCCACTTTTTCATAACTTTTCTGTTAACAGATGCGGAGCACAATCCTAGCTGCAGCGATGATTTATAACCTGTTGGTCAGCGATGATTTATAACCTGTTGGTCAGCGATGATACTGACATGGATGAGACGGAGTCTGACGCTGCATCAGGATGTGATGATCTCGAACATGATGAAGATGAGTGTAATTATAATTTAGGCTGCAAAGTGACCAATTACAGATAACTAAAATATAGTCAAATATTGGTGGTTGAAGTTATTTTCAACTTGAATTTTATTTTTTATTTTATTTTTTTTTTAATTTTTTTTTAATTTTTTTTTATTTCAAACAACGTAATAGTACACAAAGCACAAGCTGACAACTTGAATAAAATTCGGAGTAAAATTCTTAAGGGGGTATTCTGGTCTAGACGGCCAAATTTTAGGTAAGTTTTGGAATTTTTTAAAAATTGTAAAATTTTTTATTTCAATAACCCTCTCGTCAACCGAATTTTGAATGTGTTAAGAAGCTCTGTAAAAAATTTCAAAGCAATCGGTCCAATCGGTCCACTAGAACTCGAGATATCCTGCCAACCGTGTCAGAAAATGTAGTTTCGAGAAAAACGAGTTTAAAGTTTGGAGTCTCGTTTCGGGTAGTCTGAGTCATTTAATGACGACCGGTTTAGTTTCCGCGTCATAAAAACAGCTGTAACTCCGAAAATAATTCCAATTTAGAAAAACCCTTTTACAGGCATATTTTCAAAGGTTTAAACTTTGAAAATATGAATAAAAAAAAAATCGATTTTTTGAAATTTGTCGACCAGAATACCCCCTTAAGGGGGGGGTTTACCCCCCCAGTTACCGATTCGTCTATTTTCTCCTAAACGGGGTAATCAATCGACTTGTCCTTTCGGCAGCCGATGTTTGACGAGTAATGAGTTCGAACTGGTACGTTTGATCGCATGAAATCGGGATTTTTTTTATTTTTTTCGATCGAAAAGTATTGGCGTGCAATTTATTGCGACTTATGTCAAAGCCCACGCATCAAAAATGCAAAATCGACTCCCTGAGCCCGATTCTGTGAGAAATTCTGAACATAACCATCCCAAAACATCTTTGTTTTCTACAACGACGAAGGTGAAAGTTGTATTCCACGTTTTTGTGGTAATTTTCGCGATTGTCAGAGACTTGGGGCGGCCATTGCCGCTACAGCTGCTGATATAATGCGGTGGTTCCCAGAACACCCGTGAGATGTCACCGTGAAAGTATACTATACTATAGTAAAAGGATGAAATTCAGATCGGCGCGTGGCGACATCTCACGGGTGTTCTGGGAACCACCGCATTATATCAGCAGCTGTAGCGGCAATGGCCGCCCCAAGTCTCTGACAATCGCGAAAATTACCACAACAACGTGGAATACAACTTTCACCTTCGTCGTTGTAGAAAACAAAGATGTTTTGGGAGGGTTATGTTCAGAATTTCTCACAGAATCGGGCTCAGGGAGTCGATTTTGCATTTTTGATGCGTGGGCTTTGACATAAGTCGCAATAAATTGCACGCCAATACTTTTCGATCGAAAAAAATGAAAAAATCCCGATTTCATCCGATCAAACGTACCAATTCGAACTCATTACTCGTCAAACATCGGCTGCCGAAAGGACAAGTCGATTGATTACCCCGTTTAGGAGAAAATAGACAAATCGGTAACTGGGGGGGTAAACCCCCCCCTTAAGTGAAATCAAACTGCTAGACCTACACGATCACGCAGACTTCGAGTGTAGGTGAGTGTTCTTGGCGATGGCACATAATGAACATTGAGATTAAAATCTCACAATTAACCCTTTAATATTTTTATCAAACCTACTCTGATAGTATATTGTGTAACAATGGATGAATCAAGGTGAATGCATGCGTAGATGAATTCATGAAATTTCTATTAAATATGAAAATCATTTGAAGCCATTATATAGAGTGGTTGATATATCGATGTGTCGATATTCCTTTCCTGGAGAAATCCTCAAGAAAAATTCGATTATTTGGGTATACGTTTTGCATTATGAGGGCCGCAACTTTTGTTTGTGTGGATGATTTTTGTATAAATTAACGCGTTTATTGTGAAAATTTGAGCCTAACGAAAATTCAGTGAAAAAAAAAAAAAAAAACAGATGAAATCACAAGACTAATCACAAAACCCGTGCATACTGCTGGGCAACCTGAATCGACTCGATGATTTTGGTATGGTTGTTAAAAAAAAAAATTCTAAATTCTATTTTTTTTTCTTTTTATTTTTTTTTATCAATATGTATATACATTAGGGTGGTCCTTATTTAGGGCTCGGACGAATTTTTTATCAGACGCCCCCCAAATCGACTCCAAATAATTCAAAAACAATACCCTATTTTTTTCAGATTTTTATCTAGACTCTAACCCCTCCCACCGAGAGGGTGGATTTCCCCATTCGAAATACACGTGTTTTGGCCATATTCTCAGGATATATTTTATTCTGAAAGTAAAAACTTTTAGAAAAATCTGTAACTACGAGATTATAGTGTTCATTGGTGCTACTATTTGAGAAAAAATTCACATTATCATACGGGTCAATCTAGACAAATTGCACACCCTTTAATCTGCTCTTTTTTCTCAAATGAAGGGTGTGCAATTCGTCTAGATTGACCAGTATGATACCGTGAATTTTTTCTCAAATAGTAGCACCAATAAACACTAAAATCTCGCAGTTACAGATTTTTCTAAAAGTTTTTACTTTTAGACTAAAATATATCCTGAGAATATGGCCGAAACACGTGTATTTCAAATGGGGAAATCCACCCTCTCGGTGGGAGGGGTTAGAGTCTAGATAAAAATCTGAAAAAATTAGGGTATTGTTTTTGAATTATTTGGAGTCGATTTGGGGGGCGTCTGATAAAAAATTCGTCCGAGCCCTAAATAAGGACCACCCTAATATACATATATATATGAGGTAGTCCACCCCAACTCGGCGGCAATTTTCCCTGACCATGTGCAATTTGTTTCATTATTTTTCATCTTATTCGACCTACAGCAGAACGTACTCTTAATTTTTTTCAGATTTTTCGGGTTAGCCTTTCGCTCAAAAAAAATTAATGAACCTCACTTTTTGAGAAAAAAAACGCCCTTTTTTAAAATTCTCAAAAAATTCACAAAAATTCTGTGTCACAAAACAAACTTTTTGAGCCATAAATCATAGTGGAAGTATTTTTGTTTATTTTTTTATTCAATTTAATGAGTTAGACAAAACTTTTTTCCTCATTTTCTAACTATACTTCAATGACTGGATGTGTTACAAAAGCATCAGAAATACGTATGTATATAAGGATGTGCTGCTATACGCGTTGTACACAAAAAATGTGGAAAAAAAAAAAAAAATTTTTTTGTTTGGAAAAATTTACATGTATCTCCCCCTTTAAATTGAATAAAAAAATAAACAAAAATACTTCCACTATGATTTATGGCTCAAAAAGTTTGTTTTGTGACACAGAATTTTTGTGAATTTTTTGAGAATTTTAAAAAAGGGCGTTTTTTTTCTCAAAAAGTGAGGTTCATTAATTTTTTTTGAGCGAACGGCTTACCCGAAAAATCTGAAAAAAATTGAGAGTAGGTACGTTCTGCTGTAGGTCGAATAAGATGAAAAATAATGAAACAAATCGCACATGGTCAGGGAAAAATGCCGCCGAGTTGGGGTGGACTACCTCATATATATCGCGTCCCTAATGCCATAAAGGCATACGCTGTATATAGATGCTACCCAAGAGCCATAAAGGCATATAAATTTTTTTACTCGCCCAATCGCTTCAGAATAACTTGAAATGAATTTTCTAAAAAAAAAATAAAAAAAAAATAATGCCAAAAAGGCATATCTTTTGGGACATAGGCCTTTTTGGCATTAGGAAACCTGATTTTTTTTTTTTTACTTTCTATGCGTTTTTCATGTTTTCAAAGCGATAGGCGAAGTTTGAAAAAACTATATGCCTTTTTGGCATTAGTATGCCATAAAGGCCTATAACGAAGATATGCCTTTATGGCATTAGGGACGCGATATATATATATATATAAATAGCTTAGCTGATCTACTGTCACTAATATCGATGCATTGCCCACTACCCAATGCCTGCTGCAAATCCCTATATCTATTTTCAAAATTTTTAAAGTTTTTTTCATTTTACTCACATTTATTCGATTTTTAAGATTTATTATTATTTTTTATTTATTATTATTTTTAATTGTATTTTCAAGATTTTTAAAGATTTTAAACATATATTCACATATATATTTTTCCGATATTTGTTTCCTGAATATATATATATATATATATATATATGTATGTAAATGGATAGTAGAGAACGTATAACGTAATAATAATAATAATATAACGTAACGTTAAGCAACACCCCCCACCCCCCTGTGACGCTGCGTAACGCTAAAAAAAAAAAAAAAAAAAACATCAGTTTCGTTTCACGATATTCCTCCCCTTTCCCAGAAGCAATCAACGATAGAGATTCTAGATTCTATTCATTCATTTATATGGATATATTTATTCTATGTATTTCATAGAAATATGGAAAACAAAATCATCTAATTCGTTTTACGATATTCCTTTCCTTTACCGGAAGAAATCAACGATCCATTGATCGTGGAGAACTGATGATTTCCAACATTCCTTTCCGACATTCCTTTCTCTCCTCCGGCAAAGTTTCTCTTTTCTCTTTCCTTTTTTTTTTCTCCCTTCTCCAAACATTTCTTCGATTTTTCAATATTTTTCAATATTTTTTAAGATTAAGATATTTTTTGATATTCCTTTCCTTTATCGAAAGCAATCAACGATCCATTGATCGTTGAGAACTGATGATTTTGTTTTCCGATATTTCTATGATAGATGCAGATAAAAATGATGGCAAGCGCCAAAAAACAGCAATGGATAGTAGAGAACGTATACCAAACTCAAAACATCAGGATTAAGATTCTAGAAGAGATGCAGATAAAAATAAGGGCAAAACATCAGTATAAAGATTATAGATTCTATTGATTCATTTATATATATATATATATATATATATATATATATATATATTGTTCTCTGTATTTCCTCGAAATATGGAAAACAAAATCATCAGTTTCATTTCACGATGTTCACAAAGAAAGTTAAGTTGTTACCTTGTTTCACAAAGAAATGTGATTTTTCACCACACTTGCACGGAAAGTACCACTTTCGGCTCCTCGCGTGAGCGGGAAGTCGTACTTTACTTTACTTTACTATCCCAAACTGCGATTTTACCACCCTCGCCTTCGGCTCGGGATCGATCAACGATCGATCAAGGATCGTTTTTAATAATGATCCTAGTTACGCATAAAATGAAATAAAATAAAGAAAATAGTCACTAATTCCTCTAATTTTACGCGATCATGGAGATACAATCCACAGAAAAAAATGTATGCTCTTTCCTTTTTTTTTTCTCCCATCTCCAAACATTTCTTCGATTTTTCAAGATTTTTCAATATTTTTTAAGATTAAGATATTTTTTCATATTCCTTTCCTTTATCGAAAGCAATCAACGATCCATTGATCGTTGAGAACTGATGATTTTGTTTTCCGATATTTCTATGATAGATGCAGATAAAAATGATGGCAAGCGCCAAAAAACAGCAATGGATAGTAGAGAACGTATACCAAACTCAAAACATCAGGATTAAGATTCTAGAAGAGATGCAGATAAAAATAAGGGCAAAACATCAGTATAAAGATTATAGATTCTATTGATTCATTTATATATATATATATATATATATATTGTTCTCTGTATTTCCTCGAAATATGGAAAACAAAATCATCAGTTTCATTTCACGATGTTCACAAAGAAAGTTAAGTTGTTAACTTGTTTCACAAAGAAATGTGATTTTTCACCACACTTGCACGGAAAGTACCACTTTCGGCCCCTCGCGTGAGCGGGAAGTCGTACTTTACTTTACTTTACTATCCCAAACTGCGATTTTACCACCCTCGCCTTCGGCTCGGGATCGATCAACGATCGATCAAGGATCGTTTTTAATAATGAACCTAGTTACGCATAAAATGAAATAAAATAAAGAAAATAGTCACTAAGTCCTCTAATTTTACGCGATCATGGAGATACAATCCACAGAAAAAAATGTATGCTCTGGTCTTATGGATCAATTGGTCTTAAGGATCGTTTTTTTTTTTAGGCTTAAAATTTGTGAAATAGCAAGTCTTAATTTTTAGAATTAAAAAAAAAAAAAAATCAAAGGATATGAACAGTTTTCAAAATCAGATTTTGATCTAGGCATTGAAAGATATCTAGTGAATATTTTTTTTTTTTTTATTTACATCAGATGTTTTTAAAATCCATTGTAAAATACACAATTTCTTTTTTTTCCTTATGCAGCAAAGAGAGAGAGAGGGAGAGAGAATATCTTTACTTAGAGTATCTTTCCTTTTTAGAATACGTGAAATCATATAGTAAGAAGAAAATAACAACCGAAGCCTTCGATAGATGTATCACACAAATGTGTAATACCCTGCGCAGGGTGGGAATAGATATCAGTACATTTTTTTATTTACACATGAACGGCAAGGCCGATTTTGCTTCCTATTTTCGGCTAGCAAAGAGCTGTTTTGCCGCTCGAAAAGTCTTTCCTCCTGGCCTTTTCTCCCTAAAAGTCTTTTCTCTCAGTCTTTGCTCACCGATATGAAGTTGCACTAGATTCATCTATCCTCTTTTTTCCTTCATGAACAGAACAGAAGACGGTGGGACCAACTTCGTACCTATACTATTTTGTTTAAAGCAGCAACCAAATAAATAAATCATAACTTCAATTGATTTATTAAAAATGCATGGGTAAAACCGCTTTTTCCTCAAACAGGTAGTAAAATCGGCCTCCGTTCATGTGTAAAGAAAAATATCGTGTTCACCACGGGAGCAACGTTTTCGCTTCCTCCGTGTAGTTTGCCGCCCTCGCGTTCGGGCTGCAAGCTACACTGATAGAAAGGTTTGGTTATTGTTAACGAATCCATTTGGTTGGACATTTTTTGCCGATTCATTCCTCTGAAATATGGATTCGTTAACTACCAAAAAAAGTATCGGAACCATCGCCATATTACAAGTATATCCCACCGCAACTATACGTAGTATGGGAATCTCTCCTATAAAATTTTATCCGTGTGGGTATTGTACATGCTTTTGTACAATTTTCCCGCGTCAACTCAGAGAATCTTACGTACGATTTCTGATTTTTCTTACTGGAAAGCGTAATTATTATTAATAATTAATTAATTAATTATTAATAATTAATTATTAATAATTTATTATTAATAATTTATTATTAATAATTAATTAATTATTAATAATTTATTATTAATTATTAATTAATTAATTATTAATTATTATTATTCACTTCCAGTCTTGAAAAACTTGATGAAACCATCGAATCTTGATCATCATAAGCTCATTATTTTTTTTTTTCCCACATGGCCAGGAAGGCCGATTTCCTTACCCGCTGAGAGGTGAGAAAGTTCAGTTTTACCGACCAGGGGAGTTTTGCCTCCCATGGGAGGGAAGGCCGTGAGTAATTAATTTTCCTCCCAGTTCGCTTCGTATTTTTTCGGTAACAGCGCCATCGGACGCACAAAATGATAGAAAAAAAGCGCGTCGTTCATGATCGTTCGTTTATTTGTTGCAAAGAAGAAAGTGAAATCAGAAATGATAAAAAGCGAAATAGCATGACTTCCTTGTCCCTCAACCTAAAATTGCGCGTTTGCGATCGTGCGTGGTCGTGCCTCTCTGCGGGTAGGAAATCGGCCTTCCGTCCATGTGTGAAAAAAAATATCGTGTGCATCACGGTCGGAAGTTTTCGCTCACTTCCTTCCCTTGATGCACAATATACTGTTATTTTTTATTATTAACCCCGACTTGCTATTTCAGCTATTTGACGAGAAGAGGGGCCCCCTCTCCGTGTCTCAAACTGCGTAGACTTTAGACTTTAGACTTTTTTTTTTCCGAGTTCGTACAATAACTGATGGTAAAATAAGTGAGGTTATAGTGTATTTTCTATTTAAAATCTCAGTGGTGCCGGGTGGACTTGAACCCACGATCTTCCCCTACCTTTTCCTAACATTTCTTCGATTTTTCACGATTTGTCAATATTTTAGAAGATTTTCAACATATATCCACATATATTTTTCCGATATTCCTTTCTTTTACCGAAAGCAATCAACGATCCATTGATCGTTGAGAACTGATGATTTTGTTTTCCGATATTTCTAGAAGAGATGCAGATAAAAATGAGGGCGAGCGCCAAAAAAAAGCAAGGGATAGTAGAGATCCTATACTGAACTCAAAACATCAGGATCAAGATTCTAGAAGAGATGCAGATAAAAATGATGGCAAAACATCAGTACAAAGATTATAGATTCCATTCATTCATTTATATGGTTATATTTATTCTGTGTATTTCCTCGAAATATGGAAAACAAAATCATCAGTTTCGTTTCACGATATTCCTTTCCTTCACCGAAAGCAATCAACGATCCATATAGCTGATCTACTGTCACTAATGTAAATGCATTGCCTGCTGCAAATCCCTATTTCTACAAATATGTAGAAATGTTCGAAAGTCCATTCGGGCCGTTGTGGGTTACTTCATGTTTCCCATTTGAAGATGCCAACGGCATGCTGATAATATAGGGGAGGGAGGGGGAATGGCGGTCAGTGGGTAATGGCGGTCATGTCAATATCTCATATTCTATGCATTTGAAAATAACGACTCTACTGCTACCACGTAGAGGATGCAGATACAAACTACTGGCCTCGAGCTTGCCATCTTGGTTTAAGGATTCAGCTCTTCGTGTCAATCGGTAGTTATGGGGTAGTGTCACTCTAATTTTTTGGATGCGATTTATAAGAGATATGTTGCATTTTTGTCACATTTACGTAACAAATAATATTACAGGGTGGTTAATTCAGCCTTTCTCTTGATTCTACATATTAATAATTTTTGATTATAATATATTTTGTGATTGAAACAACAAGTGAAAGCTGATTCGACGTGTTGGGGTTATGCCGGTCATGCTGTCCGGGTAGAAAAATGCAAATAAAAATAAAAATAAAAATAAGGAAAAAATAAAAAAATAAAAATAAAAAATAAATCAAAGTATAAATATTTTCGGTTAAAGCAATTTTCACAAGATTTTCGTGTGCGATTACCATTACCCCACTTTGACCGTCAATGCATTTTGTGGCGACCGTCATTCCCCGACTAGGTCGGGTAATGCCGGTCGATTTCATTTTCCATAGATGTGAAGTTAGCATGTGGAGTTTGTCGAAGATCTGAATACCGTTCATAGCAGTCAATGTGAATGAAATTTTCCACCATATCCTATATAACTGACTTTTTTCCGATCGTCATTTCCCCAGTTATTGCAATTTCTGCTTAAGTCATACCCCGGCACACTCATTAGTCGAAAGAGCTAAGCTGTTAATCCTATTAACCCGTTCACCGGCACTAATCCTTTTAACGCTATTTCTTGGATTTTGGTAGTTATAAGTGGGAATATGCAGGTAACGCAGTTGTTGCCGTCCCAAATAGACCGCACACCCCTTAGTTCCTTTTATTTCTCCTGAACGCTGCCCCTACCATCGCACTTCCAGGTAAGGACGAGTGACCGTTTTCAGGTAGACCGAGGGGATTTCGGGTCGCACTAATTGTCACTTAGAGCAGGGCCTGCTCCGAAGAGCACAGTGAGGCCGGGGTATGGCTTAAGTGACCGCCATTCCCCCTCTCTCCCCTAAGTAGTAGTAGTAGTATCGAACAATTGCAAGTATGTTCCCATCCTTTTGTCAAGTTTTTGCACCCTGACCGGCTTTACTTTTTAGCTGGGATCCGAACCACCAGTGCCAATTTATGTTTACGCTTCGGCTGCCCGAAGTGTAACATTGAAACGATAAGACATGATCACGTACAAATATATCCCTATCAAGCTCATTTCGAATTACCCAATAAACACAAAACCCGATAAACGTATAAAAATAGGAAGAATGTCCGGCCGGAAAAACGTATATTTCACGTATAAACACGTATATATACGTTTATACGTGAAATATACGTTTTTTCAGCCGGACATTCTTCTTATTTTTATACGTTTCTTAGGTTAGTGTGTTTATTGGGTAAGAACCACCAATGAGTGCAAAGATATTATATTATATTATATTATATTCCATTCATTCATTTATTTGGTTATATTTATTCTATATATAAAACAAAATCATCAGTTTCGTTTCACGATATTCCTTTCCTTTCCAACGATCCATATAGCTGCTCTACTGTCACTAATATCAATGCATTGCCCACTACTCAATGCCTGCTGCAGATTTACTGTAACTAATTGCAATGCATCGCTGACTACCCAATGCCTGCTGCAAATCCAAATATCGATTAAAAAAATTCTTTGCAAATGTAAAGTCACCGCTTATCCGACATTTTTATTGTTCAATATGTTTTTATAAATTATTGTAGTAGTAGAGAACTTATTCTAAACTGTTGGATAGTACCAATTCGAACCAATTCGAAATTTTTATTTTTTTCCCACATGGCCAGGAAGGCCGATTTCCTTACCCGCTGAGAGGTGAGGAAGTTCTGTTTTACCGACCAGGGGAGTTTTGCCTCCCATGGGAGGGAAGGCCGTGAGTAATGAATTTTCCTCCCAAAGAAAAAAGAAGAAAGTGAAATCAGAAATGTTAAAAAGCGAAATAGCATGAATTCCTTGTCCCTCAACCTAAAATTGCGCGTTTGCGATCGTGCGTGGTCGTACCTCTCTGCGGGTAGGAAATCGGCCTTCCGTCCATGTGTGAAAAAAAATATCGTGTGCATCACGGTCGGAAGTTTTCGCTCCCTCGGTGTAAATAGCCACTATCTACACGCTCGGGAGCGAAATCTCATAAGGCGATAAGTCGTTAATGGATAAATGAAATGAAACGGGAGCGAAATCTCACTTCCTTCCCTTGATGCACAATATACTATTTTTTCCCACATGGCCAGGAAGGCCGATTTCCTTACCCGCTGAGAGGTGAGAAAGTTCAGTTTTACCGACCAGGGGAGTTTTGCCTCCCATGGGAGGGAAGGCCGTGAGTAATTAATTTTCCTCCCAGTTCGCTTCGTATTTTTTCGGTAACAGCGCCATCGGACGCACAAAATGATAGAAAAAAAGCGCGTCGTTCATGATCGTTCGTTTATTTGTTGCAAAGAAGAAAGTGAAATCAGAAATGATAAAAAGCGAAATAGCATGACTTCCTTGTCCCTCAACCTAAAATTGCGCGTTTGCGATCGTGCGTGGTCGTGCCTCTCTGCGGGTAGGAAATCGGCCTTCCGTCCATGTGTGAAAAAAAATATCGTGTGCATCGCGGTCGGAAGTTTTCGCTCCCTCGGTGTAAATAGCCGCCCTCGCGATCGGGTGAAATCGGCGAGCCTTCGGCTCGCCGAGTCCCCCCGACCGGCTCGGGCGACTATCCACACGCTCGGGAGCGAAATCTCACTTCCTTCCCTTGATGCACAATATACTATTTCATCCACCTTCATTAACTTAGATCAACTGAAATTGAGATATTTAAATCCTGAAATGGATCTCGCAAAGTTTTGTGATAGACTTTGCAAATCGAGTAAGCGACGAAGAAAAGCTGCTCGAATCGCGGACAAAATGTTCATTATCGGTAAATTAACAAAGCTTGCTCACCCCACATGAGGCTGAATCCAGCGGCCAGAGCTAGCGGCCGCTCGCCCGTCAGTGAGCGATTACCAATATTTAATGATTTTCCAAAGATCGTACCCCGGGATTTTAATTTTTTTCTGAGTTCGAATGTCACTCGTGAGTATATGTATATGAAATTTCAACTCGATATTCGCTTGCAATAACTTCGCTCGCTCCGAGCGGCCGCTAGCTCCGGCCGCTAGATTCAGCCTCATTCACCCTACACGCACTATTGAAAACGGTTTGGTTCGAAGCGGTATAGGTATCAGAAATATGATGCATAGTTTCACGAGATTGTTGAAGGATGGGGTGTTTTATAACTCGGAAAGCTACACACGGTTGAAAAAATATAATTCGTAATCCGTAACCTTTAATTTTCACGGTGTGGATCGCATGGGTATTGTACATGCTTTTGTAAAGATTTCTGATTTCTGATTTCCTCCTTTTTTCAAGTTTTTGCACCCTGACTGGCTCTTTTTAATTTTTTTTTTTTCCACCCTGACTGGCTTTACTTTTTAGGTGGGATCCAAACCACCAGAGCTGCGGTTGAGGCACTTCAGTACACTATAACCTCACTTATTTTATTATTAACCCCGACTTGAGGTAAATAGATGAAAAAAAAAATCTCTCGTACATGGTACCCGCTATGCTCAGCTCCAAATATGCTCCTCCGTATCCACCTTAATTAACTTAGATCATTATTATGGACGTCGAATGAGCGTCGAAGGGAGGAGAAAAAATAATAAATCACAAATCACCTTTGCACCATCAAATAAATTGAGATATCTTCATAACTATCAATGTACTTATTATGTCATTCGTACACATAAAAAAAGAATAACTTGGGCCAAGCATTTTTTTTTATATTTTTAACAACCGACAATCTCTCGAGCGAAGTTAAAATTCTCTGGAACCAAGAAAATGTTCATGATTCAAGAAATATTTTACTTTGTCTCAGAGAATTTCACTTCGCTCGAGAGATTGTCGGTTGTTAAAAAAAAAAAAAAAAAAAAAAATGCTTGGCCCAATATATTCCTTTTTTTGTGGGTTTTTTTTTTTCATTTTTTTATTTAAGGCTTTGTTTCTCAATATGAAACAATATAACGGAACTTTTGGCTGCCCGAAAGAAAGGCCGGTCATGGGGGTGAAAGGACCGACAGTCATAAGTCAAATTTGTCATGATTATATTGCTACCACTGCCATAGATGTTATGCATTGTGTTTATTTGGGCATTGCAAATAAACTGATCATGATTTGGTTTGACGTAACATTCGCTAATTATGCCGCATCTTTGTACCAGTTTCGAGATTTGGTCGATAAAAGAATATCTGGACAGCTGGCACCTCCCGCGTCAACTCAGAGAATCTTACGTACGATTTCTGATTTTTCTTACTGGAAAGCGTAATTATTATTAATAATTAATTAATTAATTATTAATAATTAATTATTAATAATTTATTATTAATAATTTATTATTAATAATTAATTAATTATTAATAATTTATTATTAATTATTAATTAATTAATTATTAATCATTATTATTCACTTCCAGTCTTGAAAAACTTGATGAAACCATCGTATCTTGATCATCATAAGCTCATTATTTTTTTTATTTTTTATTATTAACCCCGACTTGCTATTTCAGCAAGAAATAAAAAAAAAAAAAAAACTTGCTATTTGACGAGAAGAGGGGCCCCCTCTCCGTGTCTCAAACTGCGTAGACTTTAGACTTTAGACTTTTTTTTTTCCGAGTTCGTACAATAACTGATGGTAAAATAAGTGAGGTTATAGTGTATTTTCTATTTAAAATCTCAGTGGTGCCGGGTGGACTTGAACCCACGATCTTCCCCTACCTTTTCCTAACATTTCTTCGATTTTTCACGATTTGTCAATATTTTAGAAGATTTTCAACATATATCCACATATATTTTTCCGATATTCCTTTCTTTTACCGAAAGCAATCAACGATCCATTGATCGTTGAGAACTGATGATTTTGTTTTCCGATATTTCTAGAAGAGATGCAGATAAAAATGAGGGCGAGCGCCAAAAAAAAGCAAGGGATAGTAGAGATCCTATACTGAACTCAAAACATCAGGATCAAGATTCTAGAAGAGATGCAGATAAAAATGATGGCAAAACATCAGTACAAAGATTATAGATTCCATTCATTCATTTATATGGTTATATTTATTCTCTGTATTTCCTCGAAATATGGAAAACAAAATCATCAGTTTCGTTTCACGATATTCCTTTCCTTCACCGAAAGCAATCAACGATCCATATAGCTGATCTACTGTCACTAATGTAAATGCATTGCCTGCTGCAAATCCCTATTTCTACAAATATGTAGAAATGTTCGAAAGTCCATTCGGGCCGTTGTGGGTTACTTCATGTTTCCCATTTGAAGATGCCAACGGCATGCTGATAATATAAGTAGTAGTAGTAGTATCGAACAATTGCAAGTATGTTCCCCTCCTTTTGTCAAGTTTTTGCACCCTGACCGGCTTTACTTTTTATGCCGGCGACACAGACTTTTCGTGTCGGATCACCTACGGGGATCGTGACCAGTGTACAGTCACTCACACGCAGCGCGGACCAATCACAGCTATGTGTGAGCGATCGTAGCGTCTGTAGGTGACGCGAACACGGGACACGAAAAGTCTGTGTCGCCGGCATTAGCTGGGATCCGAACCACCAGTGCCAATTTATGTTTACGCTTCGGCTGCCCGAAGTGTAACATTGAAACGATAAGACATGATCACGTACAAATATATCCCTATCAAGCTTATTTCGAATTAAGAACCAGCAATGAGTGCAAAGATATTATATTATATTATATTATATTCCATTCATTCATTTATTTGGTTATATTTGTTCTATATATAAAACAAAATCATCAGTTTCGTTTCACGATATTCCTTTCCTTTCCAACGATCCATATAGCTGCTCTACTGTCACTAATATCAATGCATTGCCCACTACTCAATGCCTGCTGCAGATTTACTGTAACTAATTGCAATGCATCGCTGACTACCCAATGCCTGCTCCAGGCTTTCAAAATCTCTTAATTATCGCCTAATTATTAATTATTAGTTATTAATTATCTCTTAATTATCTGCACGAACCGAAGGCGAGTGCGGATATCACACTCACCTCAAATCGTCATTGCCCACGAGTTCCACATACTATTTTTCCCCACTAAAATTTGAAATTAGGCGATTTTGTCGTCTGCTGGAAATAAACAAAACACGCTATTTCTCAATGAATGACGTGCAAGTTGGGAAATGGTTCGCCGTTTCCCAACGCGCACTCCATCATTGAGAAATACCGTGTTTTGTTCATTTGCAGCAGGTGACAAACTCGCCATTTCTACGTTTCGGTTGAGAAAATTCTTGCCGGTGTTTGGTTTGGAGACCAGAAGCCAGAAGCATATTTATTCACTGAAACATTAATGCCCGGTTGCATAGAGGTGGGTTACCCAAAAATTTCAATAACCTCCGCAGATGCTACTCGTTCAACTTACATGAATGTCAGAAGCTAACAGCGATTCATGGCAGCTGTCAGATGAAAAAATGGTTGAACGGGTAATATCTGCGGGGTTACCTACGGGGTATTTTATTTAGTGACGATGATAATAACGGCAGTGATGATAATGATAACACTAGTAATGACAATAACACGGATGAAACCTGCTGCAAATCCCTATATCGATTAAAAAAATTCTTTGCAAATGTACAGTCACCGCTTATCCGACATTTTTATTGTTCAATATGTTTTTATAAATTATTGTCTGAAAAATCTATGTGCAATCGGTGCCCACACGGAGAAAAAAAAACAGTGAGCTGTGCCCCGTGTAGAAAATTGTTAGGGCGTCCCAATTAGAAAAGAGGCCCTCTCTGGGCGTCAATAGGGCATCCACTCTAAAGGCTTCCTCACTGTTGCCTCACTGGGGCATAGGTAGGATTTATTTTGGCATCCAAGTTAATTTTGTTTAGGCTCGCCCAATCTGTGCCAACGTTGGCCCAAGTCGGGGTTTAGCTAGGCACCCAGTCTCAATCTATCCAGGCTTGCCCAACTTCTGCCGAACTTGGGCCAAGTCGGGGGTTAATCAGGCATTCGAACTCATTTTGTCAAGGCTTGCCTAACCTGTCCCAAACTTGGACCAAGTCGGGGCTTAGCCAAGCATTCGGACTCATCTTGTCAAGGCTTGCCTCACCTGTCCCAAACTTGGGCCAAGTCGGGGTATAGCCAGGCATGCAGACTCATTTTGTTTAGGCTTGCCTAACCTTTGCCGAATTTGGGCCAAATCGGGGTGTAACCAGGAATTCGGGCTCATTTTGTCAAGGCTTGCCTAATCTGTGCCAACGTTGGGCCAAGTCGGGGTTTAGCCAAGCATCTGGACTCATTTTGTCAAGGCTTGCCTCACCTGTCCCAAACTTGGACCAAGTCGGGGTGTAGCCAGGCATGCAGACTCATTTTGTCCAGGCTTGTCTACCCTTTGCCGAATTTGGGCCAAGTCGGGGTTTAGCCAAGCATTCGGACTCATTTTGTCAAGGCTTGCCTAATCTGTGCCAACGTTGGGCCAAGTCAGGGTTTAGCCAAGCATTTGGACTCATTTTGTCAAGGCTTGCCTCACCTGTCCCAAACTTGGACCAAGTCGGGGTGTAGCCAGGCATGCAGACTCATTTTGTCCAGGCTTGCCTACCCTTTGCCGAATTTGGGCCAAATCGGGGTTTAGCCAAGCATTCGGACTCATTTTGTCAAGGCTTGCCTAATCTGTGCCAACGTTGGGCCAAGTCAGGGTTTAGCCAAGCATTCGGACTCATTTTGTCAATGCTTGCCTCACCTGTCCCAAGCTTGGGCCAAGTCGGGGTATAGCCAGGCATGCAGACTCATTTTGTTTAGGCTTGCCTAACCTTTGCCGAATTTGGGCCAAGTCGGGGTTTAGCCAAGCATTCGGACTCATTTTGTCAAGGCTTGCCTCACCTGTCCCAAACTTGGACCAAGTCGGGGTGTAGCCAGGTATGCAGACTCATTTTGTCCAGGCTTGCCTAACCTTTGTCGAATTTGGGCCAAATCGGGGTGTAACCAGGAATTCGGGCTTATTTTGTCAAGGCTTGCCTAACCTGTCCCAAACTTGGACCGAGTCGGGGTGTAGCCAGGCATTCCGACTCATTTTGTCCAGACCTGCTTATTTTTTGCCAAAATTGGGCCGAGTCGGGGTTTAGCCAGGCATTCAGACTCATTTTGTTCAGGCTTGCCCAACTTGTGCCGAACTTGGGCCAAGTTGGGGTTTAGCCAGGCATTCGGACTGATTTTGTCCAGGCTTGCCTAACCTGTTACAAACTTGGGCCAAGTTGTGGTGTGGTTGGGCATTCAGACTTATTTTGTCCAGGCTTGCCCAATCTGTGCCAACGTTGGGCCAAGTCGGGGTTTAGCCAAGCATTTGGACTCATTTTGTCAAGGCTTGCCTCACCTGTCCCAAACTTGGACCAAGTCGGGGTGTAGCCAGGCATTCGGACTTATTTTGTCCAAGCTTGCCCAACTTGTGCCAAACTGGGGCCAAGTCGGGAGTTAATTAGGCATTTGGTCAAACATATCAGACGCCATCTACCGTACGGCGCGGGCAACTTACACCAAAACGCCATTTTGTCTAAAATTTTTCTCGCTAACAAAGTAACTACGGAAATTATTTAGTCGGGCGATAAAATAGCATCTATAATCAGAGAAAAAATTATCTCTCTGGATATAGCAGAGTCGGGGTGTAGCCAGGCATTCAGACTCATTTAGTCCAGGCTTGCCTTATTTTTGCCAAAATTGGTTAACTGGCCATTTGGACTCATTTTGACTGGGCTTGCCTGACTTTTGCCGAGCTTGGGCCAAGCCGGGGGTTTATTAGGCATTTGCGCTGATTGTTTCCAGGCTTGCCTAACCTCTGCCAAAGTTGACCCGAGTCAGGGTTGATCCAGGCTCACAGGATAATTTTAAAACCAATATTGGCCCAAATTCGATATCCCATAATGGCCCACCTTTTATACCCAATGTTGCTCCGCGTTTGGACAGCCCATATATACCCGTGTAGAAATTTTTGTTGGGTGCCAACAGGGGCCAAGTTAATTTGCCTCGATATTATCTAGGCCCAAGTAAGGTCGCTTGTGTTGGGCCAATGGTGGATTGTCCCACTTGTTACATCTGGCCCCATACAGGCTTCCAGACTGGGGCCTATTTTGGCAGCCCAAGTTGGTCCAAGTTTGAAAGCCTGTATGGGGCCAGATGACACAAGTGGGACAATCCAACATTGGCCCATTATAGGCGGCCAAACCTCAGCCCACGTAGCATAATATATATTCAAACTTGGACCAACTTGGGCTGCCAAAATAGGCCCCAGTCTGGAAGCCTGTATGGGGCCAGATGTAACAAGTGGGACAATCCACCATTGGCCCAACACAAGCGACCTTACTTGGGCCTAGATAATATCGAGGCAAATTAACTTGGCCCCTGTTGGCACCCAACAAAAATTTCTACACGGGGCTGCGCAGGACATTAATCTAGTCGATATAGTATTTGCCTTTTTCCGTGATGTGCAAATCAGTTTTCACTATAGTTCTAACAGTACTCACTGCTGTGACGGAAGTAACACTATTGCTGTCGTGACAGTAAAAAGTGAGGTTAGATTGAAAATGTATGCTTATAAATACTATATTGACTAGATTAATGTCCTGCGCAGCACAGCTCACTGTTTTTTTTTCTCCGTGCAGTAAATTCTTCCAACAGTTATTTTCTAGAAATTCCAATTCTTTCGCAGATAAAAAAATTATTCAAACGACCAGGCTTTCATAGATCTCTTAATTATCGCTTCACTCGAGATAAAAAAGTTGCTGACCATCTAGAGGATATTTACGATGATGAAATTTATAGAAGCTTGTCAGGTAACTAGGCCGCTCCACAAGTTGTATAAGGGGATGGATGTCGAGGTAGATGATATGGAAAACCATGTGCGAGTATATGTGTATGGTATTCACTTCCAGGTGCTCGATTCTTTAGATAATTATTTTTAATTTTTGACAAATAATCAATTCAGTAGGTATTATGTCGGAACGGATTGTTTAATTTTGGTCATTTTACTTATCTCCCTTTGTTTTTCCCTTTTTTTCCCAGAAAAGTCTTTCCTCCAGAAAAATATGTTGATGAAACTTTTGGATAGTAAAGAATCTATAAACAGGTAGAAGTATATTGGTTAGATACTGATGTCTGTTTTATTTATCTTAGGTTAAGCTATTACTGGACACGGAAATTCACCTTAGTAATGTTTTTTTACAATATTCCTTTCCTTTACCGAAAGCAATGAACGATCCATTGATCGTTGAGAACTGATGATTTTGTTTTCCGATATTTCTAGAAGAGATGCAGATAAAAATGAGGCCAAGCGCCAAAAAATTGCACTGAATAGTAGAGAACCTTTCATAAACTCAAAACATCAGGATTAAGATTACAGAAGAGATGCAGTTAAAAATGATGGAAGATTCTAGATTCCATTCATTCATTTGTATGACTATATTTATCCTCTGTGTTTCCTCGAAATATGGAAAGCAATCGACGATCCATTGATCGTTGAGAACTGATGATTTTGTTTTGATTTGTCTTTAAATCATTTTATGTTTTATGTCATCCTCATTTCTGTTGAAAAATCTCTTGAGGTTAATTTCTTCCACCGAGTAATTTTCTCATCCTTTTTTACCACCCTCTCTCTTAATGATCCATTGACCGTTGAGAACTGACAATTTCGTTTTCCGATATTTCTTTCCTTCGCCGAAAGCAATCAATGATCCATTGATCGTTAAGGATGTTCTGGAGGTACAATCGGCATCAAAACAATAAGACAGACAAAAACCGAATTTGCTCATTTTGGATGATATTAATGCGAAAAATGATTGAATAATATCGAGGAGCGGATATTCCCACAACCTCAGAAAATCAAAAAACTCTCAATTTAGTGAAAGAATTTCGAAAATACCAACAATCATGAAAAGTTGTAAAAACATTTTACAAGTATGTGCTGAAAATGGTGAAAATTGTTCATTTTTGATCCGATTTCAAAATTTCAGGGTTTGTTATACTCAGTGATAAAATCTCTACGAACTCACTGAAAACAGTTTTGCATAAAATACTCATATTTGAGTAAGAATTAAGTTGTTCACAATCCAATACATTCTGAGATTCATATGATACATATTACTGTTACATTTTTGACTTGAATATGAGTGTTTTATGCAAAACTTTTTTCAGTGAGTTCGTAGAGATTTTATTACCGAGTATAACAAACCCTGAAATTTTAAAATTGGATCAAAAATGAACAATTTTCACCATTTTCAGCACATACTTGTAAAATGTTTTTACAACTTTTCATGATTGTTGATATTTTCGAAAATCTGTCACTAAATTGAGAGTTTTTTCATTTTCTGAGGTTGTGGGAATATCCGCTCCTCGATAATATTCAATCATTTTTCGCATCAATATCATCCAAAATGAGCAAATTCGGTTTTTGTCTGTCTTATTGTTTTGATGCCGATTGTACCTCCAGAACATCCTTAAGTATAAAACTATACAACATATATATATAACAACATATGCATGGAAAACTAGACTGCGAGATTCGCGCAGCTTTATATGTTTGACGTAACATTCGCTAATTGTGCCGCATCCTTGTACCAGTTTCGAGATCTGGTCGATAAAAGAATATCTGGACTGGCACCTGCTGTGTCAACTCAGAGAATCTTACGTACGATTTCTGATTTTTCTTACTGGAAAGCGTCAGAGCTAAAGGTTTGACTCCTGTATTATTCACTTGATGAAACCATCGTATCTTGATCACCATAAGCTCATTATTTTTGCTATAACAATCCTAAATCAATCTAGCATACACGGAGAAAATTTTATAGGAGATTCCCATACTACGTATAGTAGCGGTGGGATATACTTTAATATGGCGATGGTTCCGATACTTTTACTTAATTTTCAATCAAAATAAGAAATACATTCCTATATTCGTAGTGACGTTTGGTATACAGTATAGGAACGATCGCCATATTGAAAACATATCCCACCGCTACTATACGTAGTATGGGAATCTCTCCTATAAAATTTTATCCGTGTATCGATGGAGATGGTGAATAACGCGTCACGTGCTCTTGACAAATATGTAGAAATGTTCGAAAGTCCATACGGACCTCGACATCTGACTTCTAACGTGCATCTATTGTTACCTCTTCCCGACGTGGTAAAACAATTCGGGCCGTTGTGGGTTACTTCATGTTTCCCATTTGAAGATGACAACGGCATGCTGATAATATAAGTAGTAGTAGTAGTATTGAACAGCTGCAAGTATGTTCCCCTTCTTTAGTCAAGTTTTTGCACCCTGACCGGCTTTACTTCTTAGGTGGGATCCGAACCACCAGAATATTCTTGAATATCATATATTTTTTACCGATATCTATTTCTTTTCCACTATTTCCCGGAGCCGATATTCCATCCTTTTCACGGAAGCAATCAACGATCCATTGATCGTTGAGAACTGATGATTGATAGTAGAGAACCTTTCATAAACTCAAAACATCAAGATTAAGATTACAGAAGAGATGCAGTTAAAAATGATGAAAGATTCTAGATTACATTCATTCATTTGTATGACTATTTTTATCCTCTGTGTTTCCTCGAAATATGGAACACAAAATCATCAGTTTCGTTTCACGATATTGCTTCCCTTTCCCGGAAGCAATCATCGATCCATTCTTCGTTGAGAACTGATGATTTTCGAAATTTATTTCCTGGTCTCTCTTCCAGCCGGGCCATCCACGAAAAATGTACATTGCGAGATTTGCGCATAGCTTTGTTGAGAGGTATTCATTATTTTTAATATTTACGTATAAAAAATAAAAGAAATAAAAAATTTACATTGATTCAAGGGAGAAAATCTTGAACCACGAATATCATCTTGAAGAATTTCATTGTTCTTCCACCAAGTAAAATTGACTTGAAGCGAGTAAAATTTTCTCGAACCAAGAAAAATTTATTGGCTCACGAATTTATTCTCTTGAATCAAGAAAATCTGTTTCTTCGAATCAAGTTGAATTTTTCATCAGTGTAACGGTTTTCTAGCAAATCGTTCAAATATTTCTCTTACATGTAACACTGAGGAGTAGCTCTATTCAAATCGTCAAAATTCAATATTTGGCCTTTTTATTTTGTCATCAATGAATTGCCGTATAATCAACGAATGAGTCGCGAAATAGTACATAAATAAATAAATAAATAGAAAATGATAGTTATATTTTGAAGTTATTAAAAATAGCAAGGATCGTAAAAAAAAAAAACGAAGAAAGGGAATGAACAAAAAATTGTTAACAACGAAGCGTAATATATTTCACGAATTTAATAATAAGAATTTTATAATTGTCGCGATAACTATTTCTTATTAGGCAGTAAGACTGCTCTCGAACAGCTGCAAGTGAGCACTGATGGCTGTACATGGACTCCCGGAAAAAACAAGACCCCAACACATTTAACTACGGCATTTGAAAAGGATGCCATAAAAATTAATCATAAAAAGGACCAAAAAACCAAAAACGAAGAAAGGAGAATCAACGAAAAATTATTAACAACGAAGCGTAATATATTTCACGAGGGTGAAGAGGCATGCATAAGCGAGCACGGCTCTAACGATGGCGAGTCGGAAATTGTCAAAGATTAGGTCGATGGCGAGTCCAACAATGGTAAACCCTGACTGGCTCTACTTTTTAGGTGGGATCCAAACCACCAGAGCCGCGGTTGAGGCACATAAGTATTTTCTATTCAAAATCTCAGCAATCAATGATCTATTGATCGTTTAGTATAAATATATCCCTGATGACCGACAGTCATAAGTCAAATTTGTCATGAAATAAAATAGTCACTGATTCCTCTAATTTTACGCTCTACATTTTAGGTGGGATCCAAACCACCGGAGCCGCGGTTGAAGCACATGAGTATTTTATATTTAAAATCTCTTGTCCACGAGCCACCGCGGCTCTTGAAAATCATATATTTTTCACCGATATTTATTTCCTTTCCACTATTTCCCGGAGCCGATATTCCTTCCTTTTGCCGGAAGCAATCGACGATCCATTGATTGTTGAGAACTGATGATTTTGTTTTCCGATATTAAATTTAAGAAATTGACTTTTTTTTTGAATTGACTGATAATAATGTTGTGCAGCTTATGTTTAAGTTCTAGCGGTCAAATCGTTGATTTACTATTTTTAAATAAATGTTCTAATCCGTAAAATCCTATCTTCTCAATGGCAATAGTGAAGCGTTTTCATGGCCTCCTGAACAATTTTCCAAATGTGGGTTACGTCATATTAGAACGTGGGTATCGATATATGGATATGTTTATGCTCTGTATTTCCTCGAATTATGGAAAACAAAATCATCAGTTTCGTTTCACGATATTCCTTTCCTTTACCGAAAGCAATCAACGATCCATATAGCTATATATGGATATATCTAGTATACAGGGTGGTCCATTTTAATTGATGCAGGCGAATATCTCGAGAACTAACAATTATAAAAGAAAAAGTTTCATACAAAACTTGAAGGGTTTCGAGGGGGAAAGATAATGCTGATATGTGTTGACTTGTGGACTTCGCCAATTCCGAGATTTCGCAAGCAACTTCGGATTTTAGATAGGGAACACATGTTTTGGTTTGGGGCATCTGATAGCGCGATGAAAGACTCATTCAAACACGCAAGCAAAAAAAATTGGAAAAAAAAAATTTTGCAAAAAAAATTGGAATAGAAAATTTCCCGAATTTTTTTTTTTTTTTTTTTTGCAAAAGATTGCTTTTTTGTCCCTAGTTTTCGAACACATTCATTGTTCATCACTCTAGCTCAAAATTTTTCTCGCCAATTTTGAAATTGGAAAGATTGAATGTACCAGATTAGTGAAAAAAAAATCGTAGATCAATAACGCAGAGTGATGAACAATGAATGTGTTCGAAAGCTAGGGATAAAAAAGCACAATCTTTTGCAAGAGAAAAAAAAAAAATTCGCGAAATTTTTTTTTTGCAATATTTTTTTTTCCAATTTTTTTTGCAAAATTTTTTTTTTCCAATTTTTTTTGCTTGCGTGGTTGAATGAGTCTTTGATCGCGCTATCAGATGCCCTCAACCAAAACATGTGTTCCCTATCTAAAATCCGAAGTTGCTTGCGAAATCTCGGAATTGGCGAAGTCCACAAGTCAACACATATCAGCATTATCTTTCCCCCTCGAAACCCTTCAAGTTTTGTATAAAACTTTTTCTTTTATAATTGTTAGTTTTCGAGATATTCGCCTGCATCAATTAAAATGGACCACCCTGTATATATAGTTGATGACCATCTAGAGGATATTTACGATGGTTAAATTTAAAAAAGCTTGTCAAATAAAAAATAGAAAATAAAAAATTTTTAATTTAAATTGAGTCAAGAGAGAAAATCTTGAACCAAAAATATCATTTTGCAGAATGTCATTGTTCATGAACCAAGTAAAATTTACTCGAACCAAGAAAAATTTATTGGCTCACGAATTTATTCTCTTGAATCAAGAAAATCTGTTTCTTCAAAATGGTATCCTTGGTTCAAGATTTTCGCTCTTGAATCAAGTTAAATTTTTTATCAGTGTAACGGTTTTCTAGCAAATCCTTCGAATATTTCTCGTAACTGTTGTGCAGAGTGTAATAGCAATATTGGTATTTGCGATGCGCCACAAAATTACAATTATCAGTTTCGTTTCACGATATTCCTTCCCTTTCCCGGAAGCTACCAACGATCCATTGATCGTTGAGAACTGATGATTTTGTTTTCCGATATTTCGAGAAGAGATGCAGATAAAAATGAGGACAAGCGCCAAGAAAGAGCAATGGATAATAGAGAACCTATACCAAACTCAAAACAGCAGGATCAAGATTCCAGAAGAGATTCAGATAAAAATGATGGCAAGCGCCAAAAAACAGCAATGGATATACTTTCATAAACTTAAAATATCAGGATAAAGATTCTAGAAGACATGCAGATAAAAATGATAAAAGATTATAGATTCCATTCATTCATTTATATGGATATATTCATTCTCTGTAGTTCCTCGAAATATGGAAAACAAAATCATCAGTTTCGTTCCACGATATTCCTTCCTTTTCCCGGAAGCGATCAACGATCCATTGATCGTTGAGAACTGATGATTTTGTATTGATTTGTCTTTTGATCAATTTATGTTTAATTTTATCCTTATAATTTCTGTTAAAAAATCTCTTAAGGTTCATTTCTTCCCCCGAAGTAATTTCGTTTTCCGATATTTCTTTCCTTCACCAAAAGCAATCAATGATCCATTAAGATTTTTTTTTTTTTTTTTATATATATTTTTCCGATATTCATTCCTTTTGCCGGAAGCAATCAACGATCCATTGATCGTTGAAAACTGATGATTTTGTTTTCCGATATTTCTAGAAGAGGTGCAGTTAAAAATGAGGGCAAGCGCCAAAAAAGAGCAATGGATAGTAGAGAACCTTTCATAAACTCAAAATATCAGGATAAAGATTATAGAAGAGATGCAGATAAAAATGATAAAAGATTATAGATTCCATTCATTCATTTATATGGATATATTTATTCTCTGTATTTCCTCGAAAGATGGAAAACAAAATCATCAGTTTCGTTTCACGATACTCCTTTCCTTTACCGGAAGAAATCAACGATCCATTGATGATTTTGTTTTCCGATATTTCTAGAAGAGGTGCAGATAAAAATGAGGGCAAGCGCCAAAAAAGAGCAATGGATAGTAGAGAACCTATACCAAACTCAAAACAGCAGGATCAAGATTCCAGAAGAGATTCAGATAAAAATGATGGCAAGCGCCAAAAAACAGCAATGGATATACTTTCATAAACTCAAAATATCAGGATAAAGATTCTAGAAGACATGCAGATGAAAATGATAAAAGATTATAGATTCCATTCATTCATTTATATGGATATATTCATTCTCTGTAGTTCCTCGAAATATGGAAAACAAAATCATCAGTTTCGTTTCACGATATTCCTTCCTTTTCCCGGAAGCGATCAACGATCCATTGATCGTTCAGAACTGATGATTTTGTATTAATTTGTCTTTCGATCAATTTATGTTTAATTTTATCCTTATAATTTCTGTTAAAAAATCTCTTAAGGTTCATTTCTTCCCCCGAAGTAATTTCGTTTTCCGATATTTCTTTCCTTCACCAAAAGCAATCAATGATCCATTAAGATTTTTTTTTTTTTTTTATATATATTTTTCCGATATTCATTCCTTTTGCCGGAAGCAATCAACGATCCATTGATCGTTGAAAACTGATGATTTTGTTTTCCGATATTTCTAGAAGAGGTGCAGATAAAAATGAGGGCAAGCGCCAAAAAAGAGCAATGGATAGTAGAGAACCTTTCATAAACTCAAAATATCAGGATAAAGATTCTAGAAGAGATGCAGATAAAAATGATAAAAGATTATAGATTCCATTCATTCATTTATATGGATATATTTATTCTCTGTATTTCCTCGAAAGATGGAAAACAAAATCATCAGTTTCGTTTCACGATACTCCTTTCCTTTACCGGAAGAAATCAACGATCCATTGATGATTTTGTTTTCCGATATTTCTAGAAGAGGTGCAGATAAAAATGAGGGCAAGCGCCAAAAAAGAGCAATGGATAGTAGAGAACCTATACCAAACTCAAAACAGCAGGATCAAGATTCCAGAAGAGATTCAGATAAAAATGATGGCAAGCGCCAAAAAACAGCAATGGATAAACTTTCATAAACTCAAAATATCAGGATAAAGATTCTAGAAGACATGCAGATAAAAATGATAAAAGATTATAGATTCCATTCATTCATTTATATGGATATATTCATTCTCTGTAGTTCCTCGAAATATGGAAAACAAAATCATCAGTTTCGTTTCACGATATTCCTTCCTTTTCCCGGAAGCGATCAACGATCCATTGATCGTTGAGAAATGATGATTTTGTATTGATTTGTCTTTGGATCAATTTATGTTTAATTTTATCCTTATAATTTCTGTTAAAAAATCTCTTAAGGTTCATTTCTTCCCCCGAAGTAATTTCGTTTTCCGATATTTCTTTCCTTCACCAAAAGCAATCAATGATCCATTAAGAATTTTTTTTTTTTTTTTATATATATTTTTCCGATATTCATTCCTTTTGCCGGAAGCAATCAACGATCCATTGATCGTTGAAAACTGATGATTTTGTTTTCCGATATTTCTAGAAGAGGTGCAGATAAAAATGAGGGCAAGCGCCAAAAAAGAGCAATGGATAGTAGAGAACCTTTCATAAACTCAAAATATCAGGATAAAGATTCTAGAAGAGATGCAGATAAAAATGATAAAAGATTATAGATTCCATTCATTCATTTATATGGATATATTTATTCTCTGTATTTCCTCGAAATATGGAAAACAAAATCATCAGTTTCGTTTCACGATACTCCTTTCCTTTACCGGAAGAAATCAACGATCCATTGATCGTTGATTCGAAGGATAGTGGAAAACCTTAATTTAAACTGAAAATATCACGATAAAGATTGTAGAAGAGATACATATGAAAATTAGTGCAAAACATCAGTAAAAAATATGATTTTATTTTATTTTATTTTATTTTATTTTCCTTTACCGAAGGCAACCAACGATCCATTGATCGTTGAGAATTAGTCAAGGTGCTTTTTTTTTTTTTTTTTTTTTTTTTTTGCACCCTGACTGGCTCTACTTTTTAAGTGGGATCCAAACCACCGGAGCCGCGGTTGAGGCACATGAGTATTTTTATATTTAAAATCTCAGTGGTGCCGGAGGGACTTGAACCCACGATCTATTGATTCGTAGTCGGGGCTCTTGTCCACGAGCCACCGCGGCTCTTGAATATCACATATTTTTTACCGATATTTATTTCCTTTCCCAAAAGCAATCAACGATCGATGATTTCTGACATTCCTTCACTTTTACTTTTTTACTTTTTTTTTTTTTTTTTTTTATTTTTTTTTTTAGTTTTTATTTTATTTTATTTTTTTTTTTTTTTTTTTTTTTTGAAACCTGAGATTTTGAGATGGTCGGGGTTTAACACTGATCGAGTTGGCGTGGAAAGCCCCATGTATATATATTTGTATATATATATATATATTTTGTTATTCTATTTTGATATATATATATATATATATATTAGGCCGGAGTGAAAAAGGTCAATTTTCGCGGATCGTATTCTAATAGTGCGGGAAAGTTATGTCTTGGCATCACTCAAAACTGTGCCAAAGGAAAAAATTTACAATAGATATCTTCTGTTCTGGCAAACGCCCCAAAGTTTTGAATTTTTTAACACGGGGTTTAAATGGAGAAAAAAGGTAAAAAGACAAATTGGCATTGAAAAATTCGTAAAAACTCTCTGGGTCGGCCGATTTCAGTCTTCCTACGCTTATTCGAGGCGGGAAAAATGTAGCTTTCGTTTGACGTTTTGAAATTCAAAATATCTTACTTACTTTAGAAAATACAAAATTGAAAAATAGAGTTTTTTCGGGAAAAACTCGATTTTCAAACGCGTGTATCTTTGAAACTAAGGAAGATATTCTGAATTTCAAAACGTCAAACGAAAGCTATATTCTTTTCACTTCGAATAAGCGTAGGAAGACTGAAATCGGCCTACCCAGCGAGTTTTTATGAATTTTTCAGTACTAATTTGTCTTTTTGCCTTTTTTCTCCATTTAAACCCCATGTTAAAAAATTCAAAACTTTGGGGCGTTTGCCAGAACAGAAGATATCTATTGTAAATTTTTTCCTTTGGCACAGTTTTGAGTGATGCCAAGACATAACTTTCCAGCACTATTAGAATACGATCCGCGAAAATCGACCTTTTTCACTCCGGCCTAATATATATATATATATATATATATATACCCCCCCCCCCCCCCCTTTATTCATATATATATATATATATCGCGTCACTAATGCCATAAGGTCTAAAGCGCAAAAAAAAAAAAAAAATTTCTTGTTTTTGGTGGCAAAATCTTTTTCGTGCCATATAACATCGTTTGGGCATATCCGCAAAAAAAAAAAATTTTTTTGGCGCTTACGACCTTATGGCATTAGCGACGCGATATACAGGGTGGTCCATTTAACTCTTTCATCTCGAATAATTTGGTTATTATCGATTATACAGGAAAATGTCATATGGAAAAGTTGTTGCATCTGAAGGGGGAAAATGAGTTTTGAAAGTGAAGGTCATCTGAAGGTCATATTTTATGAGATTCCGGCCGTTGCGATGTTTTTTTAAATGGGACCAACTATTTTTTTTCTCATTGCAAGGAAGGTGGCATCGAAACGCATCCAACCATGTGCAACAACATGACCTTCGAATGACCTTCGGCCCCACAATTTACTGAATTTTGGGGACTACATTTTTTTGTAATTTTTTTATTTTCCATTTTTTCTTCCATTTCATTGTTTTATTTATTCAAATTCATTAGTCCATTCATTTAAGAAACGTATCATGAATGCGTGTGCAAGTGTTGCTCCAAAAATCATAGGCAGGGCCAGGCGATTCCATCATTTGATCATCAATTTTGGGGCTGAAAGTCATCCGAAGGTCATGTTGTTGCACATGGTTGGATGCGTTTCGGTGCCACCTTCCTTGTAGTGAGAAAAAAAATAGGTAGTCCCATTTAAAAAAACATCGCAACGGCCGAAATCTCATAAAATATGACCTTCAGATGACCTTCACTTTCAAAACTCATTTTCCCCCTTCAGATGCAACAACTTTTCCATATGACATTTTCCTGTATAATCGATAATAACCAAATTATTCGAGATGAAAGAGTTAAATGGACCACCCTGTATATATATATTAGGGTGGTCCTTATTTGGGGGTCGGACGAATTTTGTCCGTGCCGCCCCCTCAAAAGATTCGAAATAATTAAAAAGAAATCCCCCTAAAATTTCAGCCCCCTATCTCGATCCTAAAACGCCCCCCAAGAGCCTTGTTTTTTGCCATAAGAATAACACGGGATTTTCGTGAAAATTTTGAATCTATTTTTTTTTTCTTTCTAGTATATCGCTAAAAATTTTTTAATTATCACTAATTACTGAGTAAATGAACTGTCTTTCACAGGAATTTTAGGTTTTTTATACACATCATACAATAGTGCCGTTATTGCTAAATGAAGATCAATTAATTTCAAAATTCACTTTCTTTAAAATTTCTTCAATAGTTTTTCTTGAATGACAGTTTTTTTTACATAGAATGAGCACTCCTAAGGGTAGGAAATGGTTTTTTTTTTTTTATATATAAGAAATATTTTTCAATGAAAAAAAAAATTTTTTTAATTTTTTTATAAATATTTTTTTTTTATATAAAAAAAAAAAACCATTTCCTACTCTTAGGTACGCTCATTCTATGTAAAAAAAAAACTGTCATTCACGAAAAACTATTAAAGAAATTTTAAAGAAAGTGAATTTTGAAATTAATTGATCTTCATTTAGCAATAATGGCACTATTGTATGATGTGTATAAAAAACCTAAAATTCCTGTGAAAGATAGTTCATTTACTCAGTAATTAGTGATAATTAAAAAATTTTTAGCGATATACTAGAAAGAAAAAAAAATAGATTCAAAATTTTCACGAAAATCCCGTGTTATTCTTATGGCAAAAAACAAGGCTTTTGGGGGGCGTTTTAGGATCGAGATAGGGGGCTGAAATTTTAGGGGGATTTCTTTTTAATTATTTCGAATCTTTTGAGGGGGCGGCACGGACAAAATTCGTCCGACCCCCAAATAAGGACCACCCTAATATATATACATCAAAAATCAAAGTCGTTTTATAAAATAAGAAGTCTCGCTAAAGGAGAGCACTAAGGAAAAATGCGAAGTGGTGTCTGACTCGACCGGAAGTCATACTGATGAGGCACCTTTTAAACTTGATTATCAGCATTCCCCTTTCGGCCATTGAAATATTAAATGACATTCAGCTGTTTCAGCATGTGGTATAATAAGTAGAAAATGAACAGAAATTGTTAAAAATTAAGCTATGAACACGTACTTTTTTTTTTTTTAATTTACTTCTAGTAACAGCATTTTTTTTTTTTTTTTTTGCACACCCTAATATATATATATATATATATATATGTTTTTTTTTTTTTTATCAACCCCAAAAACCTATATATATCAATTTCTATTACAATCGGAGTTGATTTCACAAATTTGGTCCACCATATTGGATCGGTATAACATATTATAGATCTGATAACATATTTGAAATTAGCGACCCTCAAAACCCAATAAACCATATTGGATCGGTATAACATATTATAGATCTGATAACATATTTGAAATTAGCGACCCTCAAAACCCAATTATACCAAGTTTCATGTAAATACAACGAAAACTTCATGAAATAATGAATTTTTCTTGCAAAAGTGACTTCGACTCGTCTGAGACTCGTATTGCAAATTTACGCTCGCTATTGGTACACAATATACTACTATATCATGGGCCCTACAGGCTTATCCGAATTTTCATTAACAATGCCTACGTATTATCTGACACAGATGATCCGGACAACATTAAGGGAACCTATAACCATGTTATTTTTAAGAAAATATGTGCCATCCCAATGCTACTCATGTTCAACTCGAAGTTAGTGAGACATTTGATATATTTTATTGGATATAAAGTGCTGTACATATTCTGTGTAAACAGTTGTCAGAATATTGTTGGAATTATTCACGTTCCTCATAAATTTCTATTTTGCCAATGTAAGTTCGAAAGATGTACAATAAACTATGTTAATAATAATCTTCAATATTTTCGAGGCCTCTACAAGACTTGTTTCTACAACCCGTAAAGTAAATATTGTTAATATTGATGATTTCAATGCATATAACATATTATGTGAATATTATTTTATATATATTTTAACGTATGTGAATAAATATATATATATATATATATATATATATATATATATATATGTGACTTAATTCTTTTATCGATCCGTATTATTATCCGTAGTTGCAATTTTTTTATTTGATTTAAGTGCTCTACGTGGATCTATGAAGATCCACGTAGATCTGAAAATATAATTTCAAATAGTCAACAGAGTCTATAAGGTGAAGTATTTACATAAAATCGGTGATAAATACATCGTTCACATTCTACGTATGTCTATATTATATTATATTGGTCGGTTATAAAGAGCTTTCACGGGAAAACTAATGTAATAATTTACTAATTTCGCGACACCCTCTACAGGGTGTTCCAGACCTCGCGACGAATATTTCACAAGGTAAATCTTGATCAAAAATGGGATCGAAATTCCCTCAGCCGATTTTTTCGGAGATGCATGGATTTTCCGTTATAATTATTTTAATTGCAGCTAATGACATGCGACTTATAAACGGCCGTTTGTCGGTGTAATCACCGCTCGGTTGTGTGCGCGTCTCTCGCCCTATTGTCGCCACGAAAAAAAGTGCACACAACCGAGCGGTAAGCACACCGACGTGCGGCCGTTCGTAAGCCGCGCGTCATTGACTGAAATTGAATTAATTATAACGGAAAAGATATGCATTTGAAAAAAAATCGGTTGAGGAAATTTCCATCTCATTTTTGATCAAGATTTACCCTGTGAAATATTCGTCGCGAGGTCTGGAACACCCTGTATATCAATTTTGCACAATCGATCTATCACTTGATCGCCGATCGGTCCGAACTTCTCAGACATTTGAGTTTCGATACGTAATACGTCACTTATTTTTTTCAAAAAGAGTGACATGTCATCGATTTTTCTATTATCGTTTCGATATTTGGAAACGAACAGGCCACAATAACGTATTAATAAATTTCACCCGGTGAAAGTATTGCAGCAAAGCAGTAAGTAACGTTTCAGGTGGAATAATTGTACAAAAAATCAAAATATATATGGGGTATTCCACGTATAAAAAATTATACAAGGAATCTGAATCTGCATTGGTGTAAAATTAGATTAGAGCGTATATATAATGACCAGAACGGCTCAAACTATGGAGCGGTTGACGTGGACGGCCAAAAACTATGGAGCGGACAACCTCGACCGCTGAAACTATGAAGTAAAATGAGAGTAAAATGAGAGTAAAATTCAATTTTTTTTTTTTTTTTTTTAATTTCAGCCAATATAATTGCAGCCGACGTTCATTGAAATTTAGATAAGAGTATCGAACCGACGAAGAGAAATATGAGGGAAAGCGCTAAAAAAGAGCCATCGATAGGAAAGAAGATAAATCGTATGATAAAGAAAGGGTGAAAATACGAGACAGAAATAGAGAAATAGAAAAGATAGAAATGGTTCAAAATATAGGGAATAATAACGATCAATAAATCGCCTTGGCACCATTAAATAATCTAATATCTGTAAAAGTATTAATGTACGTACCTTATAATGAAATTAACTTATCAATAAATAAAATCGGTGGTAAATATTAACGAACTAATAATTATTATTAAATAAAATATATGGTTTTACGTTGTTTGTAAAATATTGACTAGACGTCGTCTACGTATATCTATCAAGATCTACGTAGATTATCAAATCGTAGATCTACAAAGATCCACGTAGATCTGCAGAGTAGTTTGGGTATTTCTACCAGTATTACAGACGCCGAGACTGACTTTTCTAGATCATCTACCAAAGACGGGCTACGTACCTGTTTTCATCCTGAAACGAACTAATTCATAAGTAAAATAGATTCAATTTTTTTTATTTTTTTTTAAATTTCAGCCAATATAATTGCAGCCGACGTTCATTGAAATTTAGATAAGAGTATCGAACCGACGAAGAGAAATATGAGGAAAAAATAATAACGAACTAATAATTATTATTAAATAAAATATATGGTTTTACGTTGTTTGTAAAATATTGACTAGACGTCGTCTACGTAGATCTATCAAGATCTACGTAGATTATCAAATCGTAGATCTACAAAGATCCACGTAGATCTGCAGAGTAGTTTGGGTATTTCTACCAGTATTACAGACGCCGAGACTGACTTTTCTAGATCATCTACCAAAGACGGGCTACGTACCTGTTTTCATCCTGAAACGAACTAATTCATAAGTGAAATAGATGGTATAAATCGGCGATAAATATTGACTAGACGTCGTCTCCGTAGATCTATCAAGATCTACGTAGATCATCAAATCGTAGATCTACAAAGATCCACGTAGATCTGCAGAGTAGTTTGGGTATTTATACCAATATCTTAATATACGTTGAGCAAAACTCCACAGACGACTGTAGAGCGATTTTGCCGAACTGATCAGTGTTGCCATGTCTTCGTTCATGTTGCTTTTCTCACATTTTGACAGGTACTTAGTAATATACCACATGAGTATAGCGCTGAGCTCGCCAATGAACTGTATGTCCATATTGCCTTCCCAAGCGTGAAGAATTGCTGGGTTGTAGTCATTGATATCCACCTCGTTCTGATTTCGAGGGAGATCATACAGCCTACTTCTAGACTTTAGCTTCCGCCTGCCAGCTATTGAAACAGCCACGTCCCTGATAACAATGTTATTCGTTACGGGACGAGGAAATCCGAATCGACATGCTCTGGACGAACCACCATCTTTTTTTCGCTTACTTCGCAAGCAATAGGCATTGTGCTTGTGCCGTTGATGCGTATTCACGCGACGATACAAGTCAGGTGAAGCATGTTTCGGTGGCATTCTGCATGTTACATATTTCAGAATACAACTCGCTATTTCTTCGTTCGAAGATTTCCCAATAACCGGAGCATCTTTGATCCAGATTAATAGGTGGAAATGCTGCATTCCCCTGCCTTGGTATTCGCGCCTCCAAAAATAATGGGTCACCTCTCCGATAGGGTTATCGGGAGAGCATGTTATGAAATCGAGCATAGCGCGAAACTTGTTTTCAATGAATCGAGATGCAGACACTGGATCCGCCGCGACCAATTGACTCGGAGACATCTTAGCGGCAGCAGGGCCACCGACTTCGCGAAGGTATTCCGTCATATCTGACCATAACCATTCGCTTGGACTTAGGGTGAGAAACCATGTTGCCGGACCGTAATGATGTGTCATACAAGATACATCATTTCTTGGCCGACTCCAATATTGCGCCGTGTGGCGCAGCCTCGAAAATATTGCATTCAAATTCCCTTCCAATTCTTCCCTGGAAAGTTTTTCTATATAACTTGCGGCGGTAAATCTTTCGCTTGGATTGGTGATATTAAGTTTGTAATAAATCCCACTATTCAATTGCCGAATATTTGCGTCATTCAATAGATAGAACAAGTATTGCTGATCCAGCCGGTATTGCGAATGCTTCGACATGAGTCTCGATTTAATAAATTCGGCTTGCGTCAGACGCGTTGATCTATCCTCGTGCTGCCCATTGCAACCATACGGATACAAATGCGGGAAACATAGCAAATCCAGACTTTTATGACGATTATCTAATGGCACGTCTTGGATTTTCAACATTTGATAAAGATCTGTGACAGTTTCATTAGGCCTCTTTTCATACATCGGATGTATAGTGAATTGTTCGTAAATTCCATCCGATTGAGACACTTGAGTCAATAAGGCACCCTTGTTTGCGTCTACTGTATTATCCTGGTATTCACGCTTTTCATCGTCATTATTTCCGATTTCACTTGCGGAATCTATTCTATCAAGACTTTCGCGTTTCTTCGAATTTCCATTCTCATCGTTATCTTCATCCACTAATTGGAACTCTGTGTCTTCTATATCAGCTAGCAAGGCATCAGCCGTTGCTGGCATCTGAATTTCAGAATATTCAGGATTGTTCGCCTTCAGCCATATTAATGCGTCCCATACTTTATTTATGTCTACCAATTGTTCCCACACTAACTTAGATTTTGTTGGGATTCCGCGAACTAATATGTATAGCTCGTGATCGAGATTAATTGGATCTGCGGGGGGACAGATTTTTTTCAAAGTTTCCTCCATAGGTAAGGGCAGATGAAATGTTCTGCCTTTTACTTTTTGTACCATTTCTCTGTGCGGTAGTTTCTTGTTTGCTACCGTATTCATTCTTTGAACAGTTTGAAATGCTTTAGCTCTTTGTATCAAAATTCGTTCGAAATCATTCAACGATTGTATAATTTCCGGTACTGATTCGGTAATAAGTTTATTCATTATGCACTTAGGCGGCATGGTGTTTTGTCTAAGTTTAGGAAGGCAATAGTTGCAAACATACTCGCAATCATCATCTTTACATTCCACATGTTCCATCAAATCTGTCCAAATTTTGGTTGTTATGGGTTTTCTGAATTTGTCCACGCTTGTGACTTCTCTTTTGAAACAAAGTTTTTCACATGATACACAGACTAAACGGGGAATGTCTATAGAACGTTTTGTCAGAGCATTGAATGCACTTTTATACTTCTTTCTGATTTCTTCTTCAACCAATTCAATATCATTCGTGATATTATTAGCGACGCTATTAGCATTTAGCTGCGCAAGTTGTGAAATTTCATTCAGTTTCTCGAGATCACCGTCGTTTAGTGCCTTGTCGATTACGGAAATTTTCGCGTAACCATTCATCAATTTGTATACTAGCCTCTGTGTATACCGAACTGATGGAAAATGTGCGGATAACATTTGCACAGGCAAGAAAATTGATTTGCAGGTAGCATCGTCCATATAACAAAGTTGCGAATGGCCTAGCTTACCATTCGCGTGTCTAGCTGTACACTCCAACTTGTATAGAAACTTATGTATAGATTTCAACGTGCACGTGGATATAATCCGAAGAAACTCTACGTATTTCGCGAGTAATGTAACATCCTTCGTTTTACACATTTTGTTACAAGGCCAACTCTTGCATTTGCTTTTTACACTTTTATTTTGTTCTTTTTTAAACAATGGCAGAATGTTGGCAGCTTGCCCTGTTGTATTAATCGCAATTGGTTCATGAAACTGAACAAGCTCATACCCAGCTTCCACGTAAAACGATTCAGCTGAGGCGATGTGCCTTGATGAACCACAAAGAACGCTCAATTTATCTTCGATTTTATTACTGGAGCATTTGTCAACCTTAATTAAATATATGTCTGCTCTTTTATTTACAACTTGTAAAGTTTTCTTAATCGATTTGATTTTCAAATCTTTATCACGAATACACCATTTAATGATCGCTTCGGCATTTATTCTTCTATCACTTTCGGTTAGCTCGTCAATCTTTGGCGCAATCTTTACTATATATTTTTCCTTGGACTGTATTAATGCTATGGTATTCGCGTTTTGAATACGATGATATTTAGCAACAATCTTAATAGCGGTACTCTTCTTGAGCTTTGCTACACGATTTAAAGAATAAATAGTACGCCCAATAGTTCGCTCCTTCTTAGCGTTCGATTTATAATATGCGCGCACTCTATTTCGCTGTTTCTCTGGATTCAAATGATAACGATTGCGCTTTTCCTCTCGCCGCTTTTCAACGTTCGAATGATAGAGTTCGCGAGCTCGACCTCGCAGCCTCTCAGCATTAGAAAGGTAGTTCTGAGAGTTTATAATACTCCGTTTCGTAGCGACACTACAGTGCTCCGACTTTTCGGCACTGGAATTATTAGACGTATATTTGTCTCTGTTTTTAATACCACGTTTTATCATGGTATCCACCATAGATGTTTTCGGTATATCTTGGTGTACCTGTCTGCAAATAATGATATCTAATCTAACACGCTGCATAGATTCTGGATCTATATTTGGCATCAGAAATTGTTGTTTTTCATTAATCTCTTGATCACATTCTGTTGTTGCATTTGCCTGAATGTGCTCGCCGCAGATTAGCGGTTTCGGGTAAGTTGCAACATTTGTTTCTGATTCTAATTTCGAATGCAAAGCTTCCACTTGTTCTGTGTGCGCAATAAGTTCGGCTCGTTGTTTTTTAACCCCAACGGGGCATGAGTTCTCTTGTTCCATTTGCTGCGAGTTTGGAACTTGAACGTTTTCCGACATTACTTTACGTTTACAAGTAAGAATATCCCTTTTTCTAACCGTGCGCTGCGTTTTACGAGCATGAGGAAATTCTTCGAGGACGTTGTTTTCGAACAATTTCAATAAATGTGCACGCATAAGAGAAACGTCGTATGTTATTTTATCCGGACTGTTACCATTAACGAGCGAGATTGCAAATGCGATAGCAAATACCCCACAATCCGAGCAGTTGAGTTGGTTTTGAACCGTTGGAAATTTTATACGCTTGCTGTCAAACTGATAGAAAGGAAATAATTTCCTCAAATAAGTCTCGTGCGTTCGATGTAGCCTTTTGGAATTGAATGAATCATATATGAATATCGATTTGGTATCATAATATGCGCATACCCAGTGCAGTGCAGTGCTGTGTAGTATTTGGATATGCTTGTGAGTAGGAGAAACTGGCTCGATGGTAAGTGGCATTTGTACCCGCCAGGTTCCACGTGGTGAATATTCTGTACATCTCCTTAAGAGGTACGCAAATTGAGTCATGTGAAGATCAGACAACCACGCGCCTGATGTAATTATACGTTTAGATTTCTCGTCAAAAGTTGGGGGGGCATTACGCCTTTCTCGCCTCCGTGATTCCCTATCATTAATAACATTAACTATTTCTGGTTGTTGAACCATTGCAGCTAATGATCTCACTACAGTTTGTTGCGAGTGTTTTTGCTTGGTGCTATTGCGAGGCGATTCGAGGTTATTGATAGCAATATTTTGTTTTGTATCAGATACTTGCATTCTAGTAATGCATGGGAAGTCTTGTATCTCATTATTTTTGAATATCTGTAAAAGATGTTTTCGCATTAGCTTAACATCGTAGATAATTTCGTCCGGCCGTTGCCCGTTTATCAATGAAATTGCAAATGCGATTGCAAATACTCCACAGTCGGATGAGTCGGGCTGACGCTGAACTGTTGGAAACTGTATTGTATATTTGTCCACTTTGTAAAATGGAAATAAACGTTTCAAATATATTTCATGTTCTTCGCGGAGTACTTTCGAATTCAACGAGTCGTATACGTAGATCGACTTCGTATCAAAGTAGACGCACACCCAGTGCTCATCGCTTTTTTTCTTACAAGCGCTATACTCGCCGCCGTTTTTCTCACCACCGCTATGCAATATTTGAATATCCTTGACGGTCGGTAAAACAGGTACGATTGTATCTGGCAAATATCTTTTCCACGACTCTTGAAGTGCGTAGTTGGAGGTACGGTTGACAAGTTGGGCAAAGTGATACATATGCTCATCCCCTAACCAATCACCAGATTCGATAATCTTCACAAATTCATCTGGTAAATGGTTTGTATTTAGCTTCTCCATATTTGGCGCAAAGGTGCCGATCTGTTTCAGGCGCAAAGCTACCGATCTGTTTCAGGCGCAAAGCTGCCGGATCTTTTTCAGGCGCAAAGCTGCCAATCTGTTTCAGGCGCGAAGCTGCCGATCTGTATTTAGTGCAAAGCTGTCTTTTTTGAGTTGGGAGATGCTGATTTGGTTTGTTACTATTATCTAACCTAAATAACCTAAATAACCTAACCTGCCTACTTACCTGAATGATAATAACTACTCCGTCGAACCTAATTATTACAAAATATTTTCCTGTGCTTGACACGCCAATTCATACGCCTCTTCTTCTTCTTATCTATCTCCTCAGGCTCAACTCAATCAGTTTACACGCCGATGTCGATTCTACTCAGAGGCCGTTAACTCAATGATTTTTAGAGATAGTCATATCATATGGCCGAATTTTGTCAAGCAGCAAGACTATTCTGTACCAACATTACAGCAGAACATTAACAGTTTCTAGATTTAAATGGTTTTTTTTTTTTTTTTTTTTTTGTGGTAAAAATGTCAGCAATGTATGGGTCATAGTATACATTAGTACGCTTTCTATCAACAAGTGTGATTAATGCCTGGTTTTCGCAGCGCCATAACTTGACTTGATTTAAGAATCGACCAATCAGGAGGCTGCTTTAGCCACGCACCAATCCAAAAAGGGTCCTATTTTATGGGCAGTGAGCTGCAGCAGCAGTTTAGTAACTTACTAGATGTTTCTAGTAAAATCACTAGAAATCACTGGAATCTAGTCATTAGATTTCTAGTCCAGAAATCTAGTGACCAATGATCACTAGATTTCTAGTGATCTCTAGTGATTTTACTAGAAACATCTAGTAGGTTACCAAACTGCTGCTGCAGTTTACTTATGTATGATCTACGCCTATGGAATATGCATTCTGCTTATGGACTTTTTTCATTCTTGTTTCCTTTTTGAATAATAATGCGAAATGTTTAGATCATATCAATACTAAGTAAGATAAGTAATGCGTATAAATTGATTTTCAACCCATAAAGTACTTGAATCCGTTTTCAAATTTAGATTTTGCGCTATAATGATAAACAGTTAGAACGATTTTATTTATATATCCGTTTGTGACTTATCGCCTTGGAGTAGGCATGTAGTCGACAGTTAGAACGATAATGGTCAGAAATATGTGAACTGGCGCTTTTGTAGATAAAAACAATTACTTCTTCACTGGTAGAAAAATGATCGATCGATTCCCTCTTTCTCAGATGATATAGATTCTCACTAATAGAATAATATCATTTTTTGTTCCCCGAAGTGCCTATAGTTACGGATATTTATTTTTTATTCATCCTATTCCTATTGTATCTGCATCTAGCAATCTTCTTCCCTTGTGAGTGAAGGCCTGCATAATTCGCCTCATAATAATGAGTAAAATATTAATATAAATAATGAACAGAAACTATGAGGAAAAGGCACCGATATCACTTAAATATTTCGAGTCCCTCAGATTCCTGACTAACTTGACAATAGAGTCCTATCCCAGAACCGAACGAACTATTTATCTATTCTATCTGCTCTCTCAATTTATTTCAGTCACTCGAGTGACGTTTATTACTAAGCGAGATTGTAACGAGTCTTGTGATATTGGAATGTTCGATAAATAAAATGAAAGAAATGTGGGAAACATTGAAAATAAAAATGATGATCTATAAAACACAAGTTTCTTTATTTAGTAAAAAATTTAGTAAAGAACCCCACCACGATGGCGGTAAGGGTGAAGGTAAGAAAGGCGATACATTATTTAGTTTTGTCCTTATCTTCCTTCTTCTTACCCTTACCGCCACCGCGGTAAGGATTTGCCATCTCGTAAAGTAGATCTACCAGATTCTGGCGGCGGTAGCGCCTCGCTCGCCACTGTTGGCCGGCCCGCTGATGACGCGGGGCAACATTTTCTTCTGAAAAATTGAAAATCACATCATTCTTATGAAGAATTTTGTAGCAAAATCAGGCGAAGCAACTACCGGAGCTCAATTAGCCTGAATGAATCATAGTTCAGAACAGTGTTCGTTATACTAGTTCAATAGATTTCATTATAAAAACTACGATATTTCTTCGATATTAAATTTTATACGGTGTACATCATCAGAGATGATGATGATGACTGACTTGTAGCAGTTGCTCGCATACCTCAAGTCAACTGTAGAACTCCAAGCTTGTCCCAACTTACATGACTCAATGATATCAGAAAATTTAATGATGTAACAATAATTGTCAAATTGATAATATGGATATAAAAGTGCTTTGGTAAAATAATTTAGGATTATATATCATCATACAATTAAACATGAGAATAAAACGGTCCTAACTGTCATAATGAAATAAGGAATGAAGGTGGAAACGATAACGATTTTACACCATTTGATGAAAATACATAACGTGTTGTCAACTATACCTCCAGCCACTCCGGCCCCAGCTGCCCCAGCCGCCGCCCCGGCTGCCGCTACCCCTGCCCCATCTGCCGCTGCCCCTACCCCAGCTGCCGCTGCCCCATCTGTGGCTGCCCCTACCCCGGCTGCGGCCGCCCCTACGCCGGCTGCCCCTACCCCAGCTGCCGCTGCCCCTACGCCGGCTGCTGCTGCCCCTACAGGCACTGCGTTCTCTATAAATAAAGGCATACAACCATATTGATGAACTATATTTACCTCAACATCGGGCGAGCTTTAGATGGTTCGACTAATAAAATACATAATGAAAATATGAAATTCGTTGTTCAATTTGTAGAAATCTCAAATGGTAACTAGTTAGTTCGAATATAAGTTGTCATCATTTATGCATACTTTCTTCTGTCAGACATTGATGTATACATGCGTGGGGGACTCTATCGAACCTTCCACTTTGAGTATGTAATTAATTAATGATTCAAGTCGAATTATTGAGAAGGGTATGGGAGTATATGAGAATTTATTCTGTACCAGCCACAACTGGCTGATTTGGGGGGATCTCCGCCGCCGGTCCAAGAGGATCGACCTCTATGATCCCCTGATATGGTGGATTTATCAATCAGAACACGAAATTTTATCACAGTGACACGACAAATTTGTATATAGGGTGAGAGTGAATGTTGCGTAGCCGTTTCGACAGATGATTCTGCGGATCGAGATCGGCGAAGATTCCTCCGCAGAATTTACCTTGGTCGAAACTAGGGTCAAATTTTTTATCTGCTCAAAAAATTTTACTCATCAAGAGGAACCAAAGAGGGAAAAAAAATGTGAAACAGGGAAAAAAAATAATGATGTTGAGAAAAATAAAGAAAATGGGATTGATCTGCGAACTATGAACCCTTTTAGACCTTTGTTGACCTTTATGGGTAGGATATTTTCAAACGAGTAAAATTTTGAACTGTAATTTACGGGACCACGTTTGGGGGTGATTCTTCGCCAAACGCGAAGAATCACCTGGCAAAGCGGCAGCACAGAAGCCAGTCACAATAGCTCTGTTCTTCTAAGCTACACTTTCTACACCTTCACTAGATTTTACACTTTTCACTAGAAATCCACACCTCCTATTAGGCGAGCGTAAAAAGTGTAGAAAAAGTGTAGAAAATGTAGCTAAGAAGAACACAGCTAATCTGCATAGTATAATTCTTCAAACTTACGGAGGGGATTGACCGGATTCATCTCGACTCGTATATCCACTCGGCACTCTGATTTAAAAGTCGGTAAACTGTTGAACGAATATAAAAAATACATGCATGAAATTTATCGAATTCTAGCAGAATAATTAATAATATTCTGTGCTAATAATATAAACTTACGATATCTGTAGGCGACGAGATGATGGACGTCTGGTTGCGTCTGGTTAATGGCTGCAATGAGGATGCGATTCCCGGGGATTCCTAACAGCCAAAACCATAGACAAACTAGAAGATTGAAAGATAGGAGCTCTACCAAGACGCACTGAGTACAGTTTTCATAGTAGTCCAGTCGCTCATTGGTTGGAAGCTAGGGAATATGAGTTCAGTGCGTCCTGGTAGAGCTCCTATCTTTCAATACTCCAGTTTGTCTATGGTTCTGGCTACGTTGGGAATCCCTGGAAATTGTTCGTCATTGCAACCATGTCCGACGATATGGATACACGTGACGATGGTGTATCGTCGCCAGATCTCGTAAGTTTATATCATTAGCACAAGATTATTAATTCTGCTAGAATTCGATAAATTTCATACATGTATTTTATCTTCGTTGAACAGTTATTGATCGATTTCGACATCAATCTCAACGACGACGATTTTGATTTTCCGGTCGTCGATCGGAGAGCCGCCGGAATGCATCTGGGCGATTTGACCCCGATGACTCCCGTCCGTAAGTGTGAAAAATTGTACTATGCAGGTTGTGACTGGCTTCTGTGCTGCCACTTTGCCTGGTGATTCTTCGCGTTTGGCGAAAATCACCCCCAAACGTGGTCCCGTAAATTACAGTTCAAAATTTTCCTCGTTTGAAAACATCCTACTCATAAGGGTCAACAAAAGTTTAAAAGGGTCCAGAGTTCGCAGATCAATCTCATTTTCTCTATTTTTTTCAACTTCATTATTTTTTTTCATGCTAATGGGTTAATTTTCGACTCGTCACTTTTTTACTTTTTTTTTTTTTCCTCTTTGGTCCCTCTTGCTGAGTGAAATTTTTTGAGGAGATATAAAATTTGACCCTAGTTTCGAACAAGGTTCTAATAAGTTCTGCGGAGGAATCTTCGCCGATCTCGATCCGCAGAATCATCTGTCGAAACAGCTACGCAACATTCACTCTCACCCTATACACAAATCTGTCGTGTCACTGTGAGATAAAATTTCGTGTTCTGATTGATAGATCCACCATATCAGGGGATCATAGAGGTCGATCCTCTTGGACCGGCGGCAGAGATCCCCCCAAATCAGCCAGTTGTGGCTGGTACAGAATAAATCTCATATACTCCCATACCCTTCTTAATACTTCGACTTGAATCATTAATTAATTATATACCCAAAGTGGAAGATTCGATAGAGTCCCCCACGCATGTATACTTTAATGTCTGACAGAAGGAAGTATGCATAAATGATGACAACTTATATTCGAACTAACTAGTTACCATTTGAGATTTCTACAAATTGAACAACGAATTTCATATTTTCATTATGTATTTTATCAGTCGAACCATCCAATGCTTTAAATTACAAACAATTGGAAAGCTTGCCTGATGTTGAGGTAAATACAGTTCATCAACATGGTTGTATGCTTTTATTTATAGAGAACGTAGAGGCGCAGGAAGCCGAGGCAGCCTTTGCAGCCTGGGATGCGGAGGCAACCAGGGCGGCGGAGGCAGTGGAGGCGGCGGAAGTAGCTAGGGCCGCCGAAGCGGCGGAGGCGGCGGAAGTAGCTAGGGCTGCCGGAGCGGCGGAGGCGGCGGAAGTAGCTAGGGCCGCCGGAGCGGCGGAGGCGGCGGAGGCAGCTGGGGCCGCCGGAGCGGCGGAGGCAGCTGGAGCCGCCGGAACGCTTGGAGGTATAGTTGACAATGTTATGTATTTGCATTAAATGGTGTAAAATCATTATCGTTTCCACCTTTATTCCTTATTTCATTATGACAGTTAGGACCGTTTTGTTTTCATGTTTAATTGTATGATGATATACAGGGTGGTCCATTTTAATTGATGCAGGCGAATATCTCGAAAACTAATAATTATAAAAGAAAAAGTTTTATACAAAACTTGAAGGGTTTCGAGGGGGAAAGATAATGCTGATATGTGTTGACTTGTGGACTTCGCCAATTCCGAGATTTCGCAAGCAACTTCGGATTTTAGATAGGGAACACATGTTTTGGTTTGGGGCATCTGATAGCGCGATCAAAGACTCATTCAAACACGCAAGCCAAAAAAAATTAGAAAAAAAAAATTTTGCAAAAAAAATTGGAATAAAAAATTTCGCGAATTTTTTTTTTTTTTTTTTTTGCAAAAGATTGCTTTTTTGTCCCTAGCTTTCGAACACATTCATTGTTTATCACTCTAGCTCAAAATTTTTCTTGCCAATTTTGAAATTTCAAAGTTTGAATGTACCAGATTAGTAAAACAAAAAATCGTAGATCAATAACGCAAACAACTAACCGCCTTAGTTCGTCCGACATAATTATACTGACAACATCTTCCAGCTTATGTCGGACTTGAGCCTCTACACCAACGTCAAACCTGCGGATATGTAAAGGTTTTGTTATCTTTTTAATTTCAATTTTTAATAAATTCTTTTTTTTTTTTTCTTTATCAACGTTTTTTTTTTTTTTGTAACAATACTTCGATTCAAATGTTTTTCCTCCAAAACTTTTCGAAAAGAGATTTTCTACGAATCTACGAATTATTTTTTTTATTAATCTGGTACATTCAAACTTTCCAATTTCAAAATTGGCGAGAGAAATTTTGAGCCAGAGTGATAAACAATGAATGTGTTCGAAAGCTAGGGACAAAAAAGCAATCTTTTGCAAAAAAAAAATTTTTCGCCAAATTTTTTATTCCAATTTTTTTTGCCAAATTTTTTTTTTCCAATTTTTTTTGCTTGCGTGTTTGAATGAGTCTTTGATCGCGCTATCAGATGCCCCAAACCAAAACATGTGTTCCCTATCTAAAATCCGAAGTTGCTTGCGAAATCTCGGAATTGGCGAACTCCACAAGTCAACACATATCAGCATTATCTTTCCCCCTCGAAACCCTTCAAGTTTTGTACAAAACTTTTTCTTTTATAATTGTTAGTTTTCGAGATATTCGCCTGCATCAATTAAAATGGACCACCCTGTATAATCCTAAATTATTTTACCAAAGCACTTTTACATACATATTATCAATTTGACAATTATTGTTACATCACTAAATTTTCTGATCATTGAGTCATGTAAGTTGACTTGAGGTATGCGAGCAACTGCTACAAGTCAGTTATCATCGTCTCTGCTGATGTAGACCGTACAAATTTTAATAATCGAAGAAATATCGTAGTTTTTATAATGAAGTCCACTGGAACTAGTATAACGATCATTGTTCTGAACTATGATGCATTCAGGCTAAAATTGAGCTCCGGTAGTTGCTTCGCCTGATTTTGCTACAAAGCTCTTCATAATAATGATGTAATTTTCAATGTTTCAGAAGAAAATGTTGCTCGGCGACAGCTACGTGCCGGGCACGAATGGCGTGCACGGCGCCAACGGCGCCGAAATCTTATCGAGTTTTTATATGATATGGCGAACCCTTACCGTGGTGGCGGTAAGGGTAAGCAGAAAAAGGAAGATAAGGACCGGCGTTAAATAGTAAATAGTATCTTACCTTACCTTACCCTTACCGCCATCACGGTAGGGTGTTCTTTCTTAAAATAAAAGCACCTGTACTCCAGATCGTCATTTTTATTTTCAATGTTTCCCACATTGTTTTCATTTTATTTATCGAATATCGCAAGACTCGTTACAATCTCGCTCAGTAATAAACGTCACTCCAGTAACTGTGAAAAATAAATTGAAAGAATTGAGTAGAATAGATTAGTAGTTCGTTCGGTTCTGGGATAGGATTCTGTTGTCGAGTTAGTCAGAAATACACAAGAATTACAGAGTCCGTCTGAGGAACTCGAGATATATAAGTGATATCGGTGCCCTTTTCTCATAGTTTCTGTTCATTATTTATATGTTTTACTTATATCTATTTGATCTGTTCTTATAGTCTCGCCACTCAAGACAATGACGATTGGTGTGTAAAAACGATGATTCCCTGATTTACATTTTTGTTCAATCTTGTCTTAAAGTCGAATATCTGTGGTTTGTGATTCTTCAGTGTTTGCTCAATTTCTACTCATTTTTTTTACTAAGTTATCACCTCCGACGCCCCTATTCTACTAACTTTTTGGTTACTTTTTACTCACCTTTCAAGCTTTTTACTACCCGCTTCCCAACTGCGTATGCAAGCCTTGAAATATATTACGTTGCTTATAAAATTTTTATTGATTTCTCTCTGAATTTGTTAAAATCAATATTCATTCGTAATCTCGTTTTGACGAGCATCCAATTATCAAAATTGTGAGGCAAATTATTTTTCCATGTGCACCGAGATGATTATTTAGAACTTGAAACACGTATTTCGATATTTACGTACTGAAAAATAGACCTATCAAACTCAAACGCACTTCAAACGTGTAAAATATAATTTACTGAAGTTCAATGCACGATGGTGACGTAGAGTGAATATTATCACAGTCTAATGCACTGCGTCGACGTAGAGAATAAAATAAAGCTGATCGTAGTCTAATGCACAATGTTGGCTTACGGTCTGGTTTTGACTAGACTATACGAATATATAACATAAAGCTCATCGAAGTCTAACTCATAACGTCAACTTCAATATCGGGTCTGAACAGAAGGTATCAGAAATCATATAGAATTGAGCCTATTGATGAAGACTAGCGTAGAGCATAAAACGTAAGTTTCTGGTGTCAAACACTTGCATTCTGCTCTCTTCGTCTGACTCTTACCGTTTCTTGTATTCAATCATACTATCCCGATATTTTGCGGCCCTAGCGTTTTCTCTCATCATCCTCTCTTCTTATGTGGCGACCCGCTACAAAATTAAACAATCCTTAAAAAGTTTTTTGTCCAATAATTACATTCATAAATGCAAATACGCTGAGTCTACAATGCATAAATAAATATACGTGATAATCTATATCATCTGAGAAAGAGGGAGTCGATCAATCATTTCTTTAATAGCGAATAAGTATTTGCATTCCATTTGTCGTGATAGCATTAATCTTAATTTGAAGAAAGCTTAATAGAGTCGAACATACAGACACAGGTTGCATACCAAAATGTAACAAATTTATTGGAATTCGACATCAAATTATGAATATACATTAATACATGGATTAAAAAATTATCTCCACCGGAAGTCAAGGCACTGCGTTGACGTGGAATGTAGAAAAAAAGCCTATCGGAGTCCAACACGCAACGTCGACTGACAGTCTCGTTTTGACTAGATGATACGGAGTTAGATTTTAAAACTCGTCGTTGACTCTCAATTGAGTCTGAGCAGACGAGCCTTCGAAGATGAGCTTAACATGGAGTTGAAGTAGAATTCGTTGCAATCCAACGCTTGAACTAGGCTTTATTGGTATGGCTCTTTGCCGTTCCCTATATCAAATCATGCTATCCTGATAGTTTTCAACTTCAACATTTTCTCTTGATTTTCTCTTGTCAGACTTCTTCAGACGGTAACTTGCTAAATAATAACCCAAAAAATCGTTTCTTCCGATAATTGCATTCATGAATGAAAATAAGCTATATTTACAATGTATGGGTGAATAAAATTTGGAGGTAATAGTCAGTTAATAATAGTCATCTGACAGTTGACAGTCATCTGACAGTCTTGTCCGTTCACAATTGTGAGTTTATTTATCACCATGAATTTTACACGTCAGTCGATTCGCATAACCTCAAGAGCTCGAGATCGTAGGATTTAAGATCATTGGTGACTATCACATTAATGTACTTAGCGTAAAGTTTTCGCACTCGAGGGGCTTTTAGTGGGTATTCACTAGTTTTTATCAAGCATTGCTCGTACTTTCTTTTATTTCTTTAATTTATTTGGATTTAAAAACATGAAATGACAACACGCGTCTGCTAGTGTTGCAGACGGTTTCTGTCTGCGATACTAGCGCTGACTACGTTGTGACTGTCGTACTAACGCCACTCTATACAACTTTTGTGTAGATTTTCCCCTCTATGTGATTTTATGGGAATGGTTTTAGTGTGAACGAATCTTGGCTGACGACGACGTAGGAGAAACATTGTACGAGGAAACGGGGATATCAGAATGTATAGTTAATTTATTAAGCATTGCTCGTACTTTCTTTTAGTTCTTTTATTTATTTGGATTTGGATTTAAAAACATGAAATGACAACACGCGTCTGCTAGTGTTGCAGACAGTTTCTGTCTGCGATACCAGCGCTGACTGCGTCGTGACTGTCGTACTAACGCCACTCTATACAACTTTTGTGTAGATTTTCCCTTCTATATGTGATTTTATGGGAATGGTTTTAGTGTAACTGAATCTTGGTCTGAAGACGAAGGAAAAATATTGTACGAGGAAACGGGGTTTCAGAATGTAGTTATAAATATATCTCAGCACTCCGGACACCGATTTAATCGATCTAGGGCTCAAATGAAAGCTTTTCATGCCCACATCCTGGATTAAGTTAGTTTTAATTCGTGTATGTTGTGAGGTGAAAGAAAACGAAGATACTAATTCGCGGTATAGGTTAGGGTAGTTGCCTCTCGGGTATATAGACTCGTTGAGTCTCGCGCTTGAAATTTTTTTTTTTTTTTATGTACTTGGCGCGAGACTCTACCGAGTCTCTTGATATAAATATATTAGGGTGCTCCGTTTCCGGCGAACTCTTTTTTTTACGCTCCATCGACAAAATATTGTTGTATGTTCTCAAAAAGAAACCCCCACCAAGTTTGAGCCCTCAATTCCAATTCTAAGGCCGGTATTCATAGTCAGTTCTTAAGAACTTGCTTTTTCAAGACCATCTTAAGATAGCGTTATATGGGTAATTCTCATTTTGTAGGTCGAAAATTGGTGATTTCGTGAAAACGTCTTTTCATTATAAATTATGGTACATTTTTCAAGTTTAGGTCTTACTCTATAAGAAAAAAATAGCCGCTGAGCTAAGAAGAAGAAAAAAAAAAAAAAAAAAAAATTTAAATTGAAAAAAAAAATTTCAAAAAATTTCAAAAATTTTAGAAAATTACAAAAAACTAAGCATTCAATAAAACCATACTCATATATTGTAAAATTGTCACTTTCGTGGGTCAATGGTCATATCCGTGGACAGATTTTTTATCCACGGAGCCATGGAAGTGACTCCACAGAAGTGACATTTAATGTATTAGAATTTAAAAAACATGACCTCTAAATCAGACATGTAGTTAATGACTCGGCATTGTGTTTATCATGCAAAAACGCAATTGAATCACATATTCAAAGTTTGATTAATGAAAATTACATATCTTAAAACAGCTGCCACGGAAGTGACAATTATGCTCGACGAGTTGTGAGAATAAAAATTGAGGTCAAATTTTCTTCTTGTGATTACGACGTCGGTATAAATTGACCATTGGCTTAAGATGGCGGGTCAGTACTGTGTCCATAGCCATTTGGGTTAGGTTCCCCGCGCAATATTTTTTCAAATAAGAGGGGTGTGACATAGGTCTATGGAAGTGACAAAAAAATTGATCACTAACTTTGATATGACGGTTCATATTAAAATCTCTGTAACTTTAGATATTATATTGTTTTATTTAATGAGTTATTCATCGTAGTTGATATTGGCTCACTTTTGAAGTGAATATTATGTAAAAATAAAGACTTTTGATTTTTTTTCTTCACGAAAGCGGGGAAGTCACACCCATGGAAGTGACATTTTTGATGATTTGACGCTTAATAAAAAATTAACTGTGAGGCTTATTTACATAAATTTAGCTTGAGAGGATAGTATTTCATCTATATTTTACGAAAATAAATAACCAATCCCATAATTGAGTACTTAAGTGTAAAAAATGGGGTGCACGCAGATTTTTGTCGAAAATGAGAATTACCCATATGGGTCCTGATAGGCTGAGACCATGCTTAAGTCGTGTGCCGAGTCGACTTAAGACTGTCTTCACGAAAGCGGGGAAGTCACACCCATGGAAGTGACATTTTTGATGATTTGACGCTCAATAAAAAATTAACTGTGAGGCTTATTTACATAAATTTAGCTTGAGAGGATAGTATTTCATCTATATTTTACGAAAATAAATAACCAATCCCATAATTAAGTACTTGAGTGTAAAAAATGGGGTGCACGCAGATTTTTGTCGAAAATGAGAATTACCCATATGGGTCCTGATAGGCTGAGACCATGCTTAAGTCGTGTGCCGAGTCGACTTAAGACTGTCTGACTGTCTATGAATACCGGCCTAAGACCGATCTAAAACGTTTTGAAATGTTCCCATTTGCAAAGCAAGTAAATCTGACTTTCTTCTCAATTATCCAATGCTTAGCTGCATTTCGAGATATTGCCTTAAAATGGCGATTTTCATGTAGGGAATTGATCATTATTCGTAAAGGCGTAGTGTGATTTTCGTGTGACTCGAGTTGTTTCACCTGTTTCAACCTCAAAAGTAATTTTTTCAGGATAACTCACATATTTTCGTTGATGGGGCCGATTCGAAGTTCCGGATTTTCAAAGCTCCGAACCTTCGAAATCGTTCAGAATAAATTCGGAAATTTGACCATTCGGAGCATGGAAAATTCGGAACTCTGAACCGGCACCAAAAGGCCCTATTGTTTCATCGCTTAGAAATCAAAATTTAGAAGACTTGAATACAATACAAAATATTTATCAATTTTGAAGTCCCTCACGCGATGATACAATAGGGCCTTTTTTTTTATAGAAACTCAAATTTCCTGTGAATTTGACATTTAAATATTTCTTCTAGCTTTACGCCGTTTTTTAGATATCAACGAAAATATGTGAGTTATTCTGAAAATATGACTTTTGAGGTTGAATCGGGTGAAACGACTCGAGTTACACGAAAATCACACCAGGTCCTTGCGAAGAATGATTAATTCCCTGCATGGAAATCGCCATTTTAAGGCGATATCACGAAATGCAGCTGAACATTGTATAGGGGAGACTGGGGAGGTTTGACCGTGTGGGAGGTTTGACCAATTGCTGTTTCCTCTATTTTCACAATGTAATAAAATCTTCTATCTAGCGGAACGTTTTCGCACTATGATCCCAGCATTACCATATGTGTCATTCAACTGTTTGGAGTCACGATCAAAAGGTTATGTTAACAAGATTGATATTGACAACAAAATTGTTATTTCTGCAAGTTACCGCTAAGGATCTAAGTAAGTTACACGAACATTTTTAAAAATTATCATAGCCTAGATTCTCTCAGTGATATATGGGCTAAATGATTTCGTTGTAGTGGAATTTATTGTTCCGTTGAATGAGATGTCATTCTGCATTTGAATGAAAATCTTATACCCGGGAGGTTTGACCAATAATTAATGGGGAGGTTTGACCAACCAATTTCAGAATGCCATTCACGTGGAAATCAAAAGGAAAGACCCGACAAAAGGTACCAGCGGATATAATGAGAAACGCAGTGAAGGAGGTTCTTGAGAATGGAAAAAGTGTTAACGCAGCGGCGAAAAGATTCAGTGTGGATCGCAAGACTTTGGGGCGATATGTGAAAAAAGTAACAGATAATGAAGAAATCAATTTTACGGCAAATCATGTATCGTCTCTTATATTCCCCAACGAAGAAGAAATCCTTTTGGAAAGATACCTTATTCATTCAAGTAAATTGAACTATGGATTATCAACTACCAGTGCTCGTAAGTTTGCGTATCAATTCGCGATCATGAATGATAGGAAGATTCCTGAAAATTGGACCAACAGCCAGTCTGCTAGCAAGGATTGGTTTCGAGGTTTCATGAAAAGACATCCCACTTTGTCCTTGCGAACCCCACAAGCGACAAGCTTATCACGAGGGACAGCCTCCAGAAAAACTCGCGTATTAAGATTCAGCCAAACTATCGCTCTACGTACTCGCCAGTTACGAGTTTCACTATCGTCTCTAGTAGCTGATATTTAAAAAAACTCGTGTCTCACTTAAAGCATCACGGCTTTGTCAGCCTTTTTCCGGGAGGGAAGAGTTGTGACGTGGTATTTTATAATCCCTCGTCACATGGCGATACTATCGAGATTGCGGTGATGCGTGACGTAGACAGGGTCTCCAGGAAAAGGAAAAATTAGGGAAAATTAATTAGGATTAACTAACACTCTTTTATTTTTGTAAAATATGTAATCTCGAGCTCGATACTCCACGAGACGACTGTCTTCGTGGGAACTACCGATAGAACGATGACTAACGAACGTACAGAAACTCCCACTATCGTCAAGGACGAGTCTGTCGGCGTGCAAACCATGGATGGTCCAGAAAAACCCCAAGGTCAGCGCCTCCTCTCAAGTGGGGAAAACTACCACCTCAAACTATCGGATGGACGGCGTACAGGGATGTGCGAGGAGCACGAGGAAATCCTCCCGTCATCCGGAGTAGCTACCGCCTACAAGAAAGTGCACTGCCGATGCAAGGGTGGCGTACAGGGTCATGTGCAGGTGCATCCTCACAACCTCCCACCTAATGGTCATCAGTCAGCGCAGTTAATCATCGACAACTATTTCCGAAGCTGGTATCGCGACCGTGGTTGGTCATGAAAACCCCCGGATCGACTACGACCTAACGAATTCCTTTGTGAGTTAAGCATGCTGCAGTTTGCTAACCACGAAGCTACCACCAACCTTCTTGTGGATCGACGAATCGAGTCAGGACCTAGAAGAAATACCGGGTAGTCGGGTGAGCGAGACCTCAAGTAAGTCCAGCACCTGGGGTTCAACAGGACGGCAGTAATAGGAGGGGTATTAGCTGCGGCAGGGGTAGGATAGATTTCTCCAACGCTACGTTCGTCAAACTTGTCGTTACACTGACCAATTAAAGTATCGATATGACACGTGATCTCACTAAGCTGGGGGATGAGTTGACGGTAGAAAATATGGCCTATATAAAGCGGGTACAACCGCAAATCTGCCTATTCTTCGCTCCGTTCTACGTCACTCATCTATCGTACTGTCTCGACTATCGAACCCAGATCACTATCGTATATCCAGTCTATCGAATTGGGAATCAACTATCTTTCTCGAGTATTATTATAGTATTGTGGAATATCTTAAAGTTTATATAAAATAGTGTATTGTGTGTTATCTGATTGAGCAACTTAAGGTAAGGTCTTGATTCTTTCTGTGAAGGCACGAGGTCGTTCTGATAAACGTATGGTTAATTAATTTGGTTATTGGGCTATGAAGCTCGTTTTCGTCTATTGAGCTAAGAGGCTCGTCTTTGTCTTTGGTCTATTAATTTATCGAACAACCTCGAGTCTGGCTGAGTTGCGTAGATCTTTTAGTGCTTTTTGGCTATAATTTATTGCTTATTATCGATTGATAATTGCCTATCGCTTCTCGTATGGCTTATGTTGCTGATTTAGTATGTTAAAATATTGTGCATGAAATACGTCGCTTTCCGAATGAGATGTTTGATTTTGTCGGTAATACCCGCTCCAATTTAACTACGTGTAATGGTCTTTTACTACTTTCGGAAAAACAATCTGTTCAGTTAAAAACTCTGTTAGATATCGAAATACCACCAGCTTCCGATCAGATCGGGATTACCAATTTAACATCCCATCGTATTGACGTCGGAGATCATCCCGCGGTTCGACAACGATCTTATCGCGTATCTCCCAAAATACAAGAAGCTATCGATGCTGAAGTTGATAAATTATTATCAGCTGGAATAATTGAACCATCCCGTAGCGAATGGGCGAGTCCTATCGTCATGGTTAAAAAACCAAACGGATCCTATCGACTGTGTATTGATTTCAGACAAGTAAATAGTATTTCAAAAAAGGATGCTTATCCACTACCACGTATGGATAGTATTTTAGACAAACTTCGATCGGCACGTTTTATTTCCACTATCGATTTGAGTCAAGCATATTTTCAAATTCCGCTAACTCTCGAGAGTCGCGAGATTACAGCTTTTATAGTACCTGGAAAAGGACTTTTCCATTTTACGCGGATGCCCTTCGGATTAACAGGCGCTCCCGCGACATTCCAACGATTACTTGATCAGCTGATCGGACCGGAAATGGATCCCTACGCCTTTGCTTATCTCGATGATATTATTATCGCAACAAAAACTTTTGAAGAACATCTTGAATGGCTAAAACACGTCTTAAAAACTATTCATACAGCTGGCTTAACTATCAATCGCGAAAAGAGTGAATTCTGTTGCTCTCAAGTTAAATATCTCGGTTTTATAGTAAATGAAAATGGATTACAAGTAGATCCCGATAAAATCACTCCCGTTATTGAATATCCTGCACCGCGGACAATTAAACAATTACGTCGCTTTTTAGGCATGGCTTCATGGTATCGTCGGTTCCTTCCGAACTTCGCCAGTATTACCGAACCGTTAACTCGCTTATTAAAGAAAACTCAATCTTGGATATGGGGAGAAGAGCAAATTCACGCGTTCGAACAAGTAAAACATTATTTGACGAGCGCGCCAACCTTAACTTGTCCCGATTTCAGTCTTCCATTCGTCCTACAGACAGATGCAAGTGCAGTGGGCATTGGCGCTGTTCTCACACAAACCAAAGACGAAGTAGAAAGCGTAATTGCTTACGCGAGTAAGACCCTATCGGAAACTGAACGTCGTTATTCTGTAACGGAGCAAGAATGTCTCGCTGTAGTTTGGGCTATCGCTAAATTTCGCGCTTATATCGAAGGATATCACTTCACGGTCATCACCGATCATAGTAGTTTACAATGGCTTCACAAACGTAAAAATCCTACCGGAAGATTAGCTCGATGGGCTCTCGAATTATTAGGATACGATTACACCATCGTATATCGGAAAGGTGCATTAAATTATGTTCCTGACGCTCTCTCTCGAATTCCTGAAACAGCCACCGATTCGGAAATAGCAGTAGCTGCCGCTATAGCTCCCGCTCCTATTCCCGATTCGTGGTACGACCGAAGAAAACGCGATATTGTTAAATTTCCACAAAGGTTCCGCGATTGGAAAATTGAAAATGACAATATATACTTCCGACGTACTGACCCTATCACTGATACCGTAATAACTGATTTAAATGCCTGGAAACTCGTCTTGCCGGAAGAACAACAAGCCGATGCACTTCTGGAAGCGCATGATGCACCCCAAGCCGGTCACCTAGGTATCGACAAAACCTATCGACGGCTTACTACCGATTACTATTGGCCAGGAATGTATTACTATGTCGCGAATTACGTCCGAAACTGTCCTACGTGTCAACGTTGCAAGGTCAATCAAACAGCTCCCGCCGGTTTAATGGGACGCCGAGTAGTTGAACAACCTTGGATTGTTGTCGCTGCCGATATAATGGGCCCTTTTCCTCCCAGCAAATCTGGATTCGCGTACATTCTAGTAATACAAGATCTTTTTACCAAGTGGGTAGAATGTTGCGCGCTTAAACAAGCAACCGGTCAGAAAATTAGCGAAGCTTTCGAAGAGCTTATTCTTTCTCGATGGGGAACACCTCAAGTGTTACTCACCGATAACGGTACCGAATTTAATAACCGCACAATAAAAAAGCTCGCAGGTAAATACGGAATTGTCCACACTACTACACCTCCGTACCACCCTCAAGCTAATCCAGTTGAACGGGTTAATAGAGTTTTAAAAACCATGATCATATCGTTTCTAGAAAGAGATCACAGAGAATGGGATTTACACCTATCGGATTTTAGATTCGCCTATAATACTGCGTATCACACTTCCGTGGAAACAAGTCCCGCCTTTTTAAATTTCGGTCGCACACCGAGACCTACTAACTTCTTGCGTGATCGAACAGCTGTTCCCCCTAATTTAGACGTTCAACCTCCCGACGCATGGTCGAAGAGAATGCAACAATTGCACCACTTACGAGAGTGGGTGACCACAAGTCTTGAGGCAGCTTTCAGTAAACAATCTCGATACTATGATTCACGACGACGCGTACAAGAATTCGAAATAGGCGATCTTGTATTAAAGCGTAACCGTGTCTTATCATCAGCTATGCACAACTTCGCCGCGAAACTCGCACCGAAATTCGCTGGTCCCTATCGTATCTCTCGAATCCTCTCTCCTGGTGTATATGAATTATCAGAATTAGAAGGTACTCGAGTGATAGGAAAAATGCACACTGAAGACCTAAAACCATATCGTAACCCTGTACCTTGACCCCCAGACGCTTATCACCACTCATCTATCGACCGCAGCCAACCTGAGACTAACATACCACCCTGGACTAACAGAGACACCCTATCGAACCATGGACTCTTCAGACGAAGACATGACCGTCGTGCTCTCCTCCGATGAGGAACCCAGTACGCCAACACCTCTCCGAGGCTGGGACCGGTTACAGCGTCATGCTTATTTACTGGATTTGATGTGTAAAGAAAAACCTCAGCTCAAACTGGATATAATCGCTGCCTGTGCCGAGGTCACGGAAGATCGTGAAAACTATCAGGGACAATTTGCCCCTCCAGGTTGCATTCGCGACCCCCCGGACATGACCGAAATGGAAACGCAGTGCGACTTCCCTAAACCTGGATCCTCTGCTACCACCCAGACCGACCTTATACCGACCGTATGCGACAAATCCACACAGACTGACCCTATACCATCCCCACCGAGGATACCACAATTACCTGACGTCATCAATCCACGGACTACCACCCCGGTTACACCACAACCAGGACCATCCCGTATCTCGGTCTCGCCAAGGCCAGGACCATTCCCAAGGTGCACTGCACCCCCGATCACACCAACTGAAACGCCGTACAATCCGCGTTCTTATGTATTCCATTATGCCCCACCGACCACACACACTTGTTGGAATTGTGGAGCTATCGGCCATCAATCCCCTCAGTGCCCCCACCCTCTAGAAAAGCACTGCTTTAAGTGCGGAAAACGGGACGTCACGAAGGCTGATTGTCCGAACTGCAGCCGCAAATGGGTTACCGAAATTAACCGTCGGCGTACTAGTGGACTACCGGTCCGAGCGATACGCGCTCCACCCACTCTACCACCAGCGTTTGACCCAAAAAGACCCCGATCTGGGTAAAGCATAACCGTTATACCTCCTAATTTCTCTTTTGAAGCAAACATTATTTTTGTTATATCCAAGGTTTATTCATTTTATATCAAATCACTCACATTCTTTTTATTCGTTCTATTCGACGAACCATTAGACACATTTATTATATCAAGTTATCTATCGTACTAAATTGACCTCTCTCTCACTTAACAGTGACTAAACAATACCAAACATTATAATTTACCTGTTGAACCTAAGTACTTTTATTTTCCAATTATTGAAAAACTATTATAACTCGCCTAGCGACACTTCTGCTATACCTATCGATGTTACTATCACCTTTCATTTTCGTTACTCTAAAGTAAAAAGAAAGTAACCTAATCTGTTTCTATCTCATGTGATTTCACCACCCCACTAACCACATCCCTAGATGATATCAAAGATTATAATATTAAACTACTAGACACTATCTTCATGAGTCAATACAACTCATAGTTAACTAAAAATACCAAAATCCTTTAACCTTCGTTCTATCCAAAAATCCGCGCGATCTATCGTCCGTTCGTGGAAAAACTCACGCGCTCTATCGTAAAGAAAACCTCTCTTTTTGTTTCGCGTGCTTCGCACAACCTTTTGTTAGTCTAGTTTAGTTTAGTTTTGTTTAGTTCAGTCTAGTTTAGTTCAGTTTAGTTTAGTTAAGAACCTCTAATAAAAAGCTTTGGTAAAAATAGTAAATCTATCGCTTAGGATATCTCCAGAAAAATTCGCGTATTAAGATTCAGCCAAACTATCGCTCTACGTACTCGCCAGTTACGAGTTTCACTATCGTCTCTAGTAGCTGATATTTAAAAACTCGTGTCTCACTTAAAGCATCACGGCTTTGTCAGCCTTTTTCCGGGAGGGAAGAGTTGTGACGTGGTATTTTATAATCCCTCGTCACATGGCGATACTATCGAGATTGCGATTTGTTAACGGTTCTATATTTGAAAATTGTTAGATTTTCCCTGAATTTTTACGCGACTTTATCGCGATTTTTCTAAACTTTGATTGATGTATCTCAAGATATTAATTTCCTCTTTGGCGTGGCCCCACGTTGGGCGCCAATTTGTAACGTAGTTTTTTAATAGGCGAGGAAAACCTAAATTTTACTCCGCTGCAATTCGGCACTCTTCCGTGTTAATAATTAAACTTACTGAATGTTGGGCGCCAATTTGTAACGTAGTTTTTTAATAGGCGAGGAAAACCTAAATTTTACTCCGCTGCAATTCGGCACTCTTCCGTGTTATTAATTAAACTTACTGAATGTTGGGCGCCAGACGCTCCTGCGTCATTTCGATACGATACCATAAGACAAATTAAATAAAGCCAAAAATTTACGGAAATGCGACGAGCGATAACTCGACTTGCTCAGATAACAAAGCCTTAGATAGAGGGGCAGGGTACACCATAAAAACAATATTATTTCATTGAGAATATTTGAGAGCACATCAATCAATTATTTATTAATTAAATTAGATAATTCAACGAGATCAGTACAGAATTATGAGTTTTATACGACAGTTTGTTACGATAAACTATTTATTCACGATAGAATTTACCTAATTACGATACGATTGACCCGAGGATGTGTCAGAGTTGACTCGATATAAAATTAATCATTTAGACTCCAGACTTGGTATCACAGAGCGATACATCGTACCCAAATGCAAAGTTATTCATAACCCATCCTTAAATCAACGTATTAAGCTTGAGATATTAAATTATGAAAATCGGTAACAAACTCTACAGATTCCCTATTAATTAATTAGCTACGCTTAGCTATTCGATTTACGATAATTCGAGATCTACTGCTAAATAGAGACCACACGGTCATTCGAAAGACGCGAATCACAAGTTCAACGATAACAGATTAATTCGGAATATTATTGGTTCTTTAACTGAATTCTGACGATACTAAATCGATAGTTACGATACTAAATTATCCAAAAGATTTTAACTTTACTGAATCGTACTTGATTCTATAGACGATAATAAATTATATGACAGAATTGTACTTTACTTAATAAGTGACTCAATATTAACAAACTTAATTATAACAAAATTAACGATAACGAACTAAACTATAATAAACTATACAATAACGCGAGGCTAAGCCTACGCGGCTATCTTCGCTCAGGGTACTCCAGGAAAGGTAATTTTCTACAGTATTTCATGCACAATATTTTAACATACTAAATCAGCAATATAAGCCATACGAGAAGCGATAGGCGATTATCAATCGATAATAAGCAATAAATTATAGCCAAAAAGCACCAAAAGATCTACGTAACTCAGCCAGACTCGAGGTTGTTCGATAAATTAACAGACTAAAGACAAAAGACGAGCTTCATAGCTCAATAGACAAAAACGAGCTTCATAGCCCAATAACCAAATTAATTAACCATACTTTTATCAGAACGACCTCGTGCCTTCACAGAAAGAATCAAGACCTTACCTTAAGTTGCTCAACCAGATACACAACACTATTTTATAAGATACTTTAACGATAATTCACAAGATATAATTAGAGACTCGATACGATACGATGACGATAGTAGATAACGATAGCTGCGTGTCGTAGAACAGAGCGAAGAATAGGCAGTTTTGCGGCTGTACCCGCTTTATATAGGCCATATTTTCTATCGGCAGCTCATCCCTCAGATTAAGCGAGATCACGTGTCAGTCTGACACGCTAATTGGTCCGCGTAACGACAGGTTCGTCGAACGTAAGTTGGAGACATCTACCTCACCCCTGCCGCTGCTAATACCGCTCCTAGTACCGCCGTCCTTTGAAATCCCCGGGCGCTGGACTCACATGGAGCCTCGCTCGCCCGGCTACCCGATATTTCTTCTAGGTCTTGACTCTATTCGTCGATCCACAAGAAGTTTGGTGGTAGATTCGTGTTTAGCATACTAAGGGCCTTACTCACGGAAGAATTCGTTAGGTCGGAGCTGATCCGGGGGTTTTCTTGACCAACCACGGTCGCGATTACAGATTCGGAGGCAGTCGTTGATAGTAGCTGCACTTCGCATCGATAGTGCACTTTCTTACAGGCGGTAGCATCTCCGGATGACGGGAGGATTTCATCGTGCTCCTCGCACATCCCTGTACGCCGTTCATCCGGTAGTTTGAGGCGGTAGATTCCCCACTTGAGAGGAGGCGCTGACCTTGGGATCCCTATGAACCACCATATGGTGTGCACGCCGACAGTGTCGTCCTTGACGATATTTGAGATTTCCTTACGTTCGGTAGTCATCGTTCCATCGGTAGTTCCCATGATAACAGTCGTCTCGTGGAGTATCGATCTCGAGATTACATATTTTACAAAAATAAAAGAGTGTTAGTTAATCCTAATTAATTTTCCCTAATTTTTCCTTTTCCTGGAGACCCTGTCTACGTCACGCATCATCGCAATCTCGATAGTATCGCCATGTGACGAGGGATTATAAAATACCACGTCACAACTCTTCCCTCCCGGAAAAAGGCTGACAAAGCCGTGATGCTTTAAGTGAGACACGAGTTTTTAAATATCAGCTACTAGAGACGATAGTGAAACTCGTAACTGGCGAGTACGTAGAGCGATAGTTTGGCTGAATCTTAATACGCGAATTTTTCTGGAGATATCCTAAGCGATAGATTTACTATTTTTACCAAAGCTTTTTATTAGAGGTTCTTAACTAAACTAAACTGAACTAAACTAGACTGAACTAAACAAAACTAAACTAAACTAGACTAACAAAAGGTTGTGCGAAGCACGCGAAACAAAAAGAGAGGTTTTCTTTACGATAGAGCGCGTGAGTTTTTCCACGAACGGACGATAGATCGCGCGGATTTTTGGATAGAACGAAGGTTAAAGGATTTTGGTATTTTTAGTTAACTATGAGTTGTATTGACTCATGAAGATAGTGTCTAGTAGTTTAATATTATAATCTTTGATATCATCTAGGGATGTGGTTAGTGGGGTGGTGAAATCACATGAGATAGAAACAGATTAGGTTACTTTCTTTTTACTTTAGAGTAACGAAAATGAAAGGTGATAGTAACATCGATAGGTATAGCAGAAGTGTCGCTAGGCGAGTTATAATAGTTTTTCAATAATTGGAAAATAAAAGTACTTAGGTTCAACAGGTAAATTATAATGTTTGGTATTGTTTAGTCACTGTTAAGTGAGAGAGAGGTCAATTTAGTACGATAGATAACTTGATATAATAAATGTGTCTAATGGTTCGTCGAATAGAACGAATAAAAAGAATGTGAGTGATTTGATATAAAATGAATAAACCTTGGATATAACAAAAATAATGTTTGCTTCAAAAGAGAAATTAGGAGGTATAACGGTTATGCTTTACCCAGATCGGGGTCTTTTTGGGTCAAACGCTGGTGGTAGAGTGGGTGGAGCGCGTATCGCTCGGACCGGTAGTCCACTAGTACGCCGACGGTTAATTTCGGTAACCCATTTGCGGCTGCAGTTCGGACAATCAGCCTTCGTGACGTCCCGTTTTCCGCACTTAAAGCAGTGCTTTTCTAGAGGGTGGGGGCACTGAGGGGATTGATGGCCGATAGCTCCACAATTCCAACAAGTGTGTGTGGTCGGTGGGGCATAATGGAATACATAAGAACGCGGATTGTACGGCGTTTCAGTTGGTGTGATCGGGGGTGCAGTGCACCTTGGGAATGGTCCTGGCCTTGGCGAGACCGAGATACGGGATGGTCCTGGTTGTGGTGTAACCGGGGTGGTAGTCCGTGGATTGATGACGTCAGGTAATTGTGGTATCCTCGGTGGGGATGGTATAGGGTCAGTCTGTGTGGATTTGTCGCATACGGTCGGTATAAGGTCGGTCTGGGTGGTAGCAGAGGATCCAGGTTTAGGGAAGTCGCACTGCGTTTCCATTTCGGTCATGTCCGGGGGGTCGCGAATGCAACCTGGAGGGGCAAATTGTCCCTGATAGTTTTCACGATCTTCCGTGACCTCGGCACAGGCAGCGATTATATCCAGTTTGAGCTGAGGTTTTTCTTTACACATCAAATCCAGTAAATAAGCATGACGCTGTAACCGGTCCCAGCCTCGGAGAGGTGTTGGCGTACTGGGTTCCTCATCGGAGGAGAGCACGACGGTCATGTCTTCGTCTGAAGAGTCCATGGTTCGATAGGGTGTCTCTGTTAGTCCAGGGTGGTATGTTAGTCTCAGGTTGGCTGCGGTCGATAGATGAGTGGTGATAAGCGTCTGGGGGTCAAGGTACAGGGTTACGATATGGTTTTAGGTCTTCAGTGTGCATTTTTCCTATCACTCGAGTACCTTCTAATTCTGATAATTCATATACACCAGGAGAGAGGATTCGAGAGATACGATAGGGACCAGCGAATTTCGGTGCGAGTTTCGCGGCGAAGTTGTGCATAGCTGATGATAAGACACGGTTACGCTTTAATACAAGATCGCCTATTTCGAATTCTTGTACGCGTCGTCGTGAATCATAGTATCGAGATTGTTTACTGAAAGCTGCCTCAAGACTTGTGGTCACCCACTCTCGTAAGTGGTGCAATTGTTGCATTCTCTTCGACCATGCGTCGGGAGGTTGAACGTCTAAATTAGGGGGAACAGCTGTTCGATCACGCAAGAAGTTAGTAGGTCTCGGTGTGCGACCGAAATTTAAAAAGGCGGGACTTGTTTCCACGGAAGTGTGATACGCAGTATTATAGGCGAATCTAAAATCCGATAGGTGTAAATCCCATTCTCTGTGATCTCTTTCTAGAAACGATATGATCATGGTTTTTAAAACTCTATTAACCCGTTCAACTGGATTAGCTTGAGGGTGGTACGGAGGTGTAGTAGTGTGGACAATTCCGTATTTACCTGCGAGCTTTTTTATTGTGCGGTTATTAAATTCGGTACCGTTATCGGTGAGTAACACTTGAGGTGTTCCCCATCGAGAAAGAATAAGCTCTTCGAAAGCTTCGCTAATTTTCTGACCGGTTGCTTGTTTAAGCGCGCAACATTCTACCCACTTGGTAAAAAGATCTTGTATTACTAGAATGTACGCGAATCCAGATTTGCTGGGAGGAAAAGGGCCCATTATATCGGCAGCGACAACAATCCAAGGTTGTTCAACTACTCGGCGTCCCATTAAACCGGCGGGAGCTGTTTGATTGACCTTGCAACGTTGACACGTAGGACAGTTTCGGACGTAATTCGCGACATAGTAATACATTCCTGGCCAATAGTAATCGGTAGTAAGCCGTCGATAGGTTTTGTCGATACCTAGGTGACCGGCTTGGGGTGCATCATGCGCTTCCAGAAGTGCATCGGCTTGTTGTTCTTCCGGCAAGACGAGTTTCCAGGCATTTAAATCAGTTATTACGGTATCAGTGATAGGGTCAGTACGTCGGAAGTATATATTGTCATTTTCAATTTTCCAATCGCGGAACCTTTGTGGAAATTTAACAATATCGCGTTTTCTTCGGTCGTACCACGAATCGGGAATAGGAGCGGGAGCTATAGCGGCAGCTACTGCTATTTCCGAATCGGTGGCTGTTTCAGGAATTCGAGAGAGAGCGTCAGGAACATAATTTAATGCACCTTTCCGATACACGATGGTGTAATCGTATCCTAATAATTCGAGAGCCCATCGAGCTAATCTTCCGGTAGGATTTTTACGTTTGTGAAGCCATTGTAAACTACTATGATCGGTGATGACCGTGAAGTGATATCCTTCGATATAAGCGCGAAATTTAGCGATAGCCCAAACTACAGCGAGACATTCTTGCTCCGTTACAGAATAACGACGTTCAGTTTCCGATAGGGTCTTACTCGCGTAAGCAATTACACTTTCTACTTCGTCTTTGGTTTGTGTGAGAACAGCGCCAATGCCCACTGCACTTGCATCTCCTGAATTCTTCAATAACATAAAAGCTGTTTTTAACAAACACGCTTATGGACCAGAAGCCATTTTCAACCTGGACGAGACTGGAGTTACGACCGTTCAAAAGCCCGGCAAAGTTATTGCGCAGAAAGGCGAAAAACAGGTCTCCCGAGCTACATCTGCAGAAAGAGGGACCCTCGTGACTATGTGCAGTGCAGTCAGTGCTATTGGTATGGCCATTCCACCATTTTTCATTTTTCCCCGTAAACGTCTGAGTCCCCGTATGACTGATGGGGCGCCGTCGGGTTCGGATGTTGCTGCTCATGATAGCGGATGGATGACGGGAGAAAATTTCGAGAAGTATTGGCTGCATTTTATTAAATATGCGAAGTGTTCTCCAACAAGTCCAGTAGTTGTAATTTTGGACAATCATGAGTCACACATCACACCAAAAGGTCTACAAATATGCAAACAAAATGGGATAACTTTGGTCACCTTACCACCACACACCAGCCATAAGCTTCAACCCCTTGATAGGAGCGTTTTCGGCCCATTCAAAAAATATTACAATTCCGCTGCTGATGATTTCATGGTTACGCATCCTGCAGAACCAATCACTATCTACGACATCCCGGCACTAGTAGCCAAGGCTTTTCCGAAAGCCTTTAATCCAGTGAATATTCAAAAAGGGTTCAAGTGCACTGGTATCTGGCCATTAAATTGCGACATATTTGATGAATCCGACTTTCTGAGTTCATATGTGACCGATCGACCCGACCCTACTATCGTAGAGAATGTTGCCAACTCAGATATCTCAATACCGAAATCTAGCTCAAGCGCCACGACGACAGCACCTCCAGAAGATAGGACATCCTCTCCGACACATTCGGGGCCTTCGCATTCACGAACTAGTGCAACTCGAGAAGCTTTAAGCGTAGTGACTCCGGAACAAATTAGGCCTTTTCCGAAAGCTGGAGCGAGGAAAACAAGGAATTCACGAAAACGAGTCGTGAGCCGAGTATTGACCGATAGCCCGGTTAAGAAATCCATTGAGGAAGAATACGAAGCTAGGCAGGCTAAAAAAAATAAAACCATAGAAATAAAAAAGGAGCGCGTGGAAACAGCTAAGAAAGGTGCCAAGGCGAACACAGGCGGAAAAGAGAATCGACAAGGCAAAAAAATAAAATGAAAGGAACAAAATAAGGTATATGAGCTCAAAAAATATATGTAAGTGTCATATGTAATACTCTATATTACACATTATAATAAAATAGGTTCACGATAATGACGTATTTCCCTTCCATTGATACTTCATTTTATAATTGGTCAAACCTCCCATACCATTGGTCAAACCTCCCGCACATGGGGAGGTTTGACCACAATTGCGCTTCGTCAAAAAACTGCGGAGTACTTTTTAACTAATAAAATTTGCACTCTAGAAAAATTCAAGGACATTTTGCAAGGATTACCCTTTCGAAATATCACATTGCCAATTTTATTCATGATGGTGAAACGGTAGCCGAAGCCATTGAACAAAAATGTGGTCAAACCTCCCCAGTCTCCCCTAATTGAAAAAAAAGTCGGAAGATTTGAATGCTTTTTAAATCGCAACATTTCAAAACGTTTTAGATCAGTCTTAGGATTGGAATTAAGGGCTCAAACTTGGTGGGGGTTCCTTTTTGAGGACATACAACAATATTTCGTCGGTAAAGCGAAAAAAAAAGTTCGCCAGAAACGAAGCACGCTAATTTATTTATGTGTAATTTTTTTTTTTATCGTGCTGTCAAAATTTTTTTTTTCAATTACTCATAACTCAAAAAAAGGATCAGCTGGGATTTTCGTTTCGGTGGATTTTTGACCTATTTGGCATACTTAATCAACCCACGCAATCCTTATGCGTCACCATTTTCATAAATGTTAAGTTGGCTTCAGGCTGGGTGTGTGCTGGGGACTATGCGCCCAGCCTGAACAAACATGCCGAGCGTTGCGCGACATGAGAATTCCGGTTCCCACAGCCAGATATGCCCGCATGGAAAAATATATATGCAAAAAAAGTATGTCGCTTATATATTGAAGATATATGCGTATATATATATCGGTCATATATATATATATATATATATATATATATATGTCAACATATATACGACATATGACATTTTTGGCCGAACTTTATATATGTCACATATAACCAATATGTATCTGGCTGTTTATATACGACTTATATTTCAGATATTATATGTAGGATATATGCGCGTGTATATGTCGCATACATACAGGGTGAATTCTTGTCGTCCACTCACTCGGAGTAGCGTCGAGGTGGCCGCGAGTCCAAATCGGCGAATGTTCACCACGAGACAGCCAATCAATGAGTCTATACCAACTAAAACATTTGCCGATTAGCTGCCGAAAATATGCAACATGTGAATATAAGGGATACACATTCTGCTGCAGAGGTTTGTGGATGAGTATTTGTTACAATTATTAATTTTTGCTGAGGCAAAAAAAAAAAAAGTTTATCGGATTGTATTCTATATTCATGAGAAATATTATGACTATTTAGTATTTATTCATAACCATATATCATATATTTATAACATATAACTTACTTATATATACGCATTTTTCGAGTATGTACTTACGTATACCACTTACACCAGACAATATCATGTAATAATGGTTCAACTCATTTATACATATTTGTGTTAATGAATTTAAAAATATTTATTCAGTGGAATTTTTTTTTTTTTCTTCATTCGAAGAAGTCTCAAATTTTTCCCCCCAAAAAGTTCGTCATAGACGTTAATCGGCTGTTATAATTAGAAAAGTCCAATGAGCGGAGGCTCCCACTTAATGTATAGAGCTCTCTCTTCGCGAGGATGCTTCGTGAGGAAAAAAAAAAAAAAAAACATGTAATCTCCAATGAGTAAATATTCTTTATAAATTAATATATCTGGCATATATATTAGGGTGGTCCAAAAAAAACATTATTTTGTGTTTTTTGAAGTCTTATCATCTCAAAAGTTTCGTTTGGGTATAAAACAAATTCTCCTAAAAGGGCAGCTCGATATCTTAACTCTACGAGGAGCTCAACGATTTTCCGTTTTCCCATCTAAATAACACATGACAAATTTATTTTTTCGTTTTTTCTGCCTAAAACTCCGAAAAAAAATGTTATTCTAATTTTGATGCACATATTCTTGTAGGGAATTCAATTCTCTACAAAAAAGGTCTCATAAGGTTTTCTTGTAATCTCAACAGGTTAAAAGTTATCAGGCTTTAAACCCCTGCAACTCAATTAAATTTAACCAGATATAATTTCCGAACGATTTTCAAATTTCTTCAAAAAGTTATCAGGCTTTAAACCCCTGCAACTCAATTAAATTTAACCAGATATAATTTCCGAACGATTTTCAAATTTCTTCAAATGTGGAATGATTTCTGTCCAAAAATAATCTCTAACTTTCGCAGAAAATTTATTCATACAATCACAAATTCACAGTCTACTTATGGATTAGTAATTACAATATTTTTAAAATAATATTACGCTTTTATTCATCATGAATGTATCACTCGAAGTAGAAGTAATCGGAGAAGGGTCTCAATCAATCAAGTCGAGTCAATTTATGAAATGTGATGGCCTGACGTTTCGGCAGTGTTATGCTCCCCTCATCAGAGGCTATTTATTGGAAAAATTACAAGTTTGAATTTACAAAGGTCAAAATAATAAAATAATATAATATAATATAATAAAACAGTTCAGTTAACTAGAGTCGAAAAACTAATACATGAAAGATTACGATCCTAGGTCAGTAAATTGACTCATATACAAACTGATAATATTTAGTCAAGGACGTTATATAAGAATTGTAGACGAAACAAATATAATGGTAGTCAAAAGAAGTCACATAAATACAAGGATTAACTTATACTATGGTAGTCAGAAGGAACTTTAATTACCTTATTATCTTATTCTAGTTGGTGATACGTGAAAAAACTAGGTGTCAAAGATCACCATAATCCCACTATGAGACGAGCTATGTGTCGTCCTATGCTAGTGGAAACGTTAAATGAGCACCCGGGAAAAAATGATCAGGCCTGATCAGACATGAACAGGCATGAGTCTTCAGACCTGATCAGACATGAAAAATGACCGGGACTGAACAGGCCTGATCAGGTCTGTTCATGTCTGATCAGGCCTGTTCAGTCCCGGTCATTTTTCATGTCTGATCAGGTCTGAAGACTCATGCCTGTTCATGTCTGATCAGGCCTGATCATTTTTTCCCGGGCGATTGAAGAAAAAAAACAGTTGATTGAATTAAAAAATTATATGAACTATCGTTTTTATATCTTTTATATGTCGCAGTGATCGGAAATTATGGTTATTTCTGATCATCAACTCTTTTTTGTGGATTAAAATTTTTTCACTGTTTAGTACTGGGATTCGAACCCAGGTCCTTCTGCGTATCAGTCGAAGCTTATACCACTTCGCTACTTCACGTATTTGATAATTGAAACTTTTAGAATGTGCAGTATATATATGGTATTCGTCACGAAGTTTTTATCAATCCTTACGATGCCCTTTATTGATTATGATGATCTAACGATTCTAAGATTATTTTTGTATTTTAGGGAATGTGAGGCAAGATGACCGTTCCACTTTTTTCAGCAAAAAAAAAAAAAAATTACTTATTTGAAGTATATCTATTGAAGTATAGATAATCCAAAATATCAGACATGAACAGACATGGTCATTAGGCCGGAGTGAAAAAGGTCGATTTTCGCGGATCGTATTCTAATAGTGCGGGAAAGTTATGTCTTGGCATCACTCAAAACTGTGCCAAAGGAAAAAATTTACAATAGATATCTTCTGTTCTGGCAAACGCCCCAAAGTTTTGAATTTTTTAACACGGGGTTTAAATGGAGAAACAAGGCAAAAAGACAAATTAGCACTGAAAAATTCATAAAAACTCACTGGGTCGGCCGATTTCAGTCTTCCTACGCTTATTCGAAGTGGAAAGGATATAGCTTTCGTTTGACGTTTTGAAATTCAGAATATCTTTCTTAGTTTCAAAGATACACGCGTTTGAAAATCGAGTTTTTCCCGAAAAAACGCTATTTTTCAATTTTGTATCTTCTAAAGTAAGTAAGATATTTCGAATTTCAACACGTCAAACGAAAGCTACATTTTTCCCGCCTCGAATAAGCGTAGGAAGACTGAAATCGGCCGACCCAGAGAGTTTTTACGAATTTTTCAGTGCCAATTTGTCTTTTTGCCTTTTTTCTCCATTTAAACCCCGTGTTAAAAAATTCAAAACTTTGGGGCGTTTGCCAGAACAGAAGATATCTATTGTAAATTTTTTCCTTTGGCACAGTTTTGAGTGATGCCAAGACATAACTTTCCCGCACTATTAGAATACGATCCGCGAAAATTGACCTTTTTCACTCCGGCCTAATGGTCATGCATGATCATGTTTGAATCAATTTATAATATCAGACATGATCATGTCTGTTCATGTTTAGTCAGACATGTACCAACGTATCAGGCCTGATCAGAGCTGGAGGTTTTAAACCTTCCAGGCATGGTCATGCATGAACAGGCCTTAACGTATTCAGCGCCTCAGACATGATCATGCCTGTTCATGCATGAACAGACAGGATCAGGTCTGGCATCAGACATCACCATACATGAACAGGCATGGTCATGCATGAACAGGCCTCAACGTATTTAGCACCTCAGACATGATCATGCCTGTTCATGCATGAACAGACAGGATCAGGTCTGGCATCAGACAAAATCATACATTAACAGGCATGACCATGCATGAACAGGCCTTAACGTATTTAGCGATTCAGACATGATCATGCCTGTTCATGCATGAACAGACAGGATCAGGTCTGGCTTCAGACATAATCATACATGAACAGGCATGGTCATGCATGAACAGTAGGGTGGAGTGAAAAATGCACTTTTTTTAAATCGCTATCACTTTAGCACTCAAAAATTGCGTCTTGACATCCTGAAAACCCACACCAAAGGATTTTTTTATGAGACCACATCTTGAGGTTCCTAGATGAAGATTACATTTTTACTTCACTTTCGGGAACTTCCAGACTCGGATATATCCTTCCATTCACTAGAATGCAATTTTCAGCTAACAATTAAAATTTCGAATAATGATCGAATTGGCTTCATTTCAAACCTTTAAAGAAACAACAGAAATTTGGTTATTCTGAGTATGACACGGAAATAACCAAATTTCTGTTGTTTTTTTGAAGGTTTGCAATGAAGCCAATTAGATCATTATTCAAAATTTGAATTGTTAGCTGAAAATTGCATTCTGGTGGAAGGAAGGATATATCCGAGTCTGGAAGTTCCCGAAAGTGAAGTAAAAATGTAATCTTCGTCTAGGCACCTCAAGATGTGGTCTCATAAAAAAATCCTTTGGTGTGGGTTTTCAGGATGTCAAGACGTAATTTTTGATTGCTAAGGAGATAGCGATTTGGAAAAAGTGAATTTTTCACTCCGCCCTAATGAACAGGCCTTAACTTATTCAGCGATTCAGACATGATCATGCCTGTTCATGCATGAACAGACAGGATCAGGTCTGGCATCAGACGTAATCATACATGAACAGGCATGGTCATGCATGAACAGGCCTTGACGTATTTAGCAATTCAGGCATGATCATGCCTGTTCATGCATGAACAGACAGGATCAGGTCTGGCATCAGGCATGATCAGACATGAACAGACATGATCATGCATGAACAGGCCTTAACGTATTTAGCGATTCAGACATGATTATGCCTGTTCATGCATGAACAGACAGGTTCAGGTCTGGCATCAGGCATGATCAGACATGAACAGACATGATCATGTCTAATTTCAGGCCTGATCATACATAAACAGGCCTGACCATGTCTAATTTCATGCCTGATCATACATGAACAGGCATGATCATGCCTGATCATTTTTTCCCGGGCAAGGTGGTGTGACGACGCACTTTATATACGTTGTTAACTAAGGCTCGTCTAATGTTGACACTCTACGAATGACGTCAATGACTGACGTCAGTACCTATGACTGACGTCAATGAATGTTTATGTTGAGGTAGTCTCTGAGGCCAACGTTTTTTCACGTAAACACCTGTGATAGAAATTGAATTTGAATGCATTTAAGAACAGCTTTTTGATCTTAGCCTATGTAGCATGTTAGAGTAAGGTAAGTGTAATTTTTTAGTGTCTTCTTTCTTATTAAGACTGTTAGGTTGTAAATTAATCTGTAACATCTCTGAGGTGATGCGCTTAGACCAAACTGATTCTCTATCAAGTACAACCGCATTATCCCAGTCGAAAGTGTGGTTAAATTCAATTTGGTGTCCCTGGTGAAAATAATTTCTACGCCAAACTATGGAAATTATCTACGAAAAAGTAGAGGATTTCGGACTTTTCGTAGTTTTTTTTTTTACGTCAGATTTTGCACAAAGTAGTAGTTTTTCGTAGATAGTTCTAGAACGAAATTCGATATGATTTCGATCTTTGTAGTAAATATCTATAATTTATCGTGGTTTTCCGTATTTTGTCATAGTTTTTCGTAGATAGTCGTAGAATGGGATAATATTGTACGCGATATTCGTAGTAAATATCCGTAGTTCATCGTAGTTTTTCATAGATGGTCGCAGAATGGAATACGATATATGTATAATACTGTATGCGATATTTGTAGTAAATGTCCGTAGTTCACCGTAGTTTTTCATGGATAGTCATAGAATGCGATACGATGATATGTATATGGGGAATTCAACGTGAACTCGACCAATGTTTTTCCCTCACCATTTTTGATTCGCTTCACGATTTTTTATACGATTCTACGATCTCGAAAAAGCACTGCTGAATTTTTTCAGATTTTTCCCTCCAACCGCTAATTTTCCATGATTATTCCACCCCATTTGGAAATTGGCATTTTTCAAAAATCTCGAAAAATTCTCAAAATTTTTTATTTTTTTTCCATTTCGATCATTTCGACACCCCTCCCATGATGGGATCATTATTCCTTTTTTTTTTCTCAGCACTTCGAACATTTTGAACAAACGAAACAGCATATTCCAATGTTTCGAAAATTCTTGAAAAATTACGAAAAATTCTGTGTTTAATTCTGAATGTTTTTCTATTTTTTTATACCGTGGAAACGAAGAATAATGATAATTCCCTCTGCGGGGGGCTTGAAAATCCTTTTTTTCGTCCGTCATCGTGGGTCTCTACAGTCCTCAAACAACGGAATATCAATTATACGAATATCTACGAAAATTCACAAAGATCTACAAACGAAATGAAGCTAAATCATTTTTCGTCGTTTTTCATACATATTCGTAGAACTGATATTCTTTCGCTTGAAGACTGGAGATTTTCATGATTTTTCATGAAAATTCGGAGATTTCTACTTCCAAAACTACAGGATGAACTCAAAAAAAGACTTCGCTCCATTTTGTTTGTAGATCTTTGTAGATTTTCATAGATAATCGTAGAACTGATATTCCGGTGCTTGAAGACTGTAGATTTTCGTAATTTGTCGTCGAAATTCGTAGTTTTTTACTTCTAAAACTACGATAAATTACGGAAAACTACGATTCTTTACGCTTTGAATGTTTTCGTATTTTGGCGTAGAAATTATTTTCACCAGGGGTGCAGAAACGACGGAGTGTGCTTCTGAGTTTTTCTTTATATTCTCTTTATGTTCTTTCAATCTGGTCTTAAGCTCACGTTTCGTTTCACCTACATATGACGCTGAACAATCATTACACTGAATCTTATATACTACATTACATTTATCATGTTCGTCAATGCGGTCTTTCCCTTTAGTAACCACTGATCTTAAGTTACTGTTAACACTAAACACAGGTGTCAAATCAAATTTCCTCAGTGAACAGCGTAGTCTCTCTGAGAAGTCCTTAATGTAAGGTAAGGATACTATCCTACGTTTTGATGCAGATGGACCGTTGACTACCATGATGACAGAGGTATTTCCTTCTGGGTCAGTCACCGTAATAACAATGTTAGTGCTATTGGTATGAGTGTTCTTTGATTTTAGATATTTTAACCTTTTAGTAATTAATCTTTCTGAGAAGTCGTCAGGGTAGTTGTTATCACGTAACAATGATCTTACTAAACTCAGGTTCTTAGCATGAAATTTCGAGTGAGATAACGATATGGCTCTGTCGACTAGATTAAACACCATTCCGCGTTTTTGAGATAAAGGGTGCATGGAGTTAAAATTCAAAAACCTTCCAGAAAACGTGGGTTTTCTGTACCAATTAGTGATCAACCCATTAGAATCGTCTCGTATCACATTAACATCCAAGAAACTAAGCTTACGTTCAACCTCAAGTTCATGCGTGAACTGCAGGCGGTCATGGTAACCATTAAAAGTGTTAGTAACATAGTCTATGTTAGCGCTAGGAATGCACATGATAATATCATCCACATATCGGTAATAAAATAATGGTCTGAAATTCAACTTTGACAAACAGTCACGTTCCAGATCAACCATAACTAAGTCCGCTAGAATCGGTGAGATTGGGGACCCCGTGGGAGAACCAAAAATTTGTTTATAGTACTGGTTGTCAAATTGAAAGTAGACGTTGTCTAACAAATACGTTACACCCGCTAATAATTCACTCAAAGGCATGGTGGTGTGCTGCGCGATAAATGAGTATCTGTTTACTATCGCTGTCTTAACTAACTCTGTTGGTACATTAGTAAACAATATTTCCTGATGATGATAAGAAAGAGATTAGGAGTAAATTAATTAAGAACATCGAACATTTTACACGGATTAACAGACATATTAGTACTGAAGACCGGTTAGTCGCACAGAAACTCAATACTACACGACAATTTTTAAAGTCTAATAAAGACATCTTCTTCACTAATGCGGACAAAGGTAATGTCACAGTAGCGCTTGACAAAAACAGTTACATACTCAAATTAAAGACTCTTTGCCGATACCACCACCTACAGATTAGTAAACAAGAATCCATTAACCATATTACGTAAGACCTCGCAGAGAATTCTTGACAGATGGAACTCGAATAGTTTCCTAGCTAAACAATATCATAGGAACGAATTAACGCAAACGAACACGTGTCTTGCCAAAGGGTACGGTTTACCTAAAATACATAAAAAAGACACGCCACTCAGACCCATCATCTCAGCGATTGGGAGTCCTACGTATGGGGTTTCTAAGTTTCTGAGTAATTTACTAATCAAGAGCAGTCCTAAAGCTGATTCTTATATTAAACATAGTTGGGATTTGATAGAAAAACTTAGTAATATCCAGGTACCAGATGATTGTATTTTGATTTCTCTTGACGTTACCTCTTTGTTTACTAATGTACCAACAGAGTTAGTTAAGACAGCGATAGTAAACAGATACTCATTTATCGCGCAGCACACCACCATGCCTTTGAGTGAATTATTAGCGGGTGTAACGTATTTGTTAGACAACGTCTACTTTCAATTTGACAACCAGTACTATAAACAAATTTTTGGTTCTCCCACGGGGTCCCCAATCTCACCGATTCTAGCGGACTTAGTTATGGTTGATCTGGAACGTGACTGTTTGTCAAAGTTGAATTTCAGACCATTATTTTATTACCGATATGTGGATGATATTATCATGTGCATTCCTAGCGCTAACATAGACTATGTTACTAACACTTTTAATGGTTACCATGACCGCCTGCAGTTCACGCATGAACTTGAGGTTGAACGTAAGCTTAGTTTCTTGGATGTTAATGTGATACGAGACGATTCTAATGGGTTGATCACTAATTGGTACAGAAAACCCACGTTTTCTGGAAGGTTTTTGAATTTTAACTCCATGCACCCTTTATCTCAAAAACGCGGAATGGTGTTTAATCTAGTCGACAGAGCCATATCGTTATCTCACTCGAAATTTCATGCTAAGAACCTGAGTTTAGTAAGATCATTGTTACGTGATAACAACTACCCTGACGACTTCTCAGAAAGATTAATTACTAAAAGGTTAAAATATCTAAAATCAAAGAACACTCATACCAATAGCACTAACATTGTTATTACGGTGACTGACCCAGAAGGAAATACCTCTGTCATCATGGTAGTCAACGGTCTATCTGCATCAAAACGTAGGATAGTATCCTTACCTTACATTAAGGACTTCTCAGAGAGACTACGCTGTTCACTGAGGAAATTTGATTTGACACCTGTGTTTAGTGTTAACAGTAACTTAAGATCAGTGGTTACTAAAGGGAAAGACCGCATTGACGAACATGATAAATGTAATGTAGTATATAAGATTCAGTGTAATGATTGTTCAGCGTCATATGTAGGTGAAACGAAACGTGAGCTTAAGACCAGATTGAAAGAACATAAAGAGAATATAAAGAAAAACTCAGAAGCACACTCCGTCGTTTCTGCACACCAAATTGAATTTAACCACACTTTCGACTGGGATAATGCGGTTGTACTTGATAGAGAATCAGTTTGGTCTAAGCGCATCACCTCAGAGATGTTACAGATTAATTTACAACCTAACAGTCTTAATAAGAAAGAAGACACTAAAAAATTACACTTACCTTACTCTAACATGCTACATAGGCTAAGATCAAAAAGCTGTTCTTAAATGCATTCAAATTCAATTTCTATCACAGGTGTTTACGTGAAAAAACGTTGGCCTCAGAGACTACCTCAACATAAACATTCATTGACGTCAGTCATAGGTACTGACGTCAGTCATTGACGTCATTCGTAGAGTGTCAACATTAGACGAGCCTTAGTTAACAACGTATATAAAGTGCGTCGTCACACCACCTTGCTCATTTAACGTTTCCACTAGCATAGGACGACACATAGCTCGTCTCATAGTGGGATTATGGTGATCTTTGACACCTAGTTTTTTCACGTATCACCAACTAGAATAAGATAATAAGGTAATTAAAGTTCCTTCTGACTACCATAGTATAAGTTAATCCTTGTATTTATGTGACTTCTTTTGACTACCATTATATTTGTTTCGTCTACAATTCTTATATAACGTCCTTGACTAAATATTATCAGTTTGTATATGAGTCAATTTACTGACCTAGGATCGTAATCTTTCATGTATTAGTTTTTCGACTCTAGTTAACTGAACTGTTTTATTGTATTATATTATTTTATTATTTTGACCTTTGTAAATTCAAACTTGTAATTTTTCCAATAAATAGCCTCTGATGAGGGCAGCATAACACTGCCGAAACGTCAGGCCATCACATTTCATAAATTGACTCGACTTGATTGATTGAGACCCTTCTCCGATTATTACGCTTTTAATTATAGATAATTATTTTTGTTACAATTAGAATATTTTTTTCTACGATCAGCAACTACTTGTAACAGGACTAGTAAATTTGGCCCCAAAAATGAAGAGCAAAAACAGTATCTGTTACAAGTAGTTGCTGATCATAGAAAAAAATATCCTAATTGTAACAAAAATAATTATTTATAATTAAAAGCGTAATATTATTTTAAAAATATTGTAATTACTAATCCATAAGTAGACTGTGAATTTGTGATTGTATGAATAAATATTTGCGACAGTTAGAGATTATTTTTAGACAGAAATCATTCCACATTTGAAGAAATTTGAAAATCGTTTTGAAATTATATCTGGTTAAATTTAATTGAGTTGCAGGGGTTTAAAGCCTGATAACTTTTAACCTGTTAAGGGAAGACCCTGGTGAGATTTCGCCCGAAATCGCTCAAAAAATCGATCTTCTGTTTTTGCCGGAAAATTACTCCCGGGGCTTGTCCCCACCTTGTGAGAAACTTTCAAGGCCCTCCGATTTTTTTTGGTTCATTGGCAGCGAATTTTATAAATAAAATCGATAAAATTTTTTTTTTTTTTGCATTTCTTTCGTGATTATTTTTCTCTGGAATTCTAGAATTCCATCAAAATACTATTGAATGGGAGATTACCAATATACAAGGTCAAAGTTTGAAAAACTCGGTAAATTTGACGCCAATTTGAAATTTGTGACGTCACAACTCCGTGTAGTTCGGGATCGAACCACCTGTAGCACAGGGCATGCTCGACTATTGGCAACTGTATCTGAAGCGTAGCCACCTCGTGGTCAAAACCAGTACTACTCAAATCGGGTTATTCATGTATCTTTATGGCGAAGACGCGTTCGCCATCTGGTATTTGAAATTTGCACTAGTGAAACAGTACCTTGCGTCCAGTTACCAATTGTTCCCGCGCTTTGCTGCATTTAGTGGTTAGTTTACTACAAACTGGCATCTTGTTGACAGCAAGTGTAAACTACTCTGCAATTTTGTGATTTTCACTCATTGCGAAACAAAAAAATCTCAACGAAAAAAATGGATTCGATTACCTCACGGTGGCGCAAGTCTAGAAAACGCCCAACATCTAAAAACAAGCAGGGTAAAAAAAATCTTGGAAATAAATTCCAATCGAAAGACTTTCCCTCTGGAAAACAAGTTGGTCATCAACAATTGCGTGACGAACCGGAGCCTGGCCCATCCGGAATACAATCAGGAGCGAAAAAGATAAGTAACCCTGTAGGACCTAGTACATCATCTACTAGCAAAAGAAAAATTGAAACTTTTGTTTCATCACAGTCGTCGGAGCCAGGCGATGCTTGTAAAAATTATTTATTTGTGCATTCCAGTACCTGGCAGGAGCTTTTTAAAAATTTAGCATGAGCTGAATGTGGACAGAAGAGCCTCGCTGGGCAGATGAGAGAACGAAGAGGATTCGCAGCACGGCTGTGCGTCAAATGAGAAGACTGTGTGAAAGTTTTACGAGTCCGCGAACAACAGACAACACCAAGCGGCGACCGTTCGATGGCAATAGAAAAATGGTGGAAGTTTTCTCAGAATCTGGAGGGGGACATGCTCAAATGCAAAAGTTTGGAGCAACAATGGGTATGAGCGTGATGGCATCCCAGACATACTTCGCACATTCAAAGCGATTGGCAAACGAAGGTGAGTCGCTAAAAGAAAAGGTGCTTGCCAAGGCTCGCGACGCTGTTCGACAGGCTCATGTGAACAGGTGATGAAAATCAGTACCAAGATTTTGAAAGAGCGGGACACTCAACGGAAAAGAAAAAGCAAGTGGCAGAATGAAGCACGACGAAAAAAGCTTCGACGTGCTGTCAAATTGACAAAAGCGCAGCTTGAAGCTTTGAACATCAGAAAGGAAGGGACAACTTATGGAGCATGACAGTTCTAGGCCAGGCAATGTCAAACCAACATTCAATAATCATTCAATAAAAATAATAATAATAATAATAATAATAATAATAATAATAAATAATAAATAATAAATAATAAATAATAAATAATAAATAATAAATAATAAATAATAAATAATAAATAATAAATAATAAATAATAAATAATAAATAATAAATAATAAATAATAAATAACAAATAATAAATAATAATAATAATGAAAATCAATTATTTGACCCCCACAATTACTCTATTAGAATGCTCATTTTTGTTTATAATTTTATTCCATGTGACGGTGAACCTGGAAATGTCGAGCGAAGACAATCCGTGCTCCGAGATATGTCGGAGCAAAAGAAATCAAGGATCTAAGATGCGTTCATCAGAAAGTGTAACATTATGACCTCGGATCATGTATTCTGACAAATTTATTTAATTTGTACCAATTTTCATTAAAATACGATTTACTCAAAACTACATTTTCAGCTACGCTAAAGACTTCTTGCGTGATTGTTTTGCTCCGATCAACTTCTCCTTCGCAGAGCAAGTTCACACATACCTTATGCACAAATTCACTGATCAGATTTTCCAAATTGTAAAAGGAACATACTTTTCAAGTCTCGAATAACATGAAAAATGCAAAAAATTTGGAAGTGAAAATATTCAATGCTCTTAAGAAAGAACGAAAAATTAATTCGCAAATCTGATCAGCAAATCTCTTCGCCTGAGTGTCTCAAAGATTATAGTTCAAGATAAATATGATTCGATTAAAGTTATGACGCAGGGGACTTTTTGAAGTTCAGTATGTTTTGACCATTAAATGTTGCGTACCTTCCACATTTATCAAGTAATCTGTGAGATCAAGGTGGGATTTTCTTAGTTCCTGAGTACACTTTCACATGATCTAAAAATAATTTCAATTATGAAAGAAATGTCGAAGTTTTGAGTTTCACCAGGGTCTTCCCTTAAGATCACAAGAAAACCTTAGGAGACCTTTTTTGTAGAGAATTGAATTCCCTACAAAACTATGTGCATCAAAATTGGAATAACATTTTTTTTCGGAGTTTTATGCAGAAAAAACGAAAAAATAAATTTTTCATGTGTTATTTAGATGGGAAAACGGAAAATCGTTGGGCGTCTCGTAGAGTTGAGATATCGAGCTGCCCTTTTAGGAGAATTTGTTTTATACCTAAACGAAACTTTTGAGATGATAAGGAAAAAACTTTTTTTTTTGACTACCCTAATATACAGGGTGTCCCATTTGAAATTTCGCATTAGAATATCTCTGAACCTAGAGCTGCTGTTGAAAAATGTTTGGAATAAAAATTGTTTGGTTCGAAGGGGGACACAAACTGGTGATATCAGATCAGTTGTAACTATCACTGCTCCGGAGATACGAACACAAAGTTGATTTTTTTAAATGGCAAGTACTTTTTTTTCAGCATAGAAAACGTACCTCACGTTAAGACAAATTCAACCATATGTGGGAAAAGTTCATGTCGTTCACGCTCCGTGACTTACGGCTACGCGAAGTTCTCTAATCCTCAAATGCCTGCGATTATCGGGACAGGTATTAGGAGTTTATTAGACAGTATTTAGGAGTTTATTAAATGTTCAAACACATTGCCTCCTGTCTGAACGCAAAGTTGCAGACGACGTTGGAATTGCTGGAGTGTGACGGGAAAGGTACTACGCTGGATATTACGACAAGCAGTTCTTATCCTTCGTTTCATATTTTCCCGTGTTGCTGGTAATCGGATAGGAGGCGATGTGTTTGAACATTTGATAAACTACTGAATGCTATCCAATGAACTCCTAATACCTGTCCCGATGATTGCAAGCATTTGAAGATTTGAGGATTTCGCGTAGCCGTAAGTCACGGAGCGTAAACGGAATACACTTTTTCCACATATGGTTGAATTTGTCTTAACGTAAGGTACGTTTTCTATCCTAAGAAAAAAAGTAGTTGCCATTTAAAAAAATCAACTTTGTGTTCGTATCTCCGGAGCAGTGATGGTTAAAACTGATCTGATATTACCAGTTTGTGTCCCCCTTCGAACCAAACAATTTTCATCCCAAACATTTTACAACAGCAGCTCTAGGTTTAGAGATATTCTAATGCGAAATTTCAAATGGGACACCCTGTATATAGGTATGTCCGATCTCTCCATTACAAAATGGATTTATAGTACGTGCAATATGTGACGACTGACGATATAATTGCATATAAGTCGCCCATATGAAGCTGAGAATAGAAGATATATTCTAATTATATATTGTACTTCTGTATCCAAACTATGTATCACATATTAAAAATATATATGTAAGACTTATAAGTGAAATATATTAAACTTACAAATTACATATATGCGCTGAAGTAAGTGATCACATATATGATAAAAAGTTGACGACATATATAGATCATATATAAAAGTAATAAATCAAGAGACTCGGTAGAGTCTCGCGCCAAGTACATTAAAAAGAATTTTTAAGCGTGCGGCGTGAGGCTCGACCGAGTCTCTATACCCGCATGAGAGCTCTTCGGCCTATACGGCGATAATATTATCCTTATTTTATTGCGACTCGCGTTATACACGAGATTCAAATATTTATCTTAGAATATGGTTTCAAACAGCTTTCATTTAAGCCCAAATTTTATGCAATCGGTGCACGGAGAGCTGAGATCTAATATTCCGATTTATAGAAATGCTCAGTTTGATCAAGAATTTTCTTGGTCGTCTCCGTCTCCACGATGACGTCACGAGGCAGTTGTATGGGTTTCAATTAATCGTTTACCTTATGAGCACGAGCCTTTGAGGTTATGCGAATTCCGTCACATGGCCTTATACTTATACATTGTAGAATGTAGATGTAGTTTATTTTTATTTATGAATGCAACTATCGGAGGAAACGGTTTTTTGGGGATTATTCAATTTTTTATCAAGTTACCGCCTGAGGAAGTCTGACAAGGGAACATCAAGAGAAAATGTTGAAGTTGAAAAATATTAGGATTTAGGATAGCATGACTTGATACAAGGAACGGCAAGGAGCCAAACCAAGAAATTCAAGTTCAAGTGTTGGATTGCAACGAGTTCTACTTCAAGCTCTATGTTAGGCTCATCTCTCAAGGCGCGTCTGCTCAGACCCAAATTGTGAGTTAACGTTATGCGTTAGATTCCGACGAGTTCTATAATCTATCTCAGTATCATCTAGTCAAAACGAGAGTGTAAGTCGACGTTGTGTGTTGGACTCCGATAGGCTTCATTGTACATTCCACGTCAACGTAGTGCTTTGACCTTCGGTGGAGATAATTTCTTAATCCACGTTTTACAAACAGCTCAGATTCTCCGCTTAAAACGATCCCAATCAAATTCAGATTAGTGCTATCACGACAAATGGTTAGAATGGAAATACTTATTCACTACTGAAGAAATGATCGATCGACTCCTTCTTTCTCAGATGATAGAGATTCTTATTTATAATTATTTATTCATTGTAGACTCAGCATATTTTCATTTATGAAAGTAATAATTGGAGAAAAACCTCTTTTATAGATTTGGATTGTTCAATTTCGTAGTGGATCGCCGTATGAGAAGAGAGGATGATGAGGGAAACCGCTGAAGTTGCAAAATATCAGGATAGTGTGATTTAATACAAGAAACGGGAAGAGTCAGACGAATAGAGCAGGATGCAAGTGTTCGACTTCAAAAACTTCCAGTTTATGCTCTACGCTAGTCTTGCATCAATAGGCTTAATCCTTTCGATACCTTCTGTTCGGACCCGAATTTGAAGTTGACGTTATGAGTACGGGACGCATACATGTTCTTTTTGCAGAGGACCTAGCTGCGTGAAAAAACAATCTACCTGAGAATTGCAATACAGATATCTAATATTTAAATATATTTAATCATGAGCAGCAACTATAACCCTGCGTGCAAGTAACTCCGCCATTGCCGTCCCAAGCTCAAATGAGACCGTGGAAGGGCATAGGCGCAGAAGGTTTAGACGTTGCAGGCATATAGAATTTTACCGGATTCTAATGAAACCATTTGTAGAACTTAATAAAAGAGCACATGTTACGTCTGTCCACAGAAATTTAAGGCTCACAGAAAAGTATGAGCATACGTGTATATTATAACATTATTTTCATTCACTTGAAATTATACTACTACATTTAACATTGCTGCTTTTTGAGGGATTCGGATGATACAAAATGCATCCGAACATGTATTGAGATGTTCATAGATACAATTGGCAGAATGCTGACAACTGAGCGAGCTTTGCGAGCGAGGATATAGAAAAACCCAATCGAGCGAGCGTAGCGAGCGAGCACAATTATTAGGTAGTCAAGCAAAATTTTACAAAAAGTAATGAAATCAACCCCAAAAAGCACCTCTGGTGCAAAAACCTTTCGCCAAGTACATTAATGTGATATATATCCCACAAAAGGCACCTCCCACGTCAAAAAAAAAAAAAAAAAAAAAAAAAAATCCAAAATTAGTTGCTACCGCCAAGTACCTACATCACATCACATCACCTTTTTCTCAAATTCATAATTCGGCCTACCAATACATGGTTTCCATAGCCAATCTTATCTTTCTACGCAGAACCATAGATATAGCAATAGGCAATTATTACTTCTATTGGTGTAAACAGAAAACATAGAGAAATGAAAATGAAGAGATAAAAAAAAAAAATTTGGAGGTAGTGGTACTTGGCGGGCCTTTTGTAGAAAAGTACGAGGTAACAGCATAAAATAGTGGCCCGCCAAGTACCACGTACTCCAAATTTTTTTTTTTTTTATCTCTTCATTTTCATTTCTCTATGTTTTCTGTTTACACCAATAGAAGTAATAATTGCCTATTGCTATATCTATGGTTCTGCGTAGAAAGATAAGATTGGCTATGGAAACCATGTATTGGTAGGCCGAATTATGAATTTGAGAAAAAGGTGATGTGATGTGATGTAGGTACTTGGCGGTAGCAACTAATTTTGGATTTTTTTTTTTTTTTTTTTTTTTTTGACGTGGGAGGTGCCTTTTGTGGGATTTCATATATACAACATATATACTCTCAGACATACATGTCAATTATATCAACGGGCATATATATTTTTCCATACGGGTGCAGCATTCTGCGGAAAGTTTTCATCAATTTCTAATCTTAATAACAATATCAATAGTCTACAATGTTCAAAAGTCTGAGATCTCCCGCGATCATAACTATATTCATACTTCTTTTGGAATATTAAATTTACACGCTTGCTTAAAATGCACACATTGAACACTCTTTCAAACATACAAAGTTTAAAATTTCAGAAAACTATTTGACATAATGATATTCTACATATTAGATTGGAATTGATCCCTCGATATTCTACATACTTTCAAGATTATCTTCCATTTTACCGATTTAAAATCGGTAGCGTAGAACAAGATATATTTCACTTCGCGCGGATCGAGAATTTTAGAATACAAAATCGCTACGTTCCTCACTCGCAAACAGTCGCGTTCGGACTTTCGTCAGTCGAGTATCGCGAAGGGTAGGGACCGGTCCTTCTACAATAGGGCGTAGAAACACCTGATCTTTGAAATGACATACATACAAATCAAAAATGGGAACACTCAATTTTTGGACTTTGCCGATTTTTCTGTGATTCTGCCCACTGTGAGACGCTCATATTCGTCGCGTAAATATTCTACACTATCTACAATACCGCCAACACCACTGTCTCACTTTTTTTTTGACGTTTTCATATATTTTGCTTTTAAATTTTATTCTGTGATTTTTCAATTCTTTGTAATTGTGATTTTTATACATATTTAATTTCCAATATTCTTTTGAATTGTGATCATTGACAGAACACATGGCTGCGATCTACATTTTTTCGAGGTTAGGTGTCCACTTGTTTGTCAAATGTCGTGCTTTCATTACGAATTCAAACCAATAACAATTTTCAATATTGAACAAACACAGTGTATATATGTCTGAGATGAGACTTCGGAATCGAAAGAAGATGATCCATCGAAAAGTGCATTTGAAATCGATGCCAGGAGATTACACATTCAGATTTCTAAAAAGATGAGTATTTCTATCATATATTAATTGCGAAAGTTTGATAAATATTATAAGAAAAAAGGTATGATTGATGAAAGATGAGAGAATTTTCGGAATATTGACAAAAATTGTCAATATCTATCATCTTCTGAATCTCAAAATATCGAAAATCAAGAATTCTGAAGAATTTTTATGTTTTGAAAAATTTTCATCAGATTTTCCCTGAAGCAATTCATTCTTTTTCTAGCAGTCTTACTGGACACCTACCGGACACTGTTGTTGGACAGAACAGGTCAAAACTCACTACAAACCTCCGCCTGGCACATGTGTCTAGATTCGACTCATAACACATCGATACGAGAGCAGCTGCGGATCCAGCATATTAATCATTAGCAAAATCTTAGAACTTGATTTTCTGTAGCTACATTTTCTTCTCTGGGAGAAGTAGAAAATAAAAAAATAAATAAAAAAATAAAAAGTTTAAAGGTTGATTTCTGGAGAATGAATATTTTGACCGGTTGTCGTAAAGAATCAGGAGCATCGTTGGATCAATCTTGGAATGCTTGGTCCTCAATTGTTCGTAGGAGATGCCTTTATGGTATGAACGTAGGATTTTTTGATCAACTCATTTTTGATTAAGATACTGGAAAAAATGTGAGAAGAAGTTAAAAATTGAAAAAAAAAAAATCGAAAAAATCGAATAACTCAAGTGATTCTTACAATATCAAAAATTCCTACGTTCATACCATAGAGGCATCTCCTATGAACAATTGAGCCGTTCTCTGCAACAACATCTTAAGTCGACTTAAGTTTTGGTCGAAAATAGGCGATTAAAGATTCGACGGTTGGTATTTCAATTTTACGGAGGCATTTCACAAAAAACCAATTTTTTTTTACGTAGGTGGGGTACCCAAAAGTCATATAGGAATATAAAACAATCGAATATAGTTTGCAGTACGGTGAGATACATGAAGGTTTGGAGTGAGACTTAAGGGGTTTTTCCATAGAACAGCTTTTTTACTTCCCGAGTCTCTGTTTTCAGACTTTATCCCGATGACAGATAATCAAATTTTTTTAAAATTGGTCCCCGATGGTTTTTTGGGTCGCTGATCACGAATCTGAAGTCAAATTTCTGAAATTAAAAATGGCGAATCCAATATGACGTGAGAAATCTCGAAATATTCCGATTTTGATAAAAATTGGAATCCGTAGGTTTTCTGGTTCGCTGATCACGAATCTGAAGTCAGAATTTCAAAATTCATCATGGAAAATCCAATAACCTGGTGAAAAAAAAAAAAAAAATTGAAAATATTTTGATCTTGAATGAAATTGGTACCTGGAGGTTTTTTAGGTTTCTGATAACGAACCTAAACTCCTGATGATATCTCTTTCAGCACAAAAAAACGGGAAGTTCAAAGGCTGGCACATATAGGCAGCTTGAATCTGCTTGTTATTTATAGAAACACATTTCTGACTTTTAATAATGTACTAAGGGTAAAAAAATGTTATAACTAAATTAGTTCATACAAAAGAAAGTGTGTTTTCGCTATTATCGTATAAAAAAAAAAAGTTACATCACCAAATCAGTTTAAGAAAATGGTATCTTTCAGACTCAGTCCGAGTTCATTTCGTCTGATTCAGCCGAATCATTGCCGTTGCATGTACTTTGCGTACTAACCACGCCGGAGCGACCACTGACGAGCTCGAGCACGGTGGGCGCGTCGCTTGTTATGGTCATCGTAGCCTCAAAAGTCGACAGAAACATCCGAAATTTACAGGGAATATAGCTAATAGTGTACGGAACACCGAGGTAAGCGTCCCTAAAAAAATCACTTAAGTCGACTTAAGTTGTTGTTGCAGAGAGCGGCTCAATTGAGGACCAAACATTTCAAGATTGATCCAACGGTGGTCTTGATTCTTTACGGCAACCGAATCATTTTGTAATTTCTTATCTTTAGCGTAGCCACTATCAGACTGAAAGTAATACATGATGTAAAATATGCTTAATGAGGGTCGAACCCTCATCAGACATGATGATTTTTCTGGATTTTGTCAGAGTCCTCGTGTGGCAGAGAAAAATTAATTTCTTTTTGGAAATTTAAACTCCTTCAAAGGTGTACATGCCCCCTTAAGGCCTGTTCAGACCAGCCGGAATATTCCGGAACGGAAGCAAACGGAAGCGTACGGAACCAATCAGAAAACTTCTGATGCTTCCACGGACTTCCACAACGCTTCTGTTTGGCTTCCGTTCCGGAATATTCCGGCTGGTCTGAACAGGCCTTTAACAAATTAAAGAAAATTGAGGCGTTTTGCGACACATTTTCATGAATATCTCCGTTTCAACGTGAATTTCGAGAAAAATGATAGGCATCCATTCTGATCAGGATAAAATTTCCTTCAAGACAAGACTAGTTGGATAGTCGAGAATTCAAAATTCAATCTACAGCGAGCGTGGATTTGTAAAAGTTGGGCTGTTTTTTCAATCTTCTAATTTCTAATTCTGTGTTCAAGCTACATAGCTCAGCTTTGGGGACAATTTTCTTTATATTAAGCACTAACTATTTTCAAAAGGGCCCGAACAAAAAGAAGATGTCGATTTTTTTTTGACACAGTCTAATAATTATACATTGTCGAGTCAAATGTTGAATCAGTTCGGTGCGGATTGTCCTAATGAGAGCGAGAGAGACCGAGCGCGCACGAGTGAGCGGGAACGAGCCGCTTCTCTCGCGCCCAGCCGAATAATGCTTCCGACCGCACAAATCTACCATTTATAGAGCAGCTTATTTAAAAATGCATGGCATATCTTGCGATCAAATATATTTACAACTAAATTACATGTAAAGAAGCTGCATGTGTAGTTTCAAGTTGAAATATTTATTACTTTCACTGTTATTGGCTGAATCGCGTCATCCTCCATATCTCTGGAATCACTGATCCGATCGAAACATTTTTTTTTTTTTTTTTAAACACTCGTTTTTTCAATTACCTATCGAGTCCCGGGAAAAACGAATTAGATCTGACCAGATATAATTATATCTTATATCTGGTCAGATCTAATTATATCTGGTCAGATATGACATTTTAGACATGCTCGGATCTAGTTATATCTGATCAGATCTGGCCAGATATAACTATATCTGGGCTGAAAACTTAGGCAAATATGATTGGATCTAGTTATATCTGGTCAGATATAACTATATCTGTGCTGAAAACTCAACCAGATATGATTAGATCTAGTTATATCAGTCCAGATCTGATCAGATATAACTATATTTGGGGTAGAAACTTAACCAGACGTAATCAGATCTAGTTATATCCGGCCAGATATAACTATATCTGGGCTGTCAACAGCATCAGATCCAATCAGATTTTATTATGTATACTCTATAGAGTCATGCATAGCTATCGAAAAGCACAGATAACAATAGGTCTAAAATTCTTATTATTTATTTATTGAAGAAATTTATTCATTACACATTTCTTGAAATTTCATTGATGTATAATAGGTATTTTTAAGAAGCTTTTGATTAACAACGTTTTTTTCATAATTAATTACGAAAGATACATAAGGTGTAAAAAAAAAAAAAAAAAAACAAAGATAAATTATAATTTATTTGATTCCAGAATCACCCGACAACTCGATAATAATTACTCTTTTCAAGTAACAGATCTGATTATATCTGGCTATATCTTGTCAGATAGAGACAATTTAAACATCTGGCCAGATCTAATCGGATCTGGCCAGGTCTGATCAGATGTGATCTGTTTTTTCGTTGTGTTATATCTAGTAAGATCTGATTATATCTGACCAGATCTCGTCAGATAGAGACAATTTAAAGATCTGGCCAGATCTTATTATATATGGCCAGATCTAATTCGTTTTTCCCGGGGTACGTAACGGAGAATTTCAAAACACGTAAAATCATGGAGTTATTCCTCTTTTTTCGTCCTGTAATTTTTTATGTTTGTCTGAAATATTTTTTAAAACATGGAAAAATGATTTTTTTAAATATTTTTAAAGTTTCAAACGATACTACACATTTCGAAGTATATGCACAAAAAATTTAGCTCGATGAAAAAATTTGAATTTACCATGGCGCAATTCGCAATCAAGGCGATACAATTTTTTCAAGAATTATTATCTCGAAAACTGTTGGATCAGCCATAACCGTGTTTCGCACACTTCTTTACATTCACATGAACACTCATTCTCAGGATTATTAAGATTATCTAACAAGTTTTGAAGTCAGTACAAAAGATTGAAAAAACAGCCCAACTTTTACAAATTCACTCTCGCTGTAGATTGAATTCTGAATTTTCGACTATCCAACCAGTCTTATCTTGTAGGAAATTTTATCCATCTCGGTGCTCTAAAAACAATATGACACTCTAGCTAGCAGCGAGTGGATTGCTGAGAAGGCATAGACTGTCACTTTGAACGGACGGAAACAAAAATGACCGCGGACTGTTTTGTATATGAGTCAATCCACGTCAAGCGGCACACCTTTTTGGCCACATGTTCTTGAAAATCGTCGTAATTTTTTTTACATATTCTCTGGGTAAAATGAATGAATGAAACATTTTTTTTTTTTTTTTTAACTCCAAGGGCTTGGAAGCTACAAGGGGTGGAATTTTCAAAAAAACTACCAAAAATCGGAATCGCGGTCTCCTTCAAACGTTAATATCTCCGGTTCCCTTTATCGTACAGACGTCACCAAAAACTCATTTTGAAGCTTTTGAGTCGCACTTTCATGTTATGAATTTTAAATTCATGTCATAAACAATCTTCTATTTTTTATTAACAAATGTATTTTTTAAACGCGATTTTCGAGATGACTACCACCCTCGAAAATTCTGAAAAAAATACGAGCGTGTTCCTTGATTCATTCTCTACAAAATCTATGAGTTTTAAAATCGAAATCCGATGGAAACTCTATTTAAAAAGCGATTGATCCGTCCGGGACGTCGCACGCAACTGTCTACGCGGGCGCGCCAGTGGCGCACGACGTCCCGGATGGATCAATCGCTTTTTAAATATAGTTTCCATCGGAATTCCATTTTAAAACTTATAGATTTTGTAGAAAATAAATCAAGGAACACGCTCGTATTTTTTTCAGAATTTTCGAAAGGTGTAATCATCTCGAAAATTACGTTTAAAGAATATAATTGTTAATAACAAATGGAAAATTGTTTATTACATATATTTAAAATTCATAACATGAAAGTGCGATTCAAAAGCTTCAAAATGAGTTTTTGGTGACGTCTGTACGACAAAGGGAACCGGAGATATTAACGTTTAAAGGAGACCGCGATTTCGATTTTTGGTATAGTTTTTCTCGAAAATTCAACCCCTTGTAGCTTCTAAGCCCTTCGAGTTGAAAAAAAAAAATGTTTCATGCATTCATTTTTCCCACAGAATATGGCAAAAAAAATTACAAAAGAATCAGAAACATCGAGGTAAATTTTTGGCCAAATCCGTCCCACTTGACGTGGACTAGGACTCATATGGGGCATTCTTTATAAACTCAGCCGCTTTTTTCCAAATAACTCTTAGATAATTTTCCTACTTTGCGAGCTTCCTATTTTTGCCTTGGAAGAACTTACAAAAAAATTGCTTTCTAGGGACATAGAAAATCGTTGCTTCCACGGAATATTCAAAATATTCACGTCTGCCGGAGAAGGAAGATTTAATATTTCATCGTTAAATTAGAAAAAAAAAGATATGAATTTTTCTTTGAAAGGTTTTATCAATTTATTTTCCGAAAAATGTTATTAATTTATTTTACGAAAATTTTTAACTATTAACTGTTTTTATTCTTCAAAGTATCAGGAAGACATTTGTTTTCAGACTCAAAGATGCCGTGGATTGCTACAAGTGCTTTATACCCTTCGTTATTATTTAGAACGTTTGTAGCTTTTTCCCGTACTTTTTCATCCTCGTTCTTTTTTTTTTTCCGTTCTCGAGACTGCCAACGGTTACATTTGCAACGAATCTTCCGGTAACATCGGTGGTCTCGTCAATGCTGCTCCAAATAGAATGATTTTCAATTGCTTCGCGGATAGATGCCATCGTTTTCTCATAAACTTGTTGCACGTAATTTTTTACGTAACGTAGACTCATTCGAAATTTTATTCCCAGTGTATTTTTCCGAGTATATTTCACAGCACACTCTGATTCACTATCAGAAATTAAGGGAAGAAATGTGAATGCAAGACAAAAACGCTCGCGACAGGAGCGAGGTTAATCGAAATTCAGTTTCGTACAAATATAGCACGAGCATGCCAAAAGTAAAGCCAACAACTGCTCAAAAGTGCTCAGAATTACAAGAGGAATATGGCAAGGAGAACTACGATATTAGAGGTGAGAATCTCTACTGCAAGATCTGCAATGTGAGTCTGTCGAATCTGACCCGATACCAGATGAAACGACACGAAAAATCAGTTCATCACAATCAAGTAGTCGCAATAAAACGTGCATCCGACCCATCGCCAAGTCCAATCGCATTTAACGATGCATTGTGCTCGGCTATGATTGCGGCTGACATTCCGTTATGGAAGCTACAGAATCAAGAATTTGACAAATTCTTGGAAGAATACACTGGAAATAAAATTTCGGACGAGTCTACGTTACGCAAAAATTACGTGCAAAAAGTTTATGGCCATTCCACAATCAGCCGTTCCGTACCGTTCCGTACCGTTCCGTACCGTTCCGTACCGTTCCGTACCGTTCCGTACCGTTCCGTACCGTTCCGTACCGTTCCGTACCGTTCCGTACCGTTCCGTACCGTTCCGTACCGTTCCGTACCGTACCGTAAAACGGGCGCACGCGCAATAGAAATATATCTACACGTTCCCCGACAGTGATTCTCAGCCGTATTATATTTTTCGTCTGGCGTTTTCGACTTGAACATGGCTGTACGAAAAAGTGTATCTGTCCAAATAATCTTCACACGCATTTGCGTGTCTTCCGAAAAACCGCAATATACCAGGGGTATAATTTAGTAGTCTGAAAATTGACGACATCGATGATTTTTTATTCTCGTCTCCCTGTAATTCCATTTCCATCATTCAAATAGGTAATACAACCCAGTTTAATTTTCCTGAATATTTTTATTCTTAAAATGATTACAATTTTTCTCTTATTGCACTCTTATAGATACTAGAATGAAATCATTGGATGAAATAGAATTTAATATTGTATAAGTGAATTTCTTGTCGCGTCTACCCTTCCACTTCGAATTATGTACTCTATAATTTTCGATGTAAGTATATATTAAGTAAGTATATATATTTAGTAAGTATATACAGTCCAACCTCCCAATAAGAAACCCGGCAATAAGAAACTTTCCCCAGTTTCGCACTCGAGCGCTTCCCCCACTCTTCCATTCCAAGCAAAAGAGTGAGAGAGACAGACAGAGGTAGTGAGCGTGGAGCGCGCGCCTGGTGGGGGTATGCGATATATAGCAAAAACTCTTCCCCTTGGGGGCTTTTGGTTTCTTATTAGGAGGTCGCACTGTATTCATATCAATATATGAATTATTATTGGGTCAACATGATTTCGCTCAGTGCTTGTTGACTGGTTATATTTCGAAAAAGATATATACTGCAGAAGAACAGATATTCCAAAGTTTGAATATTAGTAGGCTAACGAAATCAATGAAATTAATGAAATCAACGAAATCAACGAAAATTATTCGAATGAATGAATATTTAATGTGACGACTATGCCGTAATGAATTTATAAAACAACTAGTCATTTTGGTGTACCGAAACTCCTTAATAGGATACGAGCGATAGAGTCACCACTCAATGATTGCTAATACTTGTGAGTTTGTGTAAGTCGGGTCGATCGATTGATCATAGTATATGTATTAGGGTGCTTCAAAAAAATTCTTTAATTTTTGTTTTCAACTCTTACCCTCCCAACTGCTTGAGGTGGATAAGACAAAAGTCCTCGCGAGAGTCGGTCCCTGTAGCTCAACTCTAAGAGGTCGCTATTTTCATTTAATTTCCTATTCATTTAACATGGGAATTTTCTTTTTTTTCTTTAAAGTGAAATTACACCTATTCATTTTAATTTTTTGAAAATAACCATTGTATATTCAAAAAGCTGTTTTTTAAGCTTAAAAAAAATTAATTAATTAATTAATTAATCTTCTAATTAAGGTAATCGACTTTTATTATATAGGTTTGGAAAGCTTAAAATAACAAAAAGTGATATTTAAATAATATATAAATATCACTTTTAATGATATTTTCAAATATCATTGTATCTGAATATACAATGGGTCTTTAAAAAAAAAAATCAAAATGAATCTAGGTGTAATTTCAGTTTGAATAAAAAAACGAAAATTCCCATGTTAAATGAATAGGAAGTTAAATGAAAATAGCGACATCTTAGAGTTGAGCTACAGCGACCGACTTTCGCGAGGACTTTTGTCTTATCCACCTCAAGCATCTGGGAGGGTAAGAGTTGAAGAAAAAAAATTAAAGAATTTTTTTGAAGCACCCTAATATGTATGCGTGTGATATGTTATGATGAAAACTGTGGTTGAAAGTTATTCGTCCATCCTTCCGGCATATGCTCAAATTCAATGTTGATCTGATGAAATGAATCTCGCCAGCATGAAACCTTTGCATCTATAGCTATTGTCCGGGTAAGTATTTTGAGTATGTATATAATCTCGATGTCAACTGCTTTGTATTAATTTCTATTCCCATGTAGACAGGTTCTTCCGTATCATCCACAACCTGTATTCAATGGATCCTCGTTTACAATGGTCATCACGATGATGTTCCTGTTGAAAAATAAACATTTTCAGAATTTATCATCGCAGCATGCTATTGCAAGTCAAATTATGGATCCCTCGGAAGGATTAATATAAGGATTCGCACTATTGAAGCAAATATACATGATTCGAATCTGCAATTGAAGGCGGTCTAATTATTATTGACTCTAGGTCTGCGGGTCACGCATTGAATATAACGAATATTGTTCAAATTAAAGTAACCGAGAATCGTCAACTTTTACAAGTTCTCAAACTGAGATACATATCACATCTCTATATTGCTCACCGCATCAAATCCCAGTTTGAGATGCATTTGTGGTTTCTTACAGGCCATAGGGGGATACGCAGTGTAAAAATTCCTTTTGCGAATCTCTGAACGATATTTTATGGATTAGTAGGTATGTATGTATACCATTAAAATACCAAGATCCAGTCAGTTTCATACCTCAATATCAATTATATATTATAACATTTTTAAAAATTATAATAATTAACAAAACAATCGGATATTACAATCAATTCAAACTGATATTTTACATTGTTGACTGAAAGATAATAGCAATGGTGATGAACTGTTACTATTGGAGGTAGGAGAGGGGATGGAGGGAGGGGGGGCCACCCGCCCACCCACTTCCCCCCCTTCCTCCAGGGGGTTACTTGGACTAATTCCACTGCTTGAAAGATTATTCATCTCCGACGTTTCGGGCGCTAAATATCTGCTCCCGTCCTCAGGAAAGGTTGTCTGGCGACTTCCCATCAAAGAGTGATCAAATTCCGCGCTCCCACCGGTATATATAGGTTGGTTGTAGGTGGCGCCAGCTACGCCTGGTGGCGCCGCCTTGGCCTGCTCATGGCTTCCCTCACCTCATCCCTGTACAAAGGTAACCATAATTTGTTAAGTTCTATGCTGGGTTGACTTACAGCATTTGGTGTCACTGCTATGCAGGCTGATTCCTTCAGCTTCCGTTTGATAGGATTGGATTCCTTCAACAATATCCGAGCATCATCCCACTGGAAGTGGTGTTCATTTTCCCAGGCGTGATCGGCCAATCTCGATTTCGATCGTTCGCACATTTTAACGTTTTTCCGGTGTTCCTGGATGCGAACGTTCAAGGGCCTTCCTGTTTCGCCGATGTACACATCCCCACATTGGCATGGGATCCCGTATACACACTCCTTGCTTTCTTGCGCAGCATGTCGGGGCTTGGTTTCTGTCAACAAGCCACGCAACGTGGACGTTGATTTGAACCGTACCTCAATGTCATATGCTCTGCATATGCGGCGGATCTTCTCTGCAGTCCCCGCTATATAGGGAATCGTCATGGCGAAACTCGGAGTGCCAACGTCCACAGGGTGTTCTGACCTCATTCTTTGTTTAGTGGTAGTCCGGTGTTGCGCTTTTTGCTGCGCTTTTTGAATGACCCTCTCAGGATAGCCGTTATTACGTAGAGTTTTTCGCACTATTTCTAGTTCCTTCCTTAGGCCTTCCGGCGTCGTACTGATCTGGAACGCGCGATCCATGAGACAGTGCGCCACACCTTCTTTCGTGCTACCTGAGTGGTTCGACTGGTAATCTAGATATTTTCCCGTGTGCGTGGGTTTCCGGTAAACGCTTGTTTGTAAGGTATTTTCCCAGCCTCTCTCTACTAGTGTATCCAGAAATGGGAGCGTATTGTTGTCTTCGACTTCCATTGTAAAATGGATCGACTCCCTTACGCTGTTTAGGTGGTCTCTGAAAACCTGTAACTCCTCTTTTCCATGCGGCCAGATCGCGAAGGTATCGTCAACATATCGGACCCACAGAGATGGTTGGAGTTTTGCCGTCCGTAAGGCCAGTTCTTCGAAATGTTCCATGTATAGATTCGCCATAACCGGTGACAAAGGGGAACCCATTGCCATACCTTCGTCTTGGCTGTAGAACTTGTCCGATACCTGAAAGTAGGTGGTGTTTAAACACAGACCGAGTAGTTCGATAATACCTTCTACGCTCAGTTCCGTTCTCTCCTTCAACGTCAGGTCCTGTTCCAACCTTTCTCTGGCAACTTGCAGAGCTTCTACGGTAGGGACATTAGTAAATAAACTTTCAACATCAAAGCTCACCAAGACGTCTCCGGGTTGTACTCTTTGGATACTCATCAGTTCTACAAAATGCAAGGAATTTTTAACGTACGACGGGCTCTTTCCAATGAGTGGTCTTATAATTGGTACGAGATACTTAGCCAATGCATAACACGGCGAGTTCCTTGAGCTGACAATTGGCCTGAGAGGGACTCCAACTTTGTGGATTTTTGGTAAGCCATACAGATGGGGTGGTTTGCTATGGTGAAGGAATCAGCCTGCATAGCAGTGACACCAAATGCTGTAAGTCAACCCAGCATAGAACTTAACAAATTATGGTTACCTTTGTACAGGGATGAGGTGAGGGAAGCCATGAGCAGGCCAAGGCGGCGCCACCAGGCGTAGCTGGCGCCACCTACAACCAACCTATATATACCGGTGGGAGCGCGGAATTTGATCACTCTTTGATGGGAAGTCGCCAGACAACCTTTCCTGAGGACGGGAGCAGATATTTAGCGCCCGAAACGTCGGAGATGAATAATCTTTCAAGCAGTGGAATTAGTCCAAGTAACCCCCTGGAGGAAGGGGGGGAAGTGGGTGGGCGGGTGGCCCCCCCTCCCTCCATCCCCTCTCCTACCTCCAATAGTAACGATATTTTACATATATCAGGTTAGCATTTTCTACTCTTCTTGAAACGAATGAGCACGAAGAATAACTATTTGATGCATTCAATTAGTTATAATCATAAAATTGAACCGACGAAAATTGGACCATAAAATATAATAATAATATATAATCAAACTATATAAACTATATAAAACTATATAATTCAACGTGAACTCGACCAATGATTTTCCCTCACCATTTTCGATTCGCTTCACGATTTTTTATACGATTCTTCGATCTCAAAAGAGCACTGCTGAATTTTTTAATATTTTTACCTCCAACCGTTAATTTTCAATTACCACCTTCTAGGCTTTTGTAACCCCTTCTAGGTTTTTGTGAAAGAATTTAGGATTGAACACCGAATTTTCGGTAATTTTTTAGAATTTTTGGAACGTTGAAACATGGTGTTTTGTGTGTTTGAAATGGTAAAAGTGCTGCGAAAAAAAGAAGAAAAAATCATCCCATCGTGGGAGGGATGTCAAAATTATTAGAAATTCTAAAAAAAACTTATTTTTTATTTCGGAGATTTTTAAAAAATGCCAATTAAAAAAAAACTAAAAAAAAACAAAAAAAAACGAAAATAGTGAGGGAAAATCATTGGTCATATATAGTTTCATTGTGATAAAAGAATTCATTTCAATTTGTCATTTTCATTGATTAGCAATATTTGCCTATTATTGTCAAACATGAAGAATAAAAAATGAAAAAATTAATGCGCCTCGTATTTGTCGATAATTTGCAAAATTTCTATCAGGCATTTCGTCCTGTTCTGTTTAGGGACCCGTCCCATTCCCTCCCCTATAGCCAGCGTAAAAGCGTCTGGTTCTTCGCGTGGCGCAACTTTCTTCGTCTCTATCAAATTTTTCAAACTCATCATCGTTGATGAAAATGCGTTTTTTTTTCTTTTTTGTTGCGAATTCGTCGAGGGCGGGGATAACTGCAGCTCGTTTCGAGTTGGACTATCAGCTGAAATAATAATAGATCTAGATTATCAACATCGGTGTTATCATCATCGTGATCATTTACTTATTTGTATCAATCATACATGAAAATAGTGTTAGCTTCGTTTGAACGTTGAAATTAAACATTCAAATTCAGTTATTAATAATTATGTAATTAACGCTTTAAACAATGATTTAATTAATTTCTAATATACTGAAACACACCGTAAAGGATATTAAAATCCTCAGAATCACTTGGAGATTCATCTATCGACGAAGCTTCCGCCTCTTGATGGTCCGTTGAATCCATTTTCTGAGAGCACGATTCCTCTGCAATGATAGGGCTATTGCTAAGCCTATTGCGCAGTGATCCAACAGTTCTGTTCAAAATTCGTTTTACTATTAATTCCTGATTAATTTCGTATTATTAAAATCGAAAATACAGAATACGACCGACACGTTTACGTAAAATGAGATTTAATGAATGATTTACAATTAAATAACCTAGTAGTAGACCGTACAAAGATATAAAGATTATGAAATAAATCTACCGTTTACCATAATTCATTAGAGAATCTGTTGAAGATTATAATCACAATATGACATTGAAGTTTGCATCGTTGGAACGCAACGAAATTCAATGTAAATTTAAAAAATATATATATAGCATAAAAATGATCCTACCAGGTTTATTAACATTTTCAAGTTATTTCTAGTAATTTTCGCATTTAAAACATAGCAGGATCATTTTTGGTGAATTAATATATTTAAATTTTTTTTTCTTCGGATTTCGTTGCGTTCCAACGATGCAGACTTCAATGTCATATCACAATTCAATTAAAAATATAAAGGTGGTGCAATTCACCTCTTTACAATATTGCATGATATAGGTGAATGATGATAAACTAAAAAATTTATTATAAATGTTTGAGGGCTTTGACGGTGAAAAGAGGTGGCGATATTTGTATTTGCTCTGTGCTCTACGGCAAAGGTTGAAGGGTTGAAAACAATTTGGTTTAAAAAAAAGAAACTGACCTCCGCGTGAATTGATATATTACAATTCTTGAAACTCGGGTGAATATTGATAGTATAATACGATGTGAAATATAATTACGGTCTATGTTTGACGCAGTCCTTCAAAAACATCATCTTTCGGTAGTACGGCCATTCGTCCTTTTGCTTTATATCGCCTGATCCTGACGGAATATACGCATTCATGCGCTTGTTCTCGCGTACGAATGCGTCCCTCAACGAGTTCCACTTATTCAATAATTCAACGGCTACAAATGATCAATCATCATATAATTAGGATTGCTATAATTATTTATTGAAATTGATAATATATAAGCTCATCGTTACCTGACATATCCATGCCGTATATTTCTTTGATCATCGCTGACGCTTTGAGCCACAAGGATTGCTTGAAAGCCACACTTTTGTACTGTGCATGGCTCTTGTCGTATAAACAAGGATGAACTTGTACAAAGTTTATAATAATATCGTTAACTTTGCTCATCGTAACAGATTTAGGTTAATATTATATGAGGCTATCTTTATCTGTGTTTTCTTCAAACGACGCGACGCGAAGAAAATAATTGAATGACGCTCAACGATAGCTTAACTCGGCTACGTGTTATTGTTTTTGACAATAAAATATAGATTGATTTCATAATTCATTCGGGATTGATCAACTTCAATCTACATTGGATTAGATAAAACTAATTTTTTTTTTTTATATATTCATACTTTATATACGTTCACTCTATTAATTATTGAAAAAATCTTTGTTCAAATTTTTACATATAATGATTCCCGTGTGGAAATTCAATTCGGGGGCTGGCTAGGTGTTGCCTAGTTTCGCTGTTCACTAAGCGGGCGCTGAACGGGCGGGCTGCTTAGTGCCCGGCAACGCATGTAACGCTCAGCTGTACAGCGCGAGCTGGCCAGCGCCCGTCTAACATTCCCGACAAATGCTAGAAGATTTGTCGGGTCGGCTGTACAGCGCCCGGCCAGACCCCGGTTAGTTTATTGATATCAGAAAGGGTTAAAGCAAAAGAGGTATGATTGACAAAATGAAACATTTCAGGAAAATATCTTTTTTACATTCAAACTGTTGAAATGCAAAAAAAAAAAAAAAAAAACACTTTTCCTGAAATGTTCAATCTTGTCATGTTTCTTTTTGCTCTAACCTCTTTATTTTCAATATCTTCATGTATTTCTCATTTATATAATCATTCATCAAAAATTGATTGAAAATAAGAAATATAAAAATTATTATTTTTTCTTCAAATTCATAGTATTTTTCATAATAATTCATGAATATTTATTATAAGTTCATCAATTTGCTGCGTATACAAAAAAAAAAAAAAAAAAAAAAAAAAAAAAAATTACAAAAAGTATTATCAAAACCAATTTAATCAGAAAAACTTTAATTTCCATTTTCTCAAAACTCAATATGTGTCGTTTGATACACGAATGCGTAACAGGGTCCATATATGGTTACCGTCGAGAATATCGGGTTAATAATGAATGTTGATCGAAATTGTAAGCATATAAATAGCTCAGCTACAATTTCGGGCTCTCCCAACTAGGGCCTAGGCAAGTTTTGATGTGAAAACGCATGCAAGGCAAATATCTGGCCTTGCTAACCAGGGGCTGCACAGCTAAACTAGAAAAAATTATTTACAGTTATGCTATCTATTGCCCGTATAGCACCCGACTAGTTGGGCCATCTTCGGGATTACCCATCCGGGGGCTAGGCAAACACCGGGCGTTCCCGGAGAAATTTCCACACGGGTTATAACTCAAGTCCGAGGGTTCAGAATACGGAGTGTGGTCTAGTTGAGCTCGAATGATACCTGTATATTAAAAATGAATGAAAACTATTCATTAAATTTTTATTGTATCATAAATAACAGTTTTGTGAATGAGTATATTTTTATAATTTGATAAAAAAATTTCATACGAGATGTGGTAAAAATGATGCTTCATTTGATTAATTTGAGTAGAATTTGAATGGTATTTGAAATTTGAAAAAAATTAAATTTTGTCCCACTGCCATGGGACGCTTCCTTGATCTGATAAAAAATATTTTGACAATTGGTCGCGCTGTGCGATAGCGCCCAATGCGCCTAGGTCCTCGTCGAACAATAATTGTCGAGCTGGATCAGCCGTACATTGAAGTCCACAATCGGCAACGCTAACCGGCGTTACATGATCCAGGTATTCATTGCGGTTTGTGGCGATCATAAAATTGTGCAGACACACGGTAGCTTGTACCACACTTTCGCTGGTGCTTAATTTGAAAGCTAGAGGTTTTTCAAGTATCCGCCATTTCGAGACGAGAATACCGAAAGCGTTTTCGATTACTCGTCGTGCTCAGAGATAGCCGGTAGTTAAATATTCGTTGCTCGTCGTTGACGATATTTCGTCGCGAATACGGCCGCATGAGGAACGTCCGCAACGGAAACGCCTCATCCCCCACAAACGCAAAGGGCAATTCAGTTGAGGTGTTTCTTAATTTCCTCGGCGCAGGAATTCCCAATACACCAGCCTCTACTGCGTGTTTGAATTGCGATTCTCCCCATATACCCGCGTCATTTAATGATCCTGAAATTACAACGAATAATGCCTTTCATTCGTAATATGATTGGTCTCATATTATCATGGCGTTTGGGAGCACATACTATATTACGTACCATAATCGCCTATATCCACCCAAACGAATTTGTAATTCGCATCGGATATTGCCATTAATATCAAGCTGAAAAATCCCTTATAATTGTGGAATTCGCTTCCGGAATTTGGAGGGGCTTTTATTCGAATGTGCTTTCCATCCAACGCACCGATGCAATTCGGGAAGTTCCACATGCGTTCGAAATGGTCAGCAATTTTTAACCACGTCTCGCATTTCGCATCAGTATTCAAGTAGAGAGGCTGAAGCACGAGCCAGATCACCTTGCAAACTTCTGCAATTAAACAGTACATTGTGGATCTTCCAATGCGGTACGCCGTTGCCGTAACGAGTACGCTGTCTCCGTGGGATAAGAAACTGCGAATGTTAAATTTTGGTAAAATTATTTACAAAACCAGTGTTATTTAAAAATCGAAAAGAATAATTCATCATGAACGTGCAAGGAATACAATACGATATTTGTAACATACCTCAACGCGACTGCTAGCCGAAGTTCAGGTGACAATGGCTCACGATGGCTACGCTTTATCAATTTACTCCCGATCAGATCGAAAAGCTTGTCGAATTGCTCTACGTTCATTCTCATATACTTTGCGAATTCTTCGTGATCATTTAATTTGAAGAATCCAAATACGGTAGTGTACGCTCCTAATTTCTGCCGTACTTCTAATCTTAGGTGAGGCTTCACCCACCACCTACGATTTGCTATTCTTCTCCGATGCACAATCGCCCTCATCCTTAATAATAATGTATACATCTTCATCACGCTGAGAATGATGAAAATATCTTCCTGATCCATTTTTATGGAGAGTAGAGGTTAGTAAAATCAGGTGTTTGTTGAATTTAATGTTGAATTCAATGCGCACTATATTTTATACCGCACAGTACATGTACTTTTTTTTTTACAGATTATATTCAGAAAACAAACATTAAATTCTAATTCAATACTTATTTTCGCACACAAAAAAAAAATTTCGTTCAAGCACGACGATTTATTGAACTTTTTAATTACGCTTCAAAAATTAAAGTCATATGATCAGCGCTGTAATGTGATAGCGCTCGCATTGATCTAATTAATACCATATATACAGTTCACAAAGTGTTTTGCAAGTATATAAATTTTGTTAATTAACTAATCTATGATTGTACAATTACACAAATGCAGTGAATATGAAAAATCGTTATTTGGATTTATTCAAAATTCGAAGGATTAATAAATTACACAACGGAGTACTTCAAATAATTTTTGAAAATCATAAAATATGATTAAAATCATTAAGGATAGAAATAAATAATTAAAAATAAATAAATAATAATAAATAAATTAATTAATTTCACCCGAAATCATGAAGGATTGAAGGAAGACAGAATCAAATACGCGGAGCGTACATGACATTTGAAATATTAATTCACAGATGACAAATTTTGAGAATTACATTTGTTGTAATATATTATAGTGAAATGAATTTGAAACGATAAAAATAAATAAAAAAAAAAAAAAAAATATATAAATTTTGTTAATTAACTAATCTATGATTGTACAATTACACAAATGCAGTGAATATGAAAAATCGTTATTTGGATTTATTCAAAATTCGAAGGATTAATAAATTACACAATAACACGAATCATCCTAAAATTAAAAATAACTTACAATTCAGAACGTATGTATATTAGGGTGGTTCAAAAAAGACCTAAGTTCTCAGATTTTGCTGCTCATCCGTGAATATGTTGCTTGTGATTTTTGAAAATTATTCCATTTTTTTGAGCTCTATAGGACAATATTTACTACTGCCTCAGTACAGTTGAAATTTCGAAATTTCGCCATTTTTGGCAATTTCAAAGTTCTCAGATCCAAGTGCTCATCCGACTACCTCTAGATTCTCATTCAATCAGCATTCTGGTTCAAGATGAGACTCGTACGATAATATTTAGTACTGCCTCTGAGACATTGGAGTTTTTTCAATATTTTGCGTTTTTTCAGAGATTCGATCGCCAGGTGCTGCTCATGAGACAGTCTTTTCTTACCATTTTAAGGAAGAAGTACACGAAGTTTGCAGTCTGTGGGACCATTTTTACTACTGCCTCATGTTGCTAATTTTACTTGAAGGACAGTCGCCCTCAATGAGGCAGTAGTAAAAATGGTCCCACAGACTGCGAACTTCTTGTATATCTTCCATAAAATAGTAAGAAGAGACTGTCTCATGAGCAACACCTGACGATCCAATCTCAAGGTAAAACCCTAAATAGTGAAAAAACTTCAACTGCTCTGAGGCAGTACTAAATATTATCGTACGAGTCTCATCTTGAACCAGAATGCTGATTGAATGAGAATCTAGAGGTAGTCGGATGAGCACTTTGATCTGAGAACTTTGAAATTGCCAAAAATGGCGAAATTTCGAAATTTCAACTGTACTGAGGCAGTAGTAAATATTGTCCTATAGAGCTCAAAAAAATGGAATAATTTTCAAAAATCACAAGCAACATATTCACGGATGAGCAGAAAAATCCGAGAACTTAGGTCTTTTTTGAACCACCCTAATGTATATAACTTGCCTAAATGATGACAAGATCGTCTACTTTAAACGAGGGAACCTCGTCATATTTTCATTATATTTTAATCATATTTCATAACTGATTCCTTCATTCAAATTTATTGAATACTTCAAATATCTCAATTAGACACTTGGTCATGTGTTTTTGCGGCACCAAATGGAGACGTTCAACTATAGTTAAAATATAACCATCTTTGTTAGTTTCTTTAACCCTATCAATTGATTCAGATACATTTCTTGCTGCTACGGTCAATGTATTGCTGGCCTTGGCTAAATCGTCGATCATGTTGTTCACACTATTCCTTGACCGTCTGCGATTCACAGGTAACCCGGGGAATTGGAGAGTAGGGTCGAACAGTGTTTGAATTTTTACAAATGGGCGACAGGAATTATTTTTAATTTCAGCTGTTCTAGATTTTACCGTTGAATTTATATAACTATTGCTGATTGCTTTCGGATTTTGATTACTACAAGAATTCTTTGAATTTTCAGTTTCCACTTCTGTCGTTGATCTTGATTTTCCAAAATTATCTGCAGAAATTATATTTATTGAACTCAATTGTTTCATAACAGAATTTTAAGTAAATTTATGTATAAGTTTTATTTATTTATTATTTATACGTTTTTGAAATTATAAATTAGAATTTCACGTATTTCGCTGATTATTTTTCCCATCCAAATTTCAGCCAATAGAATTGCACCATTCGCCGTTATTTTGCATAGCCTACACGATATTTAACTGATAATTTTGACAATTCCACTGGTAATTTCACGTGTGCTTTCACCGCGGTAATTTTTCATGTTGATATATATAAAAAACAAAAGATTTTCCAATACAGTTAACCCTCCATCGAATCTGACAGATTAAATTATAATTATAATTCTGTGACTTTTAAATTTTGACTTTTAACTGTGGATTTTGTCTCATGATGCAATCCTATGGGCCGAAATTCGGATGGAAAAATAATCCCCCGAATACCACTCGAGCTTCAAAATTAATCGGGTATTTCCCTCAAGGTTCCCTGCAATCAAACGAACTCGTCCAGTTTTTCAGAAAAATCACTCGCGCTTCGCGCTCGTGATTTTGTAACCTGAAAAACTTGACTCCTTCATTTGTTTGCAACGAACCTATCGGGAAATACCCGATAATTTTGGAGCTCTTGTGGTATTATATGTGAAAATACTGTAATGCATATGTTGTGTCATATTCCATGTCGAACATTTGTATCCGCTATATATGATAGTAGATTTTACCGTTGACGGCGAGCGAGCTTTCGTGAGTAGCTTGCGCACTTGATAGGCTATTTAATATTTTTCCAGACGGGATACCCGATTCAATCTCAATACAATTATGTTGTATTAAGGTGCTTTCCTAGGCAATTCCACCAGTCCTGAAAACATCGTGAAAAAATGTGATATTAAACGGAATATCTCTGCCTGGGCACCGAAATCAATGAAACAAAATACGTCGCGCAATTCTATGTGCGACTCCGAACATGTACAGCCCAAAAAATGTTCGTTTTGCGCGAAAATAGAGAAGATATCCATGAAAAACGGTTTTAGGAACGTTTTTCATGGATATCTTCTCTATTTTCGCGCAAAACGAACATTTTTTGGGCTGTACATGTTCGGAGTCGCACATAGAATTGCGCGACGTATTTTGTTTCATTGATTTCGGTGCCCAGGCAGAGATATTCCGTTTAATATCACATTTTTTCACGATGTTTTCAGGACTGGTGGAATTGCCTAGGAAAGCACCTTAAGGTACAATGAAAGCTTCAGCCTTCACGAAAGACCCCCTATTTAATTGCATTCATCTGAAAGAGCACTTTATGTTCTATTTTTAAGAATTTTCTGTTAATTTTTCACCGTTTGATTGAAAAAATATCATTAATTGAAAATGTACGATGGAATGGGTGTGGGATGAAATTCGAAGATTTTTACCGGAAGTGACTTGACCACAAAAAAACTTGACGAAAGACCCCCCAAAAAAAACCTACCACTGTCAAGAATGATGTTCGCTTAATGGGGCTGTTACACAGGGCGCGTCGCGTCACGCGGCGCGCCAAACAATATGCAGTAACCAATGGGAGGGCTGCTTTTTACGCGTGTATACGAAAAAGCAGCCCTCCCATTGGTGACTGCATATTGTTTGCCGCGCCGCGTGACGCGACGCGCTCTGTGTAACAGCCCCATAACATCTCGTGTGCGATTCGACCCATTCCACCGCGGATATTTTGCGCAAAAAATTCCAACACATAATTGCGTGACAACTATCTCACTCTGAACGGCTTGCTCGTGTCATGGCGCCTGAGTGTGGGTAATCTTTTCCCCTTGCGTCTTGAAAGTGTCATGGCCGTTGATAGCTGTCAAAACATTGGGACGACTCGTGAACATTGGAAAGAAGGTTTGTATTTTTACTTTTATTATCATATTTCGCGATTAAAATTGAACTAAATATTAGGAAAAATTACGTCGTAGTGTTCCTTTCCTTTTTGATAATTTTCTTTATGAAAAATCAACGGTTTAGAATGGAAACATAGACATAACCTGCATCTTGTGAAATCAGTTTCATTCTAATCAAAGTTACGAATAAAAACGTGATTTCAAAATGAATAATTGTAGTAATAGTGCTAATGAAGCCTTTAGAGGAGCGTTTCGATGAATTTCCTAAGAATTTTCTTATGTTTTAGTCTGCAGAGTTGTATAAATTAGTGACGTTGTGAGCAAACTTATGAAAATTAAGAAAATCAATTCACAAAGTCTCACTAAAAAAGAATGACAAATGGGATCAGCGAGAGAGTGAAACCAATAAGAATAAAAAAATATTCCACAAATTTCAAGATGAAGTACACCATCAACAGGAGGAAGAACGACAAACGTTACTATCGTGTAGGAGATCAAGAGTGAGTCGTGATAAGAGGAAAGACAGAGTACATACAGGGTAAAAAGACAGGAGTCATAGAAGTCAGTGATAAAGCATGGATAGCAGCTAGAATAGAGAAACGTAGGAGGGCAGAGAGTGAACTGAAGGAAAATTTACCAAAAATACCATAAAGTGGAACTAAGAGGAAATCGAATTGGAGAATGAAAAAAAAGTGAGTATGAGATACCAGAGTTGATTTATTTAATATTGATGGAGTAATATTTCATTTATAACAGATCAGATATAATAACTATAATGAAGTAAACAAAGGATTGTAATGCAAATAAAATAATTTATAACTTTAGTGCTATGAAATTTATTTATTTATTTAATTTTTTTTTTTTCCCCCGATATCGTTTCAGAATGATTATTCCATCTGAAAAAGATAAAAACAATATTAATGAATGGGATAAACACGGAGTGCAGTTTAGGGATTGAAAGGATTTCAAAAAGGTACTCAACTGGAAATCAGTACGTGGAATAGGACAGGGTGGAGAACTAGTTAGGAGGTCAGAGTCGGGCACAAAGAGAGATGTGGGCTATGTCAGAGTCAAGTGGAAAGTTGGTTCAGTATTGAGAACAGAACATGGAGATGGTATGATGGAGATGCTGAGAGAGGGTACCACTGAGAGGTGAAAATTCTTTGATACCACTGGCATTGTCACCCTTGTGATTTATCCTTTTGTTCGTCTGCCAAAAAGTCAATGATGCGCCCAATAATCAATTTGCTGTTAGTGACGATTGGTTTTGCTTCACCATTCTTGCGTATACTTGTAGCTAAACACAGTGTCACCCCCTTCCCTTGATTTGTTCGATAGACTTCACGGAGTTTCTCCATTGTAATACCTGCTGTTGCAATTTTGTTAATCATTGATGCTGAGATTTTCCCTGCTTTCAAACACTCCAAAGCAGCTACATTTGTCTTTTTATTTTTAGCATTGTTCAACTTGTCAACCATGATTTTGATAGAAATCGAGTTTGCAACCAAATTTTTTCTCTCAATTTTGAAATGCTCTAGCAAACCATTCAGTATCTGACAGTCGGCCAAGGCATCATGTGCACATCTCACTACCTCTTTCCAATGGTCGTCAGTGAGATAGGTTCTCGCTAGCAATTCTTGTTTCTTCATCTTGCCTTGAGATATGAGCGGTAATGTATCAACCACACCGTACACGTGATTACAGAAGCGAGAGAACAGACCTAAGAGCTGCAACCATCTCATGATTCTTGGGGCATCAAATCTAATAATATTATGACCTACTAGAAGAACATTTTCGCCACATTGCTGCAAAAATTCGAGAAATCGTTCAGCAGCTTCTTTTGGAGGAGTTGTTGTGATGATTTTCTCATGTTGATAAAGTTTTCCTTCCCTCACTATGAAACCAGTAGCCTTGGACGCATCATCATGCATTTTATTTGTTGGAAACATGAATGTAGAGAATACCTTATCCTCACACTTGGCAGCGATCTGGATTATGCTATCCGTTAGCAGCAGTCCAGTTGTCTCAATATCGACGATAACGATGGAACTGGTATCATCAATTGTTTCTTCCTTAACTGCTACTTCCACCGGAAGTTCGATTGACATTCCAGACTGATAAGAAATTCCCTCCTTTCGTTCTTTAGCGGTCTGTATGCGTTGCTTCTTGAACTTTCGTTCGGCACGTTGACGTTTTGTAGGCACTTGACATTGTTTTTGAGCCTCTTGCACGCGTTTCGCTTGATCTCGAGCGCCATACAGCTTCGTAATTGCCCCTGGGAGTAATGCAGCCTTCAGGTGGACATCGTTTAGATATGACAACCCAATATTCTTCTGACAACTAGCCGCTGCAGTACGATATTTATAGGATAATGTTTCAGCATAATGTCTATTCTTTGGTGCTTTGGACACTACCATGTTGTTGAAAGACTCATTGGCTTGCGTTGAGCCTGCATCGGCTACCTTTATTATTCGTTCACTGAATTCTTTTAAAAGATCACGAAGAAACTGCTGAAGTTTCAGATCTGTCAGTGGCTTACCACCTGGCAAATTTCGATGAACGTAATCTGGATTGTTCTTAGCTGCGCACCAAGAGCCACAGTCCTCGTGTTTGCCATAAACATGCTCAGCTACATTCAAGAGAGCTTTCTTGGCAGCTTCTGGGTGCTCTTTATTCTGATCAAGAGCGTAATTAAAATTCTTCCTTAAGGAGAGGATGACATTGGCTTTATTCAATTCTCTGTAAGTCGCACTGAGTTTATACAGTCGAGATCCAAACTTCTTGCGGAAATGATTGGGATCAGAAAATCTCAAAATTGAATGTGGAGATTCCCTTTGTACTGCAGCATATGTACAAGCATCATCATCACCAATGAACGTGCCAACCAGAACTCCAGCCTCTTCAAAATTCGGATTCATCACCATGAGTTGTACTCCCATCGCGGCTTCCATAGCCTTTGAACTTCCTGACCAATTTTTTCCACAATCGTGAGAAGTTTCTCGATTTCCACGAGCACATGTGGCACAACCTGTACTATAAGCGCCTGCTGCTAATAATTTTTGAGAAAGGGTCCCAATAACCGATCCTCGTCCAGTTTTACTGTCGAAACCTCGTTTGCTCCAGCCAAAATCATACGATGTAGTTAGGTAAATAATGTTAGGATCCGCGTTCGAGGGGACGTAAGGCCGTTTAGATCTGGTTTTAAAATTTCATAACGTGAATCGTGCGAGGAAAAATTGTAGAATATATTGATAATAAAGAATAAAATCAGAGTAACAATCGTCCAGTGATCCTCTAGCACCAATTGAGCTGCGAAAATTATTAAAGATAGCTGATGATGAGGGGTGTCCATGCAGAAGATGGAAAAAACCAATGCCAGGTTGAACAATTAATTAATTAATTAACAATTAATTAATTCACATACTATTTTGATATCAGATTGCAGGTATTTATAAGTAAAAGAACTAAAAATAAAAAAATAAAAAATAAAAAACGAACTCAGTTGTACTGTTATTGAATTGATAAATCCCATTGAGAATTTTCCAGGATGACATTCGTTTCAGAGTTTCTCCCAATTGTTCAAGAGTTTGGCCTGGATTTTGAGTAATAAAATTATTGAATTTATTTAGTTACTCATCAGTTGATGCTAAGGCTGCAATTGTTAATTTCTTTTCCAGCGCAATTGCTATTTTAAAAGAATCCTCGGCTACAGAAATGAAAGCTGGTCCCACGTGTTTCTCGGATAATTTCAGGGTAGGAACAGAAGGAGGAGGAATATTAAGCCCAGCTAGAAACTTCATCATTTGGCGATGACCTATTCCAGTATCAATAGAGCCTATTCCAATATTATAATTATCACAAGTTTCTAATAATTCGCAAATTACATGTATATTGTATAGAGTCATACTCACCAGCTGCTGCTCTACAATTGATATCGTATAACGAACGACGATTATCACCGGGGATTTTACGAGTTGTGTACACATTTTTCACCTCGGAACAATTACCACATTTTATTTTAAAGATCGATGCCAAACCGAGTTTCGTTTCTGCTTGGATCATAGAAAAACCTAGTTGTGCTGAACACGAACATTCCATCTGCTCACCAACGTAACTTATATCAATTATTCGAAAGCCCTCAACAACATAATTTGGCTCTGCTTTAGACTCAACACGAGCTCGCTTTGCTGCGTTATACGTTTCTAAGTTGTTGATACGTTTTTCACGATACTCAAGTTGGGTTTTTGTAACAAATCTTCCACCGAGTCGGGCATGATTCATTTTGAAATTCCCGCGCGTCGCATGTCGGTGGGTTAGTTTGGATGTTGGGTTAGGTCGGTAATGTTAGTAATGACAGGTTAATCAAGTGCGTCTCTTTATATTAATAATTTTTGCAAAAAAAGTGCTGATCTTGAATGCTTATATGTCTAAATAATTTTAATACGATTTTTACAATTTATTATAACTGTCTGGAAATTATTGGCATCAATAAAAATTGAAAAAATAAACATGAATATCAGGGGAGCTGTACTTCCGGAACGAGGCTTTCATTGTACCTTAAAGATGATGGCACAATAATTTGTTTATCGATTGACGGTGATTCTATCATTTTCTTTTCAATTTCGAGTTCGAACGATCCTTTTGTTCTTAAAAATTTGAAATTATATTGGTATAAATCAATGGTGAAAATTGATAATAAGATAAAAATAAATTAATAAGATTAAAAGTAAATGCCCTCACTTCCTATGTTGAATATGTTCAGTTAAGAATTCCATTGCTTTGTAGAATGATGCATTTTTGCAAATATTTGCTGATCCAGATTCGTATATATTCGATTTACGTTGACTATGTTCTCTTACGAACTTATCTCTGAGCGATATCCATCTTTTAGACACCTGCTCAGCTAGAAATAATTCAAAAATATTACAGATGACCACGAAAATATTATAGAAATGTATGAATACTATCATCCTTATACCCGACGTCTTCAATTTGTATATTTCTTCAAAATCACTTGACATTTTTCTCCATAATAATGTTTTTAAAGTACTATTTTTGTAATTTTTATTCTTCTTCTCGTACAAACATGAATTAGATTTAACGAAAGCAATTAGTATTTGGTCGTAATTCATTTCGACGTCCATTTTTTCAAAACATTTATCGTTTCAAATTCATTTCACTATAATATATTACAACAAATGTGTTAAGATTATGGTTGAGGTTCTTAAATGATTGTAGACTTATTATATTATCAACTCGTTATTTATTCAATATCAATCTCGTCTTTACGCATCGTTATATACCATCCCTTATAACCGGGCTTAGCAAGAGTTTGGGGAAGAGTAAGGCCCCGCTCGTCGTTTCAAGTGGAGACGACCGAAGCCAGGCGAATACAGCCGAGGCTAGCCGACCTTTGTATATATAAAACTTAGATAAGGGCAATGTGTGGATGCCTCATTTCCAACACTCCCTCCCATCCATGCATTTATTATTAAACAATTCGTTCATTTCAAAGGACTTACATAGGTTATTATATATATGATTAATTCTATTCGTTATATATATGTTCACGATCTTAACTTTAAGTAGATAATAATATTTGGTTTGTATATATTTGGTTTTTGTTTTCGTTTTGTCTCATCGTTCTTTGGTCGTGCATCTCATCGTAATCCAGCAAGACCTAGGAGGTTTAAGCAGATTTATTTCCTGTAACAGAATTTGAAATATTTATTAACCTGACTCAATTTTATTATTAGACATCCTAATTTCGGATCAATTCGTTATCAATTCGTTATCGATTCGTTATAAATTCGTTATCAACTCGTTATCAATTCGTTTCCATTTCATTTATTATTTCGTTTACCAGTCGTTTATGATTTTCAAATGAAAGTGGTTTCGTGAATATGTCTGCGATTTGGTTTTTAGAAGATATCCAGTTAATCGTTATAAAGTTTCGTTTGACACATTCCTTGACATAGTGCTCCCTCACTTCAGTCATGTGTCTCAGTTTATTTCCACCATTCGTTTTAGCACTAGCTTCGGCGGCTTTATTGTCACACCAAAGTTTCATGTGATAAAAACTGTGATTTAACATTAGCTGTATGGATCTCTCTAATCCAACCAACTCCTGACTTGCCTCGCTCATTGCTACATATTCAGCCTGACAAGTCGACAACGCTACGTATGGTTGTTTATGCGTTCTCCATGCTATTGCATCGCCAAATAGTTTGATGATATATCCTGTAACATATCCAGCTATAGTGCACATCGAATATCGCCAAAGACCGAACAAAGGAAAGGATTACACTAATCCTCTACGTTCGACCAAGTGTCTGACGTCACGCTAAGAAGTGGGGATAGAGAGTATATAAACGGCTCACTCAATCACTCATTAGCGTATTTGTGCCATAGAGGCCTTGCGACTCATAATATCCAATATTCGAGCGTATTCTGGTATAGCACCGTTTCGACTCATAACTCCGAGCGTAGTCAGGTAGAGCACCGGTGCGACTCATATTATTAAATTCACTTATATAGCTTCGGAGCGCCTAGATCCGAATAACTAACATAAATTCAAGCAACAAGAATCAAATCAATTGCCTTTAGATAAAATATCATTGGTCACAATTTAAAATATAATAGAAGAGAATAGGAGAATATTATAATGAAATCAAAATAGAATCATAACAGAAAACATAACCGCGCATAGCCTAAAATATAAAAATAGAATATACAAACAGAACGAAAACCTAATCGGAACAAACAAACGCGACTAGAGTCACGAAATTAGAATAGGAGTAGAATAAGTAAATCATTGTAAAAATTAGTTTATTAGAATTCATTTGAATATAATTATTATTTTCTTATTTGAACTTTGTCGGATATTTCAGCACTGACTCCTAACTAATCAATTTCCATCCCTGAATAAGCCTATAGGGACCAGCTTTGGATCATTCCTAGTGCGAACGGCGTTGGATTAAATTCCCGCGTCCGAGGGCCAAGGAAATACGATTCCGAGTCTGAGACACGGTCTTGGAATCGCAAGGTTCCCGGATCCGAGTAAAGAATAGGTTTTGTGTTTAGGAAAGCAGGCTTGGATTCACTTCCCGGCTCTGTTCAAATAGGAGAAGGATCGGCTTTGGTTCTACCCGAGTCCGAAGGGAACAGGCTTTGGTGGAGTAATCTACCCGAGTCCTGAGTTAAAGTAAATTCACAAGGTTGCATAGGTGGCTTTTGGTGGCTAACCCATCCTTTTCCCCTACCTATGACCTCAAAGAAAAGCCCTATTAATTTTGATAATTTAAATCCCTTTTTATATAGGTAAAGAACTCACAATAACTGCGGGTATCTCTCAACTTTCGGGTTCAAGATACTCGCCAAAAGTTACAATCCACACGTCGTTAAAGAATCTTTACAATCTGCGAAACTTGCATCTGAAAAGGCTTGCAAGTCATCTCGTTTTCCCCTATAATATAAACATAAGTTCTTAGTACCTTTCAAATACCTGAACACTCGTTTGACCATGTTCAAATCGTCAGTTGTGGCATCTATTTGATGTCTACTAAGGACATTTACTGCATATGATATATCGGGGCGAGTTGCACCCGCCAAATATAGCAAGCTACCTATTGCTTCTCTATACGGTATATTTTCTCTCGTTTCTGTTATCGTTAGGGTGATTGAGTCGCATGGCTCTTCTCGTACTTTTCGTTCGCGATTAGCTACTTGAGCGGTGACCATTGGCGTTCTTTGAGGATACATTTCGTTAAATTTAAATCGTTCCAAGATTTTGTCAATGTAATCTTCTTGGCTGACAGTGATGATCTTATTTTTTCTGTCTCGTTTTATCGTTATGCCAAGAAATTCTTTTGGTTCACCCAAGTTCGTCATTTCAAATTCGTTTTGCAGTTGAGTTATTACTTCCCTTAATTTTTCTGAGTCATTGCTGGCTATTAGCATATCGTCAACATATAGCAGCAGTATAAGGAATCGTTTTTCTGCTCTCCAAATAAATAGACAAGGTTCTCCTTCGTTAGTTTTCAGACCAATTTTCAAAGCCACTTTCGTGAATTTGTCGTTCCATCGTTTCGGGCTTATACGTAACCCGTACAAAGCTCGTTCAAGTTTACATACCTTCGTTCGTTTCGTTTGTTCTGAATATTGAGCACCTTCAGGAATTTCCATGTAAATTTCTTCATCAATCGTGCCATTAAGAAAAGCCGTTTTAACATCTAGCTGAAAGACTTCCAAATCGTATTTATTTATTATGGCAAGTACACATCTTACTAGTGGTAGACGAGATACTGGAGCGTAGGTTTCGAGCAGGTCATAATTGTTTCTGTCTTTAAAACCCCTAATTACCAAACGGGCTTTATGTTTTTCCTGACCTTCGTTATCTATCTTTCGTTTAAAAACCCATTTCGAATCTATAATATTTGCTTTATTACCATTCGACATTCTCACTGGTCTATTGACAATCTTCCAAACCTTATTTTCATTCATCGAACTCAATTCGTTATCTATTGCATTTTTCCACTTGACTCGTTCTTTAGTTTGCATTGCTTCCGCATATGACGTCGGATCTCTATTAATCTGTGCTAAGAGCGCATGATATCCTTCGTCTTCTAGGTTTTCCAACCCTTTTTCCACTTCGTTATTAATTTCTGATGCGGGTAATGCCTTACTCGTTACTTCAAGATTTGGTGATGATTCAGACAAACTTGAATCGTTTGTTTTGTTGTCACTTCGTTTGGAATCATCTTTACCTATTATTATTCTTTTCTCATCGTTCTCATCGTTCTCATCGTTCTCATCGTTATTAGGTAAATTTTTTTCTTGGTCTACCTCGTTTTCGTTTTGCTTCTCCCTCCGGTCTTAAGGTCTCATCGTTTCTCTTTTGCACTTTGCTTTCGAATTCTATAAACCATTTACTCTTATCTACCTCATCGTGAACATTAGGCCAGTCTTTTATGCTGTCTTTCTCATACTTATCGCCGTAAACCAACTTTTCGTTAAACCGAGCATCTCTACTCTCGTAATATTTTCCTTCTTCCGGCTTCAAGAATTGGTACCCAGATGGGGTATATCCTACCAGAATTACTCTTCGTCCCTCATACCTAAATTTAGGTCCTGTTTTTCTTTGAACCTTGATGTATGCCACACATCCAAATCGTTTAATTTGATTCATATCGTAACTATGATTAGGAGCAAATTTTTGTAAAGGAATAATCATATCGTTTGATTTGTGGGGAGTCCTATTATAAGCATACACGGCTGCACCTAAGGCTATATCCCACATATTCTCCGGAAGCTTTGAGTCGTACATATATGATCTGACCTTCTTTTGAATTGTCTGATTAAATCGTTCTGACACACCGTTGTGTTCCGGCGTGTCTGGGCATGAAAATTGTTGTTCAGCTCCCAGTTTCTTTAAGACTTCTACTGTATAACCACCCGTGTACTCAGTACCTTGATCTGATCGTAAATAGGAAACTTTTGCATCTTGGCCTAGTAAATTTCGTGCACTTCGTACAAAGGCTTCTAGACAATGTCCAGTTTCACTCTTCGCCTTCATTGGATAAGCCATAGCAAGTCGCGAGTAATCGTCAATGAATACGGAAATGAATCTATAATGTTTTGGGTAGGAAGGAGGATTTATAGGGCCCATCGTATCTGAGTGGATAATTTGTAATTTTTCTGTGGCTCTTCTTCGCGTTGAAGTGAAAGGTAATTTTCGAATTTTTGCTATCATGCACACCCCACAATCTAAAATAGAATCGTCAAAATCTGTGTCGTGCAACAGTTTATTTTTAGGGAATTGTCTTTGCAAAGATTTTAAATAAGCCACTGAGGCATGTCCCATTCGCACATGCCAAAGCATTGCTTTATTGTTTTTAATGAATTTACTGTAACTTTTATTGAAAGGGTTTTCGTTTTCTGATAGTTCAACAATCGGTAGTTCGTCTAGGTCATCAAACTTTCTATCCCAGATAGTCGTATCAAAGTTTGAGTGCTCATATGTGATTTTTCGTTCGGATAGAGCAATTTCGGACCCTTCGTTATTTGTCTGTTCGTTTTCGTTCAAGGAATGTTTTTCGTTATCAACATCTGTACTCAAATTCGCATCGTTTAGTTTTTCATTTGAGTCTTCCTTCGTTTCTAATTCGTTAATTGGATTTACATTTCGTTTAATTATATCACGGGCTGTTACACTTCGTGTGTGATATCTTGGTACTTCGTCTTTTTCTCCCATCGTTAGATTTACAAGAATTCGTTTCGTTTTATCCTTATTCCTAGAGCTTTTCACATCGTTTTTATTTACCTCAAATTCAATTAACCGGAATGGTTTACTGTAGATACCTGAGATAAATAGCTCATTGGAAATTGGATCAAATATGTCTATCTTCTTATTGTCTAAATAAATACCTAAACCTAATTCAGCGAATTTTCTGAGAGATAACAGATTTTCAGAGAGAGACTTTGCACATATGACATTATCTAGTTCAAGGATTCTATCATTATCAAGGTTTATTTGAATCGATCCAGCTCCCTCCGTTTCTAAGTCTGCTAAAGAATTTTCGTTTGCACATTTAATCGTTCCTCTGTCAGATTGATCAAAGGTTTTAAAAATAATTTTTGAATTCGTTAAATGTTCAGTTGCACCAGAGTCCGCTAGGAATTTAACAAATAGTTTTTCTTTGTTCGCGTCATCAAAGTTATCATTAGTTGCTCTCATGTTATCAATACCTCTTTTTAATTTTGTACCTTTTGGTGCATGGTAAGTTTCATAATTTATAGAGTAAAAATTCTCACCTTTATATTTACGTTGGCTCGTTGAGTCATCCTTCTCCCAGTCCTTTCTCATCGTTTGGTTGATAGCTTTATTTTCTTTACCATTTTTATTATAGGTGTACGATCCACCCTTATTTGTGTTTGTTGAGAATCTCGTTCGTTTGAATCCGTTCCCTCTATCGTTTTCATTACCTTTTCGTTTTTGTCCCCGGTACCTGTTGTTAGTTCCTCTCGTATTTTGAAATTTTTGTCTGAAGTTACTGCGTCTGTAGTCATTGTTTCTTTTGAAACCTCTATTTCCTGTATAGTCCAGTCGGAATGTACAGAAATTTCGCCTAGTTCTATTCTTGAATATGTCCGAGTCGCCAATTTTTTTACAGCTTCATTGGATACCCAAGAACATATCCTGAAAAACTCGGTGTATGGTAGGTCCGGGTTTGGAAAATAAAAAATTATTAACAATTGAAAATGCTTGATTTTGACGCAATCTTTTTATTTATCAAGTTTAGAGAAAAAAGTTTCAGACAAAAATTGTAGATCTCACTATTCTCTACAAAATCGGTCCTATCAAAAAATCACGTAGCGTTGATGGTTTGGCTGTAAATTGCAACGGAAGACTAAGCGCCGCCAAAACTCGGTTATTTTGTTTATTGCATGCAGCTCATTGGATTACCGACGCTCACCATTGGAACTTCTCGTCAATGCAGAACCATCTTTTCCTAAGAAAAGCGCGTAAAGTTTTCCCGGCTATGTCATATAGTTTAGCAACAATGAATTTTCGCCTGAAATCCGCCCTTCCCCTATAACTTCTAGCCGAATGACCCGACAGAGTGCAACAAAAATGGTAGTGGTACGTTTTACCACGTTCTTTCGGGATCCGATGAGAAAAAAAATTTTTTTCTGCAAAAAAGGCCGTTAAAAAAGAAATAAAATTTTTGCTTATAAACAAATGGTAATATCTTCGTCAATTTTCAAGTTACCGGAAACATTCTTCAATCATCTGATAGGTCTTCTTGCGACGCTTTTTTTAAAAAAAAAATCATCTCTTAATCTTTATTAGAACCGGAGATACAGAGAGGTTCACCTATTAATTCATAATTGTTAATCTAATTAACATTTTAGAATGATTAAAGTTTGTGCGTATTTTGGAGACATTCGAGTATGATATGCAATTTGTCTCATATTTCCCGAATCATTCATCTCATTGCAAGGACTGGTTCAATAGATCGGCGCGGATTACATCGCACCGTTCGCCGAGCGAGTCCCGCCGGGCCGCGCGGTGGGGAGCGACTCGGCCAATCGAGTTCGACGTCGCACCGCTTAGTTAACAATTAGATTATCTCCCTTAATAGGTGAACCTCTCTGTATCTCCGGTTCTAATAAAGATTAAGAGATGATTTTTTTTTCAAAAAAAGCGTCGCAAGAAGACCTATCAGATGATTGAAGAATGTTTCCGGTAACTTGAAAATTGACGAAGATATTACCATTTGTTTATAAGCAAAAATTTTATTTCTTTTTTAACGGCCTTTTTTGCAGAAAAAAATTTTTTTTCTCATCGGATCCCGAAAGAACGTGGTAAAACGTACCACTACCATTTTTGTTGCACTCTGTCGGGTCATTCGGCTAGAAGTTATAGGGGAAGGGCGGATTTCAGGCGAAAATTCATTGTTGCTAAACTATATGACATAGCCGGGAAAACTTTACGCGCTTTTCTTAGGAAAAGATGGTTCTGCATTGACGAGAAGTTCCAATGGTGAGCGTCGGTAATCCAATGAGCTGCATGCAATAAACAAAATAACCGAGTTTTGGCGGCGCTTAGTCTTCCGTTGCAATTTACAGCCAAACCATCAACGCTACGTGATTTTTTGATAGGACCGATTTTGTAGAGAATAGTGAGATCTACAATTTTTGTCTGAAACTTTTTTCTCTAAACTTGATAAATAAAAAGATTGCGTCAAAATCAAGCATTTTCAATTGTTAATAATTTTTTATTTTCCAAACCCGGACCTACCATACACCGAGTTTTTCAGGATATGTTCTTGGGTATCCAATGAAGCTGTAAAAAAATTGGCGACTCGGACATATTCAAGAATAGACCTTATGTACATTCCGACTGGACTAGTATTCGTTTCTTCTCTTCTCAATCGTTCCATTCTGAGTGGGCATTGGGCAGCCTTGTGGTCAACAAATTCGTTACACTCGTAGCATTTGTTTAAGCCTTTTCCCTTATGTGGACAATTATGTATAATACGTCCATAGTCACCACATTCATAGCATCTCTCTTTGGGATCACGTCGTTGGATGTTCATTGACGCTCTGTTAATATTTTGTCCGGATTGATTCTTGTCTGCCTCAGTCTGTATGATAAAGGTTTTGAGCTGATCATACGTTAGCCCTTTTCCCGTAGAGTTTCTCGTCATGAATTCTACAGCTTGCACTCCAGGTACTGTTGCCATAATGGCATTGTAAAAGGCATCACGTTTTTCTTCTTCAGTTAGAGAATTTGTATTGGGCAGGTTATCATAGTTTCTCACTATTTCTTCAAATTTATCCCAGAACTCTGAGGCCTTTTCTTTGCCTGGAATATACTGCATACTGTACAGTTGTTTTCTTATCGTTACGGAAGTTAGGTTCGTTTCACATCGTTTCAGTTCTTTAATTTTGTTCAAGATTTCTATAGGATCTTTAATCCCTACAATCTTTGAGTGGTAGTTCCGGTCTAAACGGTTAATTAATATGTCCCTGACTTTAAATCTATGTCTTTCTTTTGTATTTTCATCGAGACTGTTACTAGGACTAATATTCGGATCAATAGTGTATAACAAATCATTGGTTCTGAGTTCAGACGTAAAATAATCGTAAAAGTGTTCAAATTTCGTTTGTGGAGTCAGTTTATAGTCACGTTTCGTTCCTGATTCTTTATTTATGATCTCGAATTTGATTGTTTCTTTCACTTCGTTTGTTAGAGATTTCGTTGAACTCTCTTTATTGTTACTGTTATTTTTGAAATTTTCGAGTTCTAATTTTACTATTTTCGTGATTTGTCTGTCCAGTCGTGTCTCGTCTTGGGGTACACTCGTTTGCTCATCGTTTCTCAACTCGTTTTGATACACATCGTGGGGTATACTTGTTTGCTCATCGTTTCTCAACTCGTCTTCATACTCATCGTCATCGGGTTCGTTTCTTTCAATTAAGTTATTCATTAACTTATTGAACTCATACATTTGGTTACTCATCAACTCCCGGAACTTAAGACTTTCCTCTTGCATGATTTTTCTATGCTCTTTACTCTCCCTTACTATCGTTTCTTGAGCCATATTCATGTTTTTCTTTATTTCTGTCATCGTGTTTATCATGCCAATATTCGTTTTTATTGTTGAGTTTATGAGTTCAAGGTATCTTTTGTTCAATGACGTAATCTCTTTGTAACTCGTTTCTTCTGAAGCATCGGACACATGATGTTCAGGTTCGTTCGTTTTACCCTTCGTTTTCGTTTCGTCACTCATCGTTACGTTACATTGAGAATTAGTCTTCGATTGGACATGTCTTAGGGAGAATCGCGTCACTAGTTTCTGACCTTGTGATACAGTTAATTTATCTTTCAAGTTTTGAAACTCTAAATTAACCTTTTCAACTTTCAAGATTTTAGGTAGCTCGTCAGCTACTTTCATCAGTTTAGTTGGTATCACCTCTTCGTTTGTTTCGTTATCGTGTCTCCCTTCGTTCACATCGTTTTCTATTTCAGGGGATCTTGACTCATCGTTCAGCAATCTGTCCTCTAGCTACTGCGAAATCTCCTCCATGTCCTTTTCCTCATGTTGGATTTGCACCCCTGGTACTTCCAGCACAGTCCCATCTCGTTCACATCGTTCAATTGAATCAATTATCAATTCGCATTCGTTCTCATCCATCGTTACTTTGGCTGCAAAATAATAATGGTTTCGTTCTAATGGTCTGTCTGTAAAGTTACCATTTAGGGCTATGCTCCGAACCCAGCTGACCGAACACAAGTCATACTGAATTGGAACTGTGAAGACTTCCGTATCTGAACACAAGATTACTTCTGAATTCACATTAGTCTCCGATACAATGAGCAACGCACGGCGCTGAGCACTATACCGGTGACCCAACAGGGAAGTTCGTGTCCTAATTACTTAAATTGGTCTTAGGCCATTTTTAAGATTTTCAAGCTTGATTAAGTTTATCGGTACCATAATTATGTACATTTCTGAAATGATATTACAATTTTTGCACACCTGCTTTGTATTCAATTCCAGATTCTGTAATGAACAGAATGTTATCACCTTGTGTCGTAATCGTTATCTTTTCGTTTGGGTGATTTTCCGTCAGATGGAAAATTCCACTATATTTCTCCACAAAGCTTTGTAGCGATTCGTGGTCGTTTGCTAGGGATAAGAAATAGAGATTAGTTTAAACATATATACAATCGATCGATTTAGAAATATTTCCTCTTAATTTTATCATATCGTTTCATTTCGTTTCGTTTCGTTTCGTTTCATTTCGTTTTGTTTCGTTTCAATTCGTTTGCGCATTTATTTTGGTAGTCGACTGTACAGTCCGAACGCATTAGTTGCGCGCGCACATCGTTGTTGATATAAGCTGAGTTTTAAACAAGCGCTCAGCGCGGGCCCCGGCGGGCCAACTTTTCAAAAGACCTCGCCCTTATGAGCGACATCTCTCGGACCCACCCGCCTTGTGAGTTGCACCGACACGCCTATGCCGTGCTTCAAAACAAAGCAGGAGGTCCAGGCCCACTACAGGCTCGAAATTCCAATACTTACAAATCTTCTGAGACCCTTCGTCATTTCGTTTATGTACTCACTCGTCTCAGATGTTGTAGCGGGAATCTTCGCGTCTTCCATCATTGTTCTTTTCTTCCGATGAAGAAACACAGAGTCTTTTCCTTTGTATGCAACAGTTCGTTTTTGCCGGCGCACTTTGTTCTTATTTTTCGTAGCACTATCACTTATTCACATTACTAGCGCAGTGGAAGTGATTCTGGGCCCATAACCTGTTAAGATTATGGTTGGGGTTCTTAAATGATTGTAGACTTATTATATTAGCAACTCGTTATTTATTCAATATCAATCTCGTCTTTACGTATTGTTATATACCATCCCTTATAACCGGGCTTAGCAAGAGTTTGGGGAAGAGTAAGGCCCCGCTCGTCGTTTCAAGTGGAGACGACCGAAGCCAGGCGAATACAGCCGAGGCTAGCCGACCTTTGTATATATAAAACTTAGATAAGGGCAATGTGTGGATGCCTCATTTCCAACAAAATGAAATTCTCAAAATTTGTCATCTGTGAATTAATATTTCAAATGTCATGTACGCTCCGCGTATTTGATTCTGTCTTCTTTCAATCCTTCATGATTTCGGGTGAAATTAATTAATTAATTTATTATTATTTATTTATTTTCAATTATTTATTTCTATCCTTAATGATTTTAATCATATTTTATGATTTTCAAAAATTATTTGAAGTACTCCGTTGTGTAATTTATTAATCCTTCGAATTTTGAATAAATCCAAATAACGATTTTTCATATTCACTGCATTTGTGTAATTGTACAATCATAGATTAGTTAATTAACAAAATTTATATACTTGCAAAACACTTTGTGAACTGTATATATGGTATTAATTAGATCAATGCGAGCGCTATCACATTACAGCGCTGATCATATGACTTTAATTTTTGAAGCGTAATTAAAAAGTTCAATAAATCGTCGTGCTTGAACGAAATTTTTTTTTTGTGTGCGAAAATAAGTATTGAATTAGAATTTAATGTTTGTTTTCTGAATATAATCTGTAAAAAAAAAAGTACATGTACTGTGCGGTATAAAATATAGTGCGCATTGAATTCAACATTAAATTCAACAAACACCTGATTCTACTAACCTCTACTCTCCATAAAAATGGATCAGGAAGATATTTTCATCATTCTCAGCGTGATGAAGATGTATACATTATTATTAAGGATGAGGGCGATTGTGCATCGGAGAAGAATAGCAAATCGTAGGTGGTGGGTGAAGCCTCACCTAAGATTAGAAGTACGGCAGAAATTAGGAGCGTACACTACCGTATTTGGATTCTTCAAATTAAATGATCACGAAGAATTCGCAAAGTATATGAGAATGAACGTAGAGCAATTCGACAAGCTTTTCGATCTGATCGGGAGTAAATTGATAAAGCGTAGCCATCGTGAGCCATTGTCACCTGAACTTCGGCTAGCAGTCGCGTTGAGGTATGTTACAAATATCGTATTGTATTCCTTGCACGTTCATGATGAATTATTCTTTTCGATTTTTAAATAACACTGGTTTTGTAAATAATTTTACCAAAATTTAACATTCGCAGTTTCTTATCCCACGGAGACAGCGTACTCGTTACGGCAACGGCGTACCGCATTGGAAGATCCACAATGTACTGTTTAATTGCAGAAGTTTGCAAGGTGATCTGGCTCGTGCTTCAGCCTCTCTACTTGAATACTGATGCGAAATGCGAGACGTGGTTAAAAATTGCTGACCATTTCGAACGCATGTGGAACTTCCCGAATTGCATCGGTGCGTTGGATGGAAAGCACATTCGAATAAAAGCCCCTCCAAATTCCGGAAGCGAATTCCACAATTATAAGGGATTTTTCAGCTTGATATTAATGGCAATATCCGATGCGAATTACAAATTCGTTTGGGTGGATATAGGCGATTATGGTACGTAATATAGTATGTGCTCCCAAACGCCATGATAATATGAGACCAATCATATTACGAATGAAAGGCATTATTCGTTGTAATTTCAGGATCATTAAATGACGCGGGTATATGCCCGAGTCGAAATTTTTCCGGGTCTTTCGACGTCCTTTCAACGTTCTGAACCTCAATTCTTTTCATGTTGAATTTTTCCGCCGAATTTTCAACCTATTTTCAACCTATTTTCAACCAATCTTAACCTGATGGTGCTTCCACGTCGAAAATACTACAACGTCCACCGAGAAATTCAACCTATTCTCAACCTATTCTCTACGTTTATGACGTTTTCCCTCGATCAACGTACATTAGGTCTCCTTAAACGAACTAATTAGAACATTATAGTAATTAGACACAATTTTAGGATTGCGTTAATTATATAATTACTTCAAATCAAAATACATAAATCACCATATTATTAACCCCACTAATTAAGTAGTAGATTTCTAAATGAATGAACATATTCACCAGGACAATTGATTGTTTTCATTTTTTATTTCATTAATCTATTTTTTTTTTCCAAGTAGTAGTTTAAGGGGGTACATACACCTTTAAAATAATTTTTTTCAAATCAGTGCTACGCTCTGAAAAAACCTTGTAGTGACTTAGTTTTTCTACAGTGTATAATTGCCATTTTGATTCATAATTCATGATTTTTCCAGATTTTAGGTCCTCCGCTGAACATAGATTTAGTCCATCGAAGAAAAAGCAGTTGTCGTGGCTGGGTACAGGTTGCTGCGTTGGATGAAATTTCTTCAACTTTTAAGGGAATATTCTGTATGAATGTAATTTCTGACCAAACCAATAATATTTGATGAATTTAATTTGTAGACATAGAAATTTTTGGTTTTAAAACATTTTTTCCAGAACAGTGGAAAAAAATCCTGACAATAAAAAATTTCTATGTCTAAAACTTAAATTCATCAAATATTAAGGGTTTGGTCTGAAATTACATTCATACAGAATATTCCCTCAAAAGTTGAAGAAATTTCATCCAACGCAGCAACCCGTACCCTACGACAACTGCTTTTTCTTCGATGGACTAAATCTACGTTCAGCGGAGGACCTAAAATCTGGAAAAATCATGAACTATCAAAATGTATCATGTATGTATCAAAATAGCACTTATACACTGTAGAAAAACTAAGTCACTAGAATGTTTTCTCAGAGCGTAGCAGTGATTTGAAAAAAATTATTTTAAGGGTGTATGTACCCCTTTAAAATAATTAAATATCCAAGATTCGGGGGATAAATGAACTATGAATCAACTGCCATACTCAATGTTTAAGAATATTTATATTGCGATTACATAACAATCGAGACCCTTTCTTATTTGTTTTTCCTTATAAAAAGAACATTTTATATTCAAAATACACTTCTAGTACGTATAATGGTACATAAATGAGGGTTACTTGAAGGATATCTTAGGTCTAAAACCAATATGATGAAACTATATCAATTCTTCTATTTTCTTATGCCATTAAAATACTAAATATTCCAAGTCCTAGATTATCGATTTCCTAAAAAAGTATAAAAGATGACACAGAAATAAATAAACAATTAACAAAAGAATTGGAATTGACTCATTACCCTTCACCATTTCATTACTAATATTTTCTTCTCCAATGATTCTCTATCAGAAAACTATTACTCGAGCTCATGGCTATTAATTGGGAGCCCAATGTATGATTGCTTATCTACATTCATGTAAACACATACTGATATGATTTGGTCCAATGGCAGTGCGATGATTTCATTCTGTCTATAGGACTTGAATAAATGAAGCAGTGGGATATATTGTTGCTCCTCAGCAGCATCAGTATGTACTCCAAAAACACGATTACATCTTAATTTCTGAGTTATTGCGTAATGCAGTGGTTGACACTCACATTCATTTACACATTCACAATTAGGAGTCACTTTTATGAAACAATTAATGGATCCTATTCCCTCTTCATCTTGATGGATATATTTAACATGAGAAGACTGAGTTTTCGTATCTCTTAAATATATTTCAGAAATAAATAATTTAGTTTGTTTTAAGAGACGTTTGTATATTTGGACTGTACCCATCGGTACTTGGGATCGACCCATTGCTTCCTCGATCTGAGCTGGGAGTTCTAGGAGTACTTTTGAATAAGTTCCAACACTGTAACAGCTGGTTGATATTTTCTCACAGATTTTCACTTGTTTTTTGCGACGAAAACAATAGTTTTTTATTTGACCTTCTGCCAGACGATCAAGATGTCGCCTCATCGTGATCAATTGCATGTGTGCCGTTGCAATTTGAGAATCTATGTGCCTTGTTCCATGTATGGTTTTCAAAAATCGACCATTTAAGTCTTCATACGGGAAACAGGTATAACCCCACAGGGGTCCCATCTGTCGTACACATTCAGCAAGATGAAGGATTTGATGAATGTTTATGGAGCAGAATTGTAATCCATATAATTCCTCGAATCCTCGCACAAATTGTTGGAGCAAATTTTCAGCAACCTTGATCATATCGATGGAGACGGAGTCTGAGCTGAGAATGGAGATAGCAGTTATCAAGAGCGAATAATTTGTGAAATAATCAGCTCTCATTACTCCTTGTAATATTGGTAGGGAATAATAAAATGCCCACATCTTGAGCTCCGATGCCTTCCAATTGCAAAGATCTTCTACTGATCTTGGCATGCGATGGACGAACTTTGGTGGTTTTATCGATTTCAATCTTGCATTTATGATGTTTGTTACATCAAGTAAAGAAAATGGCGAGTAACGATGCGACGAACCAAACCAAAGAGTCAGCAATTTTTTGATCACTCCTCCATCAACAGCATGCATGCGATCAATCACTGTCCCACGAACAAAATCAGGCATCAACTTCGAAATCGCACAAGGGCCTTTCCAGCCTAACACCGGTCTGTTGTTTCGTAGAGCCTCTCTTCCATGCTGTATTGCATCCTCGGATGTCCTCAGTGGTAGATCTTCTGCATACCGATATACATGAGTTGTTCCTCCCGTTGGTAGACGATATGTTTCTCCAGGCCATTCACAATTCGGACACCCGAAAGCTCCATTGAATTGAATTAAATTCAAGACATCACTCTTAGCTGGTAGATCGCAAGTACCGAGTAATAGCAGACCCTGCACATTGATATTATTCCCTTCTGGAAGAAGAACGTCAATTCAAGCAGCAAGAGTTTCAAATTGAGTTGATAATTTTCTCAAAAGATTATCAGCTGCCATTTTTTTATCCCCAAACATAAGGCCAGCCAACAGTGTATTCTCACGTTGTGTTCGATTTGAGAAGGGTAACTCGTTGATGGACAAGTACACTGGTGTCATCGAAACTTTCGACGATTTAAAGACTGGGATACCATCAATATACCAACTGAGTGTGATGTTATGACAGTTGGCTGTAAATCCGAGGTCTGTCAAGTTTTTATAGCACTGACCATCGTAAACATCGCTGACTGTACTTGGTGGAACTTGGCGTCCAAACCGATGTTGTAAACTCTCATAAAACCCTTGTCGTTTATACATCTCTTTTAATTGATCTAGGAAGGGCAACTCGATGAAATGAGATACCTTTGAAGTTTCTTCACAAGCTGGACAAATGGAATTTTGTCTTTGCAATTCATGGGAACATGCAGAACAGTAATAATGTTTCTTATATTGAGAAAGCTCTGCTAAATTGAAATAGTTTTTGAATTTATACAAACTATTCTTCTTCAAATCCCTCTCAACACAGTGCAGATTCAATAAGTCAATTATATCACCCAGGCACGTTTGATCAAGAGTATGTTTGAGGAAAAGCGATAAGATCATAAGCATACTTTCTCGTACACTGATAGGAGCTCCATCATACAATGGTGGGTCTTCATCGGGTTCTGGATAATCCTCTGGGTTTATTGCATCTGCGACTTCATCTGCGACTTCATCTGGATCAATCTCATCTTCACTCTCACTTGTCAATTCGTCCAAAGTACACTGCGAATCACTCGTGGAATTAACATCTTCTGAATCATTGTCGCTGTCGCCATTCCTACTTCTCTCACTGTCATCATTGTCTGTCATCTCAATATCATTGGTATCAGAATACAACTGTCGCTCAGATTTAGATTGAGGATCTTGGAACTGACTCTTCGGAGTCTGAATGCATATCACAGCTCATAGGATCCTGAGATGCAAGTAACTGATTCACAGTACCATTATCCTCAAATCTGTGAGAATAAAATGAAAAAAATTTATTTCATAATTATGGAATTATTATTTTTCGTGAAAAAACATTCCATCAATATTTAGAAATGTTGCTGTTATGTGCTATTAAGCAATGGAGCACGGAGCAAAAAATATCGCTCTCAGAGCTATATTGTATGGCTACAGTAACTATACGCAGTTGACTGTCTATTCGATCGTTACTTCTGAGAATGATACGTTAGATAGCTCGAATAGCTATACGAGATATACATACGTCGTTGGAAGAGCTATACATTGCGCTGTCGTGTTGCGCATTGACATGTTTTATACCTCAAAAATTTGAAGATACATTCATTTTGTTGATCACTAATTTTTAAATGACCAACATTATATAAAATATTATGTATTATTTGAATTTGACTTTTTTAAAAGGTAGATTTTCATAGAAATAATTAGTCAGATATAGTTAAATAAAGGCCGTTGATAAATGTGGTATAGTAATTCCAGCTATCTAACATATAGCTGGAATAGCGATATCGTGTTGTTACCATAAGAAAAGGTATTGCTGCAGTAGCGATCTACGACGAGCTATATATTAGATAGCTTTGAGAGCGATATTTTTTTCTCCGTGAGGAGAACCTTGATAATAACACCGACACTTACCTGGGATCCGAATTGAATCTCGCATTTGTTTTTACGTTTTTCAAATAATCTTTCTGACGTCGTGTAGATGAATCCGAGAATTTTTTTCGTAGCATTGTAATAAAATGATAATTTAATCAACTAGAGAATTTTTAGATCACAAGCACGGACTTATGGTCGGAGCTATTCCTTACGGGGGTGAAGTAAAATCATAGAGCGCTATAATGAAGCCAAGTGTGTTTTCGCGACTTGCCACTGGTGCTGAAAGGAAGGGGAATAGGAGCTGTCGGGCTGACGCCAACATGTTGAGACAGAGATAGTTGGACTGCCTTTCATGACGTCACTACCGGTTTGTCCAAGAGCAAGTGTGCATGAAGTGTGTACTTCGTACCAATTGAGACACGGCAATTATATCTCTTTCTCCTTTCCTAACATCCGTTTTCCCCACAGACCACTATAGACAAGACACTCCTGTGTATAAGATTGGAACCGTGATCGAAGCGCTCGCGGTGGTTGAACATTGCGTTAATAATCATAATAGTAACAGAGAGGGTATGGAGGGGGCAGTGGTCTGTGGAGGGGGCTAGGCCAGCAGCGAATTTAAACCTAGCAGAGAGCTTACGAAAAAGGAACGTAACTAAAAAATCAATCAAAAACATAGGTTCAGCGTAATAAAAGTTTTTATTTGTCAGTTAAACTATGCAAATTGGATAGTTTACAAGAAAGTACGTACACATCGTAGTTTGACTGAATACTACGAATTTTAACTATAACTGTTAATTACCTATAGGTATAACGAAAACCACAAAAGCACCTTTGGTGCAAAAACCTTTTGCCAAGTGCAATAATGTGTTAACAAAAAAAAAATGATAATAGAAGAATAATATTTATGATAGTATATAAATATTTAGTATATAAAAAATAATTATTTATATTTTTTAATTTGACTAGAAAATAAGAATAGAAATATAATATAACATAATATATTATATAATATAATAAATAATATATATATAATAATATATTTTAATTATAACATATTATTATTTTATTAATATTTGATAAGTATAACGAATAAAAATAATATAAAAACAACTGAGCTTCTACCTAAATATAAATCCTTAATAGTAATATTTAAATTCAAGTAGGTACAACGTAACTTGACTAGCTTGCAGATGAAAATATCTAATGGTAATATCGGTTACAAGTCTGTATGTTTCTTTGTTAATGGATTTCAATGAAATATGAAAGTTGCGAACTGGGTGAAGTTATTTTTTTTATGTTCGTTTGGTTTTATATATGCACATTTTGTTACGGAAATTTTGTGCTAAAATCTTCATTTTGTCTGTAGTATTATTGACATTAATTTTCTTTTTACCCGATAATATTGAATTTGTAGTTCTGCACCAGTAGTGAATTAATAAATGTACTACTGATTTAACAAAGAATTTCTTTACTGTATTTTTGTGGGAACAAGGCAAAAAATCGAAATCAAATAGTGAGTCAATATTCTGCTGCAAATATTGCCCAACTCCTTTAATATGGCACACGCTTGGGATCGTGTGAAAGAAATAATCTGTAACTAATTGAAATATGTTATATATAACAGTGCTCGGGTACTGGAGTCTCTGCTGTGTGCTATCATACTCTCTAGCAATTATTAAAGCATGAGTTTTATCAAGATTTTTTGTCGTGAATTTCTGCCGACAATCTTCACAATCGCTAAATTTATTTCTAATTTTCCTGTAAAGAAATCCTACGATGTAGCCAGAAACCATTGTATCCACAACGTTTGCAGATGTTCGAGGAAAAGGTGTAGTTGTGATATTGTCGAATTCCGGATGATCAATCTCATCAGTGTTTTTGACAATCAAGGATCTCAAGATATCCAAAGGACCATCGTGTTCATCATTTTCACAATTCGAGCCAATTGAATGTGGTGAACACAAATTGTTGACAACCATTGTTTTTATTGAGCCCACGAAGCCTGTGCATGTTGGGTTGGTGTTTCGTACACCATGCATTCTTATGCACCCAAACAAATTTTCCACAGCATCCTGATTGCATAGTCTGGTCGGCAGACAGCTAAAATTACGTTGCCTCACAATTTTCCACAACTGTGTCAAGCTGTTTATTGTTACAATCCAGTTCTTCATCGAGGGTGGTCTGGTGGATTTGCCATATTTGTCAACAAACTGCATTGAACGCAGTACGGGCAATGCATTTTGCCAAAATTGGAGATGAGGTGAGGTGTCACTCATTGCACATCGATAGTCTTTGCCAATTGGTGGATGCAACGCCATTCCATTCATGGTGTCGAACAGTTCATCAAAGAATTTGCAGCATTCTGCGGTATCCATTGCTGCGTTTTCAATTAGAGGTGCTTCTGTAAACATGACCCCGAAAATTAATTTCTGCTACCATTTGAGTCTAAGAAATCATAATTCAAAAACATCCATAAAAGGTTCAACGCTCAAATCTAGCAAATTTCATAATTGAAGTCAAACTCAAATTTTGGATTCTAAAGATTTATAATGTTTCAGTTTTATGTAATATTTTTGATATTCAGTGATGATAAAATAGCTACAGGATGTAATATTTAATATGACAAGATATTGTGATATCTAATAAGTAAGTTACCTCCAATGCTGAGCTTCTCTAGCGTAGATGCCACCCTGTGGCTGAAAATTTTTGCAGCGACTGACACTTTCATTTTCTTTATTTTGTCACGAATGACATGATGATCTTGTAGTGCAGGGCAAGCTCTAAACCGTGACTCTTTTTCGATTTCGTACAAGTCTTCAATGTGTTTCCATTTGGCAACCATTTTTTTTCCATTCATTACGAAATGTAGGTCCTTGTCAAGCATTCCATTTCGAATGCCTTTTAATAAATGGGGTGGATCATAAATATGGAGCACCTCCTGGTCACCGACGAGATAGCCATGTCTTGGTGGATTTGCTCCGCTACGAAGTCTCTCTTCTTTCGAGTTCTTTAGTAGTTTATTGATAGCTGCGACATTTGTGCTACCTTGATCACACACTGTAGCCATGACAATAAGTCCCGTAGCACGAAGTTGTTGTATAACTTCTTTTATTTGAGATGCCAAGATTATTGTTGGCGTAGTACCTTTGCAAAAACTATACGAGACTACCATTTTCCATTTTTTTTTCAAACCTCGCACCATGAATACTTGTGCATGATCGGCATATTGAGGAGAACGATCTTGGCCAGAGTCTACGAAGCCCTTGATTACATCCGTGTTGTCATCCCACTCAATGTTAGGCATTAAGGATACTTCGTCAAACATCAACACGCAATAGCGTTCCTCTTCACAAAACTTAGAAACAGTTTTTTTCAAGTGACTCATGATTTGTTTATTAATTCCCACTTCGAAATTAAAATTCTTTAGTAACCGGTGTATACATCGCCTGGAGGGTAGTTGCAATATGCCTGATAGCATTCTGTATGTTTTGGCGCTATGTTTTAAAATTGCTAGAGCAAATACTTTGTCTTCTATTTTGAATCGCCTTCCCTTTGGTTTAACATTGAACATTTCCACTTGACTCGAAATAAAGCGTGTTGCTATTGGGTTCAGTTGTAGCTGTTCAATAAAACTTTGTGCTGAGTGACGTGCAGCCTTCAATCTTTTCTTGAGTATCAAACATTGTTTTTGAATGCGGCGTTCGTTTCTGCGCAGTCTTGAAACTCTGTTATAGAGATCCAATTTCCTCGGAGTTAGGTCGTGTACTGATTTGACTCCTAAATTTCTGAAGACCCCTCTTTTTGGTGAGTGGATGGGAGTCAACAATGGTGTCCCTAAACATATCGAGCGTTCGATGGGTTATCAAGCATTAACAATTGCAAGATGCCGATCTTCAATTTCTAAAGGGTGTATTAAATTGTGAAATTGCAAGAAATATAATAGCTTTTTTGGTTGTTGGTAAAATATTTTCGATTTATTACATAATTTTATGTACAATTTAAATAATGCAACTCAATTATGGAACAAATGGAGTCTGCATTAATCAATTGGTATTAATTTACAATTTATATAAATAGTTCATTTCCTGTAATATACAAATTATCATTGTTTATACAAATTATCTGCGGCATATGTATGCGACATAGGTTCACCATGACAAAGTGAATGCACATAACTGACGCAATTCTTAGTTATTGCGGTACCTTCGGTATCTAATGATCCGGAAGCTGCACCAACGTTAGTGTTTGCCGCAGTTGCATCAGTGGTACAGCCTGAGATACCAAAATCCATGTCCAAAGTATTTGCGTTGTCTGGGTTTGGCGTATTTAAATCTTCGGAAGCCACTGACTGTTCGAGCTTCTCACCTATAATTTCAACAACTTTTATTGATACGTTGAAACTAATGATATTAATAATATTTTACTACCAATTCAATTTCCATCAGGGTAAGAGATTATAATGACAACAAAGTAGACACGAATTTCAATTAAAATGGGTATTGAGATGTAGAAATAATTGCTGTTTGTAATTCAGACTTGTAATTCCGTGGAAATCAAAATCATTAACATGTCAGCATCGAAAGCATCGTGTCCAGGGATGAAATAGAATATTATTTAAGCAACTTGAGTGACTGCGCAAGAATACCATGATTATTCCGTGAAGACATATCCTCTTTCCAGTTAAACGGATCATCTTTTATTAGTAGAACATAGATGTTTTCCTGTGACTGACTTTGCTGCCTCCACCCTAAGAATGAATAATATTTTTGTTGATTAACAGAATGAACTGATAAACTAATAGATACCACCGATCTGACTTCAAGCAAATAAACATTAACCTGGTAAATGCAGTGTCGGGTATACATTTTCGTTGAGTTTTACTCTTCCGGGACTGAAACAATTGTCTGCAAAATGACGCCGACAAACATAGTAGGTTGTATAAATCCGTTCCATAGTTTTCCCCTTCATGAACGGATTGTTGATGCGTTCGATCCATTCCTGCATCCGCGGTGGGTCATGACGAGGAAATCTATGTCTCGTAGAAGTTTTATCAAGACACCCCCGAACGCAACACTGCCTCTTCGGAGGCATGTTTCAATGTTTATGAATAAATAACCAGATATTAATAAATATATATTTATTTTCACCGAATTAATAAAATAGTCTTTCATCACTGATCATCGTTTGTTGTCGTAAACAAAAACTCTCGTACTTGGCGGCCATTTTAATATTGGAGGGAGTAATTTTGTGCAACTGGCGCTCTATTGGCTAATAGGTTCGATCGCCGCGTTGCCGTGGATGAACATCGAACCAACTCACGGTTCCAGTTTTTCCTATGGAGTGCCCAGCCCATGGTTTTCCCTTGCCGCGCAGGCGCGCACCTTCCTAGTAGTCATTGCTAACCTATAACCGTAACCATTGTCAGATTGTTTGCTTTGATGATAATTTTTAATAGCATATTAATTTATAACCGTTGTCAGTAAATGTATAACGAAACTATTTCTGTGATACATAATAGATTACAATGTTATGCCAACCCTAGCCTATCAATCTTCGCACGGCACTGTTTAGGCAAGGGGTATGCGCGGAGAGGAGACCTGGACGTTAAGAAAGGAAAGAGAGATATATATCTCTGTCTCAACATGTTGGCGTCAGTCTTTCGCTCATTGCGCAAATGGGCTATTGCTTATATCCCCTTCATGGAATATAAGTTCTATGTTGTCAATAGTGAACAAACACATAACCTGTTTATTTTTTATTTCATATTTCCTATTTCCTATTTCTTTAACACTTTTCCGAATTTGTTATTTTTATCGTTATATAATTAAATTGAGTACTTTCGAAAACTGAATTAATTCAAAATAACAATTAACATCGATTGGTTTCAAACGATGTGTAATCGTTCAGCGAAAAAAATACTTCTCCGTTGAATAGTATGATATATCTATTATGCTCGATTGCATAAACATGACAGCTGTCAGATGAAAAACCGGTTTAACGGGTAGTATCTGCGGGGTAATCCATGGGTTATTTAAACCCTCGGGTAACCCACGTCTATGCAACCGGGCATTAGTTATGACTTATGAGGAAAATGTATCGAATGGTATCAAATAAACAAAGATTTTGTTAGTTCTTCCTTCATTTTTTGGAAATACAAATCGCTGTGTTCTGGGATATTCGTACGAAAATTGACACTATTTCGTTTTTGAGGTTACAACCTTGTTTACACTCCGACCGTCAACTACCCGATCGCAACGCCCGAACTCCCGCGGCCAATTCAGGAAACTTTCGAGCTTCGCTAAGAGACCCACCCCCACCACGGGAGTGAATGAAAAGTCTCATACCTTGCTAATGCCGATAAAGCCTCCTGCCCGAATTTCCAGTGAATATCTTGTGAAGAAAGAACCGCAGTGTTTATTAGTGTGTAATAAGTGTTTGTGTTTCGATATTTTCTCGCTTGGTGATATCTGAGACAAAGGTTCAGCACACAAAGTCAGACATTTTGCATGCCATTCCGTCCACGCTTTCACGCCGAGGCAACATCGTGTTTTGACCAGTGAGCTAATTAGGGCAAGAATCATCGAACAAAATTAGGTTGTGAAAAAACCAATGTACATTATCTGGTTCATTAAACATTCAGAGTTGAATCAACCAGCAATCATGCCACCAAAAAAAGCTCAAGAATTAGGTTATGCCCTCATTTTTTGGATAAGAGAGAAGCTCAGAAGCTCAGAAGCTCAGTGATACTGTGTGCCTTTCAAAAGTTCCACCGTCTGGACGGAAACCAAATGCAGTCGTCCAGTTGACATGGGAGGATCACATTACTGGCAAGAGTACAAAAGATACGGCTAAAGTTATAGCTATAAATGGTAAGTCGTAACGTTTCTTTAATCGCAATCAGTGTGAACAATTGAAGTAAGAAAAAAAAAAAATTAATTCCCTAATTCTCGACTATCATTCCAATTTCTCTTCGTGTCGTCGAAATAATCGGTTTCCATTCATTCTTCGATTTCTCTCCACAGCTCAAGAATCAGTTCTTCAAAAAATGGCAATTGATGACAAGGGTAACATCTTAGATTCTTCAACCAAAGTGTTCTCCAAGAATGTGATGGAAAAAAAGAAAAAAATGGACTTAACCACGAAAACCAAGAAACAGAACATTGCTCAGACAAAGAAAAATCAAGCAATAAACATCAATAAACAAACATTCATCATGGATATTGCACTCAAGAAGAGGAAGACTCCTAGTGGAGATAAGTCACCAGCGTCAACCATCCCACTTCGTCGCAGTCCTCGGTTCAGCCCAAAAATAAAGAATTATGGAGATAAAGACGGTCACCATGCTAGCGAAGATGAAGAGCCAGAGCCAAGTACTTCAGGGGCAAAATATTCACCAATTGGATCTATTTCACCGCCTCCATATGATTCAGGATCTGAGAGGTCAGAAAATGCTGGGCTCATTACTGGACCTGAAAAGGAGGATTACCTAGACCAACTCTCTCTTGTAATCATTCCAGAGCAAGGTGAGTTTCAGATTCATCATCATCACGACAGAATTCTTTTTCAGCTCTAACAATTATCCTAATTTTCTTCTGCAGTCACGGAGAGGGACATACGCTATCAACGTCAACTTTTGGCAGCTATGGAGAGAGCCCATGGAATAAAAACAGGAGAAAGGGTGAAACCTGAACAGCTTGATGCTTTTGAGGTAAGGTGATTTCTTTTTAAAGATTTCCGAGATGGAACGGGTTATTAATATAGAAATAATATGGAATCGTCAAAACGTTCTTTCTACACGGAGAAGGAATTAGGTAGACGACAGCGCCAATCTCGATAGCGGTGGCTTATGTACTGTCAGGCAACGCCACACGCTCTCTTTGGGAAGGCTCAGCTCCCAAACAGTAACGTTGCGATACACGCGTCAAGATATAACTTGACGCGTTACTGTTTGGGAGCTGAGCTTTCCTAAGAGCGCGTGGCGTTGCCTGACAGTACATAAGCCACCGCTATCGAGATTGGCGCTGTCGTCTACCTAATTCCTTCTCCGTGTACGGTATTTAGATTTTTTTTTTTCTGCGAATTAAAAAATTCTTTGGGGGTTTTGTGAGTGGATTGAGATATTTGTGATATTGTGAGACAATTAGTTATAATTCTTTGGAAATTTTCATCTGAAATACGAGATTAAAAGGATGATGATTCATAGGTGTTTTTTCTCCATGAAATCCATGAGCAACATTTTTTTTTAAGACTTTTAAGGTTGGGAGCTTTTTCAGAGATGTGGAAATACTTTAATAAGCTGGAGCGTGGTTCTTGACTGTAGAGATCTCGAAAGTTTATTGAGGGGGTATATCTTTGTATACACCTATAACACCTTAAACAATATACACCTTAAAAATGATTTTTTTCAAATCACTGCTACACTATGCGAAAACATTTCGGTGATTCTGTTTTTTTACAGTTGATTAGTGATAATTTGATACATAGTTCATGATTTTTCTAGATTTTATGTCTTTCGCTGAATAAAAATTTGGTCCATCGAAGAAAAAGTAGTTAAAGAAGTTGAAGAAGTTGAAGAATTTAAAGAAGTTTCATGCAACGCAGCAACCTGTAACCTGCGACAACTACTTTTTCTTTGATGGACTAAATGTTTGTTCAGCGGAGGACATAAAATCTGGAAGAATCATGAACCATGTATCAAAATAGCACTAATCAACTGTTACAAAACTGAGTCACTAAAACGAGGCTGAAGCTAGCAGCCAGAGTTAGCAGCCGAACGCTGCTGTCAACGTTGAACGCCTATGCGCAGCAGCGTTCGGCTGCTAACTCTGGCTGCTAGCTTCAGCCTCGTGTCACTAAAATGTTTTCTCAGAGCGTAGAAGTGATTTGAAAATAATTATTTTCAAGGTGTATCATATACCCCCTTAAAAAAAGTCCTAATATTGAATTTTTTCCGATAAATTCTTGCGGATTACCCGTGACTATTCCTAGTTTCTGTTAATAGGAACTGAACCTTTACTCTTATAATATTCTTATATTCATCCATCTATCAATTTTCAGATCCCAGACAAGTTCACTCAACCTGGAAATGATAAGGTATAAACAATTGGTACTGTAACGGGTTTTCCTGGGCTCGGGGACCCAGAAATATTAAGCCGAATACAAACCGGGGCCTACGGGTAGCTAGGGGATGCTGTTGGGCGCCAGACTTCACGTAGAAGTCCTCTCTCTCGCTCACTCTGCGACCCTCCGACTAACTCTACGGGTAGAGGGATTTCGTGGGGGCGAGGAATAAAGACACTCTGTATTATTGCTATTATTATTGTTTATTAGAAAAAAGAAAAAAAGAAAAGGTGGCGAATTTAATACCACGCCCGCTACCTGGCGTATTTACAAAACGATAAATTAAAATATTGACTCTATGGTGACTTTACTGACTCGACTTGCTTTCTTACAATGATTCTACTCTAAGTTTAAATATCACAGGCAATTTACTACATATCACAATCAATTAACTAAATATCACAATCAAATAAATGAAGCTACTGAAATAATGAAATATGGAAATATAAACTTTATTAAATTACGACTAACTATTAGTGCTCTCTCTCTCTGGGTCTACTCTATCCAGAGTATCCTAGATCTAGTTAGACGGTAGGGAGGACAGAGTCGACTCTACCTACGGTCTATTGCTCGCTCGCTCTAACTAGGAGGAAGCAGACGAGCTCTGACGGGTGACAGCTGAGCGTCGCGCGTGACGTCAGAGGTCGGTGGCAAAATGGCGTCGACTAGTTTTCTGCGCAGCGGTGACCAATGCTGGCACGGCTACGCGCAGCGTAAACAAGGCGCCCGGTGTCTACGTTTGAATCCAACGGTTCGCGGGGAACGGTTGAGATTCAGACACGAGGCTTTTCGAGGCTCTAGGTATTTATGCAGGGGAGGCGGGTTGCTACTAGGGACGACTAGATTACGAATCAGATTGATCCTACCTGGGGTTTGACGGGTGTACGGCCTCGGGTGCGACGGTATCAATTATTTAAACGGTCGGAGAGCCGGGGGTGTGCGTAGGTCGTCGAAGCCAAATCAGTAGTCCAGTAGTCACAATTCGATAATTCGTAGTCCACAAGCGTAGCCAGGTCGTTATAACACACAGAAATCACACACAAAACGTTCACCACTCTCACACACAAACTCTCTCACACTCTCTACAACCGCTCTACAAAACTCTCTCTCTTTATTCGCACTTTCTTTTGGGCACTTGGCAACACGAGGTTTACTCTATATCTCCCGAAAATGGAATGAGGTTCTCTTCCGTTATCTATAGTACCAACCGGCGTCGCCCGGTAAGCGAGCGCTGGCGGCGACCCGATCGCCATGTGCGAGGATCTGCGGCCAATATGGCGTCGCTGAGGGAGAGCGGCGCGATTTAAATCGGGCGGCTGGGCTTATACACGTCCGTAGGTCGGTTAGGCGGAAGTCTAACGTGCACCACGTTACAGTACAAATAAACTTTTTCTACCCATTCATGACCTAATCCCCACAAAATTTTCCAGCTGGAGATTGCCCCAGGTTCTGGCATTTATTTCCCGGAGTATAGAAAATACAATATTGAGACAAATGCAATGAGTAATGGTCGTTTTGACTGGTGTTGCTTAATTAAGGATGCATTGTTAGACATATATGGAGAACGTATCTCCAAATTTTCTGCTAAAGGAAAGAGAAAAGGGTCTAGGGCAGGTATCTCTCCGAAAGTTTATAATGCTTTATATCGTAAGTTTTTGTTTTTCATTTTTCTAATTCAAAAAAAATTCACATTTCACAATCTTGTTTCTAATTCAATGTAATTCTTTTCTTGCAGGCTGGGTGAAGAGCAAAGAAAATCTCCTTGAACCTTTAACTGATGATGCATATACAAAAGCAATCAATGACTTCGCTTATAATAAGAGGAAGTATCAAATAAAACGTGATAAACCACTCCCACAAAAAAAAGATGCGGAAATAATCACGGTAAGGAAGAGAGGGACAAAACGTCGCGTCCTTGTTCCTGGGGATTCATTGAACGCAAGGGATCTGTTGAAGGGAGAGCAGGAAAAAGAATCAGATATGTCTGCAAGTACGGGGATCAGTCCTTCATCAATATCAGGGAGTCATCTCAAGCGGCCTCGAATGAGTGTGGAGGAGAAGGAGAACATCCATGATGCTGGAGAAAATATCCATGATGCTCCAGGTATCGTGAAAAGCAACACAATGAAAGCTCAATCTCCTTCAGCGATAGGCCTAGCGAAACCGGGAACTCAGCAATCACCGCAGAAAACGGATGGTTCCTACCCTGAACCTCAAGCTAATAATTCGAATACTTTCGAGCCCCAACATCAGCAGCGATGGTACCCAGAGTATACCCAGCCTTCATTATATCCTCCAGGGTACGGTGGTTATCAAACATCAGACCAGTACTGGCCGAATGGGAATCAGTTCAATCCATACTTGTGTCATCAGAATACCCTGAATGCACACGGATTGAGACGATCAGCCAACGTTAGTGGTGCTTATCCATATCAGCAGCAGGTGCAGCCTTTTAATCAGTTACAAAATATGCCTATAGCATATCCACAGGTATCTGTCCCACCGGTTCCCTTCGGCCCAGAGTATGGGAAACAACAGCCAGCAGCACATCCACCAGCTCCATACTCAACGGTTACTAGCTCAGAGTTTGGGAGTCAATCCATGAGGTCACCAGCACCAACACAAGACCCATTGACTCCACTCACTCCACTCACTCCAGAGTATGGAGGTCAACAGCAGTAAGGGGTTAGGAGTACTCAGCGGCGCAAAAAAAAATGAGTATTTTAAATAATTTTTTTTTTTTTACAGTTCAATTCATTTTTTAAAACCAATAATACGGAGTTATTACTTTAGGTTTTAACTTTTGATAAAAAATTTCAGAAAAAAATATTTATTGCAGACCAAGTTATCGCCATATTGGTTGGATCCTGTCCCACTTTGCGGTGACCATCATAACATTTTACTGGTTCCTCTAAAATCGATCAAACAAAAAAAAAATCATCAGTTTAATAGTTAATTTAGGTCGTGATCAAAAGATTTTTTTATTTTTAAGCAAAACTTATATTTTTTATAAACAATAGACTAGTTCTTTTTTCCTTAAAAATCCGCAAGTAAATTATCAGAGGCCGCCGTTTTGTTTATTTTCGAAAAAAAAAGGAAACTCCGATCAGGACCTAGATTAATTAATAAACTAATGATGTTTTTTTGTTTGAATGATTTTGGATGATCCAGTAAAATGTTCTGATGGTAACCGCAAAGCACGATTTGTGGGACGAGCCCCAACAAATATGGCGATAACTTGGTCTAAAATAGATATTTTATTTTTAAACTTTTGTCAAATAAAGGTGAAACATAATATAGTAACTGTATATCATTTGTTTTATAATATGAATTAAGGGGGTATATACACCTTGAAAATAATTTTTTTTAAATCACTGCTACGCTATGAAAAAACATTTGAATGACTCAGCTTTTTCACAGTTCATAAGTGCTATTTTGATACATAGTTCATGATTTTTCCAGATTTTATGTCCTCCGCCGAACAAACATTTAGTCCATCGAAGAAAAAGTAATTGTCGTAGGGTATAGGTTGCTGCGCTGCATGAAATTTCTTCAAATTTGGAGGAAATATTCTGTGTGATTGTAATTTAGGGGCAAACCAATAATATTTCATGAATACAAGTTTTAAACATAGAAATTTTTGATTGAAAGACTTTTTTTTCCATCATTCTGAAAAAAATATTTTAGAATAAAAAATGTCTGTCCAAAACTTGAATTCATGAAATATTATTGATTCACCCCTAAATTATATTCACACAGAATATTTCCTCCAAATTTGAAGAAGTTTCGTGCAACGCAGCAACCCGTACCCTACGACAACTAGTTTTTCGTCGATGGACTAAATGTCTGTTCAGCGGAGGACATAAAATCTGGAAAAATAATGAACTATGTATCAAAATAGCACTAGTCAACTGTAAGAGAACTGAGTCCTTAAAATGTTTTCTCAGAGCGTAGAAGTGATTTGAAAAAACTTATTTTCAAGGTGTATATACCCCCTTAAACTACTATCAAAAAAAAGTTATTCAAAATACTCATTTTTTCATGCCGCTGAGTACCCCTAACCCCTTAACTCCCAATGCAGACATAAATAATATGTGTCGTAACTTTGTATCGCTTGTTTTATAGAATAAATTGGACTACTGTAAAAAAAATTTATTCAAAATACTCATTTTTTTCACGCCGCTGAGTACCCCTAACCCTTTAACTCCTAATGCAGACACAGGCTGCACATGAAGCATTCTTAGTATGGCAGCCAGCTCAGAACATGCAAACTAACGAGTCAAGCCACCACCACATACGCAACCGTATGTTCGATTGCGACGCCTGACCCAATGCCCCAGAGAGTCACCAGACGAAGTCTTTATATCTACAAGCTCTCGTTCCATCAATTCACAACTCTGGGCATGAAGATCAGCATTCACAGCCAAATCACACCCAAAAACTCAAATACCCTCATCAGCTGCTACTTGTACTCCAGGATACGGCAAAAAACACAGTGACATTCGTTTGATCCACATATTGTTCCCATTTAGATATTGTTTATTATTATGTAACGAATCTGTTTCCATGTACATAGTAATGTTATGTTTCGATATTTTCTAATCAATAAAAAAAAAGTTCAATTAATAGGATTTTTTATTCATAATTATTTGCACAGCGAGCGGAGGAGGGAGGGAGGGGGGGGGGGGGGGTAGAGAGTCGACGAGAATTCACGTTGAAAGGACGTTGAAAGTACGTTGAAAGTACGTCGAAAGTACGTCCAGTTCTGACCTATTCTCAACGTACAACCCGAGTAGAAATGAGGTCAGGCTCGAATCAGGCCCATGTCGGGCCCGAATCAGGCCCGAATCAGGCCTGATAGTCGCCTGATGTAACGCTATGTTCCGTCAGGGCCTGATCAGGCAGTACTACGAAATACTAGAGCCTGATCAGGCCCTGACGGAACATGGCGTTACATCAGGCTGCCTGATCTAATTTCTACTCGGGAATGTGGAAGAAGTGGAAATAAAAGACGATATGTACGTTGAAAGTAGGTTGGAGAACCCATGGGTCCATGCAGTTCTCAACCTCTTGAACGTCCTGAACCGACTTACTGACGGTCAGGAATCGGTCGAAAATCCTGGAAAAATTTCGACTCGGGTGGGGAGAATCGCAATTCAAACACGCAGTAGAGGCTGGTGTATTGGGAATTCCTGCGCCGAGGAAATTAAGAAACACCTCAACTGAATTGCCCTTTGCGTTTGTGGGGGATGAGGCGTTTCCGTTGCGGACGTTCCTCATGCGGCCGTATTCGCGACGAAATATCGTCAACGACGAGCAACGAATATTTAACTACCGGCTATCTCTGAGCACGACGAGTAATCGAAAACGCTTTCGGTATTCTCGTCTCGAAATGGCGGATACTTGAAAAACCTCTAGCTTTCAAATTAAGCACCAGCGAAAGTGTGGTACAAGCTACCGTGTGTCTGCACAATTTTATGATCGCCACAAACCGCAATGAATACCTGGATCATGTAACGCCGGTTAGCGTTGCCGATTGTGGACTTCAATGTACGGCTGATCCAGCTCGACAATTATTGTTCGACGAGGACCTAGGCGCATTGGGCGCTATCGCACAGCGCGACCAATTGTCAAAATATTTTTTATCAGATCAAGGAAGCGTCCCATGGCAGTGGGACAAAATTTAATTTTTTTCAAATTTCAAATACCATTCAAATTCTACTCAAATTAATCAAATGAAGCATCATTTTTACCACATCTCGTATGAAATTTTTTTATCAAATTATAAAAATATACTCATTCACAAAACTGTTATTTATGATACAATAAAAATTTAATGAATAGTTTTCATTCATTTTTAATACTGTCAGTGTCCCGGTTATGGAACCTGTACGGATTTTGGAACACTTTGGTTTATTTATCGAGAAATACGATTCTAAACGTATTGGTATAATAAAGAATTTAGCTAGGATGGTAGTCTGCTGTCTTCTGTATCCCCAGGGTTAGGTTTGGTCGGGGTGAGTGAGTGAGAACCTTTTAAAAAAAAATCGTTGAAAGGGGCGGGTGAGCCATTGCTGTTGCATGGCTGTCATCAATCATTAGGTTAAGTCGTACAGTCAGTCGTTACCTATGATTGAAGGAACTATTTTCACAAAATGTGAGTATCTGATGCGTCAAAAAGTGTTTGTGGCTATACTTAATTGATCAAGGTTCCTGATTCAATCGCAAAAAATCATAATTACAATCAATTTCGTTTAAAAAATAGCGGTTCCATTACTGGAACACCTCAACATCGCCTTGTACCAGTTAGCGAACCCCCATCCGTCAATAAACTTACCTCTCACATAAACAACACCAAAAAAGCGAAAGATAGAAAAGTAATTAATTGTATAATAACAATTGTGAGGTTCCTGATTCAATCGTAAAAAATCTTAATTACAATCAATTTCGTTTAAAAAATAGCGGTTCCATTACTGGAACACCTCAACATCGCCTTGTACCAGTTAGCGAACCCCCATCTGTCAATAAACTTGCCTCTCGCATAATCAACATCAAAAAAGCGAAAGATAGAAGATGGATTCCACGCGGAGCGGACCACAAAAAGACCTCAATGTCCCATTCCAAAACAAACGTGATTCGATAGGAAATTTTCCGAGCTTTTCGAAAAAAAATACGAGAAAGATCTTAAAAATGACATAAGTGGATAAAAATAGAGTTTTGTGTTGGAAAACGTTTTTTCGACATTTCGAAAAATCAACACAGCATCAATGCAGCCGTGTCCCATTCCGAAACAAACGTGATTCGATGGGAAATTTTCCGAGCTTTTCGAAAAAAAATACGAGAAAAATCCTAAAAATGACATAAGTGGATAAAAATGGAGTTTTGGATTGGAAAATGATTTTTCGACATGTTTTCCGATAGTCACGGGCAAGATCATGGGCTGAGGTGAAAAAAAGTGAAGAATACTACAAATCAGCACCCTATTACTTTTTTCATATGACATACCGTTTCTAAGATATTTGCCTCCAAAGACATCAAGAGCGTAAGAAATGAAAAACTGAAACAGCTTGTACACCATAGGTAACAAAAGCTATATATATCGTACATACATAAAAAATGCTAATTCTGAGGGTACTAAAGGTCATCCAAAAATGAGAAAAATCCGTGACATCTAGGTCTTTTTTGGTCCGCTCCGCGTGGAATTCATCAGAAGAGTAATTAATTTGATGAATTATTTCAGAGTATCGTGGTTGTTAAAAACAGATTATATAATTTAAATAAAGTATTAGTTCATGATTATATCAATTTCTAAGCTCGGGGTGATCAGTAACCTGAATTCAATCCCTTCGTTCCAAAACTAGTACATTTGGGGGTTCCAAAAAGGGGACAAATGGACTTTTGGGGTTCCATAACTGGGCCATTAGACAGGTGTTTCATTTAATTCGATATTAATTAATTTTTTGATTCCGTGAGAGTAGAAACGCGTACAAATCAAAGGCAAGATATAGCTTCAGGCATTAGAAAAATTAAATTTCATAAATTATCAAAAGAAACCTGTTGAAACGCATTCTGGAGGGATTTTAATCGTAAGGAGTTCCATAACTGGTACACTGACGGTATACAGGTATCATTCGAGCTCAACTAGACCACACTCCGTATTCTGAACCCTCGGACTTGAGTTATAATCATTATATGTAAAAATTTGAACAAAGATTTTTTCAATAATTAATAGAGTGAACGTATATAAAGTATGAATATATAAAAAAAAAAAATTAGTTTTATCTAATCCAATGTAGATTGAAGTTGATCAATCCCGAATGAATTATGAAATCAATCTATATTTTATTGTCAAAAACAATAACACGTAGCCGAGTTAAGCTATCGTTGAGCGTCATTCAATTATTTTCTTCGCGTCGCGTCGTTTGAAGAAAACACAGATAAAGATAGCCTCATATAATATTAACCTAAATCTGTTACGATGAGCAAAGTTAACGATATTATTATAAACTTTGTACAAGTTCATCCTTGTTTATACGACAAGAGCCATGCACAGTACAAAAGTGTGGCTTTCAAGCAATCCTTGTGGCTCAAAGCGTCAGCGATGATCAAAGAAATATACGGCATGGATATGTCAGGTAACGATGAGCTTATATATTATCAATTTCAATAAATAATTATAGCAATCCTAATTATATGATGATTGATCATTTGTAGCCGTTGAATTATTGAATAAGTGGAACTCGTTGAGGGACGCATTCGTACGCGAGAACAAGCGCATGAATGCGTATATTCCGTCAGGATCAGGCGATATAAAGCAAAAGGACGAATGGCCGTACTACCGAAAGATGATGTTTTTGAAGGACTGCGTCAAACATAGACCGTAATTATATTTCACATCGTATTATACTATCAATATTCACCCGAGTTTCAAGAATTGTAATATATCAATTCACGCGGAGGTCAGTTTCTTTTTTTTAAACCAAATTGTTTTCAACCCTTCAACCTTTGCCGTAGAGCACAGAGCAAATACAAATATCGCCACCTCTTTTCACCGTCAAAGCCCTCAAACATTTATAATAAATTTTTTAGTTTATCATCATTCACCTATATCATGCAATATTGTAAAGAGGTGAATTGCACCACCTTTATATTTTTAATTGAATTGTGATATGACATTGAAGTCTGCATCGTTGGAACGCAACGAAATCCGAAGAAAAAAAAATTTAAATATATTAATTCACCAAAAATGATCCTGCTATGTTTTAAATGCGAAAATTACTAGAAATAACTTGAAAATGTTAATAAACCTGGTAGGATCATTTTTATGCTATATATATATTTTTTAAATTTACATTGAATTTCGTTGCGTTCCAACGATGCAAACTTCAATGTCATATTGTGATTATAATCTTCAACAGATTCTCTAATGAATTATGGTAAACGGTAGATTTATTTCATAATCTTTATATCTTTGTACGGTCTACTACTAGGTTATTTAATTGTAAATCATTCATTAAATCTCATTTTACGTAAACGTGTCGGTCGTATTCTGTATTTTCGATTTTAATAATACGAAATTAATCAGGAATTAATAGTAAAACGAATTTTGAACAGAACTGTTGGATCACTGCGCAATAGGCTTAGCAATAGCCCTATCATTGCAGAGGAATCGTGCTCTCAGAAAATGGATTCAACGGACCATCAAGAGGCGGAAGCTTCGTCGATAGATGAATCTCCAAGTGATTCTGAGGATTTTAATATCCTTTACGGTGTGTTTCAGTATATTAGAAATTAATTAAATCATTGTTTAAAGCGTTAATTACATAATTATTAATAACTGAATTTGAATGTTTAATTTCAACGTTCAAACGAAGCTAACACTATTTTCATGTATGATTGATACAAATAAGTAAATGATCACGATGATGATAACACCGATGTTGATAATCTAGATCTATTATTATTTCAGCTGATAGTCCAACTCGAAACGAGCTGCAGTTATCCCCGCCCTCGACGAATTCGCAACAAAAAAGAAAAAAAAACGCATTTTCATCAACGATGATGAGTTTGAAAAATTTGATAGAGACGAAGAAAGTTGCGCCACGCGAAGAACCAGACACTTTTACGCTGGCTATAGGGGAGGGAATGGGACGGGTCCCTAAACAGAACAGGACGAAATGCCTGATAGAAATTTTGCAAATTATCGACAAATACGAGGCGCATTAATTTTTTCATTTTTTATTCTTCATGTTTGACAATAATAGGCAAATATTGCTAATCAATGAAAATGACAAATTGAAATGAATTCTTTTATCACAATGAAACTATATATGACCAATGATTTTCCCTCACTATTTTCGTTTTTTTTTGTTTTTTTTTAGTTTTTTTTTAATTGGCATTTTTTAAAAATCTCCGAAATAAAAAATAAGTTTTTTTTAGAATTTCTAATAATTTTGACATCCCTCCCACGATGGGATGATTTTTTCTTCTTTTTTTCGCAGCACTTTTACCATTTCAAACACACAAAACACCATGTTTCAACGTTCCAAAAATTCTAAAAAATTACCGAAAATTCGGTGTTCAATCCTAAATTCTTTCACAAAAACCTAGAAGGGGTTACAAAAGCCTAGAAGGTGGTAATTGAAAATTAACGGTTGGAGGTAAAAATATTAAAAAATTCAGCAGTGCTCTTTTGAGATCGAAGAATCGTATAAAAAATCGTGAAGCGAATCGAAAATGGTGAGGGAAAATCATTGGTCGAGTTCACGTTGAATTATATAGTTTTATATAGTTTATATAGTTTGATTATATATTATTATTATATTTTATGGTCCAATTTTCGTCGGTTCAATTTTATGATTATAACTAATTGAATGCATCAAATAGTTATTCTTCGTGCTCATTCGTTTCAAGAAGAGTAGAAAATGCTAACCTGATATATGTAAAATATCGTTACTATTGGAGGTAGGAGAGGGGATGGAGGGAGGGGGGGCCACCCGCCCACCCACTTCCCCCCCTTCCTCCAGGGGGTTACTTGGACTAATTCCACTGCTTGAAAGATTATTCATCTCCGACGTTTCGGGCGCTAAATATCTGCTCCCGTCCTCAGGAAAGGTTGTCTGGCGACTTCCCATCAAAGAGTGATCAAATTCCGCGCTCCCACCGGTATATATAGGTTGGTTGTAGGTGGCGCCAGCTACGCCTGGTGGCGCCGCCTTGGCCTGCTCATGGCTTCCCTCACCTCATCCCTGTACAAAGGTAACCATAATTTGTTAAGTTCTATGCTGGGTTGACTTACAGCATTTGGTGTCACTGCTATGCAGGCTGATTCCTTCACCATAGCAAACCACCCCATCTGTATGGCTTACCAAAAATCCACAAAGTTGGAGTCCCTCTCAGGCCAATTGTCAGCTCAAGGAACTCGCCGTGTTATGCATTGGCTAAGTATCTCGTACCAATTATAAGACCACTCATTGGAAAGAGCCCGTCGTACGTTAAAAATTCCTTGCATTTTGTAGAACTGATGAGTATCCAAAGAGTACAACCCGGAGACGTCTTGGTGAGCTTTGATGTTGAAAGTTTATTTACTAATGTCCCTACCGTAGAAGCTCTGCAAGTTGCCAGAGAAAGGTTGGAACAGGACCTGACGTTGAAGGAGAGAACGGAACTGAGCGTAGAAGGTATTATCGAACTACTCGGTCTGTGTTTAAACACCACCTACTTTCAGGTATCGGACAAGTTCTACAGCCAAGACGAAGGTATGGCAATGGGTTCCCCTTTGTCACCGGTTATGGCGAATCTATACATGGAACATTTCGAAGAACTGGCCTTACGGACGGCAAAACTCCAACCATCTCTGTGGGTCCGATATGTTGACGATACCTTCGCGATCTGGCCGCATGGAAAAGAGGAGTTACAGGTTTTCAGAGACCACCTAAACAGCGTAAGGGAGTCGATCCATTTTACAATGGAAGTCGAAGACAACAATACGCTCCCATTTCTGGATACACTAGTAGAGAGAGGCTGGGAAAATACCTTACAAACAAGCGTTTACCGGAAACCCACGCACACGGGAAAATATCTAGATTACCAGTCGAACCACTCAGGTAGCACGAAAGAAGGTGTGGCGCACTGTCTCATGGATCGCGCGTTCCAGATCAGTACGACGCCGGAAGGCCTAAGGAAGGAACTAGAAATAGTGCGAAAAACTCTACGTAATAACGGCTATCCTGAGAGGGTCATTCAAAAAGCGCAGCAAAAAGCGCAACACCGGACTACCACTAAACAAAGAATGAGGTCAGAACACCCTGTGGACGTTGGCACTCCGAGTTTCGCCATGACGATTCCCTATATAGCGGGGACTGCAGAGAAGATCCGCCGCATATGCAGAGCATATGACATTGAGGTACGGTTCAAATCAACGTCCACGTTGCGTGGCTTGTTGACAGAAACCAAGCCCCGACATGCTGCGCAAGAAAGCAAGGAGTGTGTATACGGGATCCCATGCCAATGTGGGGATGTGTACATCGGCGAAACAGGAAGGCCCTTGAACGTTCGCATCCAGGAACACCGGAAAAACGTTAAAATGTGCGAACGATCGAAATCGAGATTGGCCGATCACGCCTGGGAAAATGAACACCACTTCCAGTGGGATGATGCTCGGATATTGTTGAAGGAATCCAATCCTATCAAACGGAAGCTGAAGGAATCAGCCTGCATAGCAGTGACACCAAATGCTGTAAGTCAACCCAGCATAGAACTTAACAAATTATGGTTACCTTTGTACAGGGATGAGGTGAGGGAAGCCATGAGCAGGCCAAGGCGGCGCCACCAGGCGTAGCTGGCGCCACCTACAACCAACCTATATATACCGGTGGGAGCGCGGAATTTGATCACTCTTTGATGGGAAGTCGCCAGACAACCTTTCCTGAGGACGGGAGCAGATATTTAGCGCCCGAAACGTCGGAGATGAATAATCTTTCAAGCAGTGGAATTAGTCCAAGTAACCCCCTGGAGGAAGGGGGGGAAGTGGGTGGGCGGGTGGCCCCCCCTCCCTCCATCCCCTCTCCTACCTCCAATAGTAACAGTTCATCACCATTGCTATTATCTTTCAGTCAACAATGTAAAATATCAGTTTGAATTGATTGTAATATCCGATTGTTTTGTTAATTATTATAATTTTTAAAAATGTTATAATATATAATTGATATTGAGGTATGAAACTGACTGGATCTTGGTATTTTAATGGTATACATACATACCTACTAATCCATAAAATATCGTTCAGAGATTCGCAAAAGGAATTTTTACACTGCGTATCCCCCTATGGCCTGTAAGAAACCACAAATGCATCTCAAACTGGGATTTGATGCGGTGAGCAATATAGAGATGTGATATGTATCTCAGTTTGAGAACTTGTAAAAGTTGACGATTCTCGGTTACTTTAATTTGAACAATATTCGTTATATTCAATGCGTGACCCGCAGACCTAGAGTCAATAATAATTAGACCGCCTTCAATTGCAGATTCGAATCATGTATATTTGCTTCAATAGTGCGAATCCTTATATTAATCCTTCCGAGGGATCCATAATTTGACTTGCAATAGCATGCTGCGATGATAAATTCTGAAAATGTTTATTTTTCAACAGGAACATCATCGTGATGACCATTGTAAACGAGGATCCATTGAATACAGGTTGTGGATGATACGGAAGAACCTGTCTACATGGGAATAGAAATTAATACAAAGCAGTTGACATCGAGATTATATACATACTCAAAATACTTACCCGGACAATAGCTATAGATGCAAAGGTTTCATGCTGGCGAGATTCATTTCATCAGATCAACATTGAATTTGAGCATATGCCGGAAGGATGGACGAATAACTTTCAACCACAGTTTTCATCATAACATATCACACGCATACATATTAGGGTGCTTCAAAAAAATTCTTTAATTTTTTTTCTTCAACTCTTACCCTCCCAGATGCTTGAGGTGGATAAGACAAAAGTCCTCGCGAAAGTCGGTCGCTGTAGCTCAACTCTAAGATGTCGCTATTTTCATTTAACTTCCTATTCATTTAACATGGGAATTTTCGTTTTTTTATTCAAACTGAAATTACACCTAGATTCATTTTGATTTTTTTTTTTAAAGACCCATTGTATATTCAGATACAATGATATTTGAAAATATCATTAAAAGTGATATTTATATATTATTTAAATATCACTTTTTGTTATTTTAAGCTTTCCAAACCTATATAATAAAAGTCGATTACCTTAATTAGAAGATTAATTAATTAATTAATTAATTTTTTTTAAGCTTAAAAAACAGCTTTTTGAATATACAATGGTTATTTTCAAAAAATTAAAATGAATAGGTGTAATTTCACTTTAAAGAAAAAAAAGAAAATTCCCATGTTAAATGAATAGGAAATTAAATGAAAATAGCGACCTCTTAGAGTTGAGCTACAGGGACCGACTCTCGCGAGGACTTTTGTCTTATCCACCTCAAGCAGTTGGGAGGGTAAGAGTTGAAAACAAAAATTAAAGAATTTTTTTGAAGCACCCTAATACATATACTATGATCAATCGATCGACCCGACTTACACAAACTCACAAGTATTAGCAATCATTGAGTGGTGACTCTATCGCTCGTATCCTATTAAGGAGTTTCGGTACACCAAAATGACTAGTTGTTTTATAAATTCATTACGGCATAGTCGTCACATTAAATATTCATTCATTCGAATAATTTTCGTTGATTTCGTTGATTTCATTAATTTCATTGATTTCGTTAGCCTACTAATATTCAAACTTTGGAATATCTGTTCTTCTGCAGTATATATCTTTTTCGAAATATAACCAGTCAACAAGCACTGAGCGAAATCATGTTGACCCAATAATAATTCATCAAGAGACTCGGTAGAGCCTCGCGCCAAGTACATTAAAAAAAATTTTTTTTTCAAGCGCGAGACTCAACGAGTCTATATACCCGAGAGGCAACTACCCTAACCTATACCGCGAATTAGTATCTTCGTTTTCTTTAATTTCACAACATATACGAATGAAAACTAATTTAATCCAGGATGTGGGCATGAAAAGCTTTCATTTGAGCCCTAGATCGATTAAATCGGTGTCCGGAGTGCTGAGATATAATTAACTACAGATTCTGATACCCCGTTTCCTCGTATAATAAAATTCATCTTGGTCTTCAGACCAAGATTCGTTCACACTAAAACCATTCCCATAAAATCACATTTCGTCGCTAAACGCAGGACGTATGTTGTATGCTTATACACAGAACATACGTCCTTACGCATCTGGGAACATAACATAGAAGGGAAAATCCACACAAAAATTCAGACTAAGATTCATCCCATTCAAACCATTCCCATAAAATCACATAGTAGAAGGGAAAATCCACACAAAAGTTGTATCGAGTGGTGTAAGTACGAGAGTCATGACGTAGTCAGCGCTGGTATCGCAGACAGAAACCGTCTGCAACACTAGCAGACGCGTGTTGTCATTCACACTAAAACCATTCCCATAAAATCACATAGAAGGGAAAATCTACACAAAAGTTGTATAGAGTGGCGTTAGTACGACAGTCACAACGTAGTCAGCGCCAGTATCGCAGACAGAAACTGTCTGCTGGACTAGCAGACGCGTGTTGTCATTTCATGTTTTTAAATCCAAATAAACGAAATAAAAGAGAGTACGAGCAATGCTTAATAAAAACTAGTGAATACCCACTAAAAGCCCCTTGAGTGCAAAAACCTTACGCCAACTACATTAATGTGATAGTCACCAATAAAAATGTTTCGATAGGTTGATCTTAAATCCTACGATCTCGAGCTTTTGAGGTTATGCAAATCGACTGACGTGAAAATTCATGCTGATAAATAAAATAACAATCGTGAACGGATAATTTTACGATTAGGTTTACCTTACATGACACAAGACTATCAGATGACTATTAACTGACTATTACCTCTACATTTTGTTCACTTATACATTGTAGATTTGGCCTATTTTCATTTATGAATGCAATTATCGAAGGAAACGTTTGTTTTTTTAGGAATTCCAATTATTTAGCACGTTAACGCCTGAGGAAGTCTGACAATAGAAAATCAAGAGAAAATGTTGAAGTTGAAAAATATCAGGATAGCATGATTTGATATAAGGACGGCATGGAGCCAGACCAAGAAAGCAGAGTTCAAGCGTTGCATTGCTACGAATTTCACTTTAAGCTCTAGGTTAGGCTCATTTTTAAAGGCTCGACTGCTCAGACCCAAATTGTGCGTCAACGTTATGCGTTGGATTCCGACGAGTCCTATAGTCTATCTCGGTATCCTCTAGTCCAAACGAGACTGTAAGTCGACGTTGTGCGTTGGACTCCGATAGGCTTTATTCTACACTCCACGACAACGTAGTGCTTTGACCTTCGGTGAAGATAATTTTTTAATCCATTTTTTACAAACAGCTTAGACCCTCCGCTCGGAACGATCTCAATCAAATTCAAATTAGTGCTATCACGACAAATGGTTGGAATGAAAATACTTACTCAATATTAAAGAAATGATCAATAGACTTCCTCTTTCTCAGATGATAGAGATTTGTATTTAATCATGAAAATTATAAAAACCATTTATTTCTCATTTATATTTATTTATTCATTGCACAACCTTTTTTATGGATTGTTTAATTTTGTAGCGGGTCGCTGTATGAGAAGAGAGGATGATGAGAGAAAACGCTGAAGTTGCAAAATAACGAGACAGTGTGATTTGATACAAGAAACGGATAGAGTCAGACGAATAGAACAGAATGCAAGTGTTTGACTTCAAAATGCACACTTCAGAATGCAAGTGTTTGACTTCAAAATCTTCCATATTATGCTCTACGCTAGTCTTGCATCAATAAGCTCAATCGGCTCAATTCTATATATTTCGATACTTTCTGTTCAGACCTGAATTCAAAGTTGACGTTATGAGTACGGGACGAGTACATGTTCTTTCTGCAGAGGACCTAGCTACATTAAAAAAAAAAAACTACCTAAGAATTGCAATACATATATCTCATATTTATATATATTCAATCATGAGCAGCAACTATAACCCTGCGTGCAAGTGACTCCGCCATTGCCGGTCCCAGGCCTAGATGAGACAGGAGGAGGGCTGCGCGCAGGGTTACAGGGTTGGTACGCACCTGGAAAACCTGGAAAACCTGGAAAAGTCAGGGAATTTCATATGGCAGGGAAAAGTCAGGGAATTCCGGAAAAATGACTGGAATTTTATCTTGTTAGCATAATTGGCATATTGATCGAGAACTGCATTTCACCAAAAATTTGTTATTTCAAATACCTATAATCACAGTCATTACCGATATTATCCTTTCTTCCATATCCTGCTGCAGACTTTTATAAGTATATAGATGATGATATAGATTGTATTCAAAAATGTATAAGAAACGAACTGTTATAAAAAATATGCAATTTTTCGATCGCGTATGAACATGAAAAAAACTGGAAGATTGATATTTTAGGACGGGAATACCTGGAAAAGTCAGGGAATTTCGGATTTCAGAAAGCGTACCAACCCTGGGTTACACGTTCAGGCATATAGAATTATACCGGATTTTAACGAAACAATTCGTGGAACTTAATAGAAGAACACATGTTACGTCTGTCCACAAAAATTCAAGGCTCACAGAAAAGTATAAGCATACGTGTATATTATAACACTATTTTCATTCATTTAAAATTATACTACTACATTTAATATTGCTGCTTTTTGAGGAATTCGGATGATACAAAAGGCATCATCGTATACATGCATTGAGATGTTCATAGGAACAATTGACAGAATGCTGACAATTGAGCAAGCCTCGCGAGCGAGGATACAGGAAATCCCAATCGAGCGAGCGTAGCGAGCGAGCACAATTATTAGATAGTCGAGCAAAATTGTACAAAAAGTGGTGATATCAACCCCAAAAAGCACCCCTGGTGCAAAAACCTTTCGCCAAGTACATTAATGTGGTCACTACCCCCCAAAAAATCCACCAACCAAAATTCCTCCTTAACAAAATTGGTACCATCAAAATGTCTACTTACAAAAGGATTGAAATCAGATACAATTGCCAAGTACATATCTTCTGTATAACAAAAGTTTACAACAGAAGAACAGAAAACTGAATAGTCTTGTATCGTTCACTCGCTACGCTCGCTCACTCGATCGGCTCTTGATAATTACAGGGAAAAAAATCAGTAAAAAAAAAAAAAATTTAGGAAGTGGTACTTGGCGGGCCATTATATCAATATGTATCGAACAAATGATACATAGACCGAAGTGAAAACTCTTTTACTTACTCATAAATGGCCCGCAAGTACCACGTACTAAATTTTTTTTTTTTTTTACTGATTTTTTTCCCTGTAATTATCAAGAGCCGATCGAGTGAGCGAGCGTAGCGAGTGAACGATACAAGACTATTCAGTTTTCTGTTCTTCTGTTGTAAACTTTTGTTATACAGAAGATATGTACTTGGCAATTGTATCTGATTTCAATCCTTTTGTAAGTAGACATTTTGATGGTACCAATTTTGTTAAGGAGGAATTTTGGTTGGTGGATTTTTTGGGGGGTAGTGACCACATTAATGTACTTGGCGAAAGGTTTTTGCACCAGGGGTGCTTTTTGGGGTTGATATATTGATATGAATATATACTTACTAAATATATATACTTACTTAATATATACTTACATCGAAAATTATAGAGTACATAATTCGAAGTGGAAGGGTAGACGCGACAAGAAATTCACTTATACAATATTAAATTCTATTTCATCCAATGATTTCATTCTAGTATCTATAAGAGTGCAATAAGAGAAAAATTGTAATCATTTTAAGAATAAAAATATTCAGGAAAATTAAACTGGGTTGTATTACCTATTTGAATGATGGAAATGGAATTACAGGGAGACGAGAATAAAAAATCATCGATGTCGTCAATTTTCAGACTACTAAATTATACCCCTGGTATATTGCGGTTTTTCGGAAGACACGCAAATGCGTGTGAAGATTATTTGGACAGATACACTTTTTCGTACAGCCATGTTCAAGTCGAAAACGCCAGACGAAAAATATAATAAGGCTGAGAATCACTGTCGGCGAACGTGTAGATATATTTCTATTGCGCGTGCGCCCGTTTTACGGTACGGTACGGAACGGTACGGAACGGCTGATTGTGGAATGGCCATTATGAGAAAACGATGGCATCTATCCGCGAAACAATTGGGAATCATTCTATTTGGATCAGCATTGACGAGACCACCGATGTCACCGGAAGATTCGTTGCAAATGTAATCGTTGGCAGTCTCGAGAACGGAAAACCTGTGAAGAATTTCCTACTAACATCGGAAAAGCTCGAGAAAACCAATCATGAAACTATTGTAGAGCTATTCCGTTTAGCTCTGAAGTTGCTATGGCCATTCGGTTTTAATGAACAGAAAGTTCTACTGTTCCTCAGTGATGCTGCGCCATACATGAAGAAGGCTGGTAAAGAGTTGATGAAGTCTTTCTCGAAAATGATTCACGTGACGTGTCTCGCACATGGTTTACATCGGATCGCCGAGCAAATTCGAGATGAACATTCAAATGTCGATACTTTAATATCATGCGGCAAGAAAGTATTCTTGAAAGCTCCATCCAGAGTACATATTTTTCGGGAAATGGCTCCGGATGTACCGTTACCACCCCAACCGATTATAACGCGATGGGGCACGTGGTTAAAGGCGGCAATTTATTACAGCCAAAACTTTGATACCGTGCAACAAGTCGTGGAGGAATTACCGTCTGAAGCAGCCTCTATTACCACTATGAAAAGGTGTTTTCAACATACACAACTCAGAAGTGAGCTAAAAAAAACAGAAGAAAGATACAGTTTTCTAGTTTATGGAATTAAAAAACTGGAAACTGTAGGCTTGTCGTTGAAAGACGCATTGATTGAAATCCAAACAATCACTAGCATCCTAAATAAGAACGCGGATGAAAAAGTACGGGAAAAGGCTACAAAAGTTCGAAATAATAACGAAGTGTTCCGTCGCATGGCTCTCCTCCCTATTTCTTTAACTTTTCCACATAAACTTCCACTCATTTTCAAATATCTCCAAGACAGTGTCCAGATTCGCCTCTCTCCTACCTCGGACTGCAATATTTACATGCTCACAGTTTTCTAACCACTTCACTCAATTTACGATCCTTTGCATGAGACCTCGATCCTTTGTCATTTTGCACCTTAGCTGTCTTTCCTTCTAATTTCGCCCCATGCCAAGTCCTTTTCCTCATCTATTCCTCAGTCCTGCACACTCCTCTAATTCGGAAGTGCACGCTCCGGGAGCCCCTCTTTCTCAGTTGAGAGCTAGTTAGCTACTCTCGTCAATACGTTTAACATATCACATCTTATACTTTTATCAACCATATCAATTAATCATACCAATGAACATTCTTTAAATATAAGCAGTTATTATTGTTTACATCGTGTCAACTATTTCATTAAAATACCTGCAAACCTTTAATTAGTATTGTAGGAGTTCGCGTCAAGTCATACAACCAGATTGTAAACGACTATAGCGTGAACGCGAAGGTTATAAAGCACTTGTAGCAATCCACGGCATCTTCAAGTCTGAAAACAAATGTCTTCCTGATACTTTGATGAATCTGGAGCTTGGGGATATTTCACTCTTTCAATTTGCTCCGACCACATCTTGTGATGTCGAGCGGAGTTTTTCACAATTTAAAATAATGTTGACGGACAATCGACAAGGCTTCACGTTCGAAAACCTCCGAAAGCACCTTGTGATCCGGTGCTTTCATGCAAACGCAAATTGAGTAGACAACGGGGCTATTTCGACTTCGGTATATGATGGAGGTAAAAAATCAAAAAATAAAAAATAAAAATTGTAAAATAAATAAAAAATTTCGTAAAATGAATTTATAAAATTTTTCGAAAAATAAATTGATAAAACTTTTCAAAGCAAAATTCGTAATTTTTTTTTTCTCATTTAACGATGAAATATTAAATCTTTCTTCTCCGGCAGACGTGAATATTTTAAATATTCCGTGGAAGCAACGATTTTCTATGTCCCTACAAAGCAATTTTTTTATAAGTTCTGCCAAGGCAAAAATAGGACACTTGCAAAGTAGGAAAATTATCTGAGAGGTATTTGGAAAAAAGCGAAACAAACAATTTTATTTCATTGAGTAGTGACTCTATCGTTCGAAGCCTATTAATTCATACCATATGTGAATTTATCGGACCAGTCGAACCAAATTTTCAAGTCTTCTAACTGAAGCTCAATGAAATAAACACAGACCTGGGACTAAGAAGGTCAATGACAATAACATGAAATTCAAGTAAAGATTCCTCCAGTCCTTCAGTGGTCTAATTGGACAAGGCGTCGCAGTACAAATGCGGAGGTCCCGGTTCAAACCCGGGCTGAAGGAATTTTTACTTGAAAAAAATAATTATGATGCATTTCCGTTTTTTTCGGTCTATCTGAAGATTGCACGCTCTATATAGAGGTGAGCTTCAGTTAGAAGACTTAAAAATTTGGTTCGACTGGTCCGATAAATTCACATATGGTATGAAACAATTTTATTTATTTTTTTTTTAGAGGAAGGTCTCAATCAATCAAGTCGAGTCACTTATTCGTTTTGTTCAAAATGCCTGACGTTTCGGCAGTCATGTTCTGCCCTCATCAGAGGCTGTTTATTAAAAAAATTATTACAGAATTTAGATGTCTGACAATGTGTATAAATTATTTACATTATGTTAAAAGTCAATATAATTAAAATCAAGCTTATCACAAATAATACAAAGGAAGTCAAACATTTAATGGAAGTCACATATAATATAAAGTAAACAGACGGATAAGACCTAATACTAAATCGTAACCAAAATCTCATTACCTTAATCAATTGGTGTTAGGTGAAAAAACTTGGCATCCTTAATATGGCCATTGTCACACAACAGGATGAGCAGTCTATCATCCTGTGATCGTGAAACGTTTAATGAAACAAGAGGGGTGTGACAACTCTTATTATATACGGACTCAGCTGAGGCTGGTCTTGTTGACATACGTCACAGGTGATAATGTAAATATTTCAAACTTCATGACGTTAGCGAATGACGTCAATGACTGACGTCAATGGTTGTTTATATTATTCTGAATAGAGTCCACTCTCATAATACAGTTTTTTCACCAACAACAACCACTAATAAAGCTAGGAGCAGCTTTTTGATCTAAATCTATGTAGCATGTTGGAATAAGGTAAATGTAATTTTTTAGTGTCCTCTTTCTTGTTGAGGCTATTCGGTTGCAAATTAATTTGTAACATCTCCGAGGTGATGCGCTTGGACCAAACTGCTTCCCTATCGAGTATAGCTGTCTTATCCCAATCAAACACATGGTTATATTCAATTTGATGAGAGGAGACTACAGAATGTGATTCTGGGTTTTTCTTAAGATTGTCTTGGTGTTCTTTCAGTCTAGTTCTAAGTTCACGTTTGGTCTCACCTACATAGGATGCCGAGCAACCCTTGCATTGAATCTTATAAACTACATCACATTTGTCCAAAATTCCACACTGAGAATTTGAATTTGGTCAGAACCTTGCTACGTGATAATAACTATCCTGACTCCTTCTTTGAAAAGTTATTAATCGAAAGGGTCAAACGTTTGAAATTTAAGAGCCTACATAATAAGAATACCAACATATTAATCACGATAACTGACCCTGAACAAAACACGTCTGTTATCACAGTGGTTAGTGGTCCAGTCCGGCCGAAACGTAAATTAGTACCGATATCATACATCAGTGGTTTTTCTGAGAGATTAGGTAGCTCGCTTAGGAAATATGACTTAACACCCGTCATGAGTGTCAACAGCAACCTTAAGTCGGTTGTTACTAAAGGTAAAGACCTCACCGACAAACTAGACAAATGTAATGTAGTTTATAAGATTCAATGCAAGGGTTGCTCGCCATCCTATGTAGGTGAGACCAAACGTGAACTTAGAACTAGACTGAAAGAACACCAAGACAATCTTAAGAAAAACCCAGAATCACATTCTGTAGTCTCCTCTCATCAAATTGAATATAACCATGTGTTTGATTGGGATAAGACAGCTATACTCGATAGGGAAGCAGTTTGGTCCAAGCGCATCACCTCGGAGATGTTACAAATTAATTTGCAACCGAATAGCCTCAACAAGAAAGAGGACACTAAAAAATTACATTTACCTTATTCCAACATGCTACATAGATTTAGATCAAAAAGCTGCTCCTAGCTTTATTAGTGGTTGTTGTTGGTGAAAAAACTGTATTATGAGAGTGGACTCTATTCAGAATAATATAAACAACCATTGACGTCAGTCATTGACGTCATTCGCTAACGTCATGAAGTTTGAAATATTTACATTATCACCTGTGACGTATGTCAACAAGACCAGCCTCAGCTGAGTCCGTATATAATAAGAGTTGTCACACCCCTCTTGTTTCATTAAACGTTTCACGATCACAGGATGATAGACTGCTCATCCTGTTGTGTGACAATGGCCATATTAAGGATGCCAAGTTTTTTCACCTAACACCAATTGATTAAGGTAATGAGATTTTGGTTACGATTTAGTATTAGGTCTTATCCGTCTGTTTACTTTATATTATATGTGACTTCCATTAAATGTTTGACTTCCTTTGTATTATTTGTGATAAGCTTGATTTTAATTATATTGACTTTTAACATAATGTAAATAATTTATACACATTGTCAGACATCTAAATTCTGTAATAATTTTTTTAATAAACAGCCTCTGATGAGGGCAGAACATGACTGCCGAAACGTCAGGCATTTTGAACAAAACGAATAAGTGACTCGACTTGATTGATTGAGACCTTCCTCTAAAAATTAAGAAGTTCGAGTGTTACCTTCACGATGAATAAAACAATTTTATTTGTTATAAACAAATATATTATTCAAACGTGATTTTGAAAGCAAGAACTACGCGATAAAATTCTCAAAAATATATGAGCGTATTCCTTGATCAATTCTCTACAAAATCGTTAAGTAAATAGGATGGAGAACCAGAACCGATGGAAACCATGTGAAAACGATTCATTTATAAGCGACGGCGGGCGCTGCCATGCCGCTGAAAGACCCGGCTCGGGTACGGTTTTCGGTGGCAGCGCGCGCCGTCGCTTATAAATAAATCGTTTTCACATGGTTTCCATTGGTTCTCCATCCTATTCACTTAACGATTTTGTAGAGAATTGATCAAGGAATACGCTCATAATTTTTGGAGAATTTTATCGCGTCGTTATTGATTTGAAAATCACGTTTGAATAATATATTTATTTATAACATATAAATTGTTTGTTACGGCACAATTAAATAAATATATAATAATAGTGTCATTCAATAGCTTTAAAATGGTTTTTGAATGAAGTCTCTAGGATGAATACAATCAAAGATATGGCCGTTTGAAGGGGAAAAAAAGAGGCCGAAAAAAAAATAAAAAATTGTTTGATGGATTTATTTGTTCCATAGAACCCGTAAAAAAAATTATAGCGAAATCGGTAACATCGAGGTCAGAAAGCTGTCCGGTTTGACGTGGAATTGCTCGTATATACAAAACAGTTCCGCGGTCATTTTTGTTTCCGTCGATTCAAAGTGACAGTCTACGCCTTCTCAGCAATCCACTCGCTGCTAGCTAGACTGTCATATTGTTTTTAGAGCACCGAGATCCGGGCCCTGCTGATCAGTATGGATGTCTATTATTTTCCTCGAAATTCACGTTGAAACGGAGATATTCATGAAAATGTGTCGCAAAACGCCTCAATTTTCTTTAATTTGTTAATTAACAAATATTGCGCAACTTTTCAAGACTGTGAATAGTTCGTTTCTTCATCGCTATGTTACGAAGAAGCGATTCCAAAAAAAAAAAAAAAATAGCCTATATGTCCGTTTCACATTTTCAGACACTTTTTAAGCTAGTTCGACTGGACTATTATGACATCTTCACTTTGAGCTTTGACAAGTGCGACAAACATGTTTTTGGGAACCCTTCAAGACACCAAAAAATTAGCGTACGATTAAAAAAATCCAACTGAAAAAGTGGCCCAGTTGACGTGTAAAGCCAATATTTAAGCCTCAACATATAATTAAAACCTCACAGCGATTCAGACTGCCGGCGAATACCCAGGAAAGATTCCGTCGAAAAACCATTTTTACTTGTTAATTGAATAGCGAAAATTAAGACTCAATGCGCCACATCTTAGAATTATGCGACGGAGCTCAAATTCAGACAGGATCATTATTAGGTCAAATACTTACGTTGAGAGTTGGTTCGGACGAAATATAAAATTATTTTTTACTTTTCATCACCTATGGTGCTATAAGAAAAGTATTGGTTCCGGTCGGAAAGTGCATTTGCTAATTTGAACAAATCTTTACGTTTCCGACCCTCTGGAATCCGAAAGACACGTTTTTAGACAAATGTCGGTCTGTCTGTCAGTCTGTCGGTCCGGCGGTCTGTCGCATGAATTCGCACGATGATCTGGAAAACGGCTCGATGAAAAATTCTGAAATTTGGAGGACTTGACCTTCGAGTGACGGGAATGAAAGATTGCCATATCCCATTAAATTCGAACGTTCGCTTCTATCGGAAATCAATTGACTTTCAATTTCATATGTGTATATTTTACTTTTCCTTCCTTTTACTTTTCATTTTTGATAATTCCAAATCAAAATGATGAAAAGTGCTGCGAAAAACACCGTCTTTTTCGTCTTTACTGATTTTTTTTTTTTTTTTTTTTTTTGCGAGGTCCAATATTCATATTTGCAGTAGTAAACATACATATTATATAAAAATACATACGTGCATTGTACGATTATAACTACAATGTAATACAATATCACTTCGGCTAGAAATAACTTGTAATCGACTATCATTAAGGGCTATAAAATATGAGTCCGTGTAACCGGACATATGGATAATCGGGATTTTACTGTATCTTAATCTTTAAATGTAAGATTCTTGCTGACCAAAGGCTGCCATTTCTTGCTTTCACGCCGAATACATCATACTTGTTTTATTAATATCCTACTCCGAATGTTAATAATAATGTTGGTAGGATCAAGAATTGATTCGTGGTGAATACTCCGAACAGTCAAGCTGACTGCCCTCTAACGCCATGTATATTTCCATTCAATGATAAATCTCAACTTGTTGATAGAAATAATCAAACTCTCACGCTATTTGAAGGAGATTGCATCCTTTCTCTATTCATCTGATAAATTTATTCGCAATTCTCTGATATGATCCGATACAATCCATCACGTGTGATGAGCTGAAGATGATGATTTCCGGTGACTGATTTCTACTTAAAAAAAAATCTGAGCGATCTAAAAAAAGATGAAAACAGAGTAGCTGCGATTGGAAGACATTTCCTTTGCACGCGAGACCTACCATGGTAGGGTGATCCCGTGCGATCAAGCGTGGTCGCAATCTTGAATCAGTATCATTTTATTGCCGGCAAGTAGACGAAGTACTAGCTACTATGTGACGTTCACGTTTCACGGCGAGATACAAGCAATAGTATCGACTGGATTAGACTGATTTCGAAAACCGAAGATCATTCCAAGACAATTGACGATTTAGAAATAAGGTCTCAGCAAACAAACATTGTGAGTTTGGATATATTTTTATCACGCAATTCTATTATATTCAACATACCTTCTCTATCATTCACATGCCTCTGATTTCGTGCTTTTGTTCGTACATATGTGTTGGGTATAAAAATATAGGGATCATATTTTTTGCACTGTTCTCTTTCGTATCATGTTCCTGACTTCCTGTTGCGTATGAATATGGGAAGATGTGAAATTAATTTTGCTAGTCTGTCGATCACTATTATTATGACCACTAACAAGAGGCTTGTAACATTTTTGCGAGCCTTCAAGCCATTTGCCTTTGAGTATAGTTTTATGTCTAATGACGAATGCTCTCACATGGTGAAAAAAATCAACAATAAAATGTATATTACAGACATGAATCGCGTGAAAAAATCATCTAAACACGATGTACAGAAAAAGACATAGTCGTGGAATGAGCGATATTGTGAGTATGGGACATTTCACGCCGTTCCCGACGGCCTGTGACCCTGATCCTTTTCAATATGCTGGACATGATTTTTTATCACATCCAGCATATTGAAAAAACTGCTTACAAATCTCTTCAAATTTTTTCTCGTGATAGTTTGCTGGAGATGTTTAATCCGTATGGATGGTTAAATTTTTACGCCAGTTTATCTTATGATCTAACAGGTGGATTTACAGAAACAAAGAAATGAAATCAATCAGAAATGAATGTCCTTATTGAAAAATATCTTCATACTATATCATACTATGTGGTTCGTAGTTTATTCTTGGTTCAAATGTGAAAAATCGTGAATATTTCTTCTAATATTTTAAGGATGATGATAATAATTCTTAAATTATTGACGTGGAATATCTTGTATTTATATCCAATCGAGTATGAAATTATTCAAACGCGTTCTCTCGGAAATCGAAAGTGAAAAGAATCTATTAACCAGCGACTATTCACTGATTGGAACAGTGGCAAACTTATCACTGGCAATTAGTTAATGGTCTCTGTTTCGGTTTTTTTTCCACACATTCGATTCTGGAGAGTTCGAATAACAATTGCAAGAGCCGAAGTTGAAAATTTCACACCCCGTAGTTTGACAAGCTTTGAAAGACCATCCGAAAATGTGTTTTCCAGAAGTGACAATGCTTACCGTAGAATACTTCATAGATACTACTCAGCTGTAGTACTTCAATCACTATTGTACACATACTATCGTACCGTTTCACTCTGAAAGGAGGCACTAGGGCCGGCATGAGCGATTGAATACGGATGTGGCAAATACCTACTACCGTTGGGGCGTATCAGGTTTATGCCACGTTGCGCGCAATGTAATTTGCTTCCCGTTACGCCGATAAAGCAGCTTAACAGAGACGTGTTAGATCGCGCATCGTCGTCGTCATTGATACCTCTGCCATATGTTACCGACAAAAGTAAGAAACATTCGTTTTTCACTAAAATCCATTTTCTGATGTTGCTGTCTCAAGATCGGCTTATCCACTCTGACTGGTGGAACAAGATCTTGGACCTTGACACTAATACAAATTGCCTAAACAACTTCTCGTTGCTTTTTGCCTCTAGGGCGAATCGATGCTATAGACACCTACAACTCAGTTTCAGATGTAGTATTCGGGATGTTGAAATCTCCGACTCGATAGTTAGATACACACAGACGTGGGAGACTCACAAGGCCGACTTCAAACTTGCAATGGCGCCAGTATTAGAAAGTCGAATTCCTTTCATAACGCCGCACCTAGCTCAACGGACGACAGATTATTTAATAAATCTAACTCGCGGTGCTCATTATTCATTCCAATAGTGTGAAGCCTGATTGTTTGATCAGAATATTACTGATATGCAACACTGATTGTCAGTGACACGCTTAAGGGGGTATCCCCACCTTTAAATGAGTTAACATTCTAAGAAAGAGATTGATATTTTACAGCGAATTTGAAAGTCTGATCAAATCCAAAAAAATCAAGAAGTTTAGGGAGAGTTTGACCCTCATTATCCATACTTAACATTGAATATTATTTTGAGTCTATTAGTAGTTACGCTGAATATAGAAAAATACAAAATTACTCGGTTGTCGCAAAGAATCAGTAGTACCGTTGGATCGATTTTGGAATTTTTGGTCTTCAATTGTTCAGAAGAGATGCCTCTATCATATGAACATAGAACTTTTTGATATGACTATTTTTGGATGAGATAATAGAAAAAATAGAGAAAAAAAATTGAAGAATTAGAAAAATCTCAGTAAAAACTAAGCGAGTCAGGCAATTTTCGCGATATCAAAAAGTTCTATGTTCATATGATAGAGGCATCTCTTCTCAACAATTGAGGACCAAAAATTCCAGAATCGATCCAACGGTACTACTGATTCTTTGCGACAACCGAGTAATTTTGTATTTATCTATATTCGGCGTAACTACTATTAGACTCAAAGTAATATCCAATGTTAAGTATGGATAATGAGCGTCAAACCCTCCCTCAACTTCATGATTTTTTTGGATTTGATCAGACTCTCAAATTCGCTGTAAAATATCAATCTCTTTCTCAGAATGTTGACCTATTTAAAGGTGGGGATACCCCCTTAAGCTTGTCTTTGCTGCCGGAAACTACTGGTTTTATGTGAGTGTTCGTGGTGCTGATTGTAATTGCTTGGATTGGAAGGTAGAGTCCGCTCAGTACGTTCCTTAATCGCTCTGCCGCACACCGTTTGCATCATTTCACATACGGTACAACCTTAATCACCCTATTGTAGTTATTGTAGACCCACCCCACCTCGGATAATGGAGAGGCCAACTCGTGAGGAAACTAAAGTATGATCTATGCAAAGAGATCCTTGCGTCTACACTGTCATGGCAGAAAATTGCATTTTTTTCTATACATAGATACTAGCATCATATACAACGTAACGTAGGCTTTTTCATTTGGACCTTTTCTACATCTTTGAAAAATAAAAAACTATTCTTTTCCAAATTTTAGTATAGGCCCCCCTTACCTATATCAATAATTGTCAGACGCGTGAACAATTATTGAATTTGGGCGCAGTTCTGCTGCCATACAGCGGATACAATTGCTATGAAACATTTGATAGATACCCCCCGGGGAAAAATTTGCCCCGTGATCGAGGGGATCCCCACGTTTATGCAACCGGGCATTAGAGAAGAATTGCAACGTACGAAAATTCCGTAATTCCATGCAAAGCACCTAAAAGAATATTCTTTCCGAATTTTTTCAACAATTTTTAATTTCTTTACGCAATTGAAGAAACTGCGATAAAAAGTTCCGGGAAAAAATTCTGCAATTATTTTCCGAAATTCCCCGCAAAAAATTAGGCACTTTTTGTCTCCAGCAACTTTTCTCCAAACTTGATAATTCAGAGGTAAAAAGTTCTTGAACGGTCAAAAATCTCTAGCTGTTCAGCTGAATATCATAAAAATTGGTGTCTCACAAAAAAATGTTTCGTACAAAATTCGTTTGATTTTTTAAATAGAATAAAATCACGTGATAAAAAATGCATGGTTCTATCTAAGAAAGTGGAGTTGACCTTGACGTAGCTCCAGCGCCTCTATCGAAAAAAAAAAAATAGGATTGTCCAATATGATGGCCTTCTCGAACAATGTACCGTTCATCTGAAGCATTATTAGATATCATCAATAGTTATTGCTCTGTAACACTTTAGATGCCTCACCCTTACTAGGACACGACCATAACTCCGGGTCATAGATCTTGACCAAACTTATAGGGGTATTTTCTTGTACCAAAATATGCAGCACCTGCTACATAACTCTCCGGACTGGGCTTTTATTCCATCAATTTATTAAAATATATAATAAAAATCAGCGTTGAATGCCCGAGTCAAAATTTTAGGCCTGCTTTGAACCTCCTTTAAACCTCGTAGTCTCGTCGAGAGTCTGTCAAATCTTAGGAGTATCGAGGAGTCAAAGGAGGTTCGGTACGTTTAATGTCAGACTCCACGTGAACCTACAAAAGTAGCAGAAACTGAACATTTTGATTCAAAGGAGGTTATGGAGGGTACAAACAAATCCTCCGGACCCTCCTTTAGGCATATTGCAGATGTCTCACAAGCCCTACAGAAGACCCTCCCTTTGGCTTAAATCGATCTCGCATAGACCCTACAGACCCTCCTTTCGGCCTGAACCGAATCGCTCGTAGGGCCTACAGACCCTCTTCTCGGCCTAGATCGAATCTCGCGTAGACCCTACAGACCCTCTTTCTCTAGCAGAAATTTCAACCGGGCGCTAGCGAGGGCCGGCTGATTAAACTCATGATTAACCAGCGCCTAGGCAGAAAATTGTTAATTAAGGGAGTATACAGGGTGTCCCATTTTAAAGTATGCATTACGTTTTCAGCCAACCTAACGTTTTAATTGGAAAATGTCTCCTACAAAAGTTGTCCGGTTCAGAGGGGGACACATGAAGATTTTTTTGTTTTTGGTCCAGCATCATAATTGGTGATGCTGTGGAGGATGGACCAGTTTTTTTAAATGGAATCATACATTTTTGTTGCAACTAAAATATTCTTCATTCAAAAATGTACAATGTTCTCAGGAAACTTTTTTTTCTAAAATGAATATTCCGTGAGATAGAACAAAAAACAAATACCACCATCATAACAGAAAAACATCTCTGTGATATGTGTGATATGTCGGAGCATCAGTGGGGTGACTACAGATGTTCAAAAATACCACCATCAAGAGCAAGATACGCTCTCACTCGCTTTTCGAAGCTCTGGGCAATCCTTTTGAAAACGGCGCAAAGCTTCGAAAAGCGAGTGAGAGCGTATCTTGCTCTTGATGGTGGTATTTTTGAACATCTGTAGTCACCCCACTGATGCTCCGACATATCACACATATCGCAGAGATGTTTTTCTGTTATGATGGTGGTATTTGTTTTTTGTTCTATCTCACGGAATATTCATTTTAGAAAAAAAAGTTTCCTGAGAACATTGTACATTTTTGAATGAAGAATATTTTAGTTGCAACAAAAATGTATGATTCCATTTAAAAAAACTGGTCCATCCTCCACAGCATCACCAATTATGATGCTGGACCAAAAACAAAAAAATCTTCATGTGTCCCCCTCTGAACCGGACAACTTTTGTAGGAGACATTTTCCAATTAAAACGTTAGGTCGGCTGAAAACGTAATGCATACTTTAAAATGGGACACCCTGTATACACCTTTGAATTTTCAAAAAATCGTTTTTGTTTTTATATTTTTTTTTGGAATGCTAGTGACCTACTTTACCTGCAAATAAATTGGCGTCAGAAAATCTAGAGGATTTGAAAAGTTATAGCCATGACAGTCCCGAGTTGCGAAAAAGCCCGCCGCGCGGCGCGCGGACGCTCTTATTGGTCTCGTAAATATTCTACACTATTCACTATCTACAGGACCGCCAACACCGCTGTCTCGCTTTTTTTGACGTTTTCATACATTTTGCTTTTGAATTTTATTCTGTGATTTTTCAATTCTTTGTAATTATGATTTTTATACATATTTAATTTTCAATATTCTTTTGAATTGTGATTATTGACAGAACACATGGCTGCGATCTACATTTTTTCGAGGTTAGGTGTCTACTTGTTTGTCAAATGTCGTGCTTTCATTGCGAATTCAAACCAATAGTGATTTTCAATATTGAACAAACACAGTGTATATATGTCTGAGATGAGACTTCGGAATCGAAAGAAGATGATCCATCGAAAAGTGCATTTGTAATCGATGCCAGGAGACTACACATTCAGATTTCTAAAAAGATGAGTATTTCTATCATATATTAATTGCGAAAGTTTGATAAATATTATAAGAAAAAAGGTATGATTGATGAAAGATGAGAGAATTTTCGGAATATTGACAAAAATTGTCAATATCTAGCATCTTCTGAATCTCAAAATATTGAAGATCAAGAATTATGAAGAATTGTTATGTTTTTAAAAAATTTTGTCAGATTTTCCCTGAAGCAATTTATTCTTTTTCTAGCAGTCTTACTGGACACCTATCGGACACTGTTGTTGGACAGAACAGGTCAAAACTCACTACCAACCTCCGCCTGGCACATGTGTCTAGACTCGACTCATAACACATCGATACGAGAGCAGCTGCGGATCCAGCATATGCATATTAATCATTAGCAAAATCTTAGAACTTTTCTGTAGCTACATTTTCTTCTTTGGGAGAAGTAGAAAATAAAAAAAATAAATAAAAAGTTTAAAAGTTGATTTCTGGAGAATGAATATTTTGACCGGTTGTCGTAAAGAATCAGGAGCATCGTCGGATCAATCTTGGAATGCTTGGTCCTCAATTGTTCGTAGGAGATGCCTTTATGGTATGAACGTAGGATTTTTTGATAAACTCATTTTTGATTAAGATACTGGAAAAAATGTGAGAAGAATTTAAAAATTGAAAGAAAAAAAATCGAAAAAATCGAATAACTCAAGTGATTCTCACAATATCAAAAATTCCTACGTTCATACCATAGAGGCATCTCCTATGAACAATTGAGGACCAAACATTTCAAGATTGATCCAACGGTGGTCTTGATTCTTTACGACAACCGAGTCATTTTGTAATTTCTTATCTTTAGCATAGCCACTATCAGACTGAAAGTAATACATGATGTAAAATATGCTTAAGGCCCATCCCTAGTCGCCCACCTCCTTTTGGCGAAATGTGTCACATTTTGATTATTATCCGAGCCCAGGCGTCAAAAACGCAAAAAAGACCGTCTTAGCGCAAAGTTAAAAAATTCGACACAATGTAAAATCGATATGTAGACTCTATTTTCGCACGAAACGAACATTTTTTTGGACGTATGTGTTCGGAATTGAAATAGAATTTGCACTAAGACGGTCTTTTTTGCGTTTTTGACGCCCGGGCTCGGATAATAATCAAAATGTGACACATTTCGCCAAAAGCAGGTGGGCGACTAGGGATGGGCCTTGGGGGGGGGGGGGGGGGGGGGGGGGGTTTACCCAATCAGTTACCGATTTGTCTATTTTCTCCTAAACGGGGTAATCAATCGACTTGTCCTTTCGGCAGCCGATGTTTGACGAGTAATGAGTTCGAACTGGTACGTTTGATCGGATGAATTCGGGATTTTTTTATTTTTTTCGATCGAAAAGTGTTGGCGTGCCATTTATTGCGACTTATATCAAAGCCCACGCATCAACATGCAAAATCGAGCTCTGTCGCCCGATTCTGTGAGGAATTCTGAACAGAACCATCCCCAAACATCTTTGTTTATGACAACGATGAAGGTGACGTTTGTATTCCACGTTTTTGTGGTAATTTTCGCGATTGTCAGAGGCTGGGGGCGGCCATTGCCGCTACAGCTGCTACAGCTGCTGATATAACGCGGTGGTCCCCAGAACACCCGTGAGATGTCACCGTAAAAGTATACTATACTATAGTAAAAGGATGAAGTTCAGATGGGCGCGTGGCGACATCTCACGGGCGTTCTGGAAACTACCGCGTTATATCAGCAGCTGAAGCGGCGATGGCCGCCCCCAGCCTCTGACAATCGCAAAAATTACCACAAAAACGTGGAATACAAGCATCGCCTTCATCGTTGTCGAAAACAAAGATGTTATGGAATGGTTCTGTTCAGAATTTCTCACAGAATCGGGCGACAGAGCTCGATTTTGCACGTTTGATGCGTGGGCTTTGATATAAGTCGCAATAAATGGCACGCCAACACTTTTCGATCGAAAAAAATAAAAAAATCCCGAATTCATCCGATCAAACGTACCAGTTCGAACTCATTACTCGTCAAACATCGGCTGCCGAAAGGACAAGTCGATTGATTACCCCGTTTAGGAGAAAATAGACAAATCGGTAACTGATTGGGTAAACCCCCCCCCTTAATGAGGGTCGAACCCTCCTCAGACATGATGATTTTTCTGGATTTTGTCAGAGTCTTCGTGTGGCAGAAAAAAATCAATTTCTTTTTGGAAATTTAAACTCCTCCAAAGGTGTACATACCCGAGTCGAAATTTAGCGCCTACTTTAATACTCATAGCATCCAACTCAACCTCTCTGGATCCTATTTAGACCTCAAACTCTTATTTTGAACCTACAAGTCCTCAAGAGTCGAAATTTAGCGCCTACTTTGATACTCATAGCATCCAACTCAACGTCTCTAGATCTTATTTAGACCTCAAACTCCTATTTTGAACCTACCAGTCCTCCGTAGTCGAAATTTAGCGCCTGCTTTGATACTCATAGCATCCAACTCATAACGTCTCTACAGATCCTGTTTAGACCTCAAACTCCTATTATCAATCTACAACTCTGTAGTCGAAATTCAGCGCCCGCTTGAGTACTCATAGCGCACAAATGAACCTCTTCTCAATCCGTAATAATAATTTAGCGCCTATTTTGATACTCATAAAGTCCGATCACCATGCAGCCGTGCACCGCTACGCGGCAGGGCGCAGTGAGGGTTTTGCGAGGTTCTCGTGAGATCCTCAATTGACCCTAAAATGCTGCATTTGTCTGGTAACTACGAGTTTTAGGCGCTAAAGAGGGTTTCAATTCCCATACAAAATAAACCTCTCTAGACCCTCAAAAACCTCCCAACGGTAAAATTTTGAGGTTCTAATGAGGCGTTAAATTTCGACTCGGGTACCCCCTTAATAATAGTGGAAAAAAAAACAAACGAAAATTATCGTCAGATGACGCAATCTACGCATTATGTTGATGAAATTGCATTATACATTCACTGGAAAGATCACCGCATTTTTCGTCGCCGCCGGTATTTGAACCCACGTCCGCTCGGTTACTAGTCGCACGCTCTAACCACTACGCTAAACTATCTTATGGCATTAGAATAAATACTCCCCTACTTGTTCGAGGCCCATCAAAGTGTCAAGTTATTACTCGAAATATTTCAATGTCATCAAAATTTGGCATTTGAGTATTGGCATTTGAAATTTGACTAGATTGAAGTTCTTGCAGATATTATTGCGATTAATTACTAAATATTATACTATGCATCTTTCGTTTACGCGGTTATCTGTTTTTCCGAATGAAATATGACATTTTGCTAAACAAAAAAAAAAAAAAAATTGTCTAGCAGGACCACTAAAATTTTTATGTGTCTGGGTCCGAAAAACCGCGATTCTAACCTCGCCTTGAACGCAGTTTTTGGCCTAACCACATAAAATTGGATACGTCATACGGCCCATAAAGTATTTTCTGACAAATTTCGTTATAAACCTCTCCTTCGGCTCGGATTATAAACTCAAAGTCGTCGGAAAATACTTCATCGTCCTAATGACATAATGTACTATTATGTTCATTTCGACACTTTTTACATTTCATCACCTATGGTGATTTAAGAAAAGTATTGGTTTCAGTCGAAAAGTGGATTTGCTAATTTCAACGAATCTTTACGTTTCCTACCCTCTGGAATCCGAAAAATAGATTTTTAGAAAATGTCGGTCTGTCTCGACGTCTGTCGGTCCGGCGGTCCGTCGCATGAATCCGCGCGATGATTTGGGAAACGGCTCGATGGAAAATTCTGAAATTTGAAGGACTTGACATTCGAATGACGGGAATGAAAAATTTTGTTAAATCTTTGAAAATTGGGTTTTTCATACCTGACAAAACGCGATTTTCAAAGATTTAACAAAATTCTGAAAAAAATCATACGTATTCAGAAAAATTAAAAAATAATTTTCACCTGAAAAAAAAGTTGGGTCATCGGCTAATTTCTTGAACAGTTTTTTTTTTTCATCAATTTGTGAATAACTTTTTTGAAAAATGGCGGAGTTGGAGCTATTTGAATTTTGGTAAGTCGCTGTTGCACCGCTATGTTTGAAAATTCATATCTCCGAAAGTATTTACCGGAGCGGACTGATCCTGGAATCAATTTGTTCGTAAAAGAATGCGCTTTTATACAAAAAATTTTGTTTACAGGAAAAAAAAATTCTTTCAATTTTTTTTCGTCGTTTTTATTTTTCATTTCGCTGCCATTTCCGCGGGACCTACAGGAATCCATGGAGATAATTTTTTTCGGATAGCCAAATCCTTCCCCTTCGACCCTAGAAAAAAAAAATTTATGGAGAACCTACTTGGGCCGGAGAAAAAAAATAAAACGTCTTGTCGCGCGTCGCCGCGCGCGTCATCCACATCCGCGCGGCGAGCTCCTTGTGTTGCGTAGTGGAGTTGAATTACATTTGATGCTTCTCTACTTACCCGAGCTATTCGTTCTCCGAAAATAGTTGTTCAACCACCTTATCCCTCGCTTATTAGACGGTGCAACCCATCATCATCAGCTTTTCATTCTGGTGATAGGTACAAACACACACGGTATGTGTTGTGACGTTGCAGATTAGCTGCCGTCACTAGAGCCCTTCTGGCATATATTTTGTTAGGAATATCGAGAGAGAGAGAGAATATCGCCGTCTAGACCCTCGGGATACAAGTGACACACCTGGTTAATAAGCAATAGAGTTAGACTAATTTGAAGTATTTTTCTGTTGATGTACCGCGCGAGAGAGAGAAAGAGACAGAAGATACAGAAGATGACGACTTCCGAACTTCCGCTACAAGAACTTCCGCTCCAGAGATGCTATCGACGGTATGCAGTCCAGTACGGTACCAGTACTCAGGATAGTACCGCAACATCTACGGGGAGGGATGTAGACCTTGGAGAGATATCGCTAGGGAGTGAACAGGGTCCCCATAAGACCTCCTGCCAGCGAATGCATCTTGCTACCGAAGCATCTGGTCGCGCCAACGGCGTATAGGGTGGCACGCACAAATCGCTACCACCTCCCGTTACAGTGCCAGCTTACATCACCCGCACCCAATATCAGAAGCCGACTTCACACAAAGATCCATACCTGGACAAGTAACGTAACGTATCGCCGAGGGACCATTTGCAGCTGGGTAGTCTACGACAGAGATTACCACTGTGGAGTGTACCCCTCGGGATTGGTAGTTGGAAGGAATTGCATAGAAAAGCCAAGGTCACACCCTCCCGCTAGTCATCTCGCCGCTGAAATACAGCAGAACGGTTGTTCTATCGCGGTGACGCTCGAAAGTAACGCCTGGCGCTCTGCAATAAGATTACGCTTCGAACTGGTCAGTTGACGAGTTGACTGTTCGAACATTGTCACTCGCAGGGCCAATAAGGTAATTAGGAGGTCCTGATAGGTCCCCCACCTGGACCTACCTCACAGAGAGCCAGCTCGCCAAATTGTCTACAAAGCATCTTCACTTCTACGTATAGCTCCGTTTTGAATAGACGCATCTCTCCTAATCTCTCGCTATTCCTAGCCACTGATAGTTTTCGCTTTAGTAAGCATAGAGTCAGTTAATTAAGTTCGATTCACTTAAGTTAAGGTTAGTTGTGTGCTTCAGAAGCAGCTCACCGAAAGGTAAAATCTTTATGATCAGTAATTGCTAAGAAATCCACTAAACTATCGCCGAATTCTTATTTGATCATTTTATAGTATATTTTTGAGTATCGCTAGCCTACGGGCTACGTAAGTAGAGTTTCCATTAGAAGAATTCAGCGTAAGCGCTTCCTATGAAGCAACTATTTGCCTTCAGCCATTTTGATTACCTTTACGCTTGATTATATTTCGCTAATTGGTCTAATATCGCTGCTTAATTTGCTTAAGATTTGCTAACGCTTATTTGATTGCTTATTCTGGTCTAAATTCTCGCTTGAGAATATTCAGTATCTTCTATTTCGCTATCTTTGATTTATTATAATATATTTGAGTAATACGTAGTATAATATCGCATGGTGTGTCGCTTGTAGTCCAACTCCCCAAGGGTTGGCTGACGTAGTTAGTCGTAGTATTAAGTTGTTCTATTTCTAGTTCTAGATCTATTATTCTATTTCTATTGTGTTCTATTTTGTTCTATTTCTTTATTATCTTAGTATTCTGATTTTCTTGATTATCTTTGCTTTATTTGATTATCTTTGCTTTATTTGACTATCTTTGCTTTATTTGATTGATTTTCTTATTCTGATTTTGTGTAATATCTGAGCTATCTTCGTATCTTCTATCGATTAATATTTCGTTTAATTACCGCCGTAGAGTTATTGATAAAAAGAGAATACGTCTTTATTACCTTGATTTGAGGCTGATTAAGCGAGGTATTATGGTTATCTGTGCTTTCTAGGATCTATCTTTCCCTCTGTATTTGCGAATTTAGTTTAACGTTATTCTTCGAGTCGTTCATATTAATTATTGCGTTAATTATCTTTGATTAATTAATAATATCGCTAGCTCGCCGCTATTAGAAAATTTGCCGAGAGTATCGTATCGCTCGGTGATACGCAGCATGAAAAGTAGCCCTGCTAAAAATTTCGTATAGAGACGGATAGAATTGCAGAAAACGCTATAGAAACGGATAGCTCGCGTATCCGTTTCTATCCATTTCTATCTGTTTCTTTAGCGTTTTCTGCACATTCTATCAGTCTTTATACGAAATTTTTAACAGGGAGAGTATCTTGCATTGTATCGCTTCTACGGCGTTAGCTAGCTAACCGGCGTGTTTATGTTTTTTATATTACCGCTGAGACGCAATAAGGCTCACTAATATCATATTCTTTATTCTATATTATTCCGACGCTGTCTATATCTTGAGTATTAATCTTTACTATTAATTTGAAGACTATTTCTGTGTAAATTGAATATCTGTGATTATCTTTGAATTCCGTCATTTATCGCTGATAAATTCTGTTATTATACTATCTTGTGAACAGTATACGAAATCACTAGATTTCATTGAAGGAATTTTATATCTGGTGTTTTATATTTTATTTGACTAGTTATTAAGGTGAATCCACCCACTCTACCCTTATCGCAGTAAAATCTGAGTTAGCTGACGCTCTAAGGCCGTCGTTCCGACAATCTAGTAGTTTCTTTGATTATCGCTATTATTCAGTATCTGTGTGAAAAACGACACTCACGTGTCTGGCGCCCAACTCTCTATCTTAGTCTTTTATTAATCAGTAATTATCAAGGAACGCCGTAGGGTGCGGAGTTAAGCGCTCTGAAAAACTCCGTTACAGTGTATACCACTCGGTCCTGCGAGAATACATTCTTTCGGGCGCAACTCTGCAAATTTGGAAAAACCGATTTTTTCTATCCGGATAACGATCAAGAAACAATCGATACAATTCTCTCGGATTATTCAACATCAGATGCTTTTGAACCGATACTTCTTCACCATTTCTTTCAACGGTTACGCAGCTTCTTTGACCTGGTGTTATGCGACTGACCTCTTCACTTCCATAAAATTCTACCACGAGTGATACAACTTCAGATGATATGGTCTTGCCAGGTCTCGAATTTGGTGAGGATAATATTCCTTTATCTTCAGCTAACCTTTTCGCCGTCCGAGCCATATGATTTGTGACGTTAAACTCTCCTTCGATTTTTCCTACACTCCAACTCTTTGGAAGAGTAGTAAGAATAGTCAATCTGAATGCCTTATCATCTGTTTCGTTAAATCTATCTTTCAACTGAGTTAACCACTCGTTATAATCGGCACTCTCGCTTTTCGTAGGTACACAGTCGGGAAAATGTTGTTTGAATGTACTTGAAAGTTTTCCTAATACCTCTACTTTCTCCGAAACCGTTTTGATTTTTTTTACGGGTACACCGAAAGAAATTTATTCTCAAAGTTAGTATAATATACTGAAACTTAGTATATTTCCGTCTAAAATAGGCGGTAAGTATATTTTCTAATCTTTAGAGGAGAATAATTTAATAAACACATACTAATGTGAATACATATACTAGCTTTAGGAATATCCTCTAATCTAAGTTTAGTATGTTATATTCGGAAAGGAATCAGTGAAATTATAAAATAATCTCTTTATTTTCATTTTATATTCATATTTTACATTCCTGGTATAATATATTTATGTATATGGGGAATTCCACCCCAACCCGACCCACGTCTGACCCTCACCCCTTTCGATTTGGATCATAATTTTTTATATTATTCCACCTTTTCGAAAAAACACTCTGAATTTTTTTCAGATTTTTTTGAAACCGTCCGTTTTACCTATGATTTTTGAAAATGAACACATCGATAGCCCGAATCGAAAAATCTGAAAAAATTCTCAAAAATCTCGCTTGAGTTATCAAAATTTTTGGGACTATAGCCAAAGTGGGCAAACGTTTGCTTCTCGTATTATTTAACGATGTTCTCGGAAAAAACTCTAAATATCATAGAAGCGAACGTCTGCGCACTCTGGGTCAAGGCTTGAAAATTTTGTTTAACAAAGCAGGATTTTTGATAATTTTTTCAAATTTTTCAATTGGGGTCAGGATTTCCAAAATTTCTCAAAATTCAAAATGTTGACCTCAATCGAAAAATCTGAAAAAATTCTCAAAAATCCTGCTTTGTCAAACAAAATTTTCAAGCCTTGACCCAGAGTGCGCAGACGTTCGCTTCTATGATATTTAGAGTTTTTTCCGAGAACAACGTTAAATGATACGAGAAGCAAATGTTTGCCCACTTTGGCTATAGACCCAAAAATTTTGATAACTCAAGCAAGGTTTTTGAGAATTTTTTCAGATTTTTCGATTCGGGCTATCGATGTGTTCGTTTTCAAAAATCATAGGTAAAACGGACGGTTTCAAAAAAATCTGAAAAAAATTCAGAGTGTTTTTTCGAAAAGGTGAAATAATATAAAAAATTATGATCCGAATCGAAAGGGGTGAGGGTCAGACGTGGGTCGGGTTGAGGTGGAATTCCCCATATATGTATACTATATTATATTCATATATTTTTTCATATTTTTATAATATATACTATGTATATTTATTATTTATATTATAAACTTTTCAATCATACAAGACAATTAATTAAATTAAAGACAAAAAAATGTTCAACAATTTTAGGGAATATATTTATATTTATATAGTATTTATATAGGACAAAAGTGTTGGTTTCAAAACATTTTTTCCAGAAAGTGGGAAAAAAATTCTTACAATCAAAAATTTCTCTGTCTCAAAGAATTCATCAAATATTATTGGTATAAAGTTGAAGAAATTTCATCCAACGCAGCAGCCTGTACCCTTCGACAACTGCTTTTTCTTCGATGGACTGAATTTATGTTCAGCGGAGGACATAAAATCTGGAAAAATCATGAACTTTGTATCAAAATATCACTAATCAACTGTAGAAAAACTGAGTCACTAGAACGTTTTCTCAGAGCGTAGCAGTAATTTGGAAAAAATTATTTTTCATCATTCTAGCCTCAAAATCGCGACTTCGTCGCGATTTCTCGGCAATCCTGATGAAAAATAATGATCATTACTTGTACGTAAAGGCTTTTTGACGAGAGGTTTACGGCACGAGCCGAAGGCGAGTCTCGTACTCGCTCGAGGTACTTGTACTCGTACTCGCTACGATCAGTCTCGCCTTCGGCTCGTGCCGTAAACCTCTCGTTTCGTCAAAAAAGCCTTTCGTTACTCGTAATGAAATGTACTATTATACTCAGAATTTTAGGTTTACTTACGTTCAAATGTTTCGACCAGTTCGCCTGGATCGTTTTTGATGAGCCACTTCACGACTTCGTCGATTTTTTCGAATGAAAAATATAACTTGATCACTCACACTCAAAGACAACGCGACGCACGACACGATGCAGGACCTGGACGCGGCCATACGCAAAATGCGACAAGTTTTGATCACGTGGTCACACCTTAATAGATGGCATACTAACTTTAAGAGGATATTCTAATACTCTAGCATTCTACATAAAAATAGACTAAACATTTAGAGGATTTCATTAGTATATACGATTAGTATGTTACCATACTAGAAATAAGAATAAATTTCTTTCGGTGTATCGGTGATTCACCTGAACTTGACAATGATGAATTGATAGCAGAGATTACATTCATTGTATCAACCTCGCGAAAATTAATACATGAATTTCCGGATTTACATTCGCTTGATGACGATGTCGAACCAATCTCGGGGACTGCATTGTCCTTTAACCCTTTCAGTCACGCATTTTTGCTGTGCACCGATTTTGATGAAAATTGGTATCCGAAGGTTTTTGGGGTCACTGATTACGAATCCGGCATTCGCATGAAAAGATAAACTGCGCTCCTAACCTCTCGAGACTGAGAGCGTCAGCCGCTCATAGTACAAGGATGAATACACTTCCCGCTGGTTGACGGGTGACGCTACCAGCTTGCGTGGACTCTCATGGTCTCACTCGACTGGGACGGCAGAGCTCCCAGTCGCTGTGAGTTTGAGAGCTCGCCGCACGCCGTCCAAAACCATCGTATATTGAATTACTTTCTCCTTCCGAATTTGGACGATCGATCTATATCATGGAAATTTTTTTTCATACATATCAATCTGCTTATTAAGATGTGATTGGTAGATCATGAAATTGTTCATTTTTGTAATTCAATACAGGAATAATAAACGACAAACGTGATACGTTATCAATAAAAAATTCTGGAGATATTTTTATTTCTGATACTTGAAACAAAGTTCATTCAAACACATATTTTTTTCCACATCAAGCTAAAAAAATATCAAGAATTGAAAATTTGGAATTATAAAATTTTCTTGTTTTTTTTTCACAAACGTGATATTAAAGAGAAATATTTTCCACGCTCAAAAAAGAAATGTTTTCCAGACTACCATCAAAATTTGAAAGACGATTCCCAAGTTACGATTAAGTGGCACATGCATGGTGCTGAAACACACCGATAACCAAAACAAAGGATAGAAAAAGAAGTTACGATTAACGATACTAAATATCTTAATATTTTTCTAATTATAATTTTTTTTTTTTTTTTTTTTAATAACAGTAATCGGAGATCATAGGATAAATGTGTTATCTAGTAGTAATTTACTTTACTGCAAAAATACAGAATTCATTTATGAAGAGTAAAATTTACAGAGAAAACCTTGATACCTATCCCTAACTCGCAACACAAAAAGGCGCATGGGCACGCCACGACGGAATCGCAATCGTCTCTCTCGATTGGGAGGCCTGGCGTCCCAGGTCCGTTGGCACTCGAGCGTCCCTCACTTGCGCCACCGCGCGTTCAGCGGGAGACAGTACACCGACCACATGAGTGGTACTGCTATTACACGATAGGTTGGTACGCTGGGAGCGCAGTTTGTCTTTCCGTGCGGTTTTTATACTTGTAGGGTGGGACCGTAGCGGTCCCACTGTGACTGAAAGGGTTAACATCAGCCGACAAGTATCACAAATCAGACGACCGTGTGTGATCGATGTCGCTTTATCGCACATCTACTGTGTTACCGGGCATACATTTTTCGAATGCTTTGGCAGGCCAAACGCCAAAAGGGATCACAGCAATGATTTCTTGGCATTTCGATAGCGAAAGAGTTGTTGACCGTTCAAGTGCGAGTTTGTCGTGAGACTGAGGTCATTACGGAATTGCTGAGCCTTTTATTTCAGGTCAGTTCGAAAGATGCCTTACAGCATACCCCGGTACACTCATTAGTCGAAAGAGTCTAAGCTGTAAATCCAGTTAACCCGTTCACCGGCAGTAATCCTTTTAACGCCATTTCTTGGATTTTGGTAGGTATGAGTGGGGATATGCAAGTATGAAAAGACCTGGACGGTCTTACGTAGTTGTTGCCGTCCCAAATAGACCGCACACCCCTTAGTTCCTTTTATTTCTCCTGAACGCTGCCCCTACCATCGCACTTTCAGGTAAGGACGAGTGACCGTTTTCAGGTAGACCGAGGGGATTTCGGGTCGCACCAATTGTCACTTAGAGCTGGGCTTGCTCCGGAGAGCACAGCGAGGCCGAGGTATGCTTTACAGTAGGTGCAGGCAACTTGGTGGAATTGTTGCACTTGGTGAATGCGGAAGAAAAGGATTAACTTAATCCTTACACGTGGGTCACGCATGAAGGACCAATTTGACCGCGATCGACTGTTCCGGTCCGCTTGGGCCATACGAAACAATAGATTCTTCGAAACCTATAGTCTTTCCTGTCACAGACAATGATGGTTCAATGATTTCTTTTTTCAAAACAACCTCGTAGATTGAGGGATTATATTCGGATACAAGTGAAGGGATTAGTTACTTTTAGATATTTAAAATAAAAGGATCAGACCCCCACGAAAAAAATATATATGTAACATATATGTTGCAGATACACGCCGCGGATATATCCCGGGATATATCCGGACATATATGTTACATATACCGCGAGGATTAGGTGAAAGAGAATGGTCCATTCGCCCAGGCAGCTACTATTTCGTATTTTTAGGGGGATAGCCACTCGTTGCACTGAAAATCCCTAGGGTGATTTTGGCGCGCGGTCGATGCAACTCGGCAGCCATTGTTGATACAAGCCGGCTGACTGTCAATACATCGCGAAAGGTAGACAAGTGTGGTTATGTTCGTTTATTTGAAACTAATGATTAATAAAGTGAATAAAACCTACGTGAATAAGCTATGGATATTTATTGATGCCTCAACCCCAGGATACAATCAATAATTTCGTTCGAATTGGTTGTTCTCGCTGAACTCTTTGATTCTGATAAATTTTCAGTTATAGCTTAGGTTAATTCGTTGATTGCATTAAGATATCATTTACAACTGATTGATCGATTTTTGATAAATATTCCTAGCTTATTCACGTAGGTTTTATTAACTTAATTGATCATTTGCTTCAAATATACGAACATAACCACACTTGTCTACCTTCCGCGATGTATTGACAGTCAGCCGGCTTGTATCAACAATGGCTGCCGAGTTGCATCGACCGCGCGCTAAAATCACCCTAGGGATTTTTTCAGTGCAACGAGTGGCTATCCCCCTAAAAATACGAAATATTATCTGCCTGGGCGGATGGACCATTCTCTTTCACCTGGTCCTCGCGGTATATAGATTTGCCCACTTGGATATATGCACGGATATATACGCTTTCTCATATATGTAGGATATATGTAGGATAGATGTGGTATATATGCTGGTATATATGTAAAAATACCGACTAACGCCATTTAAAAAATATATGTCAATATGAAGCATATATTCAACATATATTCAGCATATATATAACTTATATCTATGGATATATCCCGTAAATATGTTGTCATATATGTTAGGATATATGAAAGAGTCTGTAATGGATCTGATAAAATAAACATACATGAAGCATATATTCAACATATATGAAGTATATAAATAACTTATATTTATGGATATATCCCATATATATGAGGTATTCCACGTGAAAACAAAAGTAATTTGACTTTTGGGTTTTTGATTTCGATCGAAATTTTTTTTCGCATCACTTTTTGCAATCTCAATCGATACCCCGAAGGGTTTTTGGATTGCAGCTGTTTATTCCGATTTATCAATTAATGAAAATATCCCAGAGTTACCATTTGACCAAGTCTTCCATTTTTTTCACCGAAACCTCGTGCTCTGGGGTGAAAATGACCTAGATACAAGATGTTTGTTTTCGATCGATCTTTCCGAAAAACATTTTTTCGAACCTCCGCCATTAACGATCATAGAAGATATTCCAGTGTAAACACTAAATTTGAAATTCCAAAAAAAGGCCATTTTTGATTTTGATTTTTTTTTTTTTTCAAAACTAGACAAAAAAAAAACTAAACTTTTAAGCCCCTAATCAGGATGGGACGAATTTTCCTTCTATTTTTTTCGAGGGTCTAAAGCCTGTGTTACTGGAAAAAAAAATTAATTTTCAAAATTTTTTTAGGAGTGGTCCATCGGATCGCCTAATCATTTTTTTATTTTCTGTTTTTAACGCTGAAAAAAAGTTATTGGGGAAAAAACATGGAAATTTTTTCTTCAACGAATTTTTTATTTTTGACAATCACTTTTTCTCAGCTCTGGAAACAAAAAAAAAAAAAATGTTTAGGCGATCCGATAGACCACTCTTAAAAACATTCCAAAAATTACATTTTTTTGTCAGTAACACAGGCTTTAGACCCTCGAAAAAAATAGAAGGAAAATTCGTCCCATCCTGATTAGGGGCTTAAAAGTTTAGTTTTTTTTTTGTCTAGTTTTGAAAAAAAAAAAAAATCAAAATCAAAAATGGCCTTTTTTTGGAATTTCAAATTTAGTGTTTACACTGGAATATCTTCTATGATCGTTAATGGCGGAGGTTCGAAAAAATGTTTTTCGGAAAGATCGATCGAAAACAAACATCTTGTATCTAGGTCATTTTCACCCCAGAGCACGAGGTTTCGGTGAAAAAAATGGAAGACTTGGTCAAATGGTAACTCTGGGATATTTTCATTAATTGATAAATCGGAATAAACAGCTGCAATCCAAAAACCCTTCGGGGTATCGATTGAGATTGCAAAAAGTGATGCGAAAAAAAATTTCGATCGAAATCAAAAACCCGAAAGTCAAATTACTTTTGTTTTCACGTGGAATACCTCATATGTTCTCATATATGTTAGGATATATGAAAGAGTCTGTAATGGATCTGATAAAATAAACATATATGAAGCATATATTCAACATATATGAAGTATATAAATAACTTATATCTACGGATATATTATCTTATACATGTAAATATGTGTACATAAAAATATTAACCGGCATCGGAAAAAAATAGATGTATATTAAAAGTCAATTTATTATCTTATATTTGTTTCGGCACACATGGTAAAATGTTAACCGGTTGAGTGGTAATGGATCATATATGAAGGATTCTTTCTCAAGTGGGCCACCCATTTTCGTCGTGGTCTCGAATTAATTTGATTATTTCCTCCAATGATTACCCTACTTTTTAGGAGTTTTGCTGAATTTTTGCAGATTTTTAGCACTGAGATATACGAAATATCTGGATAATCTATTTATTTTACGTATTTATAAATTACTGATAATGAAAGAAAAATCAAAATACATGAAAGTTATGTTTTTTCATCAGCTTTCCAGTAAAAGTATTTTCAGTCTAATAGAATGACAGTTGGGGCTAAAAATGCCAAAAAACCCAGAAAAAATGCGAAAAAAGGTGGTTTCAAGTTTTCGGGCCGTTTTGATTTTGATGAAAAAATTCGAGAAAGAGTCTCTCATTGCTGAGAGTTTACTGTGTAAATTTTATTATGGGACCGCCACTCCTTCCTAAGAAAAAAACATCCGAAGATAGCCCAATGATTGTTTTTGTTCGTATGACAACTTGGAACGCTTTAGGAAGGATGGCGGTCCCATAATAAGATTTGCACAGTAAACTCTGAGCAATGAGAGAGTCTTTCTCAAATTTTTTCATCAAAATCAAAGCGGCCCGAAAACTTGAAACCACCTTTTTTCGCATTTTTTCTGGGTTTTTTGGCATTTTTAGCCCCAACTGTCATTCTATTAAAATTGAAAATATTTTTACTGGAAAGCTGATGAAAAAACATAACTTTCATGTATTTTGATTTTTCTTTCATTATCAGTAATTTATAAATACGTAAAATAAACAGATTATCCAGATATTTCGTATATCTCAGTGCTAAAAATCTGCAAAAATTCAGCCAAACTCCTGAAAAGGAGGGTAATCATTGGAGGAAGTAACGAAATTAATTCGAGGCCACGACGAAAATGGGTGGCCCACTTGAGAAAGAATCCTTCATATGTACAAATTTGAATTACTTGCTCAAATATCAACCGATTTGCACACAAATTGATATATAACCATTTTCGCGGTCGCTGATCACGAATCCGGGATCAGAATTTCAAAATTCCAAGATGGCGAGCCAGTACTGCGCATGCGCTCTAGCAAAATCGATAGAACTTTCACTATTCGGTCTAAAAATCCCTACTCGGGGGTTTTCGCGGTCGCTGGTCACGAATCCGTTATCAGAATTTCAAAATTCCAAGATGGCGAGCCAGTACTGCGCATGCGCTCTAGCAAATTTGATATAATTTTGATTATTCGGTCTGAAAATCCCTTTTTTCGCCCTCTCCTAAACTAGACCAACCCCACTTATCCGATCAAAGCTAACCTAATCCAGCCTAACCTAACGTAACCCAACCGACCCCTCTGTTGGGTTGGATTGGGTTAGAATGAGTTGTGTCAGTTTGAATTACTTTTGATAGTTCAAACCGAGAAAGTACCGCGAAGACCGCCGAGTAGGGATTTTCAAACCGAATAGTCCAAGTTATATCGAGTTTCCTAGTGCGCATGCGAAGTACTGGGACGCCATCTTGGAATTCCGAAATTCTGATAACGAATTCGTGATCAGCGACCGCGAAAACCCCCGAGTAGGGATTTTTAGACCGAATAGTCAAAGTTATATCGAATTTGCTAGAGCGCATGCGCAGTCCCGGGTCGCCATCTTGGAATTTCAAAATTCTGATAACGTATTCGTAATCAGCGACCCCAAAAACCCCTAGAAAACATATTCGTATGTATTCTGAAAAAGAACTGCAACGTACCACTTTTGGTCAGGAAACTAGAAAAAGGGTCTACCACTCAACCGGTCAATTAAGAACATAAAAATACACGAACAGATTCAATCAAAACCAAAGCATATGAAATAATGAAATAAAAATTATATTGAAAAAGTTTGGTGACATGTTATCAAGAGATGATAGTTTTTTTAAATATTGAAGATTTGAGTGAAATTTTTTTTAAGGTTGTTGGCCTGTAACTTTTTTTTTCGACAAAGTTTTTTGAATTTTTTTTATCGTAAATAGCTCCAATAATTAGCTACAAAATAAGCCTAGGATGATCGCAATTGACCGTCTCAAACTTGAGATAAAAATTTTTGAATTTTCCGAATTTAACATGTGTTTAAATGCAGATTCACCGGTTTTAATTATTAAAAAACGAACAACTTGAAATTTTTTGATAAATAAAATATCTAATGGTAAATTGTCATCTTCTGAATCGTTTGACTCATCATTCAGCATTTTCGACCGTCTCGTTTGGATTTTATAGTTGAAATTGAAACATAAAGCGGCGCGTATCTCTCTTGCTCTCGAGTGGATATCTCCTGGCTCTCACTCTCACAGAGCCATACATTGTCGCTGACTAGTACGAATTAAGTTTTGGGTCGGACTGTAGCACGACAACAACCTTAAGTGAATATATCACTCTTTAGCAGGATCCTCTTCCGGCTGTTTACTATTATTGTCAGCGTTTTTTTTTTCATTCTGAAAATTAAAAATATATTTCATTGCTTTGAATTACAACAATAAATAATTGTAAATTAATTATAAGGTTCAAGAATAATATTACATTGGTTAACTTACGTCTTTCTTATGTTTCATAGACCTCATTTTTGATAATTTAGTATTTATTGCCGTTCCAAAACCACCATCTTTAAATGTGTCGGGGAATTTAACTTTGACAGTTTCTAAAAAATACAGAAAGTTAATATAAAAATGATGATTATTCATTTCACTATATTACTAAATTTTTGGTACATTTAAGTTTAAATTATTTACCTTTCATGACGTTTATTTTGGCAGAATCTAGGGCTTCATGGCACTCGTTAGTTTTATCACCTTGATTTTTAGCCTTACCACCCTTATAATTGCTCCTCATCAACACATCTGGGGGGAATAAAGCAACAAGCAAACGTTGTCATCGCTGTGAATGTATTTTTACTTTTCGCATAATCCCATTGCTCCCGTGTAATAAAAATACCACTTCCTCCGTGTCCCAGTTCTTTCTATATGAATTTCGCTTGGATTAATAATTTAAATAACTTCTAAAAGTCTACATACTTACTGTATGTAAAATTAAATATATTTCAAAAATAATTTTTTCTAATTTAAACGATATTTGGATAGAATTCAGAATCATCATTTTTAGAAACACAATACACCATTTAAATGAAAAAAATATTATATTTACTTGTTTCTTTTGTTGTCTTACAACAGATGAATTTTTTTTCATGCCCTGAGAGGTTGAAGGTTCGTTTTGAAGTTCATTAAACTTATCAGCAACACTTTTCATAGCTAAAAACAAATTTATTAATATTTTTCTTAAATACTATGCTTCAAAATCGAACTGAGCTCAATATAATATGTGTAATCCGGAATTACAAATAAATTATTTAAAAAAAGAAAATAAACCTTTAGTGAAATCGTCAAGCGTTATATATTGAACAGCGTTTGATCCCTGCGCTGTAACTTCAGATGAAGTAGAAGTATCCGATTGGCCTGTCTTTTTATTTCCATTTTTCTGTGGATTATTTCTTAATTTTTAGAGATTCAGGAAATTATTTTTATTAAGATAAAGTTATTATAAATATTCTCAGCTAATAATTTTCTTTCTTGTGTCTGCGCAAGTCACTGGTGACACTTGATTATTTCAAGTGTAGACGCAAAGAACCTTTTGCAGAAACTTTCCTTCGCTGGGCTGCAAGATTCTGCAAAAAGTTCCCTGCGTCTACACTTTCATGGCAGAAGATTGAATTTTTTTCTATACATAGATACTAGCATCATATACAACGTAACGTAGGCTTTTTTCATCTGGACCTTTTGTACACCTTTGAAAAATAAAAAACTATTTTTTTCATTTTTTGTCATTTAAAATCTAGAGATTTTTCTGTAGCAACAAAATTTCTAGATTTTAAATCACTTTATTTAATCTTCTGATTAAGGTAATCGACTTTTATTATATAGGTTTGGAAATCTTAAAAAACCAGCTTTCTGAAGATACAATGGATTTTTTCGAAAAATCAAAATGAACAGGTGTAATTTCAGTTTGAATAAAAAAACGAAAATTCCCATGTTAAATGAATGGCGAAATTAAATGAAAATAGCGACCTCTTAGAGTTGAGCTACAGCGACCGACTTTCGCGAGGACTTTTGTCATATCCACCTCAAGCATTTGGGAGGGTAAGAGGTGGAAAAAAAAAAATTAAAGAATTTTTTTTTTAAGCACCTTAAGGCCCCCCCTTAAAGGTTCTCATACAGAAACACTTATATAATAACTGAGGTATCTTGGAACATCTCACGCTAATCCATTGTGAGCAATGCGTCTGTGTCTTTTAGAAATTTCTTACGCAACCTTTCTACACACATGATTTTCGGAAAAATTTTCAGCAATTTATTACCCTCAATATTAGTAATCCCATCATCGGTGATTCAAGAATACTAAAAATGTACTGTTTTACAACATAAATTGTTAGCGTTTATCTGAAATAACTTTAAAAACGTAACGAGAAATATTGGATAATGTATACTTAGACTTGCAATTATATTTACCAAAACCACTATGTTATTTCCCTCAGTATTAACTTGCGACGTCTCCCCAATCGGATCCAAACTCTTTTGGCTTCCATCGATGGTTAACTTCTTCTTTTTCGGTTCAAATTCATTGTCAGTCAACAAATTATCATGAACAATATTCTTATCTTCAGCTAGATCAACTATTACATTTTCTCCATTTCCATCATTGTTTATTGGCTTAACTTTTGGTCTCGGTGCAGACTTCACACCGTCTAGAGAACTTAGTTTTTTATTCAACTGGCTTAAGGAACCTTGTAAAATAAAATCGAATATTTAAATTACAAAATTCTCATATGCTATATAATAATAAAAATTCTTGACAAAGTATGCACTAGGTAATATTAAAATTTATTAATTAATTTTTGCAAAAAATTTTATTCAAATGAAAATGTATTTTTCATTCATGTTAAGATATTTTGAAGCTAATAATTAATTATTATCATTTTATTACCTGAAACTGCTATGACCATCGCATTAAAACATTCCCAACCCCCAAGTGGTTCTTTGTTCGTGTCATGCCATTCCACGACGTGAACTTCTTCTGGATCATTTTGATCATCCGTAAGGAATCTATCGACGTCGAAATTTATTATATGATCTACATTAATCCCTGCTGTGTACGTTTTATCGTATGTGGCACCGACCCATTTGACTAATGCCAACAACTTTTTCTTATTCCTTTAACGATGAAAAAAAATTGAAACAATTAATTAGTTACATAAATGTTTACTTTTTTTTTTAAATGAATACAAATATAGATTATAACAGGTAATCTTGCAGAATATTTTTTTCGTTGCAGTGGGCGTAAAATCCGATTTTAAAACTTGTTCTGCTCAGATAAAATCGAATTTTACGCCAACTGCATCGAAAAATATCGTTCGCAACACGTGCGTAATACTTTATACCCGCGTGTGATTGCCGTGCACGAGGGGCGGCGAAGCCGGCCTTGATACGAAATATACTATTATATTTTTTGAAGATTGTTCATTAATAATGAATTTATACTTTACCAATATTGATTTTAGGATTGCAATATCAAATTATTTATAAACCACTAACTAAACAACTGGTTTACAATAATAAACGTTTTACTTTTTTTTTTTTCAATTAAATAATAACCAAACAATATTTAGAAATAAATGTTTAATTTGCTACATACTTACGTTTTTGACATTCTTTCAGCTTAATCAATAATCAATTTATATGAATATCAAATTAATAATAATGGACTTTAGAATTTATTACTGTTGCAACTTGTATATGAACACACGTACGGAAGGTTTTGAATCTTTGACTACGCCGAGAATATTCGGTGAGAGTGAACGATACTCTTCCTACGGAAAAACCAACACAGGCGCCCACTGCGTGCGTGAGGCTCGTTCGGGAGGGGATGCAATGCTGCTGCCACCTCATTCCGTCCCACAGTGGGGAATTTTCACGAAAACGTGGCCATAATCCAGGGGATCATGGGAATTTTTCGAAATTTGATATACTAATGTTTTTGGGGTCGCTGATTACGAATCTGGTATCCAAATTTGGAAAAAAAAAATGGCGGCTCCAATATGGCCGATGGAGACATCAATTTCGTAAAAAACACGATTGATTATACACCTTACCGATGTTTTCGGGGTCACTGATTACGAATCTGGTATCGAAATTTGGAAAAAAAAAATGGCGGCTCCAATATGGCCGATGGAGACAGGAATTTCGTAAAAAAACACGATTGATTATGCACTTTACCGATGTTTTTGGGGTCGCTGATTACGAATCTGATATTCAAATTTGGAAAAACAAAATGGCGGACTTGATATGGCCGACTCAGACATGAATTTCATAGAAAACACGATGGATTATACACTTTACTGATGTTTTCGGGGTTGCTGATTACGAATCCGATATTCAAATTCGGAAAAATAAAACTGCGTACCTAAAATATATGTGCTATACTAAATTAGACAATAAATTCGGGAATTTCGGGGAAAATAATTATTCTCTTGCAATATAGTAAACAAAGTCTTTATTTCCAGAAATTAAAAGTCATAAGTCAATCCGAAGCCGGATAGAGATCTTCATGTGTGATAGTTGGGCTCGCTAATAGTGGAATAATGGTTTCTGGCGAAAACTGCTCCCTTTTTTTTATTGACTAGCGTATTTGGCGCGCTGCGCGCGCCTCAGCCATTACCGTATGTGACGTACTTCCATAAATTTTACAATAAAAATTAAATGTTTATTACAAGAATCATGGACATACGTCCCATACTATCATACATATACCTATATTTATAAATATATATATATGGATATTAAATTAGAAGGATATATATGTATATATAACAATATATATAATAATTGATACAACCATTTAACTATTTTTCAATGAAATCAATTATTTATTTATTTATTCATTTAAAAAATGAAATTAGCAAAGGCCTTTCATATTTTTGGTTTATCTAGTTTTGGGATATGTATTTATTCAGTTGATTATGAATTAAATAATTCTTTATAAACATAATTCTTCACGGTTGTATTGTTTCGTTGACTTCCAAGGTAAATTTTCAATGATTGCCACGTCCGCACTCGTGATAGAGCTACATATAGCTGTCCGTGATTGAAAACATCTTTTCGTAAATCAATTCCAATTTTATCAAAGGTTTGGCCCTGTGATTTGTTAATCGTAATCGCAAAGGCTAATTTGATGGGGAATTGTCTTCGAGTGAAAGAAAATCGATATACATTTTCACACATCAAAGTAATTCTATTTAAGAATATTATATCTCCTGCTTTATCTCCAGTTAGAAGTTCAGGGGCCGGTTCAGAATTCCGAAATTTCAAAGCTCCGAACGGTCAAATTTCCGAATTTATTATAAACGATTTCGAATTTTCAGAAAGACTAAAGTTTATAAAATGAAAATTACGAATGGTCGAAATGTAGATAGCTCAAGGCTCCGACAGTCCGATGTTCCGAAAGTCCAAAATTCCGAAAGTATAAAATTCCGAAAGATCTAACGTGTTCTTAACGTGTCGACTAAACGACGTGCGACGGCTTGATGTTCAAGTTTCGGATTTTTGGCCTTTCGGATCATTGAGTCTTCGGAGTCTTGACGTTTCGGGTCTTTAGCTTTCGGAATTTCTTAAATCGGTTACATAGACTTTCGGTGAAATACCCTTTCTGAACCCTGTGAGTTCGTTGCACTAAAATTCGGAAATTTGGCCGTTCGGAGCTTTGAGAATTCGGAACTTCGAACCGGCCCCGAAGTTCACACAATAATAGATTGGTTCCAGCTTCTAGTAGTAATAATCTCGTGCCATTGACTAAACCTTTATTGATACTCAAATTTCCGATTAACATGATTATTGAAAATTGTCGTAATCGTACGGTGGAAGACTATTCGGAGACAACGAATTTAAATATTCCGGTACTAAATCTTGATTGATTCTATTATTGTCGTTACAATTTTCTGCGCTATCGACGCTCGTATAAATACGTTCAGTAGTTAAGTCTAATAAGTCGACGACTTGTCTATTGATTTTATTCACATCTAAATTTCTTGCTGCTAATACTGCATATTTTGAAGCTTCTTTGTATTGTTTTCTGCTGAGTATATCTTCATAAATATCTTTCGCTATATCGATGTCATCATTGTATGTACAATTGGAGGGTAAATTTAAATTATCAACCTCATCATTCACTTCTCCAGTTCCAACTTGCAGCAAGAAGTCAGAAAAATTCTTCTCTTCTTGTAGTGCACGCATATTGATAGTCAATTCGAATATTTCAAATAGTTGCCACAATGGACTGAATTTGATTGATAAGTTTACCGTTTCACTGCGAGTACCCCGAATATTTACCGGAAGTAATTGTCTGAAATCCCCTCCCAATATGACTATTTTTCCTCCAAATGGTAATGTGTTATTCATTATATCCTGTAAAATTGTGTTCATTATTTCTAATGCGTAGCGCGGTGCCATTGGTGCTTCATCCCAAATGAAAACCTTTGTTTCTTTCAAAATATTTGCTTCTTTTGAACCCACTTTAATTGTTGAAGTAGAATCAACGTATAACGGAACAGGTAATCCTAATGTTCTGTGGACTGTTTTTCCATTTGGTAGTAATGTAGCAGCTATACCTGTGTAAGCCATAGTACTGATTTTTTCCTTTCGCCCAGTAAATAAATGCCATAATGTAATATACAGAAATGTTTTGCCTGATCCACCCGGTCCGTCAATATAGAATGTTTTATGTAATGTCGAATCGTTAATACTTTGAAGTATGGTATAAATTATAATTTTTTGTTGAACATTAAGTTTTTCATAGTTGCCTAATCCTATATCCATAATCTTATCGTATTTTTTTTCATCTATTATTTAACTCATATTAATTTCCGGAGGAATTGGCATTGCCGGGAAATCAGTTCTGTTCTTTCGCAGGGAATTATGGGTAATATCCCCACCACCTCGGCTCCGCTCGGCTTTCCTCCCCCCTCCCCCCAGCCCCGCCTTGGGCCCTTCGATCGAGTCATGTGAATTCCTGGGGATTGCCCATAGATTTCTCGGAATTCCTGGGGATTCCCCATAGGTTTCCCAGAATTCCTGGGGATTTCCCATAGATCTCCCAGAATTTCTAGGCATTCCCCATAGAATTCCCAGAATTTTTAGGCATTCTCCATAAAATTCACAGAATTCCGGGGGATTCCCCATAGATTTCTCGCAATACCTGGGAATTCCCCATAGATTTCCCGAAATACCTGGGTATTCCCCATAGATTTTCCAGAATTCCTGCGGATTTCCCATAGATTTCCCAGAATTCCTGGGGATTTCCCATAGATTTCCCAGAATTCCTGGGGATTCCCCATAGATTTCCCAGAATTCCTGGGGATTTACCATAGATTTCCCTGAATTCCTGGGGATTCCCCATAGATTTCTCGTAATACCTGGGGATTCCCCATAGATTTCCCGAAATACCTGGGTATTCCCCATAGATTTTCCAGAATTCCTGGGGATTTCCCATAGATTTTCCAGAATTCCTGGGGATTCCCCATAGATTTCCCAGATATATACATATATATGGTATACATATATATATATATATATATATATATATACATATATATATATATATATATATATATATATATATATATATACCCATGTATATATATATATGGGTATTAGACTGTTTCAAAAAAAGCGATTATTTTATTTTTCTCAAAGAACATTGAAAAATCGTCAGAGTATGTCTAAACAAAGACCCTGTTCAAATGTGAGCCCTTAATATTAATATTTAGAGGTGGCGCTTTTCAATTTTCTATTTCCGTTTAAATAACATGGGAAAAAAATTTTCTGAACATTCGAATTTTATTACTCAGAAACGAACTACCTTACAATAATAACTAAGATAGCTTTTTGTAGGAAATTTGACGCTCTATAAGAAAGGTCTGAATGAAAATTTGCGTGAGGCGAGCCGTTTCGGAGTTATCAAGCCTCAACCAGTGAACTGTTCAAAATTAAAATCAAAATTAAAATTAAATTGAAATGAATTATTGATGCATTGTAAATAAAATTTATGATGAAATTTCATCATTTATTTGTGATATACCCGTACTTTTAATTATTGATCAAAAAAATTAATCACTTATTGTTGATTAATAAAATTTTTTGATCAACATTGAATTGAAAATTTATGGATATTGGTTTTAAAGTTGATAATAGTGGGTATTTAAGTTACATGAGTCGATTTTGTCGCGTATAAGTAGAAATTATCATTATTTTGAACAGTTCAATGGTTGAGGCTTGAAAACTCCGAAACGGCTCGCCTCACGCAAATTTTCATTCAAACCTTTTTTATAGAGCGTTAAATTTGCTACAAAAAGCTATCTTAGTTATTATTGTAAGATAGTTCGTTTCTGAGTAATAAAATTCGGAAGTTCAGAAAAATATTTTCCCATGTTATTTAAATGGAAATAGAAAAATGAAAAGCGCCACCTCTAAATATTAATATTAAGGGCTCACATTTGAACAGGGTCTTTGTTTAGACATACTCTGACGATTTTTCAATGTTCTTTGAAATTTTTTTTTTTTGAAACAGTCTAGTATATATATATATATATATTAGGGTGGACGTTAATATAGCTATTTCGGAATTAGATTCATTCATACCCTTCATTCGAAAGTAAAAAAAAAAAAAAAAATTTTGACCCCAAATTGAACCCTTTATCTCAATTAGAAAGGGTGCCTGTAAAGGCTTACTTTTTTGTATTGATTTTCCATTACTTTCGGCTACTTTTTTATAAAATAAATATTTCGGGACCTCTTAAACGGCTTAAAAATCCATCGATCATACAGATAGTTCATAAAAACAACAAAAAAAAATACAAAAAAAAAAAAAGATACAAAAAAAAAAAATAAAAAAATACAAAAAAAAATACAAAAATACAAAAAAGTAAGCCTTTACAGGCACCCTTTCTAATTGAGATAAAGGGTTCAATTTGGGGTCAAAATTTTTTTTTTTTTTTTTACTTTCGAATGAAGGGTATGAATGAATCTAATTCAGAAATAGCTATATTAACGACCACCCTAATATATATATATATATATACCGAGAATATTCGGTGAGAGTAGACAGTCCCCTTCCTACGACAAAACCAACACGGGCGCGCACCGCGTGCGTGAGGCTCGTGCGGGAGGGGATGCAATGCTACTGGCACCTAATTTCGTCCCGACCGAGCCTCACGCACGGGTGCGCGCCTGTGTTGGTTTTACCGTAGGAAGGGGACTGTCTACTCTCACCGAATATTCACGGTATATATATATATATTAGACTGACAGTTATTTTGGCTTTCGACGAAATGTTTCGCTCCGAGTACATGAATGGGTTCGAAATAAATTAAAAAAAAGCCTCTCCAAATTTTAGCCCTTAATTTTAATATTTAGGGGTGCCGACAGCCCCTTAATTTTTCCCATTTGAATAACATAGGCTTTTTGACTGTTTTAATCAATTTTTTTCTCGAAGGCCCAATTATTCGTCAAAAAATCTAAGATTCAGCAACAATGTCGGTGATGATACTCTCTTCCAGTAAAACAAAATTTGTCCACATCCATTCGGAATTCCATGTTGGTTCCCATCCCTAACTTATTTTGAGACTTTCGAGCGAAGCGAAAAAATTGTTCTTTCCTACAAAGTTGTTGAATATTCTTCGTCAATGTCGTACCTCATCAACTCATCAGAATGTGTAGTTCGCATTCATGTTCATAACTTCGAAAATCACCCCCATCCCCTAAAAATCGTACCAAAAATGCTGGGTAAATTAAAAAAAAAAAAAATGATTTGGCTGTAAAAATGATTCGTTTTCAACAGGAGGGTTACAAAAAGAAATTTTTTTTTTTTTTTTTATTTTTCTTCGATACATTCTTTGAGTCACCCCCACCTACGAAAATTGGAAAAATAATAATTTTTTTTTTCATTTTTTTATTTAATTTTTTTATTTTGTTTTATTTTAAGCTCGCTACATAGAATAACGCATCAACCAAAATCGAGAACATTGGATAGCGATTTTTCCAATTTTTGTAGATAGGGGTGACTTAAGGTGCTTTCCTAGGCAATTCCACCAGTCCTGAAAACATTTTGAAAAAATGTGATATTAAACGGAATATCTCTGCCTGGGCACCGAAATCAATGAAACAAAATACGTCGCGCAATTCTATGTGCGACTCCGAACATGTACAGCCCAAAAAATGTTCGTTTTGCGCGAAAATAGAGAAGATATCCATGAAAAACGGTTTTAGAAACGTTTTTCATGGATATCTTCTCTATTTTCGCGCAAAACGAACATTTTTTGGGCTGTACATGTTCGGAGTCGCACATAGAATTGCGCGACGTATTTTGTTTCATTGATTTCGGTGCCGAGGCAGAGATATTCCGTTTAATATCACGTTTTTTCACGATGTTTTCAGGACTGGTGGAATTGCCTAGGAAAGCACCTTAAAGAATGTATCGAAGAAGAATGTAGTAAATAAATAAAAAAATTTCTTTTTGTAAGCCTCCTCTTGAAAACAGATCATTTTTATAGCTTAACGATTTTTTTTTTTTTTAATTTACCCACCATTTTTGGTACGATTTTTAGGGGATGGGGGTGATTTTCGAAGTTATGAACATGAATGCGAGCTACACATTCTGAAGAGTTGATGAGGTACGACATTGACGAAGAATATTCAACAACTTTGTAGGAAAGAACAATTTTTTCGCTTCGCTCGAAAGTCTCAAAATAAGTTAGGGATGGGAACCAACATGGAATTCCGAATGGATGTGGACAAATTTTGTTTTACTGGAAGAGAGTATCATCACCGACATTGTTGCTGAATCTTAGATTTTTTGACGAATAATTGGGCTCTCGAGAAAAAAATTGATTAAAACAGTCAAAAAGCCTATGTTATTCAAATAGGAAAAATTAAGGGGCTGTCGGCACCCCTAAATATTAAAATTAAGGGCTAAAATTTGGAGAGGCTTTTTTTTAATTTATTTCGAACCCATTCATGTACTCGGAGCGAAACATTTCGTCGAAAGCCAAAATAACTGTCAGTCTAATATATATCTATATGTATATATATATATCTATATATATACCCATATATATATATATATATATATATATTAGACTGTGTCAAAAAAAAACAACATCTTCTTTTCGTTCGGGCCTTTTCAGAAATAGTTAGTGCTTAATATAAGAAAAATTGTCCCCAAAGCTTAGCTATGTAGCTTGAGCACCGAATTAGCGCATTTGAAAATAAGATTTCCCATGTATTTCAAATGGGAAAATTTGTTTATCTTACTTTTATTTTTATAACTCTCTTTACTCAACTGAAAAGAATAAAGTAGATATACGGTTTTGTAGAGAATTTCATGATCTACAAAAATGGTCCTCTGGCCAAAGTTGCCCAATGAATCGTTAACAAGTTACAGTGGTTCAAAAGTCATATTTATATTTTATCACTACTTTTTTTCCACGAATTAACTTAAATTAATTTTTCATGTAAATTTTTTCAGATATTCAATTTCCTAGAAAAATAATCAACTCTGAAAAAGGCAAACATCAATAATATTAACTTTTGTAACCTTAAAAAAAAAAAAAAAAAAATGAAAGAAAATTCAAATATTTAATCTAACTTAGTTATAAATTCAGTAACAATTTTTTTTTCAATAAAGTTAACTCAAAATTTGGATTTCTTCTTTTCGATGAAATGGTGTCTAGACCTTTGATTTTGTTATGGTTAGTACACGCGTTTTTTTTTCGCTACACTGTGTACGGTACACTGTGTACGGTACACTGTGTACGGTACACTGTGTAGCGAAAAAAAAAACGTGTGTACTAACCATAACAAAACCAAAGGTCTAGACACCATTTAATCAAATAATTAGATTACAAAGAAGAAATCCAAATTTTGAGTTAACTTCATTGAAAAAAAATTGTTACTGAATTTATAACTAAGTTAGATTAAATATTTGAATTTTCTTTCATTTTTTTTTTTTTTTTTAAGATTACAAAAGTTAATATTATTGATGTTTGCCTTTTTCAGAGTTGATTATTTTTCTAGGAAATTGAATATCTGAAAAAATTTACATGAAAAATTAATTTAAGTTAATTCGTGGAAAAAAAGTAGTGATAAAATATAAATATGACTTTTGAACCACTGGAACTTGTTAACGGTTCATTGGGCAACTTTGGCCAGAGGACCATTTTTGTAGATCATGAAATTCTCTACAAAACCGTATATCTACTTTATTCTTTTCAGTTGAGTAAAGAGAGTTATAAAAATAAAAGTAAGATAAACAAATTTTCCCATTTAAAATACATGGGAAATCTTATTTTCAAATGCGCTAATTCGGTGCTCAAGCTACATAGCTAAGCTTTGGGGACAATTTTTCTTATATTAAGCACTAACTATTTCTGAAAAGGCCCGAACGAAAAGAAGATGTTGTTTTTTTTTTGACACAGTCTAATATATATATAGCATATATATAAGCCTAGCTATGCGGCCTAAAAAACCTGACAAAAAACGTTACAACGCTTTTTTTTAAAGAGGAAAGGATTTCCCTTCGCTTGAAGGTGATAGGAGAAGTTCCAGAACCTAGATAGAAAGAATAGTATTTCGTATTAATTATAAATGGCATTGTAATCCGAATGAGGATAAGAGATACGCGTTTGTGCATTTAGTAACATTTCATTAGAATGCGGATTCGGCGTTTCGAATACAATAACAAATTTCGAATAAATCCCTTCGCCTCTCGGAAACAAATTGTACGTATGATAAATCAGGTATCAGAATTTTCATTAACAATGTATTAATATTTCGAATCCATTGTTAGAGTAAACCAGTCGACCGAGTCCGCTTAGGGTGAGAAACCCTGATGGCCCCTGCGGACATGAATTTTGTCCGGAATCCCGTCCTGCGCATGTCCAGAGGACATTTACGTGTCTCTATCTATGTCCGCCAGACATTCAGGCGTCTGCAATGGTGTCTTGAAGACTTGGTAGCGTCTTGAGTAGTGTCCCGAGGTCCAAATAGCGTCCATTACCATGTCCTTGAGACATTCTACTGTCCTCACCCAGGTCCTGCGGTCATCCTCAATTGGATAACGAGGTCCGGAGGACGTCCCGAACTACACTCCTAACGAAAATTAGCGGGCCACCCAATTTTTGCTTCGAAAAATGTTCAATTTCAAAGTCTCGTAATTCGGCGAAAAATTGACTTAGCGCGTCGTTTGTAAAAGCATTTCAAAGCTTAAGGCTTCATCTTTCAGATGCTCACTTTCGATTGCGTTTATGTTTTTTTTGTCTTGAGTTATGGTCCCTTGAACCATCTCGTGCCAAATTTGTGTATTGATGTTCCAACTTCAAAACAACGCACGGGGTCGGTCAGTATCGGAATTTTGATTTCAAGACAGTCATTTTGAAGCTTGTAATGTCCTCTTCAAAACCCTTTTTTTGAGATTGCTCTACGATTTTTTTTCATGGAGTTATGCGTTGCTGAAGCAAAAATGGTCTTTCAATTTTTGGTGTGTGGTGCAATTTCCATGCATGGTCGTACCGATCTCGTGATTATTCCACCACTTTGAGTGATGCTAATGCCGGAGGTACTGTTTAAATCGTCCGTATGTGCTAAAAATCGAATAACTTTACGAAAAAAAATCGTAGAGCGAATTCCAAGATATGGTTTCGAAGGAAAGACTTCAAAGTTGAAGTTCTAACCTTGGGCCACCTGTGTCGCTATTTTTGCGCGTGCTACCTGAGGTCAAAGTTCGAATTTCCATTTTGCGGTTTGGAGGGTCTCGTTTGGATGGTGATCATGGCTTGGAAACGTCACCGAATAAAAATTGCAATGAGATTTCAGAAAAATGAAGATTTGAGCTTCAAAAGCCATATTTGGGAACCTCGGTACGAGGACTCGTTCGCCCAGGGCATGCGATCAAAAATTGAAAGACCATTTTTGCTTCAGCAACGCATAACTCCATGAAAAAAAATCGTAGGGCAATTTAAAAAAAAGGGTTTTAAAGAGGACATTCCAAGCTTCAAAATGACTGTCTTGAAATCAGAATTCCGATACTGACCGACCCCGTGCGTTGTTTTGAAGTTGGAACATCAATACACAAATTTGGCACGAGATGGTTCAAGGGACCATAGCTCAAGACAAGAAAAACATAAACGCAATCGAAAGTGAGCATCTGAAAGATGAAGCTTTAAGCTTTGAAATGCTTTTACAAACGACTCGCTAAGTCAATTTTTCGCCGAATTAGGAGACTTTGAAATCGAACATTTTTCGAAGCAAAAATTGGGTGGCCCGCTAATTTTTGTTAGGAGTGTATTTGTCCGAATTCGAGTGTCCTTAGTGGTGTCCTGAGGATCCGGCAATGTCTCTGGCTATGTCCCCATAACACTTCACTGTCCTTACTCATGTCCCACAGTCATTCGCGGTATAATGTTGCGGTCCGAAGGACGTCCTGATTTTTTCGTACAAATTTAAATGTCCTCAGTGGTGTCTTAAAGACTCGAAGATGTCTCCGGCAAGTACTCGAAACATTTTAAAGTCCTTACTCATGTCTTGCGATCATTCGCAACTCAAAGTTGGGGTCCAACGGACGTCCTGATGACTTTGCGCAAATTCGAGTGTCTTTAGTGATGTCTTGAAGACCTGGCAATGTTTCTAGCCACGTCTCCGAAATATCGACCGTTGTTACTCATGTCCTGCGGTCATTCACAACGTAATGATGGGGTCCGACGGATGTCCTAATAGCTTTGCACAAGTTCACGTGCGCTTAGTAGTGTCTCAAAGACTCAGCGATGTCCTGGCCGTGTCTCCGAGACATTTGATTATTCTTATTCATGTCCTGCGGTCATTTACAACTTAAGGTCGATGCTGTCCCCAGGTCACTGTGATCTCGCCTCAGGGTAGTACAGTAACATGTCATTACGTGTTCGACGGGCTACTTATGCGCCCTTCCATTCACTCCATTCATTTGACGATATTTTCTGCTTCCCTTCTCGGGCAACTGCAAAATGGGAGAAGCGCCTTGTCCTGATGTTCTGATGGCTTCGCGTGAATTCGATTGTCTTTAGTGATGTCTTGAAGAACCAGCAATATGTTTTGTAACCAGCAATTATACGACCTGATATTCTAATCATGTGTCTTATACATGTCCCCCACGTGTCCCCAAACCCATCGAAGAATTCGACAAGATATCCTGAGGACATAGTGAAAACGTCCCACGGACGTCCTGATATTCTAATCATGTGTCTCATAAATGTCCGCCCTCGGTCTCCAAAAACAGGAGAAAAATGTGGGGATGCATCCTGAGGACATGATTAGGACGTCTTGCGGATGTCCGGGGCGCATCTCATCATGAATTCATAATGTCCTTATTCTGTCTTCGAGCCGTCCTAAAATGACACACTAGGACGTCCTGCGGACGTCCGCGACATTTGTCCGGATTCTGTCCTGTTTAGGTCCCAAGGGGCCATCAGGGAAGTTCCAAGTAAGCGAGCTACCTGCCCAGCTCGGCTGACAAGGCAGCTGAACTGGCATGGAACGCGGAGCGCCGACCGAGTGCCGCCGCGCCGGGGGCCTTCTCGGAACGCGCATACGTTCACTAAAAATGCTCTGGATCAGCCCGCGCAGGTTTGCGCAGTCTGATCTACACTTCATTCGAAAGCTGATATTCTAAGCTAAAATTAAAAAAAAAAACGAAGGCGGGATGTCGTGGGACTCTCAACTAAAAGTCTACGCAAAGTCAATATTTATTTCCGAACGAAGGCACTTTTCGGGATTATCGTTAGACTACGTAAACATGGACAATAAAGACTATTTTTTAATTGTAAAATGAGCAAAATTTTCTACATACCTTGAGGAAGATCATCCATTTTGTCGAAATTGATTATCGCTTTACACTGTTAAGTTATGAGTGTTCAAAGTTAGAGCGAATATGAAACCGAAATTCAGTTACGTGACTGTCACGGACGAGGGTCAACTTTGAACTGAAATATCTAAGAGACTATAAGGGTTAAAGGGTCGGGACAACCGGGAGGTTACGCAGAAATTAGTTCTTAACCAATCCCCCCGGTCGTTATACCTGCATGGGAAAGTTCGTTTTTTGAATTTTGGCCACGTTTTCGTGAAAATTCCCCACTGTGCGTCCCGAACGAGCCTCACGCACGCGGTGAGCGCCTATGTTGGCTTCGCCGTAGGAAGGGGATCGTTCACTCTCACCGAATATTCTATGGACTGCTAACCGCTCACTACAGCCGCGTTACTTTTGATAGTCGTATTGTCCAATTGAATCTATTATTAAATACATCGAACAAATATGGAGATTATTTATTTCTCGATTGTCAATATTGGCTGGGTGCACGCACATACACTACTTTGAAAATAAGTGTGTATTGTGTATACGTTAAGCATGGAAAAATGCTGAGCATGATTTTAGATGGCGCTGACAGTATGCATGAATATGTTACACACTGATAGAGTTAAATAGTATCAGTATTTTCGTGCACGGAGCCAATATATTATTCGTAATTTGCTGTTTATTTATTTTCGTTTTAATATCGTCTGTGTATCTATTTAGTATGGCTGCTAAAGAAAAAAGAGGCCCTTATAAGAAATATCTCGTTTATGGTAGTTCCAGTAAAATACCTAAGCGAACTGCTAATCACTGGAAGATTAAACACGCGACATGTCTGGAGTCATCACCTTCTGAGTAGTTAGTAAAAAGATGACCATTTAATTTCTGTCAATTACATCGTATATGAGTTGACTTATACTTTTTTGTTTTAGTGATTCAGATGACAGTATAATTGATAGGAGTGATAATAGTGTACGTGGCGTAAGTATGATGGTCTTACATACTTCCGATCTTTTTTTACCTTAAAATTTACAATTATTTTTTTTTAGCTTGTTGAAATAGTTGACTTATCTGAAATTCCAACAAATACTCACGATGTAGACCTCCAACAGATTCATCCTATCTTTGATGGTGTGAGTCATATTAATGTTTTTATTTTTATGAATTGATTTTATCATAATTGAATGAATAAATTATATTGAATAGTTTCTACTTTCAGGCCAGTGAATCAAACGAACTTCATTCGGATTATTCCTATATTTCAAGTAATGAAGAGGATTTAGAAGAATTAGAGTCAAGTGAAAGTGATACGGACATTACAAATGAAGTAGTTGAACAATATACTTCTGATGCTGCTTCAGAACGAAGTTTCATTAACGAAGGTGACGATATATCAGAACATGACGAACCAAGAGCTGCTGATCTTAATGAACACACTTCGCATTCATCAATTTATCCAAAAGAAGTATTAATTAGAACTTTATTGATTCTCGCTGTTAAACTGCGCAAAAACCTTGGCAATGATAGTGTTCAATTTATAACACAATTGATTGATGCTGTAACTGATACAGCTTCGCGTTTTACGTCTTTAAACCATTTCAAAAAAGTTGTAGATATACACTCAATTCCATTTCAAATACATCATCTTTGTCCATTCTGCGATTCTTACGTTGGACCAGAAACATTATTCAACAATGATATTGATCGCATAATTAACAATGAAGAAGAACTACAATGTCCCAGTTGTAATAGAATTATATCAGTCAAAGAGAATAAAAGAAAAAATGTTTTCTTATGTTTATCTTTAGCTGCGCAACTTAAATTTTTTTGTGAAAAATATCATCAAAGTTTTTCATATGTAAAAGATCGTAAAAAAGAATGTTCGTTTGCTATCGAAGATATAATGGATGGACAGCTTTACAAAAATCTAATGCAAAACGGTAATAGTGAGGAATTATTATCTTTAAACTTTAGTATCGACGGTACACCTCTATTTAAAAGTTCACAAACTTCAATCACACCTATTTTGTGTACATTGAATGAGCTCCATCCTCATTCACGCAAAAAACATGTAATGGTTGCCAGCATTTTTCTAGGTAATAAAAAGCCTCCTATGAGTGAATATTTGAAACCCATCGTTTCGGAAACACAATTATTGGCAACAGACGGAATTACTTACACATCAAGAGACTCGGTAGAGTCTCGCGCCAAGTACATTAAAAAAATTTTTTTTTCAAGCGCGAGACTCAACGAGTCTATATACCCGAGAGGCAACTACCCTAACCTATACCGCGAACTAGTATCTCCGTTTTCTTTCACCTCACAACATACACGAATTGGAACTAATTCAATCTAGGATGTGGGCATGAAAAGCTTTCATTTAAGCCCTAGATCAATTAAATCGGTGTTCGGAGTGCTGAGATATGATTAACTACAGATTCTGATACCCCGTTTCGTCGTACAATATTTCCTCCGTCTTCTTCAGACCAAGATTCCTTCACACTAAAACCATTCCCATAAAATCACATTTCGTCGCTAAACGCAGGACGTATGTTGTATGCTTATACACAGAACATACGTCTTTACGCATCTGGGAACATGACATAGAAGGGAAAATCCACACAAAAATTCAGACCAAGATTCATCCCGTTAAAACCATTCCCATAAAATCATGACATAGAAGAGAAAACCATACAAAAGTTGTGTATAGAGTGGCAGGCCCGGATCGCCGGAATCCGGAATGACGGAACGGAACGTTGTATGTGTTGGTGTATACATACACGGAATACACGGAAAAAGTCACTAGATTTCGTTCCGTCGTTCCGTTCAGCCGTACATGGGACGGCAGCCTCATGTCTGCTACACTAGCAGACGCGTGTTGTCATTTCATGTTTTCGAATCCGAATAAAGGAAATGAAAGAAAGTACAAGCAATGATTAATACGAAATTTTATCCTCCAAGAAGGTACAAAAACTAGTGAATACCCACCAAAAGCCCCTCAGGTGCGAAAACCTTACGCCAAGTACATTAGTTTCGATAGGTTAATCTTACTATCTTGAGCTTTCGAGGTTATGCGAATCTCATGACGTGTAAAATTCATGGTGATTAAATAAAATAACAATCGTGAACGGATAATTTTACGATTAGGTTTACCTTACATTACACAAGACTGTCAGATGACTATTAACTGACTATTACCTCTAAATTTTATTCACTTATACATTGTAGATTTGGCTTATTTTCATGTATGAATGCAATCATAGGAGGAAACGTTTTTTTTTTTTGGGTTCCAATTATTTGGCACGTTACTGCCTGAGGAAGTCTGACAATAGAAAATCAAGAGAAAATGTTGAAGTTGAAAAATATCAGGATAGCATGATTTGATATAAGGACGGCAAGGAGCCCGACCAAGAAAGCCGAGTTCAAGCTTTGGATTGCAACGAATTCCACTTCAAGCTCTAGGTTGGGCTCATCTTTGAAGGCTCGTCTGCTCAGATCCAAATTGTGCCTCAACGTTATGCATTGGATTGCGACGAGTTCTATATCCTATCTCGGTATCCTCTAGTCCAAACGAGACTGTAAGTCGACGTTGTGCGTTCGACTCCGATAGGCTTTATTCTACAATCCATGTCAACGTAGTGCATTGACCTTCGGTGAAAATAATTTTTTAATCCATGTTTATCAAACAGCTTAGAATCTTCGCTCAGAACGATCTCAAACAAATTCAGATTAGTGCTATCACGACAAATGGTTAGAATGAAAATACTTATTCAATATCAAAGAAGTGATCGATTGACTTCCTCTATATCAATCATGAAAAACATGTTGTAGGTATGGAAAATTATTGTAATGGAACAATTTGTAAACGCAATGAAAGTACATTACACGTCAGTCTACAAATTTCAGACTTGAGGAAAATTATGAGTACACGCGTGCTTGTTGCTGTTGACGTTCCTGCTTATCGAGGGACTTCGGGCGGTATGAAATAGTACAAAACAACCGAGCGAGCGTAGCAAGCGAGCACAATTATTAGGTGGTCAAGCAAAATTTTACAAAAAGTAGTGAAATTAACCACAAAAAGCACCTTTGGTGCAAAAACCTTTCGCCAAGTCCATTAATGTGTAAATCACCAAAAAATAATCAAAAGTTGTGCCCGTTCGCTCGCTGCGCTCGCTCACTCGATGGGTTGATTATTATCAACATACAAAAGTATTGAAATCAGATACAACTGCCAAGTACCTGTAGAATAATAAAAGTTTGGAACTGAAAAATTTGTTCAAACTAAATAACGTTGTACTCGTTCGCTTGCTGCGCTCGCTCACTCGATTGGCTTATGATTATCGGTTGAAAAAACAATTCGGATGAAGAAACTGAAGATGTCATCAACATTCATTTAAAAATATTCATAGCGAAAAAAAATGTAAAGAAAATTGTAAAAAAAAATTTAGAGGTAGTGGTACTTGGCGGGCCTTTTATAGAAAAAGAAATATGGAATATTGATCGCGAACCATGTCAATGTCATCTGATAGATCAAACATTGGCCCGCCAACGTACCACGGACTCCAAATTTTTTTTTACAATTTTCTTTACATTTTTTGTCGCTATGAATATTTTTAAATGAATGTTGATGACATCTTCAGTTTCTTCATCCGAATTGTTTTTTCAACCGATAATCATAAGCCAATCGAGTGAGCGAGCGCAGCAAGCGAACGAGTACAACGTTATTTAGTTTGAACAAATTTTTCAGTTCCAAACTTTTATTATTCTACAGGTACTTGGCAGTTGTATCTGATTTCAATACTTTTGTATGTTGATAATCATCAACCCATCGAGTGAGCGAGCGCAGCGAGCGAACGAGCACAACTTTTGATTATTTTTTGGTGATTTACACATTAATGGACTTGGCGAAAGGTTTTTGCACCAAAGGTGCTTTTTGTGGTTTTTAACCAAACACAATATATAAAAAAGTTCAAAATTCTTGTTGGAGTGTGTGATTCTGTAGAACGGCCAAAATTGAGGGGATCGATTTCATTTCGTGGATTATATGGTTGTGGTTTATGCAAGCACGCAGGAGAAGAAATGGAAAAAGGTAATGGTCATGTTCGTGTTTACCCGATAGACAGTGAGGGAAATGCTTTTGGCGAAGGTCTTCGAAATCATACAGAAACAGAGGTTCATGCACGTATGCGAGAAAGGGGTATGAAAACTCGTTCAGTATTATTCGATATCCCAGGATTCGATGTCATTCAAAATTTGGATGTCGACTGGATGCACTGCGTACCGCTTGGAGTCTGCCGACAATTTTTAAAATTATGGTTTGATTCGACTTATCATCAGAAAGAATTTTATCTTGGAGCTGTCATTGAAAATATTGATAACTATTTACTTACAATTAAGCCGTCCTTAGACATTTCAAGAACCCCACGAAAAATAGCAGACCGCTTACACTTCAAGGCACACGAGTTGGTAATATGGCTTCTTTTCTACAGTTTGCCTACTTTAAAGACTTATTTACCTAAAAAATATCTTCATCATTGGAGTTTATTAGTTGAAGCCATTTCGATATTGTTGCAGACTTCAGTACAACAAACAGAGGTATATTATGCTCGTAGGTGTCTTTTTCAATTTGTTAAAGGTGTAGAAACGTTGTATGGATTTGAACATGTATCATTTAATGTACATCTCTTAACTCATCTACCCCAAAGCGTATTAAACTGGGGACCTTTGTGGACTCACAGTGCTTTCTGCTATGAGAATTTTCACCAACTATTGAAAAAGTTAGTGAAAAGTTCAAACTCTGCTGACTTACAAATTTATGAATCAATAAGGTCACGATTTGCTCTAGATACTTTGCAAAAATTATACGAAGATGATTTGTCCTCACGCCAACAGAAATTTTTGAAAGAAGTAACACGTAAAAAAATACATCCGATGGCCAAATTAACAGTGGAAAATGTTAAACTAATCGGAAAAAATGAAGAAAAAGATGAATTATCAAACGATCACTTTTTAGCTTTGCAACGGTTGAATATAAGAATAGATTTGAACAGTACGATCAATTATTATAAGCGGATCGTGATCAATGATGAACAAGTACACAGTCAAGCATATACTAAGCCTAAAAAACGGAACAGTTATATAGTAATTTTAAATAATAACGAAATTTTTGAAACAAAAATTTTTGGAGTTGTTGAAGTACAGCAAAAATTATCGTGTTATGCATTTGGATACTATTTCAAAAGATGTGGAAATACAGAATTTTCTAACAGAAATTTAAAACATCTAGTATTTACAAAAGCTTCAGATGAATCTCAACATTTAGCAGCAGTTAATACAACTATGATTAAAGGAAAAGTGACAATCGTACAAATGAACAATCAACCAACGATTAAGATTGCTTGCATTTATCCAAATAAATTCGAAATGCTGACATGAAAAATTGAATTTCTTCAAAAATTTCTGTATTATTTTTCTTGATATCCGAATATAGCAATTCAAAATAACTTTATATAAAAAAAAAAAGTTCGTTAGAATTTTCTGCAAATATATACATTATAAAACGTTTCCATATATTTACGAAAAAATTTAATTCATCATTAAAACATTACTTGAAGAAAATGTTCAATTTGAATATTCTAAGTTTCCTTTCTTTCAGTGATCTGATCATTTCCGTATGAAAATTTTCAAACAAATAATGATTTGAGATTACGCTAAGAACTTAAATTAACATATAAGCTGTAATATATATAACATTATACTATTCAATAACACAGTATAACAGAATTCGGATGGGTCTGACCTAAAAGATGAAACCTACACGATCTCATAGACTTTTCTACGCTGATTCCAAATCAGTTTCAAAAATTTCTCTAGGTGGTCTAGTTTTTGAGAAAAAAAATGTTAAAGTTCAAAAAAGTTGGTAAAGTGGACAACTCGAAGAATTAAAAAAAAAATCTATTTGAATGGAATTATTCGCACAAAAAAACAGGAAACTTATAAAACTTCAATCTTAATAGTGGAATCGACACTTTCTCAATTTTTGTAGTAGAAATGAGTAAAAAAAATCACAAAAAAAGTTGGAAAATTCGGAGTTTGCAATAAATTTGAATCACCAGAAGTTGGCTTCATGACTCAGTTTCTGCCATCTCTTTGCTGCAAATATATTCATAATGCGACTAATTTCAAGTGATATCATCGTTTTTATTACCGAAAGAAAGGTTATTGCTAATAAAGTTCATTAGATTCAGGTTAAAATCTTTCAAATCTTTCATCTAATGAACTTTATTATCAATAACCTTTCTTTCGGTAATAAAAACGATGATATCACTTGAAATTAATCGCATTATGAATATATTTGCAGCAAAGAGATGACAGAAACTGAGTCATGAAGCCAACTTCTGGTGATTCAAATTTATTGAAAATTCCGAATTTTCCAACTTTTTTTGTGATTTTTTTTACTCATTTCTACTACAAAAATTGAGAAGGTGTCGATTCCACTATTAAGATTGAAGTTTTATAAGTTTCCTGTTTTTTTGTGCGAGCAATTCCATTCAAATAGATTTTTTTTTTAATTTTTCGAGTTGTCCACTTTACCGACTTTTTTTAACTTTAACATTTTTTTTCTCAAAAACTAGACCACCTAGAGAAATTTTTGAAACTGATTTGGAATCAGCGTAAAAAAATCTATGAGACCGTGTAGGTTTCATCTTTTAGGTCAGACCCATCCGAATTTTGTCGTACTGTGTAATTTATAGAAGTATTTATTTAAAACAATATACTACTTTTAGAGTATGAAGTATTAATGGGAATGGTATTTCAAATGATTAGCAAAAAAAAAAAAATTGGTTGGATTTGTGCTTCATAATGACCAGCTGTCAATAAATTCATAAACTATATTGATTATATTCAATATCAGTATAAGGAAAAAGGTGTGAATACATATAGACAAACAAAATTATATTACGCATAGCTTTCCTTATGATGATAATGAATTTGACTAACGTGAGGTTTTACATAAGCTGCATACGTACAATAATATAATATTACATATGAATGATAACATAATATGAACTTGAATTTTTTTTGGCTACACATAATTGAATATGTTTTGTTATAATATATTCTGTTATCTACTTCAATCAAACTATATACAATTTATTTACTACTAGTCCCTATCCCAAGCCTGTGGATGCCATGTACCCAAGATGTGACGCGATATCACGAGGTGACGGCTGATTTTGATACTACGATGGTGAGCGGTTAGCAGTCCATAGAATATTCGGTGAGAGTGAACGATCCCTTTCCTACGGCGAAGCCAACATAGGCGCTCACCGCGTGCGTGAGGCTCGTTCGGGACGGAATGAGGTGGCAGCAGCATTGCATCCCCTCCCGAACGAGCCTCACGCACGCGGTAGGCGCCTGTGTTGGTTTTGCCGTAGGAAGCCCTGGTGAAAATAATTTCTACGCCAAAATACGAAAACATTCAAAGCGTGAAAAAGCGTAAAGAATCGTAGTTTTCTGTAATTTATCGTAGTTTTAGAAGTAAAAAACTACGAATTTCCACGACAAATTACGAAAATCTACAGTCTTCAAGCACCGGAATATCAGTTCTACGATTATCTATGAAAATCTACAAAGATCTACAAACAAAATGGAGCGAAGTCTGTTTTTGAGTTTATCCTGTAGTTTTGGAAGTAGAAATCTCCAAATTTTCATAAAAAATCATGAAAACCTCTAATCTTCAAGCGAAAGAATATCAATTCTACGAATATGTATGAAAAACGACGAGAAATGATTTAGCTTCATTTCGTTCGTAGGTCTTTGTAAATTTTCGTAGATATTCGTATAATTGATATTCCGTTGTTTGAGGACTGTGGATTTTTCTAATTTTTCACAGAAATTCGGAGATTTCTACTTCCAAAACTACAGGATAAACTCAAAAAAAGACTTCGCTCCATTTTGTTTGTAGATCTTTGTAGATTTTCGTAGATAATCGTAGAACTGATATTCCGGTGCTTGAAGACTGTAGATTTTCGTAATTTGTCATGGAAATTCGGAGTTTTCTACTTCCAAAACTACGAGAAAGAACGAAAAATGATTTAGCTTCATTTCGTTTGTAGATCTTTGTGAATTTTCGTAGATATTCGTATAATTGATATTCCGTTGTTTGAGGACTGTAGAGACCCACGATGACGGACGAAAAAAAGAATTTTCAAGCCCCCCGCAGAGGGAATTATCATTATTCTTCGTTTCCACGGTATAAAAAAAAAAGAAAAACATTCAGAATTAAAATTTTGATTTTTGATTGACACAGAATTTTTCGTAATTTTTCAAGAATTTTCAAAACGTTGGAATATGGTGTTTCGTTTGTTCAAAATGTTCAAAGTGCTGAGAAAAAAAAAAAAAAAGGAATAATGACCCCATCATGGGAGGGGTGTCGAAATGATCGAAATGAAAAAAAAAAAGATTTTTTAGCATTTTTCGAGATTTTTGAAAAATGCCAATTTCAAAATGGGGTGGAATAATCATGGAAAATTAACGGTTGGAGGGAAAAATCTGAAAAAATTCAGCAGTGCTTTTTCGAGATCGTAGAATCGTATAAAAAATCGTGAAGCGAATCAAAAATGGCGAGGGAAAAACATTGGTCGAGTTCACGTTGAATTCCCCATATACATATCATCGTATCGCATTCTATGACTATCCATGAAAAACTACGGTGAACTACGGATATTTACTACAAATATCACATACAGTATTATCCCATTCTACGACTATCTACGAAAAACTTTGACAAAATACGGAAAACCACGATGAACTACAGATATTTACTACAAACATCGAAATCATATCGAATTTCGTTCTAGAACTATCTACGAAAAACTACTACTTTGTGCAAAATCTGACGTAAAAAAAAACTACGAAAAGTCCGAAATCCTCTACTATTTCGTAGATCATTTTCGTAGTTTGACGTAGAAATTATTTTCACCAGGGTGGGGAATGTAATATTTAACATATTTCAACACGCCTCCTTAAATTTACATTCATTTAGAAGTATCACAATTTTACTTCACTGAGGTTTTATCCTCTCGCATTACAGTTTTAGTCTTTCAGTTTTACAGGATGATTCGTCTTAAGTTCAACGCATTTCTATTTTTCTCAAACTTTTCCTTACTTAAGCTTTTAGTTAACATGTTTGCCAAGTTTTTGTCTGACTCGATCTTTATAATATCAATATTGCCATTTTGGTAATTTTCATTCATGAAGTGGTACTGAACTTCTATGTGTTTGGAGTTCTTTGTGAAGTTGCCAAATTTGCCTATTGCTACTGCGCCACTATTGTCCTCATACAGTTTTATTGGTGATACAAATTTCAAATCGAATACATCATTCAACAGATTTTTAATGAATAATATCTCGGTTACCGCCTCAGACATTGCTGTATATTCCGCGAAAGTTGAGTTTTTGGTTACAGCGCTTTGTTTTTTTTGTTTTCCAATAAACTCAATTTCCAAATACTCTAACAACATAACCTGTTGTTGATTTACGATCTACATTGTCGCCTGCGTAATCTGAATCAACCATACAATCCAATTTTTCGCAATTTTCGACTTTATCGGTATAAATCAATTTTTTTCGGTATAGGCATTGAAAAGTCACTTTTTGACGTCTGTTTTCGATCCACAAAGTGTCATTTTATACGGTTGGTTTCAGAACTGCCCTATAAAGTCTTTATACGGCAGTCTGGATGCGCAGTTCGAAGTGCGCATTCCAAAGCTGCCATATAAAGTCTTTATACGGCAGTTTCGATGCGCGGTTCGAAGTGCGCGACAGATCGCACCATAACCTGACTCTTCGTCTAGTGAATCTCAACAGGCGTCAAAGTGACTTTTCATGCCTATTTCGAAAAAAATACAGTATGGGGCGCACCCGTAAACCGTTTTTGACTCGAATAATGATTTCAGAACTCGCTTCCGGCTCGCCTTTAGCTCGTCCTGAAATCATTATTCTCGCCGAAAAACACTTGGTTTACGGGCATGCCACATAATATACTATTAAATTTCTGGTGTTAATCACATATTTCAAAATTCTTAGTGCATATTGGTAATGAGTCTTACTATAGCAGCTTTGAAATCTGCTCATGTAGTTCACGCTATACGCAATATCAGGTCTAGTACCTGTGCTAATATATAGCAACTCGCCAATTAAATTGCGGTATTTGATTCGCTCATCAATCTCACTGGATTGATTTAATTTTAAGTTAGTTTCCATGGGAGTATCATACAGTCTTGCTTCGTTTAAGCCATACTTGTCAGCCAAAGATGAAATATATTTTTCTTGACTTAGAGTCATCAAGTATCTTTGTTCGTTGTAATTTATTTCAATACCTATGTATTCTTTGATTTGACCAAGGTCTTTCATAACGAATTTTTCCATCAACTTAGATTTTACTTTGTTAATTTTATCTTTATCTTCGCAACATATCAGTAAATCGTCTACGAAAACAAGAATATATATTTTATCTTTGTTTGACTTATTTGCATACACTGTTAAAAAAATTTATTTGAAAGAAATAAAAATTATTTGATGCAAGTAAATTAATTATTAGTATATTATCCAATAATTCGTCATTAGGATGAGATAAATATTTTTTTCATAGAAATATCATTGTTTATTAAGAACAAATATGAAATCATTTCAAACAATGCACAGTTACTACACGGGAATGTACGGGTTACTAAAACATCAAATTGATTTACTTCAGTCAAATAAATGAAAATTTAAATAAAACTTTTGACTACGTGGTTCCAAACATTGAACTTTTTCATCCAACTCAATAATTGTTCCTACTCACACACGCCATGCCTTAGATTAATTAAATACTTTTCTTAAAGTGATTACAAATTTTTTGTGCCATGTATGTTTCTATAGAAGTTAGAAAATGTCTTCTTTGAATCTAGAAAATGCTAATTTCAATTAAATATCCCGTCTATTGGTCCGAAAAATATCGTTTTAGACCAACATGGGTTACTTCAATGCTTTGAGAGAATACTTGTATTGAAACAAAAACAAATTTCTTCAATCGATCAACTGAATCAATAATTGAGATAAAATTTATGAATGGGCTCAAGTATAACCATTTCGGATTCAAATAAGCGTTTATTAGACCAAAAAATACCGATTTTTCTATTTGAAAAAACATGTTTTTTGCAATCATGAGCATCATTTTCTGATTGAAGAGAAATCTGTTATTAGATTGTGTACATCTTTACTGCGAAGGATACGAAGAAATTTTACCTGAAGTAATTCATTTCATGGTGCCATTAAATTCATACTCCGTGTAGCACAACATTTATTTGTCCGTAGAAAATAGATTTTTGTCATTATAAATCGTCTACTGCGATTAAATATAGGGAAAGGTAGGGTAATGCGGCCTCCAGAGCACAATGATCTTCGAAAATAGACTTGTGAAGCATCGTAGTGACGTCGAAAATTCTGCATCTGTACTTGTTCATGCTTAAAAATTTGTTGTTTCGTTTTAAATTTCAACAATACTTATATAAACCAGTGTAAAGATAGTACGTTCGTTGATAAATAATTACTTTCCAGAACGACAATAATGTTTTCAACGGCTCCTTCTACCTCACTAGTCCACAAATATTTTCGAAGACCTTATTCGGAGTTAAAAATAATACAGCATAATTATGTTGAAACGTTCATTGAAACTTTTTTATTCAGTCGGCAGTATTGTCTTAATTATTTGTAATAACACTAACCATCACAGCATATTATTCACATATTACTCGCAGTATACTAGATGAGGTTTTGGTCTTATTTTTATGCGATTGAAGAACGAACAGGAAATAATAAAGAATAATTAGAAATAAGGGAAACACTGAATCCCATTGGATATCAAATTTATGTCGTACGGAGAATCACCTGCGATACTTTGTTTTTTTTTTCTTAATATAATAATAATAATGATAATATAATATTTATTATAATAACATTATAATAAATGCACCGAGAGAATTAGTATAGGAAGCGCTGTCATACTGGTATAGGTCGACTGACTTATCGCAGACTTATGAGGTCTAGTACTATGAGTATGGTAACCATTGCCTCACTTGTGAGAACGGTTACCATAGTATTATAGAGTATGGTAACCATTTCCACACTTGTGAGAATGGTTACCATACTTATAGTACGAGACCTCAGAAGTGCGCGATAAGTCAATCGACCTATACCAGTATGACAGCGCTTCCTATACTAATTCTCTCCGTGTGTTATTATAAATATAATATTTATGATAAAATTTTTTTAACAGATAAAAAATATCAAAAAATGTTCATATCGTCTTCTTCGGATTCTCATATTTATATATGAATATATCTTGATACGTTATATCAAATCTTTTTTTTTTATCATAGGTAGTAACTTGAATACCATCACACTACGATCGATCGCTAGCTGTTCTTAGGATTAAACTAGAAAGAAAATAATAATGAAGACAAAAATCCAATTACAAGTAAGGGATGCACTTAATCCCTTTGGATATCAAATTTATAACGCACGGTGAATAATCTGCAATATTTTGATGCGCTACGTATCCCCAGTGTTCCGTTTCTAGTATTTCGAATGCTTGCAAATGATTATTCGCTGATACAGTTTTCAATTTTGTAAATAAAAAAAAAAAACACTTCTCAGTTCTGTTACAATAATATGCTGAATTTTTCCAAACGAAGGTAAAAAATTATTACTTTTTAGCGCTACAATCATATTTGGTGCGTAATACGTGCCATTTATCCTAACCCAAGATGCAGTCGTTTGTGTTTTAGTTACCGATTGTGGCAGAGTTTTTTTGAATTTATCATAATCAGGAGAAAGACTCAATTCTAATTCCGATTGAACACCAATATTCAAACGATCAAAAAATCCAGTTTCTGTTATCAACCTGTGACATACTTGTAACTGATTTTTTAATGCCAGGGTAAAACTAGGATTTTTTCGATTTGTCACGGTCTTCGCGAAATCTTTGAGCCTTTTATGTTTGGCCTCAAACCTCATACAAGAAAGGTACTTTATTGGTCCTTGCAAAACCATAATTCGAGAATAATGGGTCAAAAAGTGATGTTTTGCCTTTAGAGTGTCATTAAAAACGTCTTTATACAATAAGTGATGTTTTTCAACCAAATTTGAGAAGTATTTTGGTGTTTCTCTAGTCAAGACAGGAGCCATCGCAATCATAATGATTTCTCTAAGCATTTTATATAAATGCCAAAGATCGTTATCTAATGGCACTTTATCGCCAATTATTAAGCCAAGATTTCGAACTAAAAAAAACATCTCGGATGCTGAAATAATTAAATGTTCTTTTTTAATATTTTGACTGCTGAACGATGATGGACAATTAGCATCTTGCTTCTCATAATTAAAAAATTGCAATCTTGAATTAAACAAGTCAAGAGTTAAATATTTATATTGATATATCAACTTGTTCAATATTTTCGGAATCTCATATCTACACATACCTTCTAACAGATCATGTATGGGATCTACGGATGGATTTTCTATCACATGATAGTTGGGCATGATATTGAAAATGCATTCTTCAATAACACCATACATTTTTTGAGCACTATGTTCAGAGTAATTGTCCGTTGTTCGTAAAATGTCAACATTTTCAACTAATAGTTCTGTACAATCTGTTTTTGTTGCCAAACACATTCTACAATAATGCAAAGCCGAAAAACTGCGGGAAAATCCAAGAATTGAATTTAAACCCAAATTATCTCCCAATATTGCGGATACAGCAAAGTATACTTTTTTTTGTTCACCATTATAATTTACAAGAATACCTTCTTTTTCTAAATCGATCAATTGTTCTTTGAGGTTGTTGAAAATTAATTCGTTTCCTAATTGCGCATGATCTTTCGAGTTGTGTAGTTGCAACAAAAATATATTCTCCAGCATGCTGGCATATTCGTTCGGAATACAAGGAATAGTACAATAAACTGCACCAAGCTTATGAATACTTTTGTGCGAACCCAGAGGATTATTAATCTCGAAATCATCATAATAAAAGAGAAGTGGCAACACGAATTTATTTTCGAATCTTCTTTCAGTCGTTTTCCACGCTGTGCCTTGCATGATGGAAATTATGTCTGGACTTTTTTTAATACTTTCGACATTAGAAACGATTAAATCAAAAACACGAGGTAACTCAAGAAAACTTTTGAACAATTTTTTAATAGGAATAACCTGTATCGTGATTTCTGCTAAACAAACTGTTGTTTGGTCTTTACCACGACAATGTTTTAAAGTAGCATGAACAGGGATCGATTCAGGTTTGATTAGGCAATTTAATTCTTCGAAAATGGAAAATGTTTGATGTTCAGTTTTAAAATGTTTAGAAGCGTTTTGCATTATTTCAATCATTTAAGGGAGTGTATCATTATTCCTATTCGGCAAAGATTCACACTTCTCTTTTATCACGTTGAAACAAGTTGAATTCAAGTATTCACTGATAGTGTCAATGAACTCATTTACGTGAGCTCTTGGTAAGATGCTCTTGCTATACAATTTACTTATAAGGGATGTGGCACTTTTTGCGACTGCATTTTCAAAATTTTGTAAATCATCGATAGAAGAAGAATTTGTTTCATGAGATGTGTTTTCTTGTGTGTTTAACGGATCAGAATGGTTATCCAGCATATCATGCTGACTGGACGAAGAAGATCTAATGGCTCAATATCAACAAGACCACTATCGTGTTGCTTTACAGTTTTTGGACAAACTTTGTACGTACTGTTCATTTGGAGAATATGTTTCGCAGTCAAATGTTTTTTGTACGAATAAATGTTATTAAATTTGCCTACACATGAGTACGGACAATGACACTCCATGAACATCTGGACCTTGTGTTTTAACCTGGCATGTCTCAAAAAATTGGTTGGGTCTCTTAAAGTAGACGCACAAAACGGACACGGGTACATTTTTGTATAAGAAATAAAAATAATGTTGCAATGTTTCATTTAAAAGTACTGCATATTGGATTGTTGCATTTGGAAAACTTCATTCTCATAGAGATTGTTACTCATTATGTATAACAGCATATATAATACTTCGAATTTTTGAAAATGGAACACGTGGGATACGTATACTCCCTGGTGGAGGTTTCGGATAGATTCGGATAGGGCAACTTTTTTATCCGTTTGAATCCATTTCATTCCGAAATCTGTCCATGAACGAATTGGTTCTATTCCGAGTGAATCAGTTAAAAATCCGGATTGTATCCGCTTGAATCCGTTCGGATCCGACCGAATCCGAAATCGCGGAGATTCCAATCCGTTCGAATCCGACCGAATCCGAATCGATCTAAAATCGCGGACATTCGAATCCGACCGAATCCGAGTCAATTTGAAAAAGCGGAGATTCCAATCTGCTTGAATCCGACCGAATCCGAGTCAATCTGAAAAAAGCGGAGATTCCAATCCACTTGAATCCGACCGAATCCGAGTCAATCTGAAAAACCAGACAACCAGACTGATAAATTAAGAAAAATGTCTTTCAATCACTTTCGAATGCATATATATATATTAGGGTGGGCCAAAAAAAACTTTTAATTTTTTTTCTTTAGTTACCATGAAAATATTGTTCAAGATGATGAAAAAAAAATCCTCTGAAAATTTGAGCTCTTAATATTAATATTAAGAGGTGCCTCATCGCGATTGTTGATTTCCCATTTAAATAACACAGGAAATTTTTTTTTTTTTATTTGGAATTTTATTCGGTTCCAATGAATCATGGTGTTGTAAAAATCAATACATATTCTTGTAGGAAATTAAACGATCTCCAAAAAAGGTCTGATGTAATTTTTCGCTAAGTTCACTCGTTTCAAAGTTATTCAAGGTTAAAGTTCAACCTCAAACGGTGTATGACGACTTTTTTTTCGACTTAGCAAAAAATCACATTAGACCTTTTTTGGAGATCGTTTAATTTCCTACAAGAATATGTATTGATTTTTATAACACGATGATTCGTTGGAACGGAATAAAATTCCAAATAAAAAAAAAAAAAAATTCCTGTGTTATTTAAATGGGAAATCAAAAATCGCGATGAGGCAACTCTTAATATTGATATTAAGAGCTCAAATTTTCAGAGGACTTTTTTTTCATCATCTTGAACAATATTTTCATGGTAACTAAAGAAAAAAAAATTAAAAGTTTTTTTTGGCCCACCCTAATATATATATATGAAGGGTTCAGAGCCAGAGTAGCCTAGCCCACATTATCAATAAGGCCTATTTTAAATGGCTGATGACAGTTGAAATGAGCTTGATCAACAATGTGGGTTAGGCTACTCTGGCGCTAAACCCTTCATGTAGGAACTGAACTAGAGATAACGTACCGACGAAAGGAGATTATAAATGTTGTCCTTATCAGCAGACTCATTCCGAATGGACTTTTGAATTGATGAGGCGATGAAATAGTATATTATGTGGCATGCCCGTAGACCAAGTGTTTTTCGGCGAGGATAATGATTTCAGGACGAGCTAAGGGCGAGCCGTAAGCGAGTTCTGAAATTATTGTTCGAGTCAAAAACGGTATACGGGTGCGCCCCATAGCATATTTTTGTCGGATTATGGATGAAAAGTCACTTCGACGCCTGTTGAGATTCACACTTGTTACGACGAAGAGTGAGGTTATGGGACGATCTCTCGCGCACTTCGAACTGCGCATCAAAGCTGTCTTTATACGGCAGCTTTAGAATGCGCACTTCGAACTGCGCGTCCAGACTGCACAGAGAAAAGAGTTTCTTTATAGTTAAAGAACGTATATTTGTATATAAGCGAATAAATATTTACTCATAGTTAACGAATATCAGTTGATCCGAATGATGTTGAAAGAACTCATCTTATATAGTCATTGTTTGACTCAACCGAATATCATTTGGATCAACTGATATTTGTTAACTATGAATAAATATTTATTGGTTTTTTTTAAATTCATTTATTTGTTTATTTTTTATTTATTTATTTTCTTTTCTTTTCTGAAATTAGCCGTATAAAGTGCTCTTTTACGGATCGAAAACAGGCGTCAAATAGTGACTTTTTAATGCCTATGCCGAAAAAAGATTGTTTCAGCGTTATTTAGGAATTATTCATATTGCAGTCAGCATTGCTCAAGAAATTGAGAGGGATTGAAATTTGGTAGATAGCTACAGATCCGTTCGGATTGAACGTACAGATTAAGTAGGATTGGAAGTGGTTTCCGGACTCGTGTCGGATTCGCTCGGATTGGATGTATACGGATTGAATAGAATTGAATTGAGTTCCGGATTAGTGTCGGATTCATTCGGATTGGGTGTACGGACTGAATAGGATTGAAAGTGAGTTCCGGATTGATGTCGGATTCGCTCGGATTGGTTGTACGGATTGAATAGGATTTGAAGTGAGTTCCGGATTGGTGTCGGATTCGCTCGGATTAGTTGTACGGATTGAATAGGATTGAAAGTGAGTTCCGGATTGGTATCGGATTCGCTCGGACTAGTTATGCGGATTGAATAGGATTGACAGTGAGTTTCGGATTGGTGTCGGATTCGCTCGGATTGAACGGACGAATGAGAAAGGACTCGACGTACGGATTGGATAGGACTGAACGTGAATTACGGATTGGTGTCGGATTCATTTGGATTGAACTCGAAGTCGATGCACGGATTGAGATGGATTAAAAACCTGCTTCGGAATGACTCGGATGATTCCGTATTGTTAAGGTGACAGATTTCGCAATGGATCGCAATAGTTCGGATGAGACCGGATTGAAGTCCTATCCGAAACCTCCACCAGGGCTACTAACAGTTATGAGTCAGTCCACGTCAAGCGGGACGGATTTGGACAAAAATTTACCTCGATGTTTTTGATTCTTTTGTAATTTTTTTTACGTATTCTCCAGGTAAAATGAATGAATGAAACATTTTTTTTTTTTTTTTTTTAACTCGAAGGGCTTAGAAGTTACAAGGGGTTGAATTTTCGAAAAAAACACCAAAAATCGGAATCGCGCTCTCCTTTAAACGTTAATATCTCCGGTTCCCTTTGTCGTACAGACATCATCAAAAACTCATTTTGAAGCTCTTGAATGGCACTTTCATCTTATGAATTTTAAATTCATGTAATAAACAATCTTCTATTTGTTATTAACAATTATATCTTTAAAACGTGATTTTCGACATGAATGCCCCCTTCGAATATTCTGAAAAAAATACGACCGTGTTCCTTGATTCATTCTCTACGAAAGCTGTAAGTTTAAAAATGGAACTCCGATGGAAACTATACTTAATAAGCGGTTGATTCATGCGGAACGTCGCGCGCGGGCGCGCCGAGACAGAGGCTTGCTCGCTTTACGTGCAAGGTATGGGGAGCTGGTATGCGTTTAAATTCATTAAGTCCGATAATTTGCAAAATTTTTATTACATTCCATACTGAATACTCGACTTGAAACAACAAAAATATAAATATAGAAATATACACTTAACTAAAATCTTGAAAAATATCACAAGTTCGAAACTCAAGCTCCTAGTCGTCAAAAATAAGTGGTAAATATAAAGTACTTTATGATTCCATCAAATGGAATATATCACATTATTATCTACTTGATTATATACTGTATTAATTAACTAAAAATTACTCAATTACAAACTTCAGAACTATATATATACATTTAAATAAAATCTTAAAGTTAGCCGCAAATTTAAATCTCTACTAGTAGTTAATTTACTAGTGATATTTTCGATTTATCGAACTTGTGATATTTTTCAAGATTTTAGTTAAGTGTATATTTTACAGCGTAGCGGAAGATTCGAGCTTAAGAACAAAGTACACAAACGATAGCGGTAAGTGTCCCGCCCGATGATATGCAATCGATCATACATCTTCTTTTGAGTTGGCAATACCCTGGGCAATAGTAGTTTTCTATTTTATGGGCAATAGCTGACTCGAGAGCCCCCACGACAAATTAAAAATTTAGTCTGTCAAAACGTCAAAACGTCAACCAACATAACCAACCAACGCGTTAATCATTTTCGATGAGGATGACTGCAATTTAATCATTCATTCAACAATTTTATTTATTAAGCATGACAGATTAGAATAAAACTCTTAGAAATTTAAATGGGCATAAAATATGCAATAATTCACAATATCTTTGGGAAGTGCTGGTAAATAAAACATGCCACAATTTAATGTAATCGTATAACGAATTACCTAAGGCATACCCCGGCCTCACTGTGCTCTTCGGAGCGGGCCCAGCTCTAAGTGACAATTAGTGCGACCCGAAATCCCCTCGGTCTACCTGAAAACGGTCACCCGTCCTTACCTGGAAGTGCGATGGTAGGGGCAGCGTTCAGGAGAAATAAAAGGAACTAAGGGGTGTGCGGTCTATTTGGGACGGCAACAACTGCGTAAGACCGTCCAGGTCTTTTCATACTTGCATATCCCCACTCATACCTACCAAAATCCAAGAAATGGCGTTAAAAGGATTACTGCCGGTGAACGGGTTAAGTGGATTTACATCTTAGACTCTTTCGACTAATGAGTGTGCCGGGGTATGACTTAAGGGATCATCACTTTTTCCAGAATTTCGATGTAATAGTCCGCATGCACATTGCGGAGGATCTCCACAAGCTGACCCAGACCAGCACTCCTCATCCAAACCCAGAACCCAGCAGTGACTCGTCCGCTCTTATTTCTGGGAAGGACGTTGTCCGGGTGATAACGTTGCCCACGTTCCCTCCATACTTTTCGTCGACAATCTTTGTCTGTGGAGAAAACTTTCTCATCGGTAAAGATGACATAACGATGTTGGTATAGCGTTGCTTACTTTCCGTCAACTCATTCTTTCAAATGCTTTGGCCGTAATATCTTAATGTAAAACGCAATGTTCTTTTCAAAATTTTATTGCTCGGTTGAAATTACGTGTATAGTATAATTTTCATTTTTCAATATTTCGATATTCTATTAAATGTATCTGTTCTTTAGTGATAATTATTGGTGGGAATGAACCAACGATTTGTCTGTGGAGAAAACTTTGTCATCGGTAAAGGCCGCCGTACGACACGGTCTCGCACAGTATTTATACTGTAGAGCCCCGTGCATTGTAATATGTCATTGATTTGCAAACGTTGGATTCACTACCCCATTCTTCCAATGCGTTCGAGTCAAAGTGAGACTCTCAGTCAAGTTTAAAAGTATGAAATGCTTAGGACGCTGAATTTTATACACATGTTACTCTGCGATAGAGAGGCGGATAGTTTATATAGAACCTGCCATGTTCTAGTCAAAGTGTAGTATGATTAAATAGTGAACATTAAATTGTAGTATGTTTTATTTATCATCACGTCCCAAAGATATTGGTCATTAATACATATTTTATGTCCATTTAAAATTTCTAAGAGTTTTATTCTAATTTGTCCTGCTTAATAAATAAAATGGTTGAATAAATGATCAAATTGTCATCCTTATTGAAAATAAGAGCTGCAAACAAGGCCCGTATACACTGCATTATTTCATAAATAGGTTTAGAATTACTTTTAGATAAAGTCTGAAATTGTAAAGGTAATTTGTTATAATTTGTTATTCGTTAAGTTTTCTCCACAAACAAAGATTGTCGACGAAAAGTATGGAGGGAACGTGGGCAACGTTATCACCCGGACAACGTCCTTCCCAGAAATAAGAGCGGACGAGTCACTGCTGGGTTCTGGGTTTGGATGAGGAGTGCTGGTCCGGGTCAGCTTGTGGAGATCCTCCGCAATATGGATGCGGACTATTACATCAAAATTCTGGAAGAAGTGATGATACCTTTTGCGAGGGCTGTATATCCCGCAGATAAAATGCCTATCATTGGCGTTGTTGAACACAACAGCGCCGTCCATATGGCGCTAATCGTGCGCGACTGGTATGCTCAGCATCCAGAAGTCCATGCAGCATGTGAAGATCCGCGAACAAGGCTCAATTTTATGCTCATGTTATTCTGCGATAGAGAGGTGCATAGCTTATATAAAACCTGCGTTAAACTGTAATAGGTTATATAGCTCATATTTTCATGTTTATATAATCGAATGGATATTGATGACTGAGATTATAGTAGCGTTGCGCTGTTAACTATTTCATAAATAGGTTTTGAATTACTTACATATGGTCTGAAATTGTATAAGTAATTCGTTATACGATTACATTAAATTGTGGCATGTTTTATTTACCAGCACTTCCCAAAGATATTGTTAAGTATTGCATATTTTATGCCCATTTAACTTCTAAGAGTTTTATTCTAATCTGTCATGCTTAATAAATAAAACTGTTGAATGAATGATTAAATTGCGGTCATCCTTATCGAAAATGATTAACGCGTTGGTTGGTTATGTTGGTTGACATTTTGACGTTTTGACGTTTTGACAGACTACATTTTTAATTTGTCGTGGGGGCTCTCGAGTCAGCTATTGCCCATAAAATAGAAATCTACTATTGCCTAGGGTATTGCCAACTCAAAAGAAGATGTATGATCGATTGCATATCATCGGGCGGGACACTTACCGCTATCGTTTGTGTAACAGATTATCGTTGTTTAAACAAATTATTCCGATCATTTATTCATTTCGGCGATAAAAAGTGGACGAATATCAAGTTTGGTCGTTTGCACACCCTAGGAAAAAAAGTTACAAGCGATTCACAGCGTAGCGGAAGATTCGAGCTCAAGAACAAAGTACCGGATTATCGTTGTTTAAACAAATTATTCCGATCATTTATTCATTTCGGCGATAAAAAGTGGACGAATATCAAGTTTGGTCGTTTGCACACCCTAGGAAAAAAAGTTACAAGCGATTCACAGCGTAGCGGAAGATTCGAGCTTAAGAAGAAAGTACCGGATTATCGTTGTTTAAACAAATTATTCCGATCATTTATTCATTTAAATAATAGTAGGTTGACGAATATCAAGTTTGGTCGTTTGTACACCCTAGGAAAAAAAGTTACAAGCGATTCACAACGTAGCGGAAGATTCGAGCTTACGAACAAAGTACCGGATTATCGTTGTTTAAACAAATTATTCCGATCATTTATTCATTTAAATAATAGTAGGTTGACGAATATCAAGTTTGGTCGTTTGCACACCCTGGGAAAAAAAGTTACAAGCGATTTACAGCGTAGCGGAAGATTCGAGCTCAAGAACAAAGTACCGGATTATCGTTGTTTAAACAAATTATTCCGATCATTTATTCATTTCGGCGATAAAAAGTGGACGAATATCAAGTTTGGTCGTTTGCACACCCTAGGAAAAAAAGTTACAAGCGATTCACAGCGTAGCGGAAGATTCGAGCTTAAGAAAAAAGTACCGGATTATCGTTGTTTAAACAAATTATTCCGATCATTTATTCATTTAAATAATAGTAGGTTGACGAATATCAAGTTTGGTCGTTTGCACACCCTAGGAAAAAAAGTTACAAGCGATTCACAGCGTAGCGGAAGATTCGAGCTTAAGAACAAAGTACCGGATTATCGTTGTTTAAACAAATTATTCCGATCATTTATTCATTTCGGCGATAAAAAGTGGTCGAATATCAAGTTTAGTCGTTTGCACACCCTCAATTAAGTCTTTTCGATGTCATTCGACGATCGTCAGAGAGGTCATTTCCGTAGCGTGTGAGAACCGCTGCGCGCGGGACGCGCGCGCTTATTTTCTGCTAGCTATCTTCTGCTAACTTCCACTTCATTCATACATCGCGTCACTAATGCCATAAGGTCGTAAGCGCCAAAAAAATTTTTTTTTTGCGGATATGCCCAAACGATGTTATATGGCACGAAAAAGATTTTGCCACGAAAAACACGAAATTTTTTTTTTTGGCGCTTACGACCTTATGGCATTAGTGACGCGACATGACCATATTTGAGCATTCTTCCGGGTTGATTGTCAACGTAACCTAAATGCTACATGCTAACCTGAGGCTAAACTGCGCTTCTTGTAAATAGCGAAAATAAAATATACAGTTTTATATCAAGAGTGTTCTATAACGAATAATCGTTGTTGAGCATCGAGCAAAGAGCATCATGCCCTCCGTGCACTTTTTCTGCGTCACTGATATCAATTCCACATCGATCGGATATGTTGTAGCTGGGAAACGGGCTGCCAAAAAGTCGAGGTGTATAATTCACCTTTCATATTCCCTTAAATAAGATGATCGCCACCTGAGAGTCTTTGTTTATGTGATTACCATAGTAATGAGTAACAGTTTGTTCACAGAAGAATTGGTGCACTACCTCATCTCCAGAATCACAGAAACTTTGAAAAAAAATTCGTCTCCGGTAAAATCGTCAACGCAAGAAAATATGGCAGGGCAATTCGTTGAAGTCAGAAATGAAAGAACTAATTTCCTCCCATCGGAACGATGGCGTATCATGAGAAATATATTATTGATTGGCTTCGCTTTCATGGTGCATTTCACGGCTTTCATGGGCGCCAGCAATTTACAGAGTTCCATCAACGCAGACGAATCTCTAGGCACGTTCACTTTGGCGTCTATTTACGGCAGCTTAATCCTGAGCAATATATTCCTGCCCGTTTTGATGATAAGGTAACGTCAACGATTTCCAGACAATGAAAGTCATCTTGCAAAATAATCTTATTCGCAAATTACCAATTATTTTCATAATAGCTGGCTTGGATGTAAGTGGACTATATCCTTGACGTTTATCTCATACATGCCTTTCATCGGTGCCCAGTTCTACCCGAAATTTTTCACCATGATTCCCGCTGGGTTCGCTGTTGGTTTGGGCGGTGGACCTCTCTGGTGTGCGAAGTGCACTTATTTGACCGTGGTATCTGAGGCCTATGCAAGTATATCCGATTCAAGCGCAGACATCCTGGTCACGCGATTCTTCGGTCTGTTCTTCATGTTCTATCAAATGGCACAAGTTTGGGGCAATCTTATTTCATCGACAGGTGAGTGGGCACACGCTTTGCTAATGGTATATTTGATTTGCCACATTTGGAGTGCGGTTTACCTAGCGTGTAGCTCCTTTTTGTGGTTAAAAACTGGAGAAACTGGTGAATAAAAAGTTCTGAACAGATTCTCAATGAGATCAAATTTGACACAGACGTTTGGAACAACATTCATAACAACGTAAAAAACTCATCCGGCGATGGCGCCCAATCTTTCGCGGATTGTAAAAATCACTGTCGAAGGTGGGCAACGCAGTGCACTGAACAGTTCCCGCGGAAAACTTGTTTCCTCCCGGGAAAAACGAATTAGATCTGACCAGATATAATTATATCTGGTCAGATCTAATTATATCTGGTCGGATCTAATTATATCTGGTCAGATATGACATTTTAGACATACTCGGATCTAGTTATATCTGATCAGATCTGGCCAGATATAACTATATGTGGGCTGAAAACTTAGGCAGATATGATTGGATCTAGTTATATCTGGTCAGATATAACTATATCTGTGCTGAAAACTCAACCAGATATGATTAGATCTAGTTATATCAGGCCAGATCTGATCAGATATAACTACATCTGGGCTGAAAACTTAACCAGATATGATTAGATCTAGTTATATCTGGCCAGATATAACTATATTAGGGCTGAAAACTTAACTAGATATGATTAGATCTAGTTATATCCTGCCAGATCTGATCAGATATAACTATATTTGGGGTAAAAACTTAACCAGAAGTAATCAGATCTAGTTATATCCGGCCAGATATAACTATAGCTGGGCTGTCAACAGCATCAGATCCAATCAGATTTTATTATGTATACTCTATAGAGTCATGCATAGCTATCGAAAAGCACAGATAACAATAGGTCTAAAATTCTTATTATTTATTTATTGAAGAAATTTATTCATTACACATTTCTTAAAATTTCATTGATGTATAATAGGTATTTTCAAGAAACTTTCGATTACCAAAATTGTTTTTATAATTAATTACGAAAGATACATAAGGTGTAAAAAAAAAAAAAAAAAACAAAGATGAATTATAATTTATTTGATTCCAGAATCACCCGACAACTCGATAATAATTACTCTTTTCAAGTAACAGATCTGATTATATCTGGCTATATCTTGTCAGATAGAGTCAATTTAAAGATCTAGCCAGGTCTGATCAGATGTGATCTGTTTTTTCGTTGTGTTATATCTGGTAGGATCTGATCACATCTGACCAGATCTCGTCAGATAGAGACAATTTAAAGATCTGGCCAGATCTAATTCGTTTTTCCCGGGCTGGTGTCATCCCTTTTAGGTCACTCCATAACTTCGAAACGTGCGGCGAATGCCAAAAAAGTTATGGATCGAGATTGAAAAACATCAAATTATCTGTCTAACTCTAAGTAGTGCATTGCTTGGGATCAGGCTGGAGTTTCGAATTGTAGAAGCTTCGAACCGTCGAATGATCAATTAAGTTTCAGACAAAAATGTTCGGAAATGATGATACAGTCCGACCTCTCAATAAGAACGCAAAAGCCCCCAAGGGGAAGAGTTTTTCCAACAATTCGAGTACCCCCACCATGCGTGCGCTCTTCACTGACTTACTCTCTCTGTCTCTCTCTCTTTCTCATTCGCACGTAAGTGCAATTCGAGCTTGAAGTGGTAGTGCTCGAGCGAGAAGTTGGGGAAGCGTTCTTATTGCGGGCGTGCTTATTGAGAGGTCGGACTGTATCGGTGGCCTAAAATCTAGAAATGAAATGTTAGAAACACTACAATTATGAATGATTGAGAATCAAGAGGCAGCTCGTAATTCCGAAGGTTTTGGAATTCAACATTTTGAAATCACAAAAATTCAGGTTCCTTAGTATAAAAATTACACTATCCTGTGAGGTTCTGATGAACGAGAATATCCTTGATCGGCAGAATCGCGCGCGCAGCTCCACCAACTTGTGAGTGATATCCCTAGTTCTGTTGTCTGCTGGCAGAGGATTGAGGTAGAGAGTGTCGTCGAAAGCAGGCTTCGTAAATGACTGGAGGAAATGAGAAGTGATGTTGCGAAACGAAGCGAATTGATGTAAATAAAATTTATGCATAACCGTGCATAAAGTGCGTGTGTAAAGTTGAATTTTCGATGCGCGAAGTGTACTTTCCTCAACGCCGTGTGTAAAGTCAATCGCCGTACGTAATAGTATATCGTGTAACAAGGGATGAAACAAGGTCACTGCAGGCCAGGGTGACGTTGTTTGCCAGAAGCCGAAGGCGACCCGATTAAAAAAGATATTATATATCGATTAAATATGAAAAATGGCCCCATATAAATATATATAATTTGTAACATTGCATATTACAATAGGCTCCTTACCCCTTGGACGAACTTCGCGGGGTGCATGATAATGTATGAATGTTTAGGATGGCCCTGAGGACTAGCGTAAATTCCGAGAGGTGACCGTGACCGACTAAAAACTATCGAACATATTATTTATTCTTTTATTTTGTTTTACGACTTTTCTCTGGCATGTGGGAGACGAGGCCTGTACGAAGGTTCACACTCTGACAGAAGCACGACCAAACATACGCACGACGCCAACTACCGACTGTGCGCATCCCTTTCGACGAACGCCACCTAAAAGCTCAGGAGGTTATAGCCCACGGTGCTTCTCAAGCAAGGAAAAGTAGACAAAAAATGGATCCAAAATCGGCTAACGCAGAAAGTTTCTATATTTTTTGTAGATTAAGAAAATGTTAAGCTGAAAATCCTAGCTGATCAGTTTCGCAAGTTATGGCCGTTTTTGTAATTATACCGCGCACGTTCATGAAAAGCAGAGTAAAACACTTTACTACGCACATGCAATCGACCTCTTGATCCCAATATGAGAAAATTAAGTATGTATTAATGATTTTTCATTGAAAGTCCCGGGAAAAACGCATTAGATCTGGCCAGATCTTCAAATTGTCTCTATCTGACGAGATCTGGTCAGATATAATCAGATCTTACCAGATATAATACAACGAAAAAACAGATCACATCTGATCAGATCTGGCCAGATCCGATTAGATCTGGCCAGATCTTTAAATTGTCTCTGTAATGTATCGAGGCGTACACACACCATTTATGGGGTGTGTACGTGAGAGCACAGCAGTCAGTCTTCCGATGGCAGTTGCCAGGTGTACATGTTCCGTTAATAAATATGTTATGAGATAATAGCTCAATGGACTTATTTACCCTACTCCTCTACAGTGGCGACGAGGATAAATAACGATAACGACTAAATGTCAACACAAAGTGAAGGAAAAACGAGTACGTGGATGCATTCTCTAAGCAAACCAGAAATATTAGAGGAACTCGAGAATTATAAAGTGGAAGTGGATGAGAGTGAGAAGCTAGACGACTTACGAAAAAAGTTAAAAGAAGAGCTGAAAAAGGAAAAAGAAGAAATCGGTGAAACTCAAAAAGTGGAAAAGAACATTTGCAAGATGGAATATAAAACAAACATTGATTTCGATTTAGAGAAAGACGATTGGGAACAATTCATTGAAAGAATGGAATTATATTTCATAGCTAATGATGTGAAGGAAAATGAAAAGAAAAAGGCAATACTGTTAACAAAAGTGAATGCGAAAACATATGGAGTTATCAGCAAAGTGTATGCTCCAAAAAAGCCCAGGGAATTAGATCTAAAAGATTTAATTCAAAAGGTAACAGAATACGTCAAACCAAAGGTAAGCGTAACGGTCCTACGTGCCAAATTTCGTCGTCGTATGCAAGAACAAACTGAAAATATCACACAATATGTCGCGGCTCTCCAACAACTGGCAACAAAGTGTGAATTCAAAGATACCGACGAAGTGATTAGAGATCAAGTACTGAGCGGAATACACGATGAAGATATCAGAATGGAATTGTTTAAAAAGGAAAAGTTAACATTAACTGAGGCATTGAAAACGGCGTCAACAATTGAAGAAGCCAAAGCCGCAATAAAAACGGTCAAGACCGAACAAGCGAAGTTGGAACACACAGAAATAAACAAAATAAATCAGAAGAGATTTGTAAAGGACAAACCTAGACCGAGTGGCAGAGACTATACACACAACAAGGGATCGACGGCGAGAAACAAAATGTGTCAATGCTGTGGGAAAAGCGGACACAGCAAAGATACATGCTGGCATCGCAATAAGACATGTCTCAAATGAGGCGTTGTATGCAAAAACCCCTTAACTCGAGTTAATGGGTTTTTGCTGAAACCTACATTATTACAATCCTTGAGATGTATTTATAGTGCACCCCAAATTTCAGATTCATACTGGACTACCTCCCGAAATAAATTTGAAGACAATTTTTCATATTTATAGTAAGTTATACAAAAATAAAACCTTTAATCGCATTTTCCCACTAAGCGCTCCGGTCGAGTTAAGGGGTTTTTGCATACAACGCCTCAAATGTGGAAAACAAGGGCACCTACTACCCGTATGCAGAAATTACAAAACGGAGAAAAAACCCGTGAAGCAGTTGGAACATGAACGAGACAGCAGCGATTCAGAAGACAGCAGCGTTGAAGATTTCGTCGATCGTTGTCACAATATAAATAGCATTAGGAAGGTCAGCAAGGTAGACGGCGTAGCCCCGCAATTCATACAGGTTGAAGTCGACAACAAAATGTTGAAGATGGAAGTCGATAGTGGGGCTAGCGTTACATTAATAAGTAAACAAACTTACGAAGAATTATTCATAAACTGTGAATTACGAGAATCTAACATACGAGTCGAGTATTATGATGGAGAAAAAGATAAACCCAAGGGTATGTTAAAAAATATCAGAATCAAATATAATAATATCGAGTCGGTAGGAAATTTGTATGTAATGGAAAATCGCGATGAAAAGCCGCCGTTATTAGGACGAGATTGGCTAGCTAAATTAGGCTTATGGCCATTAAAACTAGAACAAATAAACGTAGTAGAGGATGAAGCGGGAAAAGCAAAACAATACATTTTTGATAAATATTCCGATTTGTTCACGGAGGGGATTGGGTATTATAACAAAAATACGTTTAAATTGAAAATAAAAGAAAATACTATACCGATTTATAAAAAAGCTAGATCAGTTCCATTCGCGTTGCTAGATAAAATTAGTAATGAACTTGATAGATTAGTCAAAGAAAAAGTAATTAAGCCGGTCGAAGCCAGCGAATGGGCGACCCCAATCGTACCTATTACAAAGCCTGACGGCTCAGTACGTATCTGTGCTGATTATAAGGTAACGATAAATCCAAATATAATAATAACGAGATACCCAATCCCGACCGTAAACCAAGTGCTAGCCAGAATGTACGGTGGCGAATATTTTAGTCGAATTGACTTACGAGAGGCCTATGCGCAAATTCCAGTAGACGAACAGTCAAAAGATTATCTAACCATTAACACACATAAAGGGCTGTATAGACCGGAAAAGCTACAATATGGGGTGGCAGCGGCCCCAGGCTATTTCCAAAGAGAAATGAACAAATTATTAGGCAACATAGAAAATGTAACCGTGCTGTTAGATGATATATATATGAAAGCGAAATCAATAAACGAAATGTTAGAAATACTGGAAAAGATATTACGAATGTTACGTGAATGCGGATTAAAATTAAGAAAAGAAAAATGTTTATTATTTAAAAAAAAGATAACTATGTTTGGCGTAGAGTTAGATAAAAAGGGTATACATCCCTTACAGAAGCGGGTGGAAGCCATAAAAAAAATTCCAGAACCAAAAAACGTTAAAGAGCTACAGGCATTTTTAGGGATGATAAATTATTTTGATAAATTCATTGAGAACAGAGCAGAAAAATTTAGACCAATGTATGACTGTTTGGAGAAAAATAAATTCGAGTGAAGTGAAAATTGCAAAGCAGCTTTCGAGCGAGCAAAAATAGATTTAATGTCGGACAGGGTATTAGCCAATTTTGACCCAAATAAAAAAATAACATTGACATGTGATGCATCAGATTACGGAATCTCAGCGGTGCTGGCACATGAAACGGAAGAAGGGGAATAACCTATAGCCTTTGCTTCTAAAGCGTTGAACAAAAGCGAGCAAGCATATGCGATCATAGACAAAGAAGCAAAAGCAATAGTGTTCGGAATTACTAAATTCTACGATTATCTATACGGTCATGAATTCATATTGAAGACAGATCATGAACCACTAGTACGGATCTTTGGGCCGAAAAAAGGAGTGCCTGTAATGGCAGCTCGAAGATTACAGCGATATGCATATTTCTTAAACGCGTTTCAATACAAAATTAAATATATACGATCGCGCGAAAATTGTGCAGACGCCCTCTCGCGATTACCAATTACGAAAGACACATCGGAGAAAGAAGAATATACACATTTAAATTATATAAATAGCTCTAATTTCCTATGCCTAGATTGAAAAGTCGTTAGTAAAGAGTCGAGAAAAGATAAAACACTAGCACAGGTTATTAGATGTATAAAAGAAGGATGGCCAAAAAAGAATGTATCAGAAGAGTTAAAAGCATATTATGTAAGGAAAGATGAACTTGCTATGGAACAAGAATGTGTCATGTGGGGGTATAGAGTGATAATACCACAAAAATTAAGAGCAACAATTTTGAACGAATTACATTTAACCCACTTAGGCACAGTGAAAATGAAGTCGATAGCAAGGTCATTTTTCTGGTGGCCAGGGTTAGACAACGAAATACAATCAGTAGCGAATGCATGTAAGGAATGTATACAAGAGAGAGATAACCCGCCAGCAGTAACGCTAAATCCATGGCAATGGCCAAATACCCCGTGGCAGAGAATCCACACAGACCTAATAGGGCCACTAGAAGGCCATCAGTTTTTACTGGTGATGGACGCGCATTCAAAATGGCCAGAGATTTTTAGAATAAATTCCATTAGTTCGGAAACCTTAATAAAGTTTTTCAAAAAACTATTCGCGCAATTTGGATTACCGAAACAAGTAGTCAGTGATAACGGTACTCAATATACAAGCGAAGAATTCAATCAGTTCTTAAAGAAATTGGGTATAAAACACAGTCTATCACCAGTAAAACACCCGGCGACTAATGGCGCGGCAGAAAATCTAGTAAAAACATTCAAGAAAAAATTTAAAAGCCTGCGCAGGCAAGGGGTGAATATTGAAGACGCAATTCAAATGTTTTTATTTGATTACCGTGCTACCAAACATTGCACTACTGGATAATCGCCAGCTAAATTAATGTTAAATCGGGAATTGAGAACAAGGTTTGATTTGTTAAGACCAAACATTACAGATAAGATAAATAACGAATTACAAGAACAGATTAGGAATAAGAAGGGAAAGAGACAGGTAAGCTTTGAGATAGGCGATAAAGTGTGGGCCAAGAATTTTGGCAAATACAACAGCCCGTGGTCAGAAGCAACCATAAGCGAAAAACTAGGGCCAGTGACATACAAGGTCACCTGGGGAGCGGGTGGTACGGATAGACGCCACGCAAACCAAATAATGAACCGACCCCCAAGGATCTATGAAGGAGAGGGTGCGAATGAGCCAAAAGAGCTGAGACGTTCAAAACGTATAGCAAATAAAGAGAGTATTGCGACTAAGGTTAAGTAGGAAGGAGTGTAATGTATCGAGGCGTACACACACCATCTATGGGGTGTGTACGTGAGAGCACAGCAGTCAGTCTTCCGATGGCAGTTGCCAGGTGTACATGTTCCGTTAATAAATATGTTATGAGATAATAGCTCAATGGACTTATTTACCCTACTCCTCTACAGTCTCTATCTGACAAGATATGGCCAGATATAATCAGATCTGTTACTTGAAAAGAGTAATTATTATCGAGTTTTTGGATGATTCTGGAATCAAATAAATTATAATTTATCTTTGTTTTTGTTTTTTTACACCGTATGTATCTTTCGTAATTAATTATAAAAAAAAATTTTGTTAATCGAAAGCTTCTTGAAAATACCTATTATACTTCAATGAAATTTTAAGAAATGTGTAATGAATAAATTTCCTCAATAAATGAATGATAAGAATTTTAGACCTATTGTTATTTGTGCTTTTCGACAGCTATGCATGACTCTATACCCGAGAAAAAATGATTATATAGAAACATATATATACATATACAGGGTGATTCAGAATGCGGTACTTTCCTTACACCGGTGAATTCCTTATAAAAATCTAAGACCAAAATTACTCATCCTAAAATGTCGAAAGCTAAGCCGTTTTCAGGTAGGAGTAGTTTAAAGTAAGCCAAAGTAAGCCAATACGAGGGCAGATACGAGAATGGCTCAACCGCCGCTACGCCGTTATTGTTGATCAGACGTGGCTGGTCTGCTGTATGTAGCTAAGCTATACAGGCGATGCAATGGAAACAGAAGCATGCGAATGTTATCGAACTATGAATGTAACGTCTGATCGTCGTTTCTTTGCAAGATCGCGGTGGCGGGCCAACAATAACGGCGTAGCGGCGGCTGAGCCATTCTCGTATCTGCCCTCGTATTGGCTTACTTTGGCTTACTTTAAACTACTCCCACCTGAAAACGGCTTAGCTTTCGACATTATAGGATGAATAATTTTGGTCTTAGATTTTTACAAGGAATTCACCGGTGTAAGGAAAGTACCGCATTCTGAATCACCCTGTATAACCATATATGTATATATATAATCGCATACAATGTTCAGATAGAATCATATATGATTATATACAATTATATACCGGTATATATGACCATGTATAATACTATGTCCGAATGTATATAGCGTCCTATATGACCATATATGAACATATGAGGTAACAAATGCACTTATATCTAATCAGTTATGACCAGATATAATTATGTTCATTCGTATACGATGCTCAGATACAATCAGATACAATCAGATACAATTATATACAATCATTTACAAATATGTAAATCCCAAATATATTCAGATACAGGACTATATATCATCATATATAGTTGTATACAGTTATATGTGACAATGTATAGTATTGTATCTGAATATATTTGGATTTCTATATGACCATATAGAAACATATGAGGTTCAAAATTACCTCGTATAAAATCGCAGATTATGACAATTATAACCATTTCTCTTCATACAATGTTCAGATAGAATTATATATAATCATATATACAGTTAAGTTTCATGGTAAAAATTATTGTTTTTATTTCTGAATTATTAATATGGATTATAAAGGTCATTAATATAGGAAATATAAGTTTTTTCAGTAACAGCTGATCGAGCAGACGTTGCCATGTCGATTTCGGTTCCCGTTTCTCGTCAATTTTTACTGATAATTATTGTTAATATGAACGAAATTGTACGGTGATTGGTCATGAAATAAGTGTCGATATTTTTTGTTATTTTTTTCATATTTTGAGCCAAGATGCAGATTTTAATCTTTATTCACAACAAAGTAACAACAAAGTTGTGGATTTTCACATAAGACGCTGGGTCAAAGCCTGATTTTTCAAAATTGATTCTTTGAAAAACTAAAACGGTCATTAAATCGAGCGAAAAATTAAGTTTAACCCTTTGCTTCACCTAAGCACGCTACTCCATTCAAACACCATTCAAACCAAGACGATTCGCGACTTACGTGAAGCAATGGGTTAAAAAACCTAATAATGTTTCCCGGCAATTCTTCGTAGTTTTAAAAAATCTTTAAATTTCATAGAGCTGATGAGCTACTTTAATCGGAAGCCCATCCGCACTTATAATTTCAATTCTCATCACGTTAGTCAATACATTTTCTTTGTCTGTCGATGACTTGATTTTTAAGTCAATAAAACAAGATTTAATTTCCCGAAACTGCAGATATCTGAGGTGTGGAATTCCACACCTACCAAATTTTGAGGTGTGGAGTGCTCCACACCTACCATAGTGGTTTCGCCGCGCCTGACTATATATACCCATATATGGTGATATCGGATAAGATAAGCCGACATACAATGATCTGAACATATAAGCGCATATATAATGATTTCAGATCATATACAGGTCGATATAGAATCATATATGATTCTATATACCGATATATAATTGTATATGTCCCGATCGGGCCAATTTTCAGATACAATTATACCGGGAAGATTCCTTGATAGTATACACCTGACTGCCGTCGATTGCGCATGCGCGAGTTTCGTCGTCCGCTAAGGCAGGCTGGCCATCCCGAGTTTTAGCTGTCAAACTTTGTTTTCGACGGCGATGTAATTGATACGAATTTTTTGGGTTCAAATCTCAATAAATTGCGGTAGTGATTCAGAAAGGCTTGGAAAGCTTTCATTATCGAGGTTAAAATTTGATGTTCTGAAAGAACCGTCGGAATTTATTCCGAACAGCTGATTGCTTGCTTCGATTCGATGTGAATGAAGAATATTTTTTCAATAAACGTTATTTTCACTCACCTGCCTCAGTTTGTCCAGACTGTCATTTGATAATAACCTTTCAGATTTGATTTTAGATTTCATCTTTCAACAAATCACTTTAAGATGTTTTTTGTAACGATTAATTGTTGTTTTTCCATTAAATCCTTTGATGCATGCATTGAATAATCTTCCGAAATGGACTACGTTATTAAAAACTGCTAGTCCGTGCTATTTTTCTTTTTTTTTTCAATAATTAACGTCGAATTAAAATAAATATCAACATAACCTCGATTGACTACTTTACGCGCCAGAGTTTGACAGCTCTCGCTTAATTTTTCGCATGTTGGCACCCGTGCCTCCTACGTCATAATACTGTCCCGGGACGATCTTACCGACCAATGAAAATGAATTATTTGGCGCATGCGCAATCGACGGCAGTCAGGTGTATACTATCAAGGAATCTTCCCGGTATATGGTTGATTGTATATGCTTATATCTGATCATATCCAACGATTTTTTCTCGGGTAGTTAAGTTTTCAGCCCTAATATAGTTATATCTGGCCAGATATAACTAGATCCAATCATATCTGGTTAAGTTTTCAGCCCAGATGTAGTTATATCTGATCAGATCTGGCCTGATATAACTAGATCTAATCATATCTGCTTAAGTTTTCAGCCCAGATGTAGTTATAGCTGATCAGATCTGGCCAGATATAACTAGATCTAATCATATCTAGTCAAGTTTTCTGCCCTAATATAGTTATATCTGGTCAGATATAACTAGATCCAATCATATCTGGTTGAGTTTTCAGCACAGATATAGTTATATCTAGCCAGATATAACTAGATCTTATCATATCTAGTTAAGTTTTCAGCCCTAATATAGTTATATCTGGCCAGATATATAATCATATCTGGTTGAGTTTTCAGCACAGATATAGTTATATCTGGCCAGATATAACTAGATCTACCCGGGAAAAAATGCTCAGATATGATCATATATGTTCATGTATGATCATACATGAGCTTAGATATGATCATACATGATCATGCATGAGCTCAGATATGATCGTACATGGTCATATATGATCGGATCTAAAACTGTAGTGAAGGATTATCAGTAAAAAAATACTCAGATATGATCATATCTATTCATGTATGTTTATATATGAGCTCATATATGACGTCATGTATGATCATATCTGCAGCTGTATACGGAAAAAATGCTCAGATATGACCATATCTGTTCATGTATGATTAACGTATGAACTCATGTATGATCATGCATGATCATGCATGAGCATATCTGCAGCTGTATACCGGAAAAATGCTCAGATATGATCATATCTATCCATATATGATTATATATTAGCTCATATATGACGTTATGTATGATCATGCATCATTATGTATGGAAATATCTGCAGCTGTATATACGGAAAAAATGCCCAGATATGATCATATCTATTGAGAAAAAAATGAAATAAAAAAATATATATAACGTATAAATTTAACTGTTATACATACGAATAGTTTTGCATGCATGTGCAAATATTATAATGTCCGGGTGCATAAAGCTAAAGTTTTTAAATGCCATGGTATTAATAATTAGTAATTCTTTTTGCTAAAAAATTTAGAGTGGCCGTATTGCCTCACATTCCCTAAAATACAAAAACAGTTCAAGAATCGTTCGATCATCATGATCAATATTAAGTGCATCGTTGAGATTAATTAAATTTTCGTGACAAATACATATAGACATTCTGAAAATTTCAACTATTAAATACGTGAAGCAGCCAAGTGGTAGAAGCTTCGACTGATACGCAGAAGGACCTGGGTTCGAATCCCCGCAAGAAAGTGAAAAATTTTTCATCCACAAAAAAAAGTTAATTTTCAGAAATACCCATGATTGCCGATCATTGTGACATATAAAAGATATAAAAACAATAGTTTATGTAATTTTTTAATTTAATTAACTGTTTTATTTTAATTTGTCCAAAACAAATGATCAGATCTGATCATATCTGATTATATATAATTTTATGTACATATGGAATTATATATGGCTATATACAATTATATATAGCCATATATGGTCATATAGAGACAAATTTCGTTCATAATCATGTATGATGAGGTCATATATGATTATTTATGTTCATATACGACCCATTTTTTCCCGGGTAATCATATCTGGTTGAGTTTTCAGCACAGATATAGTTATATCTGGCCAGATATAACACGATCTAATCATATCTAGTTAAGTTTTCAGCCCTAATATAGTTATATCTGGCCAGATATCTAATCATATCTGGTTGAGTTTTCAGCACAGATATAGTTATATCTGGCCAGATATAACTAGATCTAATCATATCTGGTTGAGTTTTCAGCACAGATATAGTTATATCTGGCCAGATATAACTAGATCCAATCATATCTGGTTAAGTTTTCAGCCCAGATATAGTTATATCTGGCCAGATCTTATCAGATATAACTAGATCCGAGCATGTCTAAAATGTCATATCTGACCAGATATAATTAGATCTGACCGTATATAATTAGATCTGACCAGATATAATTATATCTGGTCAGATCTAATTCGTTTTTCCCGGGGTCTTGTTTTTTTTTCCGAAATTATTTGATACGTTAATTTACCGGCCTCTGAATAATGCCGCTTCTCCACTATTCCCGTTTTTGCAACGTATCAACAGATTTTCTAATTGAAAATTTGAATAATTTTTAGCGTTCATGATATAATTTTTAAAGCAAGATTGTAGAAACTACTTTTAGCTTGACCCAGGATCAACGACGAGGTCGTAGTGATTAAGGGGGTTGGCTAGTAAAAAATGACTAGTTTTTCATAAATTGATTACGGCATAGTCGTCACATTGAGTATTCATCGAATTATTATATTCGTAAACTGATGATCTCCCTGACATTTCCAGAAACAAAATAATACCCAAATCATGAACAAATGGCTAGATATCGATTTTTCATTTTTTTTTTTTTTTTCCTTTTTAATTGCTTTAAAACGATAAAAAATCTAGAAGATTGGTTCGAGTACAGTATACGATGGCTTATTTTCTTCAGGAAACTATTCACTATGATTCGCCTAAGCCCTAAGGCTTTTTTTTCATCATGTTGGTGGAGGTGAATATTCAATTTTACAAGATTGCACGTATACCGATTTCAATCAACAAATAACCACATTGAATTGCCGATTGACAGAGAAAATAATCTGCTTTGGTGAATTTGTGGGAAATAGTTTTGTGGACAAAATAAGCCATTGTAGACTGTAATCGCACCAATCTACTAGATTTTTTATCTCATTGTGTAGTGACTCTATCGTTCGAAACCTATTAATTCATACCATATGTGAATTTATCGGACCAGTCGAACCAAACACAGACCTGTGGACTAAGAGGTCAATGACAATAACATGAAATTCAAGTAAAGATTCCTTCAGTCCTTCAGTGGTCTAATTGGACAAGGCGTCGCAGTACAAATGCGGAGGTCCCGGTTCAAACCCGGGCTGAAGGAATTTTTACTTGAAAAAATAATTATGATGCACTTCCGTTTTTTTCGGTCTATCTGGAGATTGCACGCTCTATATAGAGGTGAGCTTCAGTTAGAAGACTTAAAAATTTGGTTCGACTGGTCCGATAAATTCACATATGGTATAGATTTTATATCGTTTCATAGCAATTCAAAATGAAAACTTGATATCTAGCCATTTGTTCATAATTTGGGTATTATTTTGTTTCTGGACATGTCAGGGTAATCATCAGTTCACGAATATAATAATTCGATGAATACTCAATGTGGCGACTATGCCGTAATCAATTCATGAAAAACTAGTCATTTTTGACTAGCCAACCTCCTTAACTGATCTTCTGTTATAGTCTAAGATACGGGATAAGGCCGACCTACACCCATCTGTTTACCAGATGAAAACTATTTTTTAGCAATCATAATACAGGAACGAACATGCCGCGAATAGGTTGCCTGACGAACTTCGGTCAAGGCTACCCTTAATTAATATTAATGTTGTAAATTTTTTTAAACTTTTTCACTCATCTGATAACCAAACGAAATCAATACTGATCGAAAGTGCGAAGCATAAGGAACAAGCAAAAGTTCGGTTGCCTACCTTTTTCTGGTCCCTACTATAGGGTTGCCAGGTGTAAATAGGTGAGATGATACTATGTACCTACACCCATCTGTTTTCTCATTCAAATTTATATCAAACAACAGAGAATTTTATTACGAACACGATGGTATTAGGTTGCCTAGGTAAAATCGGTCCAGACTATGGGTTGCCGCAATTTGAAACAGTGCGCGAGAGAGAAGCGTTGCGCGTACTATTCAATGCGATAGAGAAGGACGCAGCGTAGCAGCTGCTCGTTACGCGTACCGAACAAAACAGAGTGCGCATCCTCTTTTCTCCGTGTGATCGAAAAAGACAACACTACTGCCAAGAATCATTTTGGAATAAAAAATAATAATAAAAAATAATAATATTAATAATAATATTAATTAATTAATTAATATTATATTAATTTAACCCTTCGTGGTCACTCTGGGTGGATTCCACCCAGGCGTTCTGGCCCAAATATCTATTCTTTGACAAATTGACCTATTAACGATTTTTTTTTTCAATATGTTGTCCATTTGAATTTTGACGTACCGACTCTTGATACATATTCTAGAATGTTTGAAACATTTTCTAGTATTTTTTTGATCCCGATCGAACTGATAGTTCTCACACAGCAACCATTTGAAAATTGACTGGGTGAATTTCACCCAAGTGTGACTACCGTGTGATTCTACAGAAGTGTGACTACGAAGGGTTAATGAAGTTCATCTATAAGATGAATCAAAACTTATATGGAAAATTCAAAGAAAGATATCTAATAACTTATAAAAATAAGATAATATTTAATAATCATAATGATAATTTATGTATCAAATATAAATATATTAAATATTTATATATCATTATTATAAATGATTTATAAATATATTATAATATAGATTGTATAATTTATTTTGATGAGATTTTCATATTGAATATAATATTTCATTATTATTATTATTTTTTTTTCTCACAAATAAATGTATAATCTCTAATATACAAAAAGTGAATTTTTGTTTGCTAAAACTTGAATTTTCAAATTTTCAGTTTTTATTATTTGCTGTCATTATATTAATATACCTACATCTGTATTTTGATATAAATTTCAATGAGAAAAGAGATGAGCTGCTACGCTGCGTCCTTCTCTATCGCATTGAATAGTACGCGCAACGCTTCTATCTCGCGCACTGTTTCAATTTGCGGCAACCCATAGTCTGGACCGATTTTACCTAGGCAACCTAATACCATCGTGTTCGTAATAAAATTCTCTGTTGTTTGATATAAATTTGAATGAGAAAACAGATGGGTGTAGGTACATAGTATCATCTCACCTATTTACACCTGGCAACCCTATAGTAGGGACCAGAAAAAGGTAGGCAACCGAACTTTTGCTTGTTCCTTATGCTTCGCACTTTCGATCAGTATTGATTTCGTTTGGTTATCAGATGAGTGAAAAAGTTTAAAAAAATTTACAACATTAATATTAATTAAGGGTAGCCTTGACCGAAGTTCGTCAGGCAACCTATTCGCGGCATGTTCGTTCCTGTATTATGATTGCTAAAAAATAGTTTTCATCTGGTAAACAGATGGGTGTAGGTCGGCCTTATCCCGTATCTTAGACTATTAGAAAGAAAAAAATTAAAAAAAAAAGTGGAAAAAAAAAAAAAAAGAAGGGATCAGTTAATCACTAGTAGTAGTAGTAGTATTAGTAGTAGTAGTTTATTTGCCTAATTCATTGTATCAGGGTATACATCAGAATTTTACAAAGGGTGTATGTCCTTAAATAATTTTGTATAATGTGCAGGTTCGAGCATGTGGCTTTTGCCAAATTATTTACAATAAGATTTCTTATGACCTAGTTGCTTAAGGGGGTTATCGTGCTACAAACCGCCTCAAAAGTATAACATGAGCGCTTGACTCCTGACTGTATCCCCTAGCCCCGCTTCCGTACCGAAACTTTTGTTAGTGACTGTTCACGCACACATAGTGGCGCTTTGTGTGTTCACACGCATACTATGCGCGCGCGTAAAACTAACGACCCAGCAGCGCCACGAGTGAAGCGAAGCCATGAGATCAACGCGTAATGTCAATGCAGAGCAAACTTTACAAAGCTATATCTCGAAAACCGTGACGGCAAATGTCTTGATTCTTGGATATGTTATTTCAATATTGATGTTGAATTGTATGTTAGTTTTTGGTGAAAATCGTAAGAAAAGTTTTTAAGTTATGCCTCAAAACGTTAATGCTAGACGACGCTTCCCATAAGATGCCATGTATAAGATTCTCAATTTGCCAATTTTTTTCTCGAGTTTGGTGCCGCTAAGGGCTCTGAAATTTTAACGTGTTAATTGTGGTACTAGAAGCTACTCATGTGAATTTTTTCACGACATTCGTAAGAAAACGAAATATCACGATAACCCCCTTAAGTGTACGAGGTTGTATGCCCGTGTAATTTTCTCAGGATAGATCCTCTGTTACATTTATAATCACTATGTCCTCGTCGTTGATCCCGGGTCAAGCTAAAAGTGGTTTCTACAATCTTGCTTTGAAAATTATATCATGAACGCTAAAAATTATTCAAATTTTCAATCAGGAAATCTGTTATTAAGATACGTTGCAAAAACGGGAATAGTGGAAAAGTCAGTCAATCAATCAATCAATCAATTTTCGAAAAAAAAAAAAAAAACAAGTCTTTTAATGAAAAATCATCAATACATTCTTAATTTTCTCATATTGGGATCAAGCGGTCGATTGCACATGTGCGTAGTAAAGTGTTCTACCCTGCTTTTCATGAACGTGCGCGGTATAAATACAAAAACGGCCATAACTTGCGAAACCGATCAGCTAGGATTTTCAGCTTAACATTTTCTTAATCTACAAAAAATATAGAAACTTTCTGCGTCAGCCGATTTTGGATCCATTCTTGGTCCACTTTTTCTTGCTTGAGGAGCACCGTGAGCCACTGCAGGGCTACCTCCACCATCGACAGTGAGGACACGGGTAGAGTGTCTCAGGCACTCTACATCGTAGGATATCGGTGGTGGAAGAGATTCCCGCCACCCAGAAGAACCTACAACCCGTGATCCTCCGATTCAACGAGCTAATGACATCGTGTTGAACTTCGAATTTCGCGCGTAGCGACAACAGGTCACCATATTTAGGGACCTCCGGTCGATGCGAAAATCAATAATCTATCGCCTAATGAGGACGCTTAGGACCGGCACCGTGCGGTCTAGTCACTCTGCTTTTGACTAGCGTTAACGACACACGTGTCTCTGTTTTCTTTCGTGCGAATTATTCTGTTACTTTTTGCGTTTTAGCCCTGTGGGCATTAATAAATAGCCAATTTTGTGTGTGTGAGGTGTTAAACTCCAGTTGAAAATCGAGGGGTCGTCTCCATCCGAGATGGATTTCGACCTGGAGCGGGGTCTATTCGTACCTTGGCTGGAAGACGGTAAGCGTTAAATCAGAGAGAGAGACACATAAAATCTGAATGTGATCTTATACGGCTTTATAATATTCTATCCGCCAAATACTCCCATCGTCCTCCGATTCTATCGTGTTTCTGATTCCTGCTTTTCATATTTACTATCAGCTTCTTTACATAGAACCTGAATGAAAACCTATTAGTATTTTCATTCGAATCGTATGTGAATATGATATAATGATAATTGAATCGTTTTCTATGTAATATAGTTGATACGAACTGTATAACGCTCTATATTAGAGAGAGAGAGAGAGAATATTGCTTCATCCTTTTTCACACATAAAATCTGAATGTGATCTTATACGGCTTTATAATATTCTATCCGCCAAATACTCCCATCGTCGCCTATGTGTTTCTATGATTCAGATACTAATCTTTTTGAATGTGATTCTATGCATTCGGCCTACAGTGACTATGATATATCCCTGTTGTCGGTTACTTATAGGAGCATATCATCTATCAGTTTGTATCATATATCTATACGTTTTTATCCGAATGGTGCCTTAGATTAGCGATGTGACTTCTATCGTGGCGTATCCGGGTTTATCGTCTGTGAGTGTGTTCTCCACACAGTTACCAATCGTTTCGAATACGATTCTATCCATTTGTACCGGATGGCGCCTGAATTAGCGACGAGTGCATTTCTATCTGTATAACTACACAAGCAAAAACGTCTTGACCTACATTCGGGAAAAAAAAATTTGCTTTTGGTGTATGAACATTTTACGGTAACCCTGAAACACAAATACGCCAATAAGAATTTTTTCCAAAATGTTGGGCAATTAGACGTTATAGCTTATTACCGTCTAACTATACTGCGTTGTCTCGCGTTGTATTTTGAAATAGCGAACCATTCTAGTGCGGGGGGGGGGGGGGGGGGGGGGGGGGCGGCAACACCAACACAGGCGCGTATCGGGTATGTGAGGGCTGCTTTACCCTCCCGGTCGAGTCTCACGGACGCGTTACGCGCCTGGTTGGTGTTGCCGCGGGGAGGGGACGTTCTGTTTGGACGGAAAAGCTCGGTATGTACTGTATACTGTATGTATACAGGGTGTCTTTCAATAAGTCATACACATATATATCTATTGTGACGTGGATTTTTCTTGGTCCTCAGACCAGACCGGAAAGCTAGTCTGAGAACCGTCCACTCGACAATTGGCCAAAGGAAAATTAATACTAAAACCAAATGTTGGGCGCCAGGCGTATAACCGCCACTTTCTGAAAATCTAACTAATAAAAAAAAAAAAAACTACAGATACTTGAGCGCCGGCTAGCGTCAGTACCGCGGAGAGGGGTCGGGATTAATTGAAGGATTAGCAGGGCGTATTAACGACTCGGTGAATTTGAATTTAACAAAGAAAATAAAATTTATTCAAGAAAAATAGTATCCAAAAAAAAAAAATAGAAATAATAATACTAGTACCCGGGGGTACTCCCCAGCGGGTATAAATTGACTACAGGTCGTGTATAAGTGACCTGGCCACGTTTGGCGAGTTTTACAATAAAAATTAAACTACTAGCTTCCACGTAGGAGAGCAATAACAAATAAAAAGAATTCATGCAACAAAATAGTATATTATGTGGCATGCCCGTAAACCAAGTGTTTTTCGGCGAGAATAATGATTTCAGGACGAGCTAAAGGCGAGCCGTAAGCGAGTTCTGAAATCATTATTCGAGTCAAAAACGGTTTACGGGTGCGCCGCATACTGTATTCTTTTCGAAATAGGCATGAAAAGTCACTTTCACGCCTGTTGAGATTCACTAGACGAAGAGTCAGGTTATGGTGCGATCTGTCGCGCACTTCGAGGCGCGCATCGAAACTGCCGTATAAAGACTTTATACGGCAGCTTTGGAATGCGCACTTCGAACTGCGCATCCAGACTGCCGTATCAAGACTTTATAGGGCAGTTCTGAAACCATCCGTATAAAGTGACACTTTGTGGATCGAGAACAGGCGTCAAAAAGTGACTTTTCAATGCCTATGCCGAAAAAAAAAATATATATAACTCGTCAAATCAAGTCCTCGCGGGACAATAATAACTAAATCGCTAATTTACTAAATATTTCCTACGAGCAAAATTACTAACTTATTACTAACGATCTTATAATAATGACTAATTCGGAGTTATTCAGTCTTATCTCGTGCTCCGACGACTAGCTCGTCTCCGAGAGACGAAGTCTCTCGTTATCGTATCGCTCCGAAAAGCGTATTCTTTACAAAGTATTTACAGATTTTTCCTACAAATTACTTAAACTAACTCTGCGGATAATACACGGAATTTTATTAATTTTTCAAACGCTAAACTACGAACCCTAAACTCTAACGCGAAAAACAACAAAGACTCTCGGCTAAGCCTCGAGCTACGTCTCTCCCCGCAGGAGGAAGAGAGAGCGACAGTGACCGACTCGCACTGTCTCTGTCGTACTCATGTACTCCAGATACGCGGACTCGACTCAATTATTAATTACGCGAATAATTACTCCAAAATAAAGACTCGAACTACAAATTCTAAGGCAAAGGGACACTGGTGACGGCCTAAAAATAGTCGAAAAAAAAAAATCACCCTAATATATATATATATATGGGGCATTCCAGCTCAACTCAACCAACCATCGACACTCATGTCTTCTGCTTTTCTTCGAAAAAACATATGTCAAAGTTCGAGTAAAAAGACAATGTTTCTGTAAATTACAGGTCTTGCATTCAATTTCTGGCAGACATAGATTTTTTGATAAATTTAGACATCAAATAATTCAAATTTTCGTCAAATTTAAATACGGAATCTTAGAGGAAAATGTTGAATAGACAAAACAACCGTTATCCTACGAATTTCAACTAAGAATAAACGCAGAATTTTTTATTCATTTTTTGACCCAATTTTGGTCGATAAGAGTAAAAAATCTCGATTTTCTCGAATGTCGCCATAACCGATTTGTATGAATTTTTTACCCAAAATACTACATGAAAAAACAAAATTTTCAAGACCTTAACCGAGATGCCTGGACCTCTGGTTCCAGAGATATGAATTTTACAAAAAAAAATGTTGATTAAGGGGGGAATGGGGTATAATGCATGAAAAAAAACGCTTTTTTTGTGAATTTTTTTCAGACATCTGATTAAAGTAAATTGATTTAAATATTTTGCATATTACAAAGGATCATTCGAACCACATTCAGTATTTTTTTTTTAGAAAAATATTGAGTAATGAGCTAGTGACAGAGCATTTTCGAGGACACCTTTTCAAAAAGATGATATGCGGTTCCAGCGATATCTCAACGTCGAATTATCCGAAATCAAAAAAGTTGCGATATTTAGTTAAAGTATAAGTTTTCCCTCCCCCCAACGATCATTTTTAGGTTTTTTTTTTATTTTCAAATTTCTTGTGATTTTTTTAAGTCAAAATTGCGATTTTTGACGAAAAATTTCGTCATTTTTTAAGTGGAAAACAACCTTAATATAAAAAAATTTTAAAAAAAATATCGTTGGGGGGAGGATTTTTATATGTAGAAAAAGTGTACCAAGTTTGAAAAGGATCGGTTCAGTAGTTTTTGCACAATCGTTGCGTAAAAAAAAAATTTGGAGTACGTGGTACTTGGCGGGCCACTATTTTATGCTGTTACCTCGTACTTTTCTACAAAAGGCCCACCAAGTACCACGTACTGCAAATTTTTTTTTTATCTCTTCATTTTCATTTCTCTATGTTTTCTGTTTACACCAATAGAAGTGTCAATTACCTATTGCTATACCTATAGTTCTGCGTAGAAAGATGAGATTGGCTATGAAAACCATGTATTGGAAGGCCGAATTATGAATTTGAGAAAAAGGTGATGTGATGTAGGTACTTGGCAGTAGCAACCAATTTTGGATTTTTTTTTTTTTTACATGAGAGGTGCCTTTGTGGGATATATATATATAGGTATCACATTAATGTACTTGGCGAAAGGTTTTTGCACCAGAGGTGCTTTTTGGGTTTGATTTCATTACTTTTTGTAAATACACAATATGGATTAGTCCTACTGGGGAAACCATGTGAAAAAAAAAACGCGCCTTGTATCCTTCCTCGGAGGTGGTGCGGAAACGGACACCACACACGTTCTATAGACATTCGTCGCTCTATATTCCGCAAATAGTCCGTTGCACGTAAAAAATGAACTGAATCTTTCCTGTGTAAAATTTTATACGCTTGAATTTTTATCTGATCCTCAATTGGTCTCCGAGCCATAGGAAGCGAGATATTCGCAAAAATAGCGCGAAAGTGGTGCAAAAACGGATACTACGCACATTGTAGCGGAGCAGGGTTTTTGCTAAAAAGTTTGTTGTACGTAAAAAATGAATGAGACCTTTAGTGTGGGAAATTTTATAATCTTTCTTTTTGATAATCATCCAATTTTATCGGCGAGCCATAGGAAGCGAGATATTCGTAAAAATACGTAAAAAAGTGGTGCGACAGCGGATGCTGCGCACGTCATAGACATTCTTTGCCCTATATTCGGTAAATCGTGCATCGTACGTAAAAAATGAATGAGACGTTTTTTGTAGATAATTTTGTTATCTTCAATTTTTATAACCACCTTGATTGGTTTCTGAGCCATAGGAAACCAGATATTTGGAAAAAAACGAATTTGTTGACCTTTGACCTTGAATATTTAATAACGCGAACGCGATCTCGTTCTCGATTTTCAATAAGTTTTTCAGGACGTCGAAATGAAGCGATCAAAAGAAAAAAATCGAAGCTCCGACTTTTTTGGTACAGAAGCCATATTTATGACTAAAATGACTGTATTTAAATTTACTCTAGTCATTTCGAGGACAATTTCGTAATTAATTAGGGAACAGATTTGCCAATAGGGTCTACTTCGAATAATGTACATGGAATGTCTTTTCGTCTTAAGGTGGTTCTTCCGGTACAGTCCCACCAAACGTGGGTTTCAGAGAAGATTTTTAATACTTCTCGATGGAAAAAAAATCTGAAAAAATCAAGCATTTAGAAGATCTTCGGGAGATTGATTTTGCATAATATTAATTCAAAGAAGTTATCAATTTGTTGATTTGTTGTCAACACACTGTGACCAATGACTTCGATAATTAATGTATGTTATCCATACCCGACTCAATTAAGAAAAAAATGTAAGTGAAATAAATCCCCAAAAGCCTTATAGCGATTAGTATATCTTGTGTCATTCTGAGTGACAATATTTTTTCAATCAACCGCTTATGCATTTTTGATTGACTTAATCAATATTGTTTTTTATAAAATTCATATCTCTGGAACCAGAGGTCCAGGCATCTCGGTTAAGGTCTTGAAAATTTTGTTTTTTGATGTAGTATTTTGTGTAAAAAATTCATACAAATCGGTTATGGTGACATTCGAGAAAATCGAGATTTTTTACTCTTATCGACCAAAATTGGGTCAAAAAATGAATAAAAAATTCTGCGTTTATTCTTAGTTGAAATTCGTAGGATAACGGTTGTTTTGTCTATTCAACATTTTCCTCTAAGATTCCGTATTTAAATTTAACGAAAATTTGAATTATTTGATGTCTAAATTTATCAAAAAATCTATGTCTGTCAGAAATTGAATGCAAGACCTGTAATTTACAAAAACATCGTCTTTTCACTCGAACTTTGACATATGTTTTTTCGAAGAAAAGCAGAAGACATGAGTGCCGATGATTGGTTGAGTTGAGCTGGAATGCCCCATATATATTAGACCGTTTCAAAAAAAATCGATGGTTATTTTTTTTGCTTCAAACAACCTGAAACGATACTTTAACATGAAATAATAACCTGCGTGTAGAATGAGCCCTGTCCTCAAAGATTTAGAGGTGCCGCATCGGACTTTTGTCTTTTTTATTTCATTAGGATGAAATATTTTTTTTTTTTTTTTGATTTTTTTTTTTTTTTTTTTTTCCCTGAGGAAGAATCAAGTCTAGTCAAATTTTCTTTTCCAGTCTATTGCCTGGCTAAAGACTAAGAAAGAAAAGTTAACTTGACTTGATTGACTGAGACCTGCCTCTGGAAAAAAAAATTTTTTAAATTAAAAAAAAAAATATTTTTCGTCACTCATGCACAATTGACAGCCTTTTCCGGTCCGATTTGGCGCCGATAGATGGCACTTTTTCGTATGTGACTGCCTAGGCAGCGAAAACCACCTTTTTCTGCTTAGGCATCCAAAAATCGGCCCGGAAGGCTGCCATTGTGCATTTGTGACGAAAAATAGTATATGTCATTCGACTTCGACCTCAGGTTTTTCGGACGGTGTTCGGTTCGCAGCACTCGGCATGGTTCAGGGGACCTCGGCACGCCTTCGGCGTGCCTCAGACCCCTGAACCATGCCTCGCACTGCTAACCTCACACGGTCCGAAAAACCTTCGGTTTTCAGCCTAACGATATAATGTACTAATTTTATCCTTACGAAATAAAAAAGACAAAAGTTTGCCTGGTCTTTTGCCTGGCTAAAGACTAAAAAATAAAAGTCAACTCGACTTGATTGACTGAGACCTTCCTCTGAAAAAAAAAAAATTTTTAAAAAATAATAGTACATTAAAATACGAGTCCGGTAAAACTTTTTCTGACGAGTGTGAGGTTGCAGCACGAGCCGAAGGCGAGTTTTGCAATCACGCGAGATCACAAGAAGTTTTTCCGTCGAGTATTGTACAAAATTTTACTTCAGGAGGTGTGAAAATGGGAGTTTTACCCACGCGAAGCGAAGGGTAAAACGTCCAAAATCACACGGAGTGTAGAGTAAATAATATTTCATCCTAATGAAATAAAAAAGACAAAAGTCCGATGCGGCACCTCTAAATCTTTGAGGACAGGGCTCATTCTTCACACAGGTTATTATTTCATTTCAAAGTATCGTTTCAGGTTGTTTGAAACAAAAAAAAATACCATCAATTTTTTTTGAAACGGTCTAATATATATATGGGGTATTCCATGACATCTCGATCAAGATCTGGCGGTGACATTTTAGATCTGCTTAATAATTTGTTATTTCAAACTACTTGTCAAAAAATACATACACCATTTTTTACAGATTTTTTCAAGCATCGGTATCTGAGATACGATTATCGAAGTTAAAAAAAAAACACCCATTTTCTAAAATCTGAAAAAATTCAGGAAAATCTAATTAAATATTACAAAATTTTCGCGCGCTATTAGAAGATGGAGGTTTGATTACAGGGAAAGGTGAAGTTGACGAAATACCGAAAATAATATTTAAAAAATTGGAATGTATTTTCGACATATAAACAAACGAAAAAGTCCCCTATCAAATGGGTCCAAAAAGTATATTCTCAGAATTACAGGTTGATCAACCCTGGTAGAAAATTGAACGGAATATGGCCAGAATCCGTTGAATTTTCTGCTCGGTGGGCAGATTCTGGGCAGAAAATATGGCCAGAAACCCCGCGGTCTGACGACGGATTCTGGTGAAGGATCTGGTCAAGTCATCAGCTGTTCATACACATACATAACCTACAGTCCTGAACTTTGTATGTATGCGTGTACGTGTGACACACGGCAAACTTCCAGAGACAGTGGGAGAGAAAGAGATAGAGATACCTGCGTGCGCATCCACCTATAGCTATGTATAAGGGTAAATTAACCGTGGCTTCTGATTTTTGGTACACTAAACGTAATGGATTCTGATCTGGACGAGTTGGACAATTCTAGAAACAGCCAATCGGCGCTCTGGATTTTTTTAATCCAGAGCGCCGATTGGCTGTTTCTAGAATTGTCCAACTCGTCCGGATCAGAATCCATTACGTTTAGTGTTTTAGTGTACACGTGTCATCGGCATACTATGTTTGAAATATATATTTATAAATTTTAAGTTTAGAGGTGTTGAGCACGATCATTTTCATTCATTTTTCCAGCTTGTAACATTGGGTTTACATAACCTCAAACATAGGAGCTAGGAATTATTCACCAGATTTTGGTCAGATACTGGCCAAATACACCATGAATATCTGGGCAGATTCTGCCCAGATGATCTGCCCAGAATCTGTTAAAAGGCCAGATCGTCTGGTCAATTTTCTACCAGGGAATCTTTTCAATAATATTAATAGGTATTAGTATTGTAGGAATTATTATATCGCGTTACTAATGCCATAAGGTCGTAAGCGACACTATACGACCTTCTGGTCCTATGAAAACCAAAATTTAGCTATAATCGTATATTTTTTTTTCTTCGGAATTGCGATGAAACCAATGAAAAACACATAGATCTATCGAAATTCCCAAGAAATTGTTTTTTGGCGGATATACGTCCTTCTGACTTCAATTTTCTCGATTTCTTCCTGAAAATAAAGCCAGAGGGTCGTGTCCGCCAAAAAACAATTTCTCGGGAATTTCGATAGATCTATGTGTTTTTCATTGGTTTCATCGCAATTCCAAAGAAAAAAAAAAAATATACGATTATAGCCAAATTTTGGTTTTCATAGAACCAGAAGGTCGTATAGTGTCGCTTACGACCTTATGGCATTACTAACGCGATATAATAATCCCTACAATACTAATACCTATTAATATTATTGAAAAGATTGATCAACCTGTAATTCTGAGAATATACTTTTTGGACCCATTTGATAGGGGACTTTTTCGTTTGTTTATATGTCAAAAATACATTCCGATTTTTTAAATATTATTTTCGGCATTTCGTCAACTTCACCTTTCCCTGTAATCAAACCTCCATCTTCTAATAGCGCGCGAAAATTTTGTAATATTTAATTAGATTTTCCTGAATTTTTTCAGATTTTAGCAAATGGGTGTTTTTTTTTTAACTTCGATAATCGTATCTCAGATACCGATGCTTGAAAAAATCTGTCAAAAATGGTGTATGTATTTTTTGACAAGTAGTTTGAAATAACAAATTATTAAGCAGATCTAAAATGTCACCGCCAGGTCTTGATCGAGATGTCATGGAATGCCCCACATATACAGGGTGACCCAAGACCCCCGGACCGGAAGGAATGGGTGAATTCCTCGTTGGATTTTGAGACGAAATTTCCTTTTCGAAAACTTCGTCCGATCAACGGTGTCCAAGTTATTAAAGATAAAGAGTAGCCAATCAGCGCCTCGCTTTAGGTCCGTGCCAGTGCCGGGTCAATAGTGAACGGCGGGCAGGGCCCGTGGTTTATTTTACATTTGGCTACTTTCTTCTTCACTTTACGATCGACGCGTATTATTATTATTATTATTATTATTTTAATTTTTATTTTTTCTACCGGACCGTAGTTCTACGTGTCCAGGTTGACCGGACCGTAGTTTTCCGTGTCCAGGTCCAAAAAAAAAAAAAAATAATAATAATAATAATAATAATAATAATAATACGCGTCGATCGTAAAGTGAAGAAGAAAGTAGCCAAATGTAAAATAAACCACGGGCCCTGCCCGCCGTTCACTATTGACCCGGCACTGGCACGGACCTAAAGCGAGGCGCTGATTGGCTACTCTTTATCTTTAATAACTTGGACACCGTTGATCGGACGAAGTTTTCGAAAAGGAAATTTCGTCTCAAAATCCAACGAGGAATTCACCCATTCCTTCCGGTCCGGGGGTCTTGGGTCACCCTGTATATAGGGGGTTAGCGTATTAAATCATATATATATATTGTAACTTTTCGGATGACGAGTGTCACCGAAGGTGACGCGAACCGGTTTGTTTTCGTGTTTTCTTTACTCAATTTATGTTTTTTATTGAGACTTCTACTATTAATTGTTAGCCGTACCTACTACGGACTTGAGCTACCGTGTAGCTGAAGCCGCCTCCCCACATAGTCCAGGGAAATTAACTTTTTTCGTCAAATTTTCACCTACCCGAAAAGTAGCGGTGGATTCCGGTAGAAACAGGTGTGGTTATTATCCCCTAAAGTTTGCGCCAAATTCTGTCCGTGCGTTTAGCAACAATTAGCGGTTGAATGCCGGAAAACACAGATTTTTTTAGTTTTTCGCTTATATAATGAAAACTATTGGTCGGATCGAAAAAAAAGTGGAATTGAAAGTTGTAGACAATTGAAAAATCTATCGATTAGCGTTAGTCCGATGTCGATATTCTAATTTGTTGCTTAACTATTGCGTTCGGAAATTAAAAAAAGGCGTTTTTTTCATTATTTTATAAAAAATGTTAGAAAGCATTTGAGGAGTTGCAATTGTGGATTTGGAAAGCTTTCAACTAGTAGAAACTACAGTTTAAATTTGGTTGAAAAAAAGTTGATAGTTTAGCAACAATCTATTTTGCATCTAAAAAAGGTGTCCCACTAGATTGTTATTTCTTGCCCTATGGATAATCGTAGAGCAATGAACGAAACGGTTTTGGATAGTCGGAGAGTTGAACTACAACTTACAATTTTTGGAAAATCGATTTTTGCAATTTGAAACCTTTAAAAATTGCGTCAAAAAAACGACGTTTTTCAAACTAAAAAACAATGAGGAAAAAACCGTCGTATCGAAATGCGACCAAATGCATTCGAAAGCTGCTATTTTTCTACGAATTTAGCCATCCTGAATTTTGTTCTACGATAATTAGGAGCAGAGATAACACTTTTTTTTTGAAAATTCCCCCTCCTTTTGTTTGTTTATTCGAAGCAACGAGACCACGACGACTGCACAGAAGAAGAGTCATATTATCCATAGGAACCAGCAGAATTTATTTTCCACAATTATTTATCGTATTTATTGATGTGGAAAGTGGAGGTTCTACCGGGACCGGTCGACGCGCCGTGCGGAGGGGGAAGCCGGGGAGAGCGGCCCAGCGCCACGCGCCGTCGATTCGATCGCGCGAAAAGTGATTCCAAAGATTCAAACTGACCTCGCTGTCTGTATCTCGGGAACTACTGGACAGATTTTGATGTTTTTTTTTTTTAATTTGCACTAGCGCATCGAGATATGATCGAATATCACCGTGGCTTTCCCGGATTGTTATCGAAAATTCCTCAAATCACGAGTAATTCAATTTTTACGCTATATATTTAGTAAATAAATAGATTTTTTGGAAGGTTAATAACGTCGTGACATAGGAAATCAGTGTTGTCTTGAAATAGGATTGTTTCGTAGAAGGATTGAATAATCATAAATGTATATTGATTATAATCAAAAAATTTACTTTGCATTTTTTAATATTTATACATGTCCTTATTACTATACATGTATAAATATTAAAAAATGCAAAGTAAATTTTTTGATTATAATCAATATACAGACAGCGAGGTCAGTTTGAATCTTTGGAATCACTTTTCGCGCGATCGAATCGACGGCGCGTGGCGCTGGGCCGCTCTCCCCGGCTTCCCCCTCCGCACGGCGCGTCGACCGGTCCCGGTAGAACCTCCACTTTCCACATCAATAAATACGATAAATAATTGTGGAAAATAAATTCTGCTGGTTCCTATGGATAATATGACTCTTCTTCTGTGCAGTCGTCGTGGTCTCGTTGCTTCGAATAAACAAACAAAGGGAGGGGGAATTTTCAAAAAAAAAGTGTTATCTCGGCTCCTAATTATCGTAGAACAAAATTCAGGATGGCTAAATTCGTAGAAAAATAGCAGCTTTCGAATGCATTTGGTCGCATTTCGATACGACGATTTTTTCCTCATTGTTTTTTAGTTTGAAAAACGTCGTTTTTTTGACGCAATTTTTAAAGGTTTCAAATTGCAAAAATCGATTTTCCAAAAATTGTAAGTTGTAGTTCAACTCTCCGACTATCCAAAACCGTTTCGTTCATTGCTCTACGATTATCCATAGGGCAGGAAATAACAATCTAGTGGGACACCTTTTTTAGATGCAAAATAGATTGTTGCTAAACTATCAACTTTTTTTCAACCAAATTTAAACTGTAGTTTCTACTAGTTGAAAGCTTTCCAAATCCACAATTGCAACTCCTCAAATGCTTTCTAACATTTTTTATAAAATAATGAAAAAAACGCCTTTTTTTAATTTCCGAACGCAATAGTTAAGCAACAAATTAGAATATCGACATCGGACTAACGCTAATCGATAGATTTTTCAATTGTCTACAACTTTCAATTCCACTTTTTTTTCGATCCGACCAATAGTTTTCATTATATAAGCGAAAAACTAAAAAAATCTGTGTTTTCCGGCATTCAACCGCTAATTGTTGCTAAACGCACGGACAGAATTTGGCGCAAACTTTAGGGGATAATAACGACACCTGTTTCTACCGGAATCCACCGCTACTTTTCGGGTAGGCGAAAATCGTCATTTAGGCCTCTTGAACAGTTAATTTCCCTGGACTATTGCTCTCCCTGTAAACTCGCATATTCAGAGTTAATTGGATTATGATCAGTACATGTAGAGTGACTTGATTTATCATCGTAAGGCGAAAGTTGCTCCCTTTATAATCTGCTACCCAAGAGTCACGTGGATTATAATCAGCCTCTCTGAAGTTGATTGAATTTTATTAGGGGCCATCAAAATAGTCGTACTTTAATGTTTTTTTTTTCTTAATAGCCAATTTTTTCACATCTACATGCCGCAAATAATTCATAATTTTTACAGTTTTATCCTATGGGATGAATGTCATCCCGATAAACATCACGCTCGACAGCACTCTAGTTGCGGAAATTTGCGGAGCAAACTTCTGTGGTGCAACAACCAGCCTCGATGATAATCCGAATTTGGAACCACCACCCGTCGAACGAATTCATCTGATCTCGGGTATTTACTTGGGATGTATGGTCTTCGCCGTCCTCATCGTGGCTTTAGGCGTTGATTCACTGACGAGGTAGATACTACTATAAGCAATTATGAAGTAGGTACCCGTGATAAGTGCATATAACTGGGCGTATAGACCTGGGAAGAAAAGAAAGATGTATTCTTGTGCTTTTTTCATGATCGCTTTTTTTTCCACAAAATTCATATTGCCGTTGTAGAAATTAACAATCTTTGGAACTGACAAATCGCCTAGTGCTTCAGATGTTTTTTCGCAAGTTGGTAAGTCACAATCCTTCGACGATGATGCGCCAGGTTCCAGTTCGAGCACAAACTTGCGTTTCACACAGTGGTGGTTCAGCACCAACATTTTCTTTAGATGATTCTGATTTTTCCAATTGTATCGAACCTGAAATTTGTTGACATATTTTTCTTTTGTTATTTGTCGAATCTCCGATATAGCTTTCAGCAAGCAAATATGATTCTCACCCGTCATGCCTTTTCAGTGAATTAAGGGGCACCACTGGTGTGACCACCTGGAAAAAGGTTGATTCTTGGGAATTTTTTTGATGAAAACTACTTGTGAGATATTGGGTTGCGTAAGTAAATCAGACACTCTTAAATATGATAACTTCTGTTTAATATGAATAATGGTTTACTTATTATTCTTCAGATTATTACACCAGCTATATAAAACCATGCGGTCAAGTCACGTACATAATTGTTTCTGTGTGTGAGGTATATGGGGTAATTTGAGTGATGGAGAGTGTGAGAGTGTGCCGCTAGGTGTCGACGTTGTTGTCTATTTCCAACACTACTGCATGGAATGTTTCAATGTTTGAAGGATATATTAATACGTGATAAAATTTTTGGACCAAAAAATTGAAAATTCAACGAGTTATTCGCAATCTCGCAAGGCTAAAAAAAAAAGTCCGCCACTGCTGCAGTGACAGCGACCTTCACAGTGCCTCAAATTAAAAAAAAAAAAAAGTTTATTGAACTAGAAGGTATTACCCGTTGCATGACCCTCAATCGAAAAAAAAAATTAGAAATTCAACAAAATGGCGGAGTTTTTAGAAAAAGTTTCACATTTCGCGCGAAAATTTGATGATTTTTGGCCTGCCAAAATGACATTTTCCACACTGCGTGCGCAAAATCGAACTTTGCAATTGTGCATAAAATTCAACTTAACGCACGTTGTGTTGAAAAATAAAGTTCGATACACATGCGAAAGATAATGCTCGACCCGTGTGATTGTCACCCTCGCTTTGCTCGGGCAAAAAATTTCACACCCGTCCGACTCGGACGGCCCGAGAATCAACACTTTCGCACTAGTATCGAAAAGTACTATTTTTATTCGATCCGAAAACTGGAGGTTCATGGTATGGAGAAACATACCTATTTCTCTGTACTTGGCAACCCTAAAGCCGTATTCCTGGCCATGAGACGAAAAACGAAATTTCGTTTTCGAGGTTTTGAAGTGGTGGGTTAGGTAAAGCAATAGTCCAAGGGTCGAATTGCAGACTGGGGAGGGGACCATCCCTTACACCTGCTATTGTATTCTAGTTCAAAAGTGATCCTCGCTCGAGCCAGAAAAATCATGTGAAAAAAAATCTAAAAAATGGACTCGAAAGGGTAATGTAAGTACAATATCATTATGGAATTCTAAATTTATAATAATGACGTATGTGATCACAATAAAAAAATGATTTATTCAAAAATTAACGTAAAATTGCAACGGAAAATTGTAAACACGTAGAGAAAAGTTGAATTGCACCCAATTGTCCCACGGCCGGACTTATTTCAGGGTGTAGATTATTCTATTCTTTAATGAAAAAAATAAGAAAATATTGCGATTTTTTGCGCCACCGCCCTCACGGAAAAAAACCCTCAAATTTACGGGGTAAATTCGCACCCCCAAAGTTTCGACACCCCTTCCACGATGGGATCATTATTCCTTCTTTTTTTCTCAGCACTTTCAACATTTTGAACAGACGAAACACCATGTTCCAACGATTCGAAAATTCTTGAAAAATTACGAAAAATTCTGTGTTTAATTCTGAATGTTTTCGCGTGAGACCCACGATGACGGACGAAAAAAAGTTGTTTTGATCCTGCGTAGCAACGAACGGGCCAAGTTTTGCAGATTTTTGTGCCCTTAGCCCTCTCGATGCCACGCAGCAAAACAATCGGGAAATATCCGATAATTTTGCAGGTCTTGTGGTATTACTACAGACAATATTTGAGAATTGGTCTTGAGAGTTCAACACTATATCGGCATTGATTTGAGGCAGTGGAACCTATTTTTTATACCGTGGGAACGAAGAATAATAATAATTCCCTCCGCGGGGGGCTTGAAAAATCTTTTTTTTTTGTCCGTCATCGTGGGTCTCTACAGTCCTTAAACAACGGAATATTAATTATACGAATATCTACGAAAATTTACAAAGACCTACGAACGAAATGAAGCTAAATCATTTTTCGTAGTTTTGCGTACATCTACGTAGAACTGATATTCTTTCGCTTGAAGACTGGAGGTTTTCATGATTTTTCATGAAAACTAGCTAATTATTGTGCTCGTTCGCTCGCTCACTCGGTTGGTTGAGCGTTGTTCCTCGCTCGCTACGCTCGCTCGGTTGCCAGTGGTATTCAACACGTTTGGTGAGCATATTGTCGCAATATGCATTTCAGATTGGTTGGGTTAGGCCCCCCTACCTAGTCATCTATTCACTAATGAAATTCTTTCAATCGAAATAGATCAATATTCAATAATTTGTATTACACAAGCTCATAAACAGCCGTTTTATTCAATATTTTCCGATATAGCTGGATACGTATGATAATAATAGGATAATAATAATAACAATTCTTTTTATTTCATAAATGAGAATTTATATCTTTTCATAGGTAGTACATTTTTTTAACGTTAGGACTTCTTCATTTGTACAAAAAAAAATAATTTCATCATACAAGTTGCATATGATTTGGATTCTCAAACCCAATTTTTGCCGCCCCTCTGTAATGCCGCTCTACACTGAAAGAAGATGGCGAGCCTGGCGCTCGCACAACCTTTTGGAAGCAGCACGGTCACACGCTCACTCTGCGCGCGACAGAGCATCCCACTTTCAGAGCGCCGTCATTTAAGAATACTCATCGTGCCACGATCGTAGCTACTCTGCGCGCGTGGTCATCGCACGGTAGGCAGGCCTATCCCGCTTTCTGCAATCCACGCGTTCTCAGACGGATAGAGCCCTACACTACCATACATGTGAGATCACCTGTAACTCACTCTGAGACGCTCGCCTTCTCGTTCTGCGAGCGTGGGCCGCGCACAACTCTCCGAGTCCAGTCGTCCTACTTCTACGACTGCGAGGCTCTTTCGTGCGAGCGCCAGGCTCTCAATCTCTTTTCAGTGTAGGCCCGGGTCTCTCGGGCCTATAGGTAAATCCGGCGCTGGTAGCGCTCATACCCAGATGAGGTTTTAGCAGCTAGTTTTTGTAGCGCTCATACCCGGACGAGGTTTTAGCAGCTAATTTCTGTAGCGCTCGTACCCAGAGGATATTTTAGCAGCTAATTTTCGTAGCGCTTATGTCCAGATAAACAGGATTAGCAGCTAATTTCTGTAGCGCTCGTACCCAGAGGATATTTTAGCAGCTAATTTTCGTAGCGCTTATGTCCAGATAAACAGGATTAGCAGCTAGTCATGTTCGACATTTCGTTATCATCATTGTTCGTTTGCCACTGAATCGATTGACTTACCCCGCGCGGAAATATATATATATATATGCGAAAAATTTATGCGACATATTTGTTTTTTGCGCTAACATATATTTTTATAAGTTTGATATAAAATGTCGGATATATTATGTCAACATAAATGTTGCGGCATGTATGTCGACATCTATGTTAACACTATGTCAAACTCAATCAAACATATTTGTATTTTGCGTACTTATATGTTATATGGGCAAATCTCTGAAACCTCGAATTTTTGTGTCACTCTACATTCTTTATACTAATACATCATTTTTACCCATTTATCAGTGAAACATAAGGTTATATATGTTGTGTAGATCATGTGAATAGAAAAAAAAAATACTAGCGCACAAATTTTCAAGTCAAAAATGCATATGATACACATATAAAATAGCGAAATTGGCACATTCGAAGATGTCACTCCCTCATTTTTATTTTATTTTTATGCTGTAAAATTTGGTGCATTAGTTGGTAATGTTTGAATTGGTGATGAATTGAAAGCCTTAAGAGAGCAGAATAGAATGCAACATGTTAGAAGTATGTGCTCACAATAGGAGAAAAGTTATGAAGAGTCAAAGTGGTGTGACTACTTTTTTAAACTTGTAATATTTATGACTTTTATAGCGCACCGTGGTTGGTGCATACCTGAAATCGTTATCAGACAACATCGATCGTGTTCTAGGGCACAAAAGAAGTAAATCTAGACGTGACAGGATTATGTGCTCGCATGAGGGGGTAGTTAAAATACATCTTATTGAAAAGTAGACAATACGTGCACCGAAGTAAAAACGAATACTTCTTATTGGCACATCGTCTGCTGATGAAAAATCTAGCTGAATACATTTGTGCACTGCTGTTTAGTACACTATTGAATCAAAATTCACCCGCACCATCTCCTTAACAATTATTCAAGAAGTTACGGAGTGAAAAGTAAATGCGAAAAATCCAAGATCATACAATTACACGCGTTAGGTGAGCGGATCCACGTCACCTCACTCAAAAAAAAAAACCGTCAAATCACAGAACTTTGCGCCATTCAAAATATCTGTAGTACTATAGAAAAAAAAATACAACTTCAAGGATTTCGAAAAAAAATTTAAAATGGCGGATTTGGAGCTATGTTAATTTTCATAAACCGCTGTTGCACCGCTATGTTTGAAAATTCATATCTCCGAAAGTATCAATCGGAGCAGACTGATCCTGGAATCATTTTGTTCGCAAAAGTATGCGCTTTCATACAAAAAACTTAATTATCACCTTATTTGTATTTTTTATCACCTTATTTTCTAAAAATGATTCGAAAATCACAAAAATATGAAAAAACGTTGATAATGATTGGTGCGTTGCTTCAAAACGTTGCACCACGTTAGATTCTGTATTCTAACAGCTGACGGGACGTATACTCAAAATTTCAGGCATGTGCTCAAGAATTGAAAATGAAAAAAAATTCCTTAAAAAAATTCGAGGTTTCAGAGATTTGCCCATATATGCGACATCTATGTCGCATATATTTTTGGCATATATATATATATTAGGGTGGTTCTTATTTAGGGCTTGGTGGAATTTAAATGGGTTCGCCCCCCTAATCGATCACAAATAATTAAAAAAAAATCACTCTAAATTTTGAGCTCTTAGTTTTAACATTAAGCCATGCCGACAAAGGCTTTTGTATTTTTTTTTTCAATTTTTTTTTTTTTTTTTTTTTTCTTCTAATTTTGTCCAACTAAACATATAATATTGGGTCTTGTGCACTCCTAGACCTTTTTTTCTGCGGCACTAAAAACCTTGTGAAACATCGATACCGCAGAAAGAGCTGTTTCTTTATTCGAAGATTATAATAATATTCTGACAAAAGACGAAGATCAGAAGCAGTATATTTTGCAAATCGTGAAAGACTACCGCCAAAAATATCCAAATGCCAACAAAGCAGTAGTAGTAAAAAATTTGTAAAAAAAATGTATTCAAAAGTAGAATAAACATGAGATTTATAAACAAACATTACTTCTGTACCGTTGTTTTCTGAATGAATTTGAGTGCCGCAGAAGTAAAAGATCTAGAAATGCACAAAACCCAATATTACATGTTTAGTTGGACAAAATTAGAAAAAAAAAAAAAAAAATTAAAAAAAAAATACAAAAGCCTTTGTCGGCATGGCCTAATGTTAAAACTAAGAGCTCAAAATTTAGAGTGATTTTTTTTTAATGATTTGTGATCGATTAGGGGGGCGAACCCATTTAAATTCCACCAAGCCCTAAATAAGAACCACCCTAATATATATATATATATTTCGGTGCGGGACGAGGCACCTAGAACTTCTTTGTAGACAATATTTCTTGTACACGATTGATTATTAGATTTTTCACGATTAACAGTGACAGATTTCTGTGTCAACAACACTTTCAATTTGTGCGACTTATTAAATACGGGTTCGATTTTGTTAGAACCAATCTAGTGCCATTGCATAATCCCCGGGACAAAATCTTTAGAGGATTTCTTTGTAGACAATATTTCTTATATACACCTTACCATTTGATTTTTCGATCGATTTCTTTGTCAGCAACACTTTCAAATTGTTTTTTGACCTAACTCTGGACAAAGCAACGTAGAGTTGACCATGACTGAACACGGGATTTGGTAAATACACTCCAACGCTATCGAAAGATTGGCCTTGTGACTTATTGACTGTCATCGCAAACCCTAATCTCACTGGAAACTGTCTTCTCACCATCTTGAATGGTACATCCTCTTCGCTCGGTGATAAGTCTATTCGTGGTATCAGTACAGTTTCTCCGGCACAATTTCCGCTTATAATTTCGGTACAGATCAGATACTGATTTAGCTTTTTGACAACCAGTCTAATGCCGTTGCATAGTCCTTGTGAGAGATTTAGGTTACGTAACAGAATAACGATACTTCCTACTTTTAACGTTAAGTTATGAGGTGGAAGACCATTAGGTGTCAATGAATTCATGAATTCGATAGGAAGTATGTTGCTCATATCTGTATTATCCCCATCTTCACCTGTGTCAACACTCAGATATACCACTCCAATTCCTTGGATTTTTGACATTATTTGGGTATTTATGGCAATGACATCGACATTGGTTGGAGCTGATATAACCGTACCATAATTCGAAGGATCTTGTGGATCTACACTTTCTCCGAATATTTCTCGCACAATATCACCATTCGAACGTATTTCCGTAGGAATGCTTACAACTTCGTTGTTACGTTCAAAAGAATCACAAAAAACATCATTGCCCACTCGCAGAAGCCATTGTTTGAAGTCTATTTGCCCATCGGAGACACGAATGTTGCCCTTCAATGACATGTACATGAATTGATTCCATAAGCTGCTTCTCTTAACGCAGGCTTCTAAAATTTGGGTCCGACTTCCATGTCGCACAACTGGTGAAGTTTGCCGAAAGTCACCAGAGACTATAACTATTTTACCGCCGAATGGTTCGTTACATTCACATATATCTCTCATACGTTCATCAGCCTCTAGTGCATACTTTGAGGCCATTGTTATTTCATCCCAGATTATGACTTTCGCGTTTCGAATGTGCAAACCTTGTCTGGATTTCGGTTTAATATTACACGTTGAGCATTCGTTGAATTGTAACGCTAGTTTAAAAGTTGAATGCGCAGTTCTTCCTCCTTTCAATAAATTCTCTGCGATTCCGGTCCATGCTACAGGCAACACTATCAAGCCTGTACTTTGTAATGTAGTTATAATGGTGTTATGTAGATAATTTTTTCCACTACCACCGGACACCTGGAGATGGTCATCCCCGAGAAAACCGACCTGAGACGCGAGAACCACGAACCGCGTACCGGGAAAAAAAAGAAAAAAAAAAAAAAACTACGAAAACCACGTGGATGGGGACTCCCGGAGGTGGTCATCCTCGAGGAAACTGACCTGGGGCGCGAGAATCACGTGTCGCGACTCCCGGACATCGTAATCCCCCAGGAAAACGACCTGGGGCGCCAGAACCACGTGTCGCGACTCCTGATCATCGTAATCCCCGAGGAAAATGACCTGGAGCGCGAGAATCACGTGTCGCGACTCCTGGGAATCGTTATCCCCGAAGAAAACGACCTGGAGCGCGAGAACCACGTATCGCGACTCCTAGACATCGTAATCCCCGAAGAAAACGACCTGGAGCGCTAGAACCACGTATCGCGACTCCTGGACATCGAAATTCCCGAGGAGAACGACCTGGAAAGTAACGAAGCCTCGGAATTCAAATCAGAGAATATAGTAGCACACATATAACGAATCAAAATTCAAAATAACGAACTAAATTTCAAAAATTCGGAACATCCGAACATCCGTCACGTACTTTAATATATGGATTCGGAGATTTCCACTTCCAAAACTACAGGATAAACTCAAAAAAAGACTTCGCTCCATTTTGTTTGTAGATCTTTGTAGATTTTCATAGATAATCGTAGAACTGATATTCCGGTACTCAAAGACTGTAGATTTTCGTAATTTGTCGTGGAAATTCGTAGTTTTCCACTTCTAAAACTACGATAAATTACGGAAAACCTACGAAAAACTACGATTCTTTACGCTTTTTTACGCTTTGAATGTTTTCGTATTTTGGCGTAGAAATTATTTTCACCAGGGTAAAGTAATAGCCATGTGTAAAATAAATAGCCGTGCGGCTATTTATTTTTCTCAACATGTGCATGTAATAGGCCCTTTTTCTTGCATGTAAAACGAATAAAAAATCGCATATTTCTAGCGTCGACTTCATTACCTCCCTAGGGAGGTAATATCCATTATTTCCCTAGGGAGGTAATATCCATTACAATATACAAGGTGGTCCATTTTAATTAACGCAGGCGAATATCTCGAAAACTAACAGTTATAAAAGAAAAAGTTTTATACAAAACTTGAAGGGTTTTAGAGGGGGAAAGATAATGCTGATATGTGTTGACTTGTGGACTTCGCCAATTCCGAGATTTTGCAAGCAACTTCGGATTTCAGATAGGGAACACATGTTTTAGTTGGGGGCATCTGATAGCGCGATCAAAGACTCATTCAAACACGCAAGCAAAAAAAATTGAAAAAAAAAAATTTTGCAAAAAAAATTGGAATAAAAAATTTCCCGAAATTTTTTTTTTGCAAAAGATTGCTTTTTTGTCCCTAGCTTTCGAATACATTCATTGTTTATCACTCTAGCTCAAAATTTCTCTCGCCAATTTTGAAATTGCAAAGTTTGAATGTACCAGATTAATAAAAAAAATTCGTAGATTCGTAGAAAATCTCTTTTCGAAAAGTTTTGGAGGAAAAACATTTGAATCGAAGTATTGTTACAGAAAACAAAAAACGTTGATGAAGAAAAAAAAAAAGAATTTATTAAAAATTGAAATTAAAAAGATAACAAAACCTTTACATATCCGCAAGTTTGACGTTGGTGTAGAGGCTTAAGTCCGACATGAGCTGGAAGATGTTGTCAGTATAATTATGTCGGACGAACTAAGGCGGTTAGTTGTTTGCATTATTGATCTACGATTTTTTGTTTTACGAATCTGGTACATTCAAACTTTGAAATTTCAAAATTGGCAAGAAAAATTTTGAGCTAGAGTGATAAACAATGAATGTGTTCGAAAGCTAGGGACAAAAAAGTAATCTTTTGCAAAAAAAAAAATTTCGCGAAATTTTTTATTCCAATTTTTTTTGCTTGCGCGTTTGAATGAGTCTTTCATCGCGCTATCAGATGCCCCCAACCAAAACATGTGTTCCCTATCTAAAATCCGAAGTTGCTTGCGAAATCTCGGAATTGGCGAAGTCCACAAGTCAACACATATCAGCATTATCTTTCCCCCTCGAAACCCTTCAAGTTTTGTATAAAACTTGTTCTTTCATAACTGTTAGTTTTCGAGATATTCGTCTGCGTTAATTAAAATGGACCACCCTGTAAATTAATATATTTATATATTAATATATATTGTAACGGAGTTTTTCAGAGTCCTCAACTCCGCACCCTACGGCGTTCCTTGATAAAGACAAATTAATAAAAGACTAAGATAGAGAGTTGGGCGCCAGACATGGAAGTGTCGTTTTTCACAAAAATCTACTAAACAATAGCGATATTCAAAGGTACTACTTGACTGCCGGAACGACGGCCTTAAAGCGTCAGCTAACTCAGATTTTCTGCGATAAGGGTAGAGTGGGTGGATTCACCTTAATAAATAGTCAAATAAAATATAGAACACCAGGTATAAAATTTCCTTCAATGAAATCTAACGATTTCGTATATTGTTCGGAAGATGATTATAATATAAAATTTATAAGCGATAAATGACAGAGTTCACAAATAAGCGCAGATATTCAACTTATACAGAGATAGTCTTCAAAATAATAGTACGGAATAATACTCAAGATATAGACAGCGTTGGAATAATGCGGAACAAAGAATATAATATTAGTAAGTCTTATTGCGTCTCAGCGGTAATATAAAAAACATAAACACGCCGGTTAGCTAGCTAACGCCGTAGAAGCGATATAATGCAAGGTACTCTACTTTTCAGGCTGCGTATCACCGAGCGATACGATACTCTCGGCAAATTTTCTAATAGCGGCGAGCTAGCGGTATTAATAAGAATTATTCAAAGATAATTAACGCAATAACTAATATAAACGACTCGAAAAATACGGTAAACTAATTTCGCAAATACAAAGGGAGTTATGAATTCTAGAAAACACAGGTAACCATAATACCTCGCTCAATCAGCCTCAACTTAATTAATTAAGATGTATTCTCTTTTTATAGCGACTTTACGGCGGTAATTAAGCGAGCTATTAATCGATATTAGATAAGAAATTACTTAGATATTACACAAGAATCAAGATAGCAAATTAATAAAATAAAGCAAAGATAATCAAAGATAGCAAAGATAATCAAAGATAGCACAGATGATAAAGAAAATCAGAATAATAGAATAATAAAGTAATGACCCTGCTAAAAAAAATCGATTCAAACTGATTGAAAACAATTGAATTGTAATCGGTTTTAATAGTTTTCAATGAGTCCAATTGTACAGGAAATTTTCTTCCTATTAAAATTGAATTGGATTCTATCAGTTTCAATGTAAAATGTTTTCGATAGTAAATTGCGAATTGATATTCAACTATTTTCAATTAACCTGAATTGTATGACAACTATACTGGCCATATATCAGATTTTACCGTCGAAATATAATACGTTGTGAATGAGTTCCAATCGTTCGCAACTATCCGAGAATATTAAAAGAGATTGAATTGGAAAACACAATTTGGATCTCAATAGTTTTCAATACGTACTGTTCACATACAGTCATATATTAATGCAAATTGAAAATTGTCAATTGGATACCAATTTGATCGAATGCGTGCCTTCCGAAAATCAATCCCAATCGGACTTAATGTGAACATGACTATTGGTGCTACGATATAGCTATCGGAATGAATATGAATATCACTATTCGAGTTTCAATACAATTATTCGCGAGTAAGTTCCAATCGTTCGCAACTATCCAATAATATTGAAAGAGATTGAATCGAAAAACACGATTTGGATCTCAATAGTTTTCAATTCGTACTGTTCGCATACAGTCATGTATTAATGCAAATTGAAAATTGTCAATTGGATACCAATTGGATCGAATGCGTGCCTTCCGAAAATCAATCCCAATCGGATTTAATGTGAAAATGACTATTGATGCTACAAATAAAAAACTTGATAGCTATCGGAATGAATATGAACATCACTATTCGACCCATACAGCACGTAATATTGCAGCAATGTTGCAGCAATATTGCAACAGCTCCTTTTCATTACATTGCAGTTACAATATTGCTGCAACCTTGCCACAACATTCATTTTCCCAATATTATAATCGAAATATTGCTGCAATATTGTCATCTAAATTTTGCTGCAATATTGTCATCTAAATTTTGCTGCAATATTGTCATCTAAATTTTGCTGCAATATTGTCATCGAAATATTGCTGCAACATTGCAGCAATGAATTGTTGCAATGATACGATACAGTCGGAAAAGGAATTCATGTTATTTGAAAAAAAAAAAAAATTATCAACCCGCTTTTTAGCTGTGACACTCTGAAATTTTCGCACATTTGGGAAATGCGTTGGGAAATCTTTTTTTTTACGAGGGGTGCAGAAGCATTTTTATCTCTCTTTTCTCTCTATTCTCTCAAGTGCTGGTCTAGGTATTGAGATGTACGTTGCACAAGGACGTATCGCAGAGTTAACATTGCGTGATGAAAAGAGACGAAAGCCATGAGAAAAAGTGGCGGATACATATTATGCGGTAGAAACCGCAGTTTGAACTCCCGCGCTTGGCGCCGCCATGATGCGCGTAGTCGTGGACGACGCCATATTGGCGTCGCATCGACACCGGTCGCAGATATCTATTCGAGCGGGACGAAAACACGTGCAACGAAAAGTAATAGTAATGAAAAACAAGAAGCATCAGAAAACAAATTGAAGTAAGTTTATAATCCCAATATAAACATGGAACAATGTGAATCATCAAATTCATTTTTGAAATGTTCCTTAAAGTTTAACTTGGATACTTGTTAACATTATAGGTTATAATATCGTGACCATATATTCTTTTTCCACAAACGTACCGTGGTTCCTCGAATTGGACGACAATTGGATAAGAAACGGTGAGTAAACAAATTTTTCAATTACTCTGCTCACGATTTCCTCTAGATTGCACATTTTTCAATGCGTAAATCTTCACATAATTTTAGCGATGTATTTACCACTTTGAACATGGAAAATAGTATGAATGTCAAAATAACTATTCATCGCTTATTTTGATTATAATTTCAATACCTCAATTCCGAATATCTATATATGATTAGGACAAGATTTTTCACCAAAGTACTGATAATGTTTTGAGAATGAGGTATTCGATAAACTGACTATAATGTTCCAATCGTCAGATATAAGTCAACTAAGATTCATAAATAGCAGTACTCATTTAGAATTCATTTTAGGTGAACCGTTTTAAACAATTATGGGGTTCCAATGTACACAGCAGTACTCGTACCATACTAAAACGCCTCCTCAATGATGAGGTTGCTCAATATTACAGCTGGGTCGGCAGTAGGGCAAATAAGCGTGCCTTCAAAGACACAAAGCTGTGTCGATTAGTTATCAGTGAGCATAATTTGATCTATTTTGATTTGTGAATAAGTTTATTAGTAATTATAATATAGTGAGACTTAATCTTGATTCTTCAGAGCGACTATATCATTGCATTCATTATTACCCAGTACATGCATGTAACAAGATTCATAATTGCGTAGATTGTGGGGGCTAACTATTCAGAGACGACAGAAAAAGTTATCGAAATCACTGTGTCGAAGTGGCTTGCACAATCAAACTTTAGGCTGACGAGAGCAGAGTGAGTGTCATTTACCTGCAGTTTCCATATTCACTCATATCTTTTGCTATTGTTATTTTTACAGTTATTATCCTATATTATACTCTTAGACAACGAAAACTTCCCAAACAACAAAAGGTAGGCGCTGGCACAGAAAATGATAACCAAACATGATGACTGCAGCAACACCGACCCCGAGGGATAAAAAAATATATCAATAGAGCAATGATTTCAAGTTTCATTTCTCATTTGCATTAAAGTAGAGATTAAAATGTTATGGAACGGTTAACAACGGTGCCAATTTCTGCTAATCAATAAATAATGAACATTTTATCTTCATATATTTAGATATCTATTATATCATAGTGACTATAATATTATAATACGTACTTTTATTGTGTATTAAAGTTTTGTTGAAATATAATATAGTGTATATTACTGACAAATAATGACAACCTGCATATTCATTCTAGTGTCGAAAAAATAGCTTCTAACAATCATATTTTTGTAGTAAATATTTTTGCAAATATCTGCCAATATTGCTGCGATATTGGTACAATATTGCTGTAATATTGCTACAATATTACAAAAATGCGATAAAAGTGGACATAGCAACGTTGCTGCAATATTGCTAAACATTATTGCAATATTCAGCAATGTTGCCGAATATTGAAGATATTGCAGTGTAACATTGCAGCAACGTTGCAGCAACGTTGAAGTGCTGTATGGGTCGAGTTTCAATACAATTATTGGTGAATAAGTTCCAGTCGCCCACAATTGAAGGGCCGGATCGAATAACGACTTCCACGCTCCTGCCAGTCGGACAAGCTCCTGAAAGTATGCAATCGGCGCTGAGCGATAAGCATACTTTTAGGATTAAAAAAACATCAACAAATCTTATACTTGTACAAAACTGTCAGCGAGAAAGTTGTTCATAATGGTTCGAAGTATATGTTTGGTAAGTTACAATAATTTTCATACTATATTTTCGCAAATATGAGAAGTTACAGGCCATGGCCATGGCAACGGCTGCCATGTTGCTGTCAGTCAACGGAAAAGCGTCGTTTCACAGGTACGTTTTGCATCGCCTCAAACGCATCGGATATCAACTATAGATATATGCCGTCACGGACTTTTTTGTATAGAATTTAACGCTCTACAAAAAAGGTCCAGTCAAGTTATGGTCTATCTGCCTTCGTTTAAGTAGCGTTCGACGCGAAAGGTACAGAAACGTGTTTGGTTCGAGATTTTTTCGGATTTTTAATTTTTTTATTCAAAAACGAGTGAAAATTAGATGTCACAAACGGTAGGGTATATTATTCTCATCTATCGCTACATTAGAGTATTTTTTTCAAGCCTTCCACAATTAGTGTAATTTGAAACCCTAAAATTGCATAAAGTGACTGGTCCATAGTCGGCACAAACGAAGCCGGCACTATAACTTCTCATATTTCCGAAGATATAGTATGAAAATTATTGTAACTTACCAAACATATACTTTGAACCATTATGAACAACTTTCTCGCTGACAGTTTCGTATAAGTGTAAGATTTGTTAATGTCTTTTTAATCCTAAAAGTTTGCTCCGCGCTCAGCGGCGATTGCATACATTCAGGGGCTTGTCCGACTGGCACGAGCGTGGAAGTCGTTATTCGATCCGGCCCTTCAATTGTCCGGGAATACCAGAGAGACTCAATTTAAAAAAATATTCATTGCTCATCAAAAGTTGAGTACAATTGAGTCCGATTGAGTCTAAATCAGGAATTCCAAATAAAAAACAATTGAAAAGCCCAATTTCATGAGCACACATATACGTTACAATTGATTTCAAATACGAATTTTGCAATGAGGCTTCAGTTGAAAGTCCATCATTTGGTGAGCGTATTGAAAACTATTGAGTTTGGATGAATAATTTCTTATAAGAAACAATTCAAAAACCTAATTTCTTGTTTGATAATTTGAAACAATTAAATTCTAATGCTACAGTTACAATTGATTTCAATTCAGAAGCCCCCTTTATACGTTCAGTATTTAATACAGTTGAATTTCAATAAGGAACCGACAATTATTAACGATGAACCTTTTTTTCCACCGTTTGAATAAATATTCGGAACAATTACCTTGTAATATAGAACTTACAATAGAAAGCAATTGTACAACAGTATTAATCGTTTTGTATTCGAAATTTCGAAACAAAAAACGCGATTGGTTACAATTGGCGTTTTCCCAATCGTTTCCAATCGATTTTTTTTAGCAGGGGAATAATAAAGAAATAGAACAATAGAACTAGAACAACTTAAGGTGCTTTCCTAGGCAATTCCACCAGTCCTGAAAACATCGTGAAAAAATGTGATATTAAACGGAATATCTCTGCCTGGGCACCGAAATCAATGAAACAAAATACGTCGCGCAATTCTATGTGCGACTCCGAACATGTACAGCCCAAAAAATGTTCGTTTTGCGCGAAAATAGAGAAGATATCCATGAAAAACGTTTCTAAAACCGTTTTTCATGGATATCTTCTCTATTTTCGCGCAAAACGAACATTTTTTGGGCTGTACATGTTCGGAGTCGCACATAGAATTGCGCGACGTATTTTGTTTCATTGATTTCGGTGCCCAGGCAGAGATATTCCGTTTAATATCACATTTTTTCACCATGTTTTCAGGACTGGTGGAATTGCCTAGGAAAGCACCTTAATACTATGACTAACTACGATCAGCCAACCCTCGGGGAGTTGGATGTTAAGCGACACACCATGCGATATTATATTACTTCTTTAATCAAAGATATTCTAATAAATCAGAGATAGCGAAATATAAAGCATCAGAGATTCTCGAGCGAGAAATTAGCGAGAATGAGCAATCAAATAGCGTTAGCAAATTATTAGCAAAGCAAGCACAGAATTTAGACTAATAAGCGAAATATAATGAAGCGTAAGGTAATCAAAATGGCTGCAGACAACTATAAAGTGCTTTTACTGAATTCTTCGAACTGAACGTTACTTGCGTAGCCCGTAGGCTCGCGATACACAAAAATAGAGTATAAAATAATCAAATAAGAATTCAGCGATAGTTTTTGTGGATGTTTCTAGCAATTATTGATCATAAAGACCTTACCTTAAGGTGGACTGCTTCTGAGCACACACACACTTCAACTTAACTTTACTAACTTAACAGATTACTCCAAGAGCGGAAACTAATTTGTTACTATTTGCTAATGCGAGAGAGAATTGGAGCGCACGTCTTTTTGGCTCAAAGCTGGACGTAGAAGTGAAGATTCTTTGCAGACAATTCGGCGAGCTGGCTCCCAGTGAGGTAGGTCCAGGTGGGGAACCTATCAGGACCAATTAATTGTCTGATTGGTCCTGCGAGCGACAAAGTTCGAACAGTCAACTCGTCAGTTGACCAGTTCGAAGCGTAATCTTATTGCCGGGTGTCAGGCGTTTCTCCACACGCTTCACAGCGACAGAACCACCGTTCTGCGGTATCTCAGCTGCGAGATGGCTGGCGGGAGGGTGTGACCTTGGTTCTCGTTGAGCTTCTCCGATCCAGGCGATATCCATCCCTCGGGATGTCCTCCGCAGCGGCAATCTCTGCGATAGATGACCTACTGCAGACTTCTGCCAGGTCTAGGTGTCCCATCTGAGTCACCACCTCTTCGTGACCTGACAGAGCACGTAGGACGCGATACTCGTCCACTCTTACGTAGGATGTCCTCTGGCGATACGTTACGTCACTCGTCCAGGTATGGACTCTGCGTGTCGTCGTCTTCTGATTGCTGGATCGGGCGATATAAGCTGACTGCACTCGACGTAACAGTCAGATGCTGGGTGACAAGATGCATCGGCTGGCAGGAGGTCTTATGGGGACTCTGTTCACTCCCTAGCGATATTTCTCCAAGGTCTACATCCCTCCCCGTAGATGTTGCGGTACTATCCGTAGTACTGGTACCGTACTGGACTGCGTGCCGTCGATAGCCTCTCTGGAGCGGAAGTTCTTGCAGCGGAAGTTCGGAAGTTGCCCTCTTCTGTATCTCTTTCTCTCTCTCTCTCTCTCTCGCGGTACATTAACAGAAAAATACTTCAAATTAGTCTAATTCTATTGCTTATAAAACAGGTGTGTCACTTGTATCCCGAGGGTCTAGACGGCGATATTCTCTCTCTCTCTCTCGATATTACTAACAAAATATGTGCCAAAAGGGCTCTAGTGACGGCAGCTAATCTGCAACGTCACAATACACGGAGAAAAGTAGTTCGTGAAACTTTACTGAACTGTTGAACAAAGTTGGGATATAGGGACCAGTTGGTGAGTTTTTCACATTTTTGTAGTAATCAGTGACATACTGAATGTTATAAAATACATGACAGTCCGGTAAACTTTAATAATGTACAGTAAAATTCTCATATGAAGAGTGTAGCAAACTTTAAAAGATTTACGTGAATTATTCCCTAAAGATTAGTTAAAGAATGACTAACGTTGACGAATCATTCTTATTCAGGAATTGAAAAAGTACTCAACAGTTCGGTAAAGTTTTACATCGTATAAGCAGAGGAAAGTTTGTATATAACTTTACAGCACTATAATGTAACTTTTCCCTCCTGGCACTTCAAATTTTACTGGACAGTTCAGTAAACCGAAAGACGTGAAACATCTCCCACCGCTCTGTTCGCTACTAAATGTCGCTGCCGCCTTTCCTTTCTCGCGAGTGCTAATATTGCTTCCAGTTAGTATATAAGAGAGTTCCAGTTCTCTAATATTAGCGATAGGCGTGCGTTAGCGTAGTCTATAAGTGGGGGATACTATGCGATACGATGCGTTTCATATAGGTGTGTTAGGTCCGTTCTATAGGCGTACTAGTATAAGTTTATATGTGAATACGACGGACTGGGTAGAGAGAAAAAAAAAAAAAAAAAAAAACCGTTGAGTAAAACTTATTTTCGTTGACTCAAAACCAATACAATTTTTTCACTGCACATTGACGTTTTACCGAACTGTTCGGTAAAGTTTCATCAACTGTAAGTCATTCATTCATGTAAATCTACTCAAATTCTGTGCTAAATGTCCTCAATCGCGGTTTACCGAACTGTTCGGTAGATATTCTTTTAAATTCCTTAAAATTTCACGTTCTATGCATGACGTTTTCTTGAATTTCGCTTTACTGAACTGTAAGTGAAACTTTACATAAATGTCCCTATGTCCGCAGTTTACTGAACTGAGTTCGGTAAAGTTTCACGAACTATTTTTCTCCGTGTATATAAATATATACCGCGAGGACCAGGTGAAAGAGAATGGTCCATTCGCCCAGGCAACTAATATTTCGTATTTTTAGGGGGATAGCCACTCGTTGCACTGAAAATCCCTAGGGTGATTTTGGCGCGCGGTCGATGCAACTCGGCAGCCATTGTTGATACAAGCCGGCTGACTGTCAATACATCGCGGAAGGTAGACAAGTGTGGTTATGTTCGTTTATTTGAAGCAAATGATAAATAAAGTGAATAAAACCTACGTGAATAAGCTATGGATATTTATTGATGCCTCAACCCCAGGATACAATCAATAATTTTGTTCGAATTGGTTGTTCTCGATGAACTCTTTGATTCTGATAAATTTCCAGTTATAGCTTAGGTTAATTCGTTGATTGCATTAAGATATCATTTAAAACTGATTGATCGATTTTTGATAAATATTCCTAGCTTATTCACGTAGGTTTTATTCACTTTATTTATAATTTGCTTCAAATAAACGAACATAACCACACTTGTCTACCTTCTGCGATGTATTGACAGTCAGCCGGCTTGTATCAATAATGGCTGCCGAGTTGCATCGACCCGCGCCAAAATCACCCTAGGGATTTTTTCAGCGCAACGAGTGGCTATCCCCCTAAAAATACGAAATATTATCTGCCTGGGCAGATGGACCATTCTCTTTCACCTGGTCCTCGCGGTATATTAATATATAATAATAATATTCCAAAATACTCCAGAATATTCCAAAATACTCCAGAATATTCCAAAATTTCCAAAATTTCAATCGTACATGCGCGAAAAAGGGCCTATACATGCGCTCGTTGGACAAATTACGGTGTGCAACAAGGGGGGAAGGGTAATTTCAAGCTCGGGTGATGACGTTGCACTCATTTTTGTCTCAGGCGCCTTCGGCGCCCTCGACTCCGACTCGTGCAACATCATCTGACCCTCGCTAGAAATTACCTATTTCCCCCCCTTGTTGTACAATGTACTATTACACATGGCGTTAAGAAAAGTACACATCACGCATCGAAAATTTAACTTTACACGCGCACTTTACGCACAGTCGTGCATAAATGTGTATTTTTCGATTTTCTGTGAATTTTAGAAAAAATTTACTCACCCCATACACCATGCACTACCCCTGCGGCTAAACTATGGGGAGTAGGGGTGAAACCCTTCAGACCTTTCTTACGTACAATTTTTGTCTCTACAACTTTCTCTCGAAACTCTGTCCATATCTCTCCCCGTTTTTGAGTTATTTGCCAAAAGTGCATTTTCGGGGTGGTTTTCAATTTTTCACAACCCTATTTCGAGGGCTGGGAACTTTACCACTCTGCACGAGCTCTTGCGGCGTTCAAATGCAACTTTCCTCAAAAAATTAGCTCTTTGACATTAAACATGCATTTCAGACCTATATTTACTGGATTACACGTGAAAGATCGATAGTTGAGAAAGGATTACCGCTGCCTCAGTCTTATCATGCTTATCGATTAACGTTGCGCGGCTATGGCTACGAAAGGCAAAGTCCTACTAAGATTATGTATGGAACCTTGTTTGTAGAGGATTTTTCCACCGTCAATTTTGTGCTTGACTATTTTGGCCTATGATGTTGAGGAAACGAGATATTGTTGTAAAACAGATTTTTCGTACCTTTCCGCCATCACAGAGTTTGCCGCTAATCTTGTCACGCAAACGTATCTAGAATTTTTTGTTTTTTAATGAACTATTCAACATATACCGGGAAGATTCCTTGATAGTATACACCTGACTGCCGTCGATTGCGCATGCGCCAAATAATTCATTTTCATTGGTCGGTAAGATCGTCCCGGGACAGTATTATGACGTAGGAGGCACGGGTGCCAACATGCGAAAAATTAAGCGAGAGCTGTCAAACTCTGGCGCGTAAAGTAGTCAATCGAGGTTATGTTGATATTTATTTTAATTCGACGTTAATTATTGAAAAAAAAAAAGAAAAATAGCACGGACTAGCACTTTTTAATAACGTAGTCCATTTCGGAAGATTATTCAATGCGTGCATCAAAGGATTTAATGGAAAAACAACAATTAATCGTTACAAAAAACATCTTAAAGTGATTTGTTGAAAGATGAAATCTAAAATCAAATCTGAAAGGTTATTATCAAATGACAGTCTGGACAAACTGAGGCAGGTGAGTGAAAATAACGTTGATTGAAAAAATATTCTTCATTCACATCGAATCGAAGCAAGCAATCAGCTGTTCGGAATAAATTCCGACGGTTCTTTCAGAACATCAAATTTTAACCTCGATAATGAAAGCTTTCCAAGCCTTTCTGAATCACTACCGCAATTTATTGAGATTTGAACCCAAAAAATTCGTATCAATTACATCGCCGTCGAAAACAAAGTTTGACAGCTAAAACTCGGGATGGCCAGCCTGCCTTAGCGGACGACGAAACTCGCGCATGCGCAATCGACGGCAGTCAGGTGTATACTATCAAGGAATCTTCCCGGTATACAGCAATATATGCTAGAATATATGTCAGAATATATGCCGAAATGTGTGGCAAAATATATACTAGAATACAGTGTTGCGAGTCACTAATTACATTTGTAATGGAATTACTCATTTAATTACCCATTACTTTGGTATGAAATCGAGTAAATGAAGTTTAATTACACATTACTTTTAAATAAAGTTTAATTATACATTACCAAAGTAATGTGTAATTGAATGAAGTTTAATTACACATTACTTTTAAATAAGGTTTAATTATACATTACCAAAGTAATGTGTAATTAAATGAAGTTTAATTACACATTACCATAGTAATGGGTAATTAAATAAAGTTTAATTAAACATTACTTTAGTAATGTGTAATTAAATAAAAATTCAATTACATATTACATTGATATATATATATTAGGGTGCTTTTTTTGAAACGACATTTTTTTTTTTGCAACTCCCCATTGAAAATCTTGTTGTAGACGTCGAAAGGGGAATCCTGTCCAATTTTTAGCTCTTAATTCCGATTCTAGTACTCGCGCTTTTCGTTTTAAGTTTTTCCATGCTAAAAGCATGTGAACATTACGAGTTTTTCTTTGGTCGCGCACAACTCATCCGCATTTCAATGGATTGTTCTCACCCAAGACTCATTTGACAGAGAATTTAGTGTTCTTCAAAAGTGCCCAAGATAGTTTGACTGACTTGAAAATATTGAACTTGACATTTTGTTGGAATTTTATATTTAAAAAAATCAAAGTCCTTATATCTTTTGAAATACTGGTTTGAGAGACTTTATGCATTGGACTTTTTTGTGGAGAAATAAATTTCCTACAAAATTGTTACGAACCTTCTTTCTCCAAGTCCAACTGTTTATTCGCCCACAGCGAGAAAGAAGAATTATGCATAAAATCGACTTTGGAGGCTCACACAAGTGCGGCGGTTGACACCACAGCCAAACTACCAATGGCACCTTTGAAGAACACTAAATTCTCTGTAAAATGAATCTTGAATGAGAATAATCCATTGAAATGCGGCTGAGTTTTGCGCGGCGAAAGAAAAAGTCGTAATGTTTACATGCTTTTAGCATGGGAAAACTTAAAAAGAAAACCGCGAGTGCTGGAATTGGAATGAAGAGCTAAAAATTGGACAGGATTCCCTTTTCAACGTCTACAACAAGATTTTCAATGGGGAGTTGCGAAAAAAAATAGTAGTTTCACAAAAAAGCACCCTAATGACCATATGTAATCATGTATAATATGTTACATGATTATACATACGTCAGGCATGAATCAGATATGTTCATGTATTAACATATCTGAACATAGCTGGATCATGCCTGACTCATATATAAACATTTTTTCTCGGGATTATCGGTCACTTTTGACGATATGGCAGTTCATGATAAAACGTCTGGTAGTTTGAACGACATCGCAGTCGACGATATCTCGTCATCGGATGCTGCGTACGATATTGCAAGCAATGATGAACTACTAGTATCGTTTGTCAATAACGATATTGCATCGGACGTAGGTCAGTTATCGGTTTATAAAGACACCAATCGAACCGATTCATTTGCGGATTGTTTAACGGAACCGGAAACTTTTATATCAATCTCTGCAAAAGCAAACGAAGAAAATCACGGAGTGTCGCTTCCCAAACTTAATGGTAAAACTGCGGAATGGTTGGACGGGGGTATGTTGGTGCTCCCGCGTAATTTTTGGGAAGAATTTTGAAACGAAAAGAATGGTGCGATGCGTTCAATGCAGAATTCGAAAAAAAAATCCGTTGTGCGTCTTATCTATATCATGGCATAAATGTCGGGATAAACGTCAAAGAACCGCGAAGTATTTTGTAGCCGTAGGTAAATGCAAGCATTCTATGTGCGCTTCATTAAAATTCTATGCCGAAAAAATTGAAATTCCTCACTCAAATAGAATTGTCAAAGTTCTTATTAGCAAAGATATTTACCATAACGCGAACGAACGGCATCGTCGCCATATACGTTACAAGCGGAGAGCAGCGCTAGCTAACGACTTAGAGAAAATATCTCCAATTCATTTGAAGTTGAATATGCTCAACAAGGCACCTGGTGGAATTTTGTAGGCAGGTAATCTGAACGCCGCACCGAGTTTGCAACTCCCACATAGCACCGAATGTTGCAGCAAAATTGCAGGAATATTGCAATATTGCAGGAATATTGCAGGAATATCTGCAATGTTGCTGTGATATCCAGTGCTATGTGGGCTACTTCAGAAAATCTCAAGTGAGAATAAGGCTAACCATGATCTGGATAAGGATTTCATTTTATTTATGATAAAATTGATGGAAAATCAACGGAAAGATATTTAAGGTAAAGAACTCAATGGATATATGAGCGGATCCACGTCACTTCACTAAAAAAAAAAAAACCGTCAAGTCACGGATCTTTGCGCCATTTGACATATCTTTAGTAGTATGGGAAAAAAAAAATACAACTTCAGGGATTTTGAAAATTTTTCAAAAATGGCGGAGTTAGAGCTATTTGAATTTTGGTAAGTCGCTGTTGCATCGCTATGTTTGAAAATTCATATCTCCGGAAGTATTTACCGGAGCGGATTTATCCTGGAAAGATTTTGTTTGTAAAAGAATGCGCTTTTAGACGACAAATTTCGTTTGGAAAAAAAAAAAAAAATTTAATTTTTTTTCGTCGTTTTTATTTTTAATTTCGCTGCCATTTCCGCGGGACCTACAGGAATCCATGGAGATAATTTTTTTCGGATAGCCGAATCCTTCCCCTCTAACCCTAGAAAAAAAAATTTATGGAGAACCTACCTGGGCCGGAGAAAAAAAATAAAACGTCTTGTCGCGCGTCGCCGCGCGCGTCAATCCACGTCCGCGCGGCGAGCTCCTTGTGTTGCGTAGTGGAGTTGAATTACATTTGATGGTTCTCTACTTGCCCGGGCTATTCGTTCTCCAAAAATAGTTGTTCAACCATTTTATCCCTCGCTCATTAGACGGATACTAGTCTTGTTTTTTCAGAGTTATATACCTATACCTGTTCTGGAAACTCGGAGCCATCAAGTGCACAACATCTGATCCTTTCATTTTAAATATCTAAAAGTAACTAATCCCTTCAATTGTATCCGAATATGATCCCTCAATCTACAAGGTTATTTTGAAAAAGGAAATCATTGAACCATCATTGTCTGTGACAGGAAAGACTATAGGTTTCGGAGAATCTATTGTTTCGTATGGCCCAAGCGGACCGGAACAGTCGATCGCAGTCAAATTGGTCCTTCATGCGTGACCCACGTGTAAGGATTAAGTTAATCCTTTTTTTCCGCATTCACCAAGTGCAACAATTCCACCAAGTTGCCTGCACCTACTGTAAGGCATCTTTTGAACTGACCTGAAATCAAAGGTTCAGCAATTCCGTAATGACCTCAGTCTCACGACAAACTCGCACTTGAATAGTCAACAACTCTTTCGCTATCGAAATGCCGAGAAATCATTGTTGTGATCCATTCGGCCTGCCAAAGCATTCGAAAAATGTATATCCGGTAATACAGTGGATGTGCGATAAAGCGACATCGATCACACACGGTTGTCTGATTTGTGATACTTGTCGGCTGATGTTAAAGGACAATGCAATCCCCGAGATTGGTTCGACATCGTCATCAAGCGAATGTAAATCCGGAAGTTCATGTATCAATTTTCCCGAGGTTGATACAATAAATGTAATCTCTGCTATTAATTCATCATTGTCAAGTTTAGGTGAATCACCCGAGTCGAAATTTAGCGCCTACTTTAATACTTATAGCATCCAACTTAAGTTCTCTAGATCCTATTTAGACCTCAAACTCCTATTTTGAACCTACAAGTCCTCAAGAATCGAAATTTAACGCCTACTTTGATACTCATAGCATTCAACTCAACGTTTCTAGATCTTATTTAGACCTCAAACTCCTATTTTGAACCTACAAGTCCTCCATAGTCGAAATTTAGCGCCTGCTTTGATACTCATAGCATCCAACTCATAACGTCTCTACAGATCCTGTTTAGATCTCAAACTCCTATTATCAACCTACAACTCTGTAGTCGAAATTCAGCGCCCGCTTGAGTACTCATAGCGCACAAATGAACCTCTTTTCAATCCGTAATAATAATTTAGCGCCTATTTTGATACTCATAAAGTCCGATCTCAATTAATGATGCAATTTTCCTTATTGTGCATTATTTTAGTAATTAAAATTGGGACGCCGCTGCATTATTCATTACATCATTTTGCGACATTATGCATCATTTTGATAAATATCAAACTCGATGTTTTCGAAAAAATCCCATAGATCCCTCCGATGTCGAATTCGAATAACCTCCGTTTGCAGCCCATCTTAGCTTGTTCTGTACGAAATTATGATGTGCTTTTAAGAAGACTTTATTGGATAATTATAGGAATATATGTATTTTCAGCAGTTTATCGCTGTCGTTGCGTAATCTGAAGATGTGGAGGGGGCGGGGATAGCAGCTTCTCGTGAGATCCTCATTTAACCCTCAATGCAGCCGTGCACTGCTACGCTGCAGGGTGTAGCGAGGGTTTTGCGAGGTTCTCGTGAGATCCTCATTTGACCCTAAAATGCTGCATTTGTCTGGTAACTACGGGTTTTAGGCGCTAAAGAGGGTTTCAATTCCCATACAAAATAAACCTCTCTAGACCCTCAAAAACCTCCCAACGGTAGAATTTTGAGGTTCTAATGAGGCGTTAAATTTCGACTCGGGCACCGATACCCGTAAAAAAATCAAAACCGTTTCGGAGAAAGTAGAGGTATTAGGAAAACTTTCAGCTGCATTCAAACAACATTTTCCGGACTGTGTACCTACAAAAAGCGAGAGTGCCGATTATAACGAGTGGTTAACTCAGTTAAAAGATAGATTTAACGAAACAAATGATAAGGCATTCAGATTGACTATTCTTACTGCTCTTCCAAAGAGTTGGAGTGTGGGAAAAATCGAGGAAGAGTTTAACGTCACAAATCATATGGCTCGGACGGCGAACAGGTTAGCTGAAGATAAAGGAATATTATCCTCACCAAATTCGAGACCAGGCAAGACGATATCATCTGAAGTTGTATCACTCGTGGTAGAATTTTGTCGAAGTGAAGAGGTCAGTCGCATAACACCAGGTCAAAGAAGCTGCGCAACCGTTGGAAGAAATGGTGAAAAACTATCGGTTCAACAGCATCTGATGTTGAATAATCCGAGAGAATTGTATCGATTGTTTCGTGATCGTTATCCGGATAAAAAAATCGGTCTTTCCAAATTTGCAGAGTTGCGCCCGAATGAATGTATGCTAGCAGGACCGAGTGGTATACACATACCATGTGTGTTTGTACTTATCACCAGAATGAAAAGCTAATGATGATGGGTTGCACCGTCTAATAAGCGAGGGATAAGGTGGTTGAACAACTACTTTTGGAGAACGAATAGCTCGGGTAAGTAGAGAAGCATCAAATGTAATTCAACTCCACTACGCAACACAAGGAGCTCGCTGCGCGGACGTGGATTGACGGGCGCGGCGACGCGCAACAAGACGTTTTATTTTTTTTCTCCGGCCCAGGTAGGTTCTCCATGAATTTTTTTTTTTTTTTGGGTTGAAGGGGAAGGATTCGGCTATCCGAAAAAAATGATCTCCATGGATTCCTGTAGGTCCCGCAGAAATGGCAGCGAAATTAAAAATAAAAACGACGAAAAAAAATTGAAAGAATTTTTTTTTTAGAACACAATTTTTTTTATATAAAAGCGCATTCTTTTACAAACAAAATGATTCCAGGATCAGTCCGCTCCCGTACATACTTTCGGAGATATAAATTTTCAAACATAGCGGTGCAACAGCAACTTACCAAAATTCAAATAGCTTTAACTCCACCATTTTTGAAAAATTTTCAAAATCCCTGAAGTTGTATTTTTTTTTCCATTGGATTAAAGATATGTCGAATGGCGCAAAGATCTGTGACTTGACGGTTTTTTTTTTGAGTGAAGTGACGTGGATCCGCTCATATCCAAGAGTTTTCGTTGCATCCTTTCTGCATTATTATGTTCAGTGAGAAACAAATTCGTTGCTTGGTTTCTGATCGCAAGAAACATCTGCACTTAGATGCAACCGGCTCTATTCTTGCTCAGCCTAAAATTTTACAATCTGCTAACACAATTTATTATTACGCTCTGATTTCACCTGGATCAAACGATGTCGGACCACTACCTGTCGCTGAAATGATATCTGTAAAGCACGATATGACCGCTATAAGACATTTTTTAGATGTCTTCAATGACAGCTTGAAAAAAATTTCCGTGCGGAAAATTAATAAAATTACGACGTCCTAAAACATCGTATGTATATGTATAGATATAGAGATATAGGTAATATAGCTAGAGACGATATGCTATTATTTCAATTTTCTTAGATTTAACAACAAATAGTCAACATATTAAAAATATGCACACGTAGCATCCATGGGATTACTATAGTGATTGAACGGAGACTTGCACATGGAAAATCGAGATTAAAACCACAAAAATAGACACCATGGAAACCCATGGAAGTTTTCATGAAATCATGAAATGATCCGATTTAAATAAACAAAACACCAAATTAAAGGAAATTAAATTCTAAGAAAGAAATAATAACATAATTTTGCATAAAAATTATCTATTCAAAAAATGGACATCATAGAATGCCATCGAACATTTAGGATTAGCTAGGATTAGCTAGGGATTATCTTACGGCTAAGTATATAAGGCGCGTGCCGTGAGGCAGAGGCATCTCAGTCTCAATCACACAATTAGTCGGTCAACGCATAGTCAATACTTCATAATATACAAACTATACATTAAAAGTATAAATACATTTAAAAGACTTGTGCGGCAAATATTCGCCAAGCGTTATATTCATATTATTACTATATAACTGAAAGGTAAAATAAATTCAATATTCATACATCCTTATATATACAAATAACCATCAGATATCCTAATATAGTTTACCTATCCTAAAATAATCAAATATTCATAAAATCTCGGTTCGTCAGACGATTCGTTATACTACTGCGGTAAACGATCGCTCTCTGAAGGACTTCGAGTCAATCACATACACTACCCAACACTCGTCATCACCAAAATCTCGATCTTACAGACGATCTGTTGTACTATTGCAGTAAGCGATTGTTTTCTGGAAGATTTCGAGTAAATTACAGATTGCACCAAAATATCGATTCTGCAGGCGATCTGCTGCTTTAATAACAAGCTTCGATCGTTTCCTGTAAGGATTTCGACTGCACTCACCACATTCGCGTTCTTGCAAGCGGTCTTATCGGCAAGTAAGCACGAAGTCCGATTCTTGCAAGAATACGCAAAACATGCACATGCCGGCCTTGTGAGCAGCTTGATTCCCGAATACCGAGATCAGCTGTTCCTCTCAAGGTTTCAACAGAGAACACGCACACGCACACGCACACAGACACGCAAACTCTCACAAACGTAACGACAAATTGTCAAGCACACATACAAGAACGAGCAGCCAGGAAAGCTGGCAATTTGGGACGTTACAAAATAGAGACGGATTTCAGCTTGGCATTGTTGCAATCAGCATGCAGAGCATTCAATGGTGTCGACTTGTCAGAATATATCAAACAGATGCATTCTTATAGCGTAACAAAAGTCAAAGCCCACGAACAAATGACTATCCTGCATGTTTGTTCCTCGCATTTTATAAAGACTGTGATTCAGGCAGTAAAGAAATATTTCCCGAATCCTAAAGTGCATAAACATCAACGTGCCGTTGCTGCGACTATCATAGCAAATCTTCTGCATTGTAATAGCATTACCTCAACAATTGAATTTTATGAATCATTCGTACTAGTTTTTGCCTTTGAATATGAAGTCGCTGATTTCGATCGACTGGTAACCGCGGTAAAAATACGACAAGACTTTGAGGTAAATACTGATTGTGATTCCTATGTTCCGCCTGAAGAACCAGTTGAGGGGACATCTTCTTACTAAAGAAAACAATCACCTTATTAAAAAATTTTCAAAAAAATCGAGACGAATATACAGGAATCGAGGCAAAGTACATCTACAACAAATATTTTCTATTGTAAATATTTCGTCGAATACGTTACGGAGTTCTCAATGCCATATTTTCCGCTGTGATCAGTCGAAAAACTTGACCATTTTGGATTGACTCGTGACAGTAATGCTCCTATCGAAAATTATTTCAAAATTCTGAAACACCACATTTTAAACGGTGAAACTCTGATTCCGGCTCCTCGTTTCATAATGCAAAATTTTAAAATTATTGAAGCTAGAATGAAAGAGCGTAAGTGTTCACTTACAACTTCACGAAGTACGAAACACAAAATTTTAGATGAAGATAACACTGCGGTCGAAACTTGGAAGAAAACCAGACCAGCGAAATCAAATCATTATCTGAAGCTACCCAAGTTCGTGCGCAACGATAAAAATGAAGGGCCTGCCGAATGCTCAGAACCCGAATTCTCGACAGCACGTACTGCAGAGATCGGGGAATCTAGTATACAACCAAATCATGTCCAAAATGTGAGTTCTACGGCGGAACAATCGGCTATAGCAAATGATGATATGATAACAGAAGAAATCATTACATTGCTGGTGGAAGATTGCAAAGGATCATTTGCGCGTGACAGAACCATCTAATGTAAATAATTTTTTGATGAGAAAAATTAACGGACGATCCGGGAATCGAACCCGGGATCTACGGACGCCTATCCGGGGACTTAAGTCTGGAGCACAGACTTTTCGTGTTCCGTGTTCGCCTCACCTACAGGCGCCACGATCGTTCACACATAGCTGTGATTGGTCGGCGCTGCGTGTGAGTGACTGTACACTGGTCACGATCTCTGTAGGTGAGCCGAAACGAAAAGTCTGTGCTCCAGGCTTTACACCCGAGACCACCTAGCTCGCCCAAGGATCGCCGCAACTTTTCTCATCATCTTTTAAATTCTTGTACTCAGTATATCTAATGTTATGATTCTTGGGTATGTAGCACCGAGTACCTGCATACTTTGCCTTGCGTACTACTCGGTGCTACATACCCAAGAATCATAACATTAGAACCATCTAATGTAGAAGTATCCAAAGTACCCGTACGGAAGTATATGGGGCATTCCATGGTAAATCACACAGAATAAAACCCGACCGATTCCGATTTGCTTTATATTTTTTCGTGTTGTTGTTATCACTGAAAAAGACGTCTGTGATTTTTTTCAGATTTTTATTGCCAGTCATTTGGATTTTTTTTTTTTTTTTTTTTTTTTTTTTTAGTAATCGTAAATCCAATCAAACAAATGATTTGAAAAAATAATTCGGGCCAACTTTTTCGTAATTTCACGCAGTTTAACATTAAAATAATAGACAAATTTTTAACCCTTCGTTGTCACACTTCTCAGGAATCCCGCCATTGTCACACTGGGTCAGATAGACCCAGACGGATTTCAAAAGACTCTTGCATCCAAACTATCAGTCCGATTTCAATCAACAAAATATTTCCACATACTTTGAACTCTCTAGAATAAGAATCCATCGTTGTTTTTTGAAAAATAAAATTTCGACATGGTAAAAAAAAATCCGAAAGCCATCAATTTGCAAAAAAGACCCTTTTGAACGTAAAAAATTATAACTCTTTCAATTTTCAATATTTTTTCATAAAATTTATGGACGACGCTCTCGAAACAGGGTACTTTGTGGAAAAAAATAGCTCGGTGGTGTACGTTTCAAAAAGTATATTTATTCCGACCCATAGATAAGGTCGATTTTGAAGTGTAAAAACATGGCTATTTCTAGTCAAATACTGATAGTATAATAGTATTATGGTTTATTAATATAAAATAAAACGATGAAAGGTCAACAGAAAAGGTATTCAATCTGCTACAGTGCAGTCGACGTACATAAAAGCTCGGTGTTGGCTGCACATTGGACGCTGATAGGAGGAGCATTGCTCCTTCGACTTCCGATCCTGCTGTGGGGTGCACAGTCTGTACCGGACCTCTTTCTCCAAGTATTGTCTTTCTTTTGGTGGTGTGGAACCCTCGTACTTGAGAATTGCTAATATTCCCTGTCTTATGTAGTAATGTCGCGTTGGAGAGTTGGCACTTGCGACCAAGTCCGCAAGTAGGGCGCAACGAGGGGGAAAGACAGTTCATAAATGCACTGCTTTTTGCTTTTTGTTTCTTTTTTCTCCAATATTTGACAAAAAAATAAAATAACGATTGCCACAATTATACTTACGGCTTGTACGGAATATTAAAAAAAAAAAATTATTTTGTCTCAATTTTTCACAAAAGTCGACGCCATTGTCACACTTGGGTCACAATGACCCACACCTCGCGCACAATTTTCTTTAAACAGCTGTCACACTAACACTGACCCTTCTACTGAAGGGCTCTCTGTGTCTCCCGACTAGGGATAGTCCAAACTAACAGTAAATAGTAACTAGGGGCCCATTTGTACCCTTACAGTTATAGATATTTAGCTACAAAGTTAGACCATGGGTCCGGTGGACCCAGTGTGACAACGAAGGGTTAAGCATCATGTCGAGCATTTTTATCTGGTTTAACGTAAAAAATATCGACTTTCGCTAAGTATGCCCCCTGCGATCCTGTTCAAAAAAATCACGAAAATTCCACATTGAAAATCAAAAATTTTAAGCCCAAGGCCATGATGGAGAAATGATTCCTTCAGTTTTGTTAAATTTTTTTTGTAAATATTTTCCGTTGTTTTTCACTGCTTACTCCAATACGATAAAAAAAAAGGTGATGCCCATCTACCAACTCAATTTTTCTTACCAATAGCCATCATAAATAATCAATAGTTATCTTTTAAGCAGAAAATCATGATTTCAAATAATTCACATCCTATTTATATTATTCGATGTTATTATTTATTATTTTCGCGATGTAATTTGTAAGGAATTTACTTATTTTACTACGATGAATTATAATTTTTGAGACGTGCCTCTACTTCAGGGGGCTTAGAAAACTCAACGGGCCTACTATAAAGCTGTATATAAATTAAGGAGGAGTTTGAAATTTATTTCATTGTGTAGTGACTCTATCGTTCGAAACCTATTAATTCATACCATATGTGAATTTATCGGACCAGTCGAACCAAATTTTTAAGTCTTCTAACTGAAGCTCACCTCTATATAGAGCGTGCAATCTCCAGATAGACCGAAAAAAACGGAAGTGCATCATAATTATTTTTTCAAGTAAAAATTCCTTCAGCCCGGGTTTGATTCGTCAAGTAAAGATTCCTTCAGTCCTTCAGTGGTCTAATTGGACAAGGCGTCGCAGTACAAATGCGGAGGTCCCGGTTCAAACCCGGGCTGAAGGAATTTTTACTTGAAAAAATAATTATGATGCACTTCCGTTTTTTTCGGTCTATCTGGAGATTGCACGCTCTATATAGAGGTGAGCTTCAGTTAGAAGACTTAAAAATTTGGTTCGACTGGTCCGATAAATTCACATATGGTATGAATTAATAGGTTTCGAACGATAGAGTCACTACACAATGAAATAAACACAGACCTGTGGACTAAGAGGTCAATGACAATAACATGAAATTCAAGTAAAGATTCCTTCAGTCCTTCAGTGGTCTAATTGGACAAGGCGTCGCAGTACAAATGCGGAGGTCCCGGTTCAAACCCGGGCTGAAGGAATTTTTACTTGAAAAAATAATTATGATGCACTTCCGTTTTTTTCGGTCTATCTGGAGATTGCACGCTCTATATAGAGGTGAGCTTCAGTTAGAAGACTTAAAAATTTGGTTCGACTGGTCCGATAAATTCACATATGGTATGAGTTTGAAATTTAGTTTGACCATATGAATGTCGTTTAATATTTTATTTAACCCTTTCTGCCATGGTGGCACTCTGAGAGTGCCACCTGTTTTATAACCATTTTCTGAGCAATTTCGATCGAATTTTCAAACTTTTTTTTTGTGTTTAAAACAAAAAAAAAAAAAAAAAAAAAAAAATGTGTGACACAAAGGGTTAACGTAAATAAATTTAATGAATGAATTGATGCGTGAATTTAAACCAATCCTCAATGAATTCGCAATGATTCACAATACGAAGCTGGCTTATGCTGTGTAGCAGAGGGGCCGAAGCAAAATAATAAATAATAATATCGAATAATATAAATAGGATGTGAATTATTTGAAATCATGATTTTCTGCTTAAAAGATAACTATTGATTATTTATGATGGCTATTGGTAAGAAAAATTGAGTTGGTAGATGGGCATCACCTTTTTTTTTATCGTATTGGAGTAAGCAGTGAAAAACAACGGAAAATATTTACAAAAAAAATTTAACAAAACTGAAGGAATCATTTCTCCATCATGGCCTTGGGCTTAAAATTTTTGATTTTCAATGCGGAATTTTCGTGATTTTTTTGAACAGGATCGCAGGGGGCATACTTAGCGAAAGTCGATATTTTTTACGTTAAACCAGATAAAATGCTCGACATGATGCTTAAAAATTTGTCTATTATTTTAATGTTAAACTGCGTGAAATTACGAAAAAGTTGGCCCGAATCATTTTTTCAAATCATTTGTTTGATTGGATTTACGATTACTAAAAAAAAAAAAAAAAAAAAAAATCCAAACGACTGGCAATAAAAATCTGAAAAAAATCACAGACGTCTTTTTCAGTGATAACAACAACACGAAAAAATATGAAGCAAATCGGAATCGGTCGGGTTTTATTCTGTGTGATTTACCATGGAATGCCCCATATACAGGATGTATCACCTCAAGTATCGAGAATAGGAGGGACTTAGTTGACGCGAAGTCACGCCTCATCAACCAATCATCAAAGAAAAGAATTTCGTAGACCGAAATTCTTACGAAAAATAGAAATTACAATTTCTTGGTGTAGTGAAAAAATATCAACAACGACTCGAATACAATTTCTTGTTGTAGGTAAGAAATATCAACAACAACTCAAATCAGGCTGCTAGTTATTTATTTACTCCGACGCTCACGAAAACGATTCTTTCCTCTTTGTTGATTGGTTGATGGGGCGTAACTTCGCGTCAAATAAGTCCCTCCCATTCTCGATACTTCAGGTGATACATCCTGTATATTTTATGAAATATAAAAAACATACATGTGAAACCAAATATATGTTTTTTATATGCAATATACAGGGTGTCCCAATTTAAAGTACGCATTACGTTTTCAGCCGACCTAACGGTTCAATTAGAAAATGCATCCCACAAAAGTTGACCGGTTCAGAGGGGGACACATGAAGAATTTTTTTTTTTTTTTGCAGTCCAGCATCATAATTGGTGATGCTGTGGAAGATGGAACAGTTTTTTCAAATGGAATCATACATTTTTGTTGCAACTGAAATATTCTCTATTCAAAAATGTATAATTTTCTCAGGAAACTTTTTTTTGTAAAATGAATAGTTCATGAGATAGAACAAAAAAGCAAATACCACCATCAACAGCAAAACCTTTCTGTGATATGTGTGATATTATGTCGGAGCATCAGTAGGGTGACTACAGATGTTCAAAAATACCACCATCAAGAGCAAGACACGCTCTTACTCGCTTTTCGAAGCTCTGCGCCGTTTTCAAAAGGATGGCCCAGAGCTTCGAAAAGCCGGTGAGAGCATGTCTTGCTCTTGATCGTGGTATTTTTGAACATTTTTGAACAATGATTCGTCAAGTAAAGATTCCTTCAGTCCTTCAGTGGTCTAATTGGACAAGGCGTCGCAGTACAAATGCGGAGGTCCCGGTTCAAACCCGGGCTGAAGGAATTTTTACTTGAAAAAATAATTATGATGCACTTCCGTTTTTTTCGGTCTATCTGGAGATTGCACGCTCTATATAGAGGTGAGCTTCAGTTAGAAGACTTAAAAATTTGGTTCGACTGGTCCGATAAATTCACATATGGTATGAATTAATAGGTTTCGAACGATAGAGTCACTACACAATGAAATAAACACAGACCTGTGGACTAAGAGGTCAATGACAATAACATGAAATTCAAGTAAAGATTCCTTCAGTCCTTCAGTGGTCTAATTGGACAAGGCGTCGCAGTACAAATGCGGAGGTCCCGGTTCAAACCCGGGCTGAAGGAATTTTTACTTGAAAAAATAATTATGATGCACTTCCGTTTTTTTCGGTCTATCTGGAGATTGCACGCTCTATATAGAGGTGAGCTTCAGTTAGAAGACTTAAAAATTTGGTTCGACTGGTCCGATAAATTCACATATGGTATGAGTTTGAAATTTAGTTTGACCATATGAATGTCGTTTAATATTTTATTTAACCCTTTCTGCCATGGTGGCACTCTGAGAGTGCCACCTGTTTTATAACCATTTTCTGAGCAATTTCGATCGAATTTTCAAACTTTTTTTTTGTGTTTAAAACAAAAAAAAAAAAAAAAAAAAAAAAATGTGTGACACAAAGGGTTAACGTAAATAAATTTAATGAATGAATTGATGCGTGAATTTAAACCAATCCTCAATGAATTCGCAATGATTCACAATACGAAGCTGGCTTATGCTGTGTAGCAGAGGGGCCGAAGCAAAATAATAAATAATAATATCGAATAATATAAATAGGATGTGAATTATTTGAAATCATGATTTTCTGCTTAAAAGATAACTATTGATTATTTATGATGGCTATTGGTAAGAAAAATTGAGTTGGTAGATGGGCATCACCTTTTTTTTTATCGTATTGGAGTAAGCAGTGAAAAACAACGGAAAATATTTACAAAAAAAATTTAACAAAACTGAAGGAATCATTTCTCCATCATGGCCTTGGGCTTAAAATTTTTGATTTTCAATGCGGAATTTTCGTGATTTTTTTGAACAGGATCGCAGGGGGCATACTTAGCGAAAGTCGATATTTTTTACGTTAAACCAGATAAAATGCTCGACATGATGCTTAAAAATTTGTCTATTATTTTAATGTTAAACTGCGTGAAATTACGAAAAAGTTGGCCCGAATCATTTTTTCAAATCATTTGTTTGATTGGATTTACGATTACTAAAAAAAAAAAAAAAAAAAAAAATCCAAACGACTGGCAATAAAAATCTGAAAAAAATCACAGACGTCTTTTTCAGTGATAACAACAACACGAAAAAATATGAAGCAAATCGGAATCGGTCGGGTTTTATTCTGTGTGATTTACCATGGAATGCCCCATATACAGGATGTATCACCTCAAGTATCGAGAATAGGAGGGACTTAGTTGACGCGAAGTCACGCCTCATCAACCAATCATCAAAGAAAAGAATTTCGTAGACCGAAATTCTTACGAAAAATAGAAATTACAATTTCTTGGTGTAGTGAAAAAATATCAACAACGACTCGAATACAATTTCTTGTTGTAGGTAAGAAATATCAACAACAACTCAAATCAGGCTGCTAGTTATTTATTTACTCCGACGCTCACGAAAACGATTCTTTCCTCTTTGTTGATTGGTTGATGGGGCGTAACTTCGCGTCAAATAAGTCCCTCCCATTCTCGATACTTCAGGTGATACATCCTGTATATTTTATGAAATATAAAAAACATACATGTGAAACCAAATATATGTTTTTTATATGCAATATACAGGGTGTCCCAATTTAAAGTACGCATTACGTTTTCAGCCGACCTAACGGTTCAATTAGAAAATGCATCCCACAAAAGTTGACCGGTTCAGAGGGGGACACATGAAGAATTTTTTTTTTTTTTTGCAGTCCAGCATCATAATTGGTGATGCTGTGGAAGATGGAACAGTTTTTTCAAATGGAATCATACATTTTTGTTGCAACTGAAATATTCTCTATTCAAAAATGTATAATTTTCTCAGGAAACTTTTTTTTGTAAAATGAATAGTTCATGAGATAGAACAAAAAAGCAAATACCACCATCAACAGCAAAACCTTTCTGTGATATGTGTGATATTATGTCGGAGCATCAGTAGGGTGACTACAGATGTTCAAAAATACCACCATCAAGAGCAAGACACGCTCTTACTCGCTTTTCGAAGCTCTGCGCCGTTTTCAAAAGGATGGCCCAGAGCTTCGAAAAGCCGGTGAGAGCATGTCTTGCTCTTGATCGTGGTATTTTTGAACATCTGTAGTCACCCCACTGATGCTCCGACATATCACACTGTAACAGGAAAATAGAATATTAATATATAAACTCAACGTCAGCGTCAAAGTCCTTAGTTAAGGTTAATCATAGTTAAAATATAATTCGAACATCATATACAATAGTCCAAATATCACGCTATTTACGCCATTGTCAAAATTCGAGTTCAACAGCGTACGGACGCTCGAAATTAAGCTAATGCGCAAGCGCCGAAATATCGACCCGAGATATCGACCGAGGAGCGTACAACACGTGCTGACACACACACTCTCACGCGAACTCCCTTACGTCTACCTTCGTAGACGACACTCTCACGTAGCTCGTTGATCGATAACTATTGTATTTGACTATTGTGTCCATCCTTAGTTGTGACTCTCACAGTATTGTCTAATTATAATCGAGTTGTGTTAGTCGCTATAATTTCTTTGTCATATTTTATTATTTTTTAAGTGGTATAAAGTCGCCAATTCAGGCAATTGTCAATCGTGTAATACTAGTAAAATTGTCAAGAACTATAGTGTTAATAAATATAAAACAGACGCCTAAGAGTCGGACTTTGACAACAATTTGTAAGTACAATAAACTTGTATATTCTGTCCAACTCTGTCTTTCTTTGCTCATGGAAATTTAGATCCTCCCTACCTTGGGTCCTCCAAACGAACTCCCTTGCGAATAGAGTCTATTTATTAAATATTAGTCGATTAGAGCTAAGCCGATAATTGTTTTCGTTAATTTTGATAATTAACTGGCGCCCAATAAAATTCAGTATTTCGAGCCTCGACAGCTTTGACCCAGGCCGCGTCGAGTAGAAGCGTTCAAAATAAAATAGTTAGTTTTGTCAAATTATTAAATTATATTTAGTAGTTAGGCGAGATTAACAAAGGGAGAGAACGCCTTCTGTCTCAACACATATCACAGAGAGATTTTGCTGTTGATGGTGGTATTTGTTTTTTTGTTTTATCTCACGAACTATTCATTTCACAAAAAAAAGTTTCTTGAGAAAATTGTACATTTTTGAATAGAGAATATTTTAGATGAAACAAAAATGTATGATTCCATTTGAAAAAACTGGTCCATCCTCCACAGCATCACCAATCATGATGCTGGACCGCAAAGAAAAAATTCTTCATGTGTCCCCCTCTGAACCGGACAACTTTTGTAGGACACATTTTCCAATTAAAACGTTAAGTCGGCTGAAAACGTAATGCGTACTTTAAATTGGGACACCCTGTATATTAAATTGATATTTTACATAGATATGAAATATATTCAGAATTTGTGGGAGAAAATTATAACCCCAATTATATATTTATTATACTTTTAGTATATTTCATCACGTTTGATTATTATAAGGTGGCGGGCCCAGTAATCGTCACATTAAACGAAACGCTTGACTTTGAAAACTTATATTACTCTAATTGAGGAATGCATTATTGTTATTTTAAGTTATTCTAACTGGGATTTTCATCACGAATAAGACCGTCACTATAGAACTCTCGTACTCATTTTTGTTGGCGAGAAAATCCTTCGTAAAAGTCAGAAGGTGCCAATGTACGAGTCATCGCCATAGATACATACCAGTAATCGCCATACGTGTTTGAATATCATTTACGAATGATGGAAAGGTCCGGATGATTTTTGTAAGCATTGAAGTTCATTATATCCGTTCAAAGAACTGCAGAAGGTTGGGTTTTTATTGGAAGAACTTTTAGAATTCGTTCGGCATATATAAATTTATTTCAAATCAGTATGATAATTGAATATTAAATTATTTTCATAATAAATAAAACCCTATTTTGAATACTAGTCCGATCAAACAACGGTGAGTAACAGCTGTAGGAGAAAAAGGGTGGGGGTTAAAATTTCGAAAGTCCAAAACGTAAACTGGCTGAAATCTCGAATTTCAAAATTAGCGAAACGCAAAATTCAGAACAGGCAATATTACGATACTCTATAAAGTATACAAAAGATCATTATGAATACGGAAATATCACAAGAAAATTTCATCGAAAAACCAATTTAAGAATGGACAAGATCACGAAGGGCAAAATATCGAATTAGTGAAAATATCAAATATATGAAATTTGGACTGTTCTTTATTTTAGAATAGCCAATCTAAGGACCGTCTAAAAATTCGAATTCATTAAAACGAAAGGTAAAAAACTCGAATGGTCAGAATCTCGAATCGCTTGAACATAGACGGGCCGAAATAGCGAAAATGCTACAACACTTATTTCAGGTATTTCCTGTGTCCTACGACACCGGATGAGGCTAATAGATGGCGCTAGCATTTGCTACCGCTAGGCTAAGACGAATAATATTGCTGCAAGCTTCCGTATCATCAAATTACCGATTTCGTATTTTTAGCTGGATATGCGGTTCAATTATTGTATTGACATATGTATGAGTAGGGGAGACCGGGGCAAATTGAACCATGAAAAGTGATAAAACAATTCATTTTCACAATCAATTCTTTTGTGAATAATTTTGAGCTGGGCTTTGATCTTTAATAAACATCAATCGATTATAAGAATTAGTCATTTTGAGTAAATATTATTATATTATTAAAAACAATTATAATGAATGAGTCAAAAGGGTTCAATTTGCCCCAGGACTGGGGTAAATTGAACTTGAGTCGGGGCAAATCGAATTTCTACAGAAAAATATTAGAAAATGGTTATTTACTAAATTTAAATTGTTTTGTTTGAAATAGTACAATATTATATTGTAGTAAGATATTAAAATCAGTTCCAAATGTAAAAGAAATCTCATCTAATTAATTAATGAAAACTTATAACCTTTCTTGACATGAATCTTGGATATGAATTCTTATAATGGATCAGGCCTGCCTTGGCCGGCCTTGGCATTCGTTATAACACCAAATTTGATCCATGGCGTTATCAATGCCCTCTTCGAGCGAGCTCGTATGCCCATGAACATGAAAAGAATATCTTGTTGGCATTCTTCAAATTCCCACGTGGGTAAAAATTCGGGCATCAACGAACAATGTTTTTTTTTTTTTTTTACAACTTATTTATAAAAATATTCTTCCGTTTACTCGCAGGCTATCCAACGGTTGTTTCAATAATGATTTCGACGTATACAAAAAGCCCACGAAAAAGTGAATAATCACAATAATCGCAGTTCTTCACATGAGCCTGTACCTACTGTAATATTGAAATCAATACCTTTATTAGATTTGTGATCGTTTTTTACGTGAGGTGTAAACTTTGCAGACTCGAATCACTATGGGTGTGATCGGAAGAAGAAAAAGTGAAGATATGTAGATATGCTTTTTTGTATTTTAATATTTTCATTGGGAAGCTGGGATAATTTGATCTCAACGTCGTTTTTCAGGATTTTATTATCAATGCTTACTGGGTGAACAAGAAGGTCTTGAAAAAAAAATGGTGTGTTCAAAATTTTGAAAAACATTGAAGCAATTCTTCTTCGTATATCTACATATTTCAGAATTATATGACAATATGGCTCGTTGTGAGGTGCAAGAATTTAGCGGGTTTTTAGTAGAACCATGATCATACAGTCGCTTACTCACAAATTCAGAAGAAATTCGTTCTGTGGATGACGACTTGGATAATCGATACCAATATTCTATAGTATTTTTCGTTTTCAAGCCCTTGTCTGTTTGGTGTAGAATTATGAAAGCGTTTCAGGGTTCATACAGCATTCATATTACCGAAGTTATTAATCATCCATGCATAGCGAGTAGAATTGCAATCGCAAATACACTCACTAAATGTCATATAATTCCCGTAAAACTATGTACTCAAAAACTCAAATCTCACTTCCTCCGGACTATACAGACACGTTATTTAGGTTGAACCATTCACACCTGAAATACTAGTGTTTGATAGTGAAGTTTGTGTATGTAATTTCCGATGATGCAGCGAAGAGAATTTTAGTACAGGGGTGAGTATACCATTTTTTAATTCATAAATGTTGCTGCATTTAACTCGTATACAGGGTGTAACAGAACTTGCCATGACCATTTTACAGCGTTAATCTTGATCAAAAATGGGATCAAAATTTCCTCAGTCGATTCTTTCTGAAATGCATAGATTTTCCATTATAATTATTTTGATTCCGGCCCATGAAGCGCGGCTTACACAGAGAAAAAAACTTCCTCGTTTCAAGAAAAAGATTCCTTGTTTCTAGAAAAAGATTTCTTGTTTCAAGAAACTGTAGTTTCTTGAAGGTTTTTGATTGAATCAAGGAAATATGTTCTTAATTCAAAATAATATGTTCTTAGTTTGAATTAAGAACATATTTCCTTGATTCAATCAAAAAACATTCAAGAAACTACAGTTTCTTGAAACTAGAAATCTTTTTCTTGAAACGAGGGATTTTTTTTTTTCTGTGTATGAACGGCCGTTTGTCGGTCCGATTACCGCTCGGTTATGTGCGCATTTCCCGCTCTTGATAATCAAAACCGACATACGGCCGTTCATAAGCCGCGCTTCATCGGCCGGAATCAAAATGCATTTCAGAAAAAATCGACTGAGGAAATTTTGATCCCATTTTTGATCAAGATTAACCCTGTAAAATGGTCGTCACGAGTTCGTCACTGTTACACCCTGCTGGATATGCTGCTTTAATGGCGAGTGATTGTGCGTATTTCGAATAATACATTTAATTGTTATTATTTAGAGAAATAGATAGAATATTTCTCGTCGTTTTTTCACACTGGATCTTATATTCTTTTGTGGTCTACCGTATTTGAACAAGGAACCTTTCCAAGCAGGAGGGCCTCATTGACGGCTGTCATTCATTTGCGTTAATACACTTTCACCCGATGTCGCTGACATGTATTTTGCGTCATATTTTATGGGTGCGTTAGGGCTAACGGTATAGCCCAACAGATAAAACGAATGCGGTAAAATCTAAAATATCGTAGACAATTTTTCACTTCGCTTATATTATGTTCAGAGATGTTTGTAACTTAAGAGTTGCATTCGAATAGATGTTTCGGTACGTGCAAAACTATATTAAATACTATTTTCGTCAATAACAAAAAAACTTGTGGGGAAAGTGTCTTCAATTGGTTGGAATGATCGTGGAATACTCGTTTGAAAATATGTATCGAAAAAATGCAAGAGACGAAGCTGCAAGAAAGAACTGGACCAGGATTTTAATTTCACTCTATACAGGTAAGTAAGAGTAATGAATTCTAAAATTGTATCCGCCCAGACAGCACAGAACTGAAAGTCGTCTAAAAGAGGTCTTATGGACGACGAATGACCCATTTTTTGACGTCTAAATATTGTCTTAACCCTGAAAGACGTCTTTAAGACTTCGAGACAACATTTAGAAGTAAAAAAATGGGTCATTCGTCGTCCATAAGACCTCTTTTAGACAACTTTCAGTTCTGTGCTGTCTGGGCGTCGACGGTGTGCTCACGTATACGTACCCCCCTTCATTTCTGAAATGGACATTTTTGAGTACCCTTGTACGTATACGAGCGTTTGAAATATTCAAAGATACACCGAGAAAAGAAAAAAATTCCAGTATTGCAGGAAAATCCTATTTCGCAATGAAATTATTTTTTCTTCTCTGACAACCCTTTTTATGGTGTCCAAGTGAGCTACGAATTTTTTCAAATTTTTAACTCAAACTTTGCACCACGAAAATCTATTTGTATTATCGCCTGTGACGGTATTTCCTTGACGGGGTGCTTTTGGATTTACGCGTACAGTTATCTTATTATATATAGGTATAAGAGTTTTGTTTATTTAAAGGACTATAGGTAAATTTCAGGCAGGTCTTGAACGTTATATCCGACTGGCATTGAAAAGAATCTCATCCTCCCCGTTAATTTATTTTTGCAACACCTGCTACGAAAGTTTGATTTTCGAGGCCTGTGTGGCGAGCGCAAAATACCTTATTTCCGAGGGGTGATGAAAAGAAGAGTTGGCGCATGCGCACACCGCAAATACTCTACTTTGCGCACTAGTGCTTTTGTCGCGCATGCGCACATCGCGAATACTCTACTTTGCGCACTAGTGCTTTTTTCGTGTACTGTTTCATGGCGGTGGACAGTCGCGATGTGAGGTTATATTGATTAATCAATCTGTCTCTCAAATCAAACTTTCTTCGCAGGGAGTTACAAAAAATATCGTGTGATACAAGTGCGGATAGGCAATATCTGTCTCGTGTCATTACAGCACTCGCCTTCGGCTCGTGCTTCAAACGACACTCGTCGGATATTGCCTACTTTCCGCACTTGTATCACAATATACTATTTTGTGTCTTGTTCTTGTATTAAAACGATTCTGATTTTTTAATAATCTCTTCTGAATAGTTAATTTATGATATTTATGAATGATTTGCTACGATGAAGGAATGAGTAGAGCTGCACAATGTTCGTCTCGCGTCTTCTCCTTGCTCTACACCAAGAAAACAGTTTATTCACGATTAATAAATGTATTTAGTTGGCCATTTTCTTAAAACGTATATTTACTGTTACTATATTTTGTTATAGTTATAATAAACATTCTGTTCACTGGAATAACGAAAAAAATTATCAATCTTTCATTCAGATATCTCATTTGTTTGAGGGGATTTCTTCCCGACTATATTTTGTAGATACGCTCAAAGCAATTAAGAATTCAATTAGGAAATTCAAATTCTACATTTTTTTCATCTCAATGAAGCTATATTTTATACTATGATGTGATCGTTTTCATCCAAATTCATAACCACTGCCGTTAAGTACATCAGGTATTGTTCCAACACAAGATTAGTTAACTGTTAATAAATGTTTCTTTGAATGAAGTGCGATCAAGTTTGCCTCTAATTCTACTATGATTCTATTGAACAAAGCTGAGTTAGATAGTCAGTTAGTTGAGGTAGCTCATCGGATACCGCTAAAGTCGTTGAGTGTATAAAAATCAAACAATTCCTAAAAATGATTGTTTTTATTTCTAAATTATTAATATGAATTATAGAGGTCATCAATATAAGAAATATAAGATTTTTCAGTAACAGCTGATCGAGCTGACGTTGCCATGTCGATTTCGGTTCCCGTTTCTGGTCAATTTTTACTGATTATTGTCAATATGAACCAAACTGTACGGTGATTCGTCATTAAATAAGTGTCGATATTTTTTATTATTTATTTCATATTTTGAGTAAAAAATTCAGATTTCAATCTTTATTCACAACAAAGTTACAACAAAGTTATGGATTTTCACATAAGACACTGGGTTAAATCCTGATTTTTCAAAATTGATTTTTTGAAAAACTAAAACGGTCATTAAATTGAGCGAAAAATTAAGTTTAAAAAACCTAATTATGTTTTCCGGCAATTCTGTGTAGTTTTCAAAAATCTTTAAATTTGATAGAGCTGAGGAGTTAGTTTAATGGAGTTGGTATAATATGAATACAATAAAACAATCGCAAAGCAGGGATAGTTCTCTCGCGATAAAAGTAACATTCTAAACCCTTGACTGGGCGTTGATTTGGGATGTAAAATCAGCGAAAATAACCATTACACTGAGGCCAGTCCTCCAAGCCGAAACCTGTACCTACTCGCAACCATTCGCACATAAAAACCTATTATAGTTAATCTTACATAGAAAATGATGATATAAGATTTAACCATTCAAATTTAGTTTTACAAATGAAAAATTGTTTATTCGATAAATTTCAAAATTGGTTCATTAACTATTAACAAATATCAAATTGTTGCTAGTAAATATATTGTTACGTAGATTGATTTCCCTTTTTCGCTTTACTAAGAAATTACCTTTACATTCTATATTTAAACTTCGCATCATCTAGCAGTCATAGAAGATAAACGAATACAAATAAATGACTCGTTGATATATATATTCAATTTCCCTGACAATAGTACATTATGTCACTAGGCCGATTAAGTATTTTCTGACGAATTTGAGTTTATAATCTGAGCCGAAGGCGAGGATTATGATGAAATTTGTCAGAAAATACTTTTTGGGCCGTATGGCATACAGAATTTTATGTGTCCAGGCCAAAAACCGCGTTTAAACCGAGCGAAGCGAGGTTAAAATCGCGGTTTTACGGCCTATGACACATAAATATATTTTCTTCGACTTGAATCTCTTATTTCAACTCAGGACCCACATTTTATTTAACTTAATCTGCTCGAGCCTTTCTTTAAATAATTACAATTAGCCCTCAGAAACTAATTTAGTAACAATATGTTAGTTGCGTGGGATTTTTTCAAATATACGGTTTGTTAACTACAAAGAAATATTTATTTCGCCAAATACAACTATGCCATTTGTTAACATTAAACGAATTTTATTAACTAATAAATAAACTGTTTTCTCGGTGATATGCTTCCTCTAAGTTTTTGTTTGATTTCTCCTGAGTCTCAAGAAGGATTATCGAACTGATTTGATATCATTTAATTTTCTAGAATAAACCTTGAATATTGTAGATGAAGATCGGTCGTAGGCAAGTCTAATTTATAAATAAATTTGAAATTCCAACGAATACGTCTATCCTCTACTCTGGTTTATTTGAGACTAATCTCTTTTTTGGTTTTCGAACAATCGTTGTTAATTATAAAAAAGAAAAGGCATTTTACACATTTCATTTGAAATACATAGATTTTAGATGTTTCTTAATTTTCTTGTTTCTTTATGACAGCTGTCAGAAGAGTTCATATCACATAGAAGACGAACGAATTAGCAGGTGTCTAATTGAAAAGAAAAGAAATATTAACGGAATAAAATAACCGAAACAATTGATATTAAAGACGAAGAAGGTATTCTTCACACGCCTGGGCCACTGTGTCGAATTCAGGAAATCGCCGCGATCTCAAGCCCATGACACAAGAAAAGCCGTGTGCCGTAAAACGGATCACCTACAGGCCGGTCGGTCACCTACACGCGTATATGATTGCTCGGCGCTTGGTGTGCGGAACCGACACGGCCTGTAGGTGATCTGTCTCACGGCACACGGCTTTTCTTGTGTCATGGGCTTCAGGGTGAAATTTCAAGCGCTTCCCACGCCTACGCTATTGACTTTAGATGTATATCCACACTGACTTTTTTATTGCAAATTTTGTGCTCTACAAAATTGTTTACCTTCAATTTTTCGCTATCTGGCACGGTTCTTGCAGCGTCCGTCGTTAAAGTTAGCAGCGCGCAAAATTTCGGTCATTTTTGACGGTTTTTCAACTTTTCCACATATTTTGCAAACAATTTTTTTCACCAAGAGCTTGGATTTGGGATCTGTGAACCATTTCTTACATGTGAATATCTATTTTTTTTCTATGGTTCTGAGATTATTTGATTTCAAAGTGATAGATCGCCTAACTATATCTGTCGCGTTTAAATTTGACGCTTACCCCGGCATACCCCTGCATTTCTCCTCCAAGGGCGGCGACTTCGGTATGGTCGGTATGGAGTAATCCATACCTGAATTACAGATGGTATGGAATTTCCATACCTGAAAAATGTACGTAGTCACTGGTCAAAGGCTCTCACAGATTTACAATATTAATATGCGATGCGTTGAAATGCGGTAGTAAAAATTCACTGCCTGAAAGTTTCATTCGGTATCGGCTGAATAAGTTGCGGTTACGAGCTTGAGCTTGTATTACGAACGTTAACTTATACTTCTATTGCTGTCTCGTATGTATGAATATATAAGATAAACGGAAATTATATTATTATAAGTCTTGACGATATGACAAGAAGTACAAATATAAAATAAAAGACAATATTATACACTCAACCAAAAAATTAACGGACCACCAGATTTGCCTGAAAAGCAGTTGGTTTACGAATCGCTATAACTCAGTGAAAGAATATCACAAATTAATTAAGGTGGGTAGTTTTTTGAAGATCGAATCTTCATCTTCAAAATGGTTTTTAAAAATTTTACCTGCGATTACTTTTCACCTGTCTGTGTAGGTTTGAATAGCGGGTTGCAAAATGCATAAGAAATTCAAATTTTCAATCTTCGCTTTGGTGCTAAGAAAAAATCGCATGAAATTTTTGGCACAGTGGTTTTGTAGCCTGAAACCTTCTCTTTCCAAAACCATTTTTGAAACTGTTTTGTCAAGGAATTTCGACGTTACCCATTGCAGGATGCATCACGTGGTGAGTTACGTGGTGATGGTGAGGTACAGTATACAAGCATTCCAAATTAATTGAGAAGTAGCTTTTTGAAAATTGAATCTTCATCTTCAAAATCGTTGCTGAAAATTTCACCTGCGATCATTTTTCACCTGTCTGTACAGGTTTGAATAGAGGGGTGGGAAATGCAAATGAAATTGAGATTTTTAAACTTTGCTGTAGGCGTTAAAAAAAAAATCGCATGAAATTTTTAGCTTAGAGGTTTTGTAGCCTCAAAGCTTCTTTTTCCAAAACCATTTTTGAAAATGTTTTGCGAATTTTTGTAACAGAGTAATTGAATTTTGAGTAATGTCACTCAATTTTGGCGTTACCCAGGATGCACCACGTAGAGGTACAGTATACAAGCATCCGATGTGTATGTGTGCGTGTGCATGTGTGTATGTGCGTCTTTCTGTGACTGTTTTTGCGAGATACACGCACACATACACACATGGGATGCTTGCAGACTGTACCTCGAGGTGGTGCATCCTGAGTAACGCCAAACTTATCTGACATTACTCAAAATTCAATAACTCTGTCACAAAAATTCGCAAAAAAGTTTCAAAAATAGTTTTTGAAAGAGAAGGTTCGAGGCTACAAAACCACTTCGCTGAAAATATCATGCGATTCTTTCTTACTCCCACAGCGAATTTCGAAAATTTGAATTTCTTTTGCATTTTGCAACTCGTTATTCAAACCTGCACAGACAGGCGAAAAATAATCGCAGGTGAAATTTTCAGAAACCATTTTGAAGGTGAAGTTTCGATCTTCAAAAAACTATACCCCCTTCAATGATTTTGTGATATTCTTTCACGAAATTATAGCGATTCGTAAACCAACAGCTTTTCAGAAAAATCTAGGTGACCTGTTAATTTTTTGGCTGAGTATATTGTCTGCGAGTTACTTTGCAAAAATATAACCCCCCCCCCCCCCGACCATTCACACCGGCACTCCCATTGCCAATTCCATACCTGAAAAAATAACAAGTCGCCGCCCTTGATCATAAGTTACGACAAATAGGAAAATATCAGACTAATATCCATAGGGTAGTTTGGCGTAGTAGGTAGAGCGTGCGACTAGTAATATAACAAATGCGAGCGGACTTGGGTTCAAATCCCAGTTAGGTAGAAAAAAAAAATGTCGTTTTTCTTGAGCGAATTGGTGATGTTTCTCGATGTACGTGTGGAAGGTATGAAATGTTGATTCGAATATTCACACCTACGTAAGTTTTTTGGTTTTGTTTTTTACGGTTGGTTTTTTTTCCTTTATCAGGGCCTGGTGCAGAACCCTGGCCAGGGCCTGACCATTGAATCTGATCAGGCCCTGATCACCGAATCTGATCAGGGCCTGACAAATACAGACTGATCAGGTGATTCTAGAACGCAGCGTTACATTCTTAATCAGGGCCTTATCAGCGAGCCTGACGGCAGCCTGATCAGGCTGTCAGGTAAGCCCGTGCAGGGCCTGATCTGCGCCTGACGTCGATTTCTACTCGGGGCAATCCCTCCCAAACCTCCTCTTCCCGATCCCCCACACCTGCCTCATTTACGTATATTTCATATACAGGGCGATTCATTTTAATCGCCCAGGGCCGATATTTCCGAAACTAAGCAAGATACGAAAAAAAAGTATGGTACAAAATATTCAGGGTTCAGAGGGGGACAAAACTTGGTGGTATCAGTATTTCCGTAAGTTGAGCCGTTGAGGTTGGGTAAAGGTCAACTTGGTTTTTTTAAATAGAATGACATATTTTTTTTCCAGAATTTGAAAGAGCATCAGATTCTGCACCAAAAAGTACTGACATACATATGGCCTAAGGTCAATGAGTAACGAGGTAGAGCCGGTCAAAACAGTACACATGCGGCCGCGCCTCGCGGTCACGGTGCAGCGCCCACCAGCGTACCAATCTACAGATATCTTGTCAGTATTGTGAGGAGAGATGTGTATCCATGTTTGGAGGGATATGAAGGGGTCAAATTATTTTTCACGGGGAGTTGCCAAGGGTAAATAAAGTGTAACTAGTTGATTTTGATATGTTTATCAATCAAACAACAAGTTTTTGTTCGGAATTATTTCATTGAGTTTTTTATTTTTTATCCTTTGTTTTTCATTTTTACGTCAAATTTGTAATGTTTATTTCTTTTTTTCAATAATTCCAAACAAAAATTTGTTGTTCGAATAATAAACGAAACAAAATCAAAATCAACTAGTTACACTTTATTTAGCCTTAGCGATTCCACGTGAAAAATAATCTGACCCCTTCATATTCCTCAAAACATGGATACTCAAGTCTCCTCACAATACCGACAAGATATCTGTAGATTGGTACGCTGGCGGGCGCTGCACCGTGACCACGAGGCGCCGCATGTGTACTGTTTTGACCGGCTCTACCTCGTTACTCAATTGACCCTAGGCCATACGTAGGTCAGTACTTTTTGGTGCAGAATCTGATGCTCTTTCAGATTCTGAAAAAAAAAATCTCATCCCTATTGAAAAAATCCAGCTGGGACACATGGGAACCCATATGGTTTTTCTGGGAAACCACATGGTTTGGCTGGGAACCCACATGGGTTTGTAGGTCACCCACATGGTTCTGCTGAGAACCCACATGGGAGTCTTGAAAATCTATGTGGAATTTGCAGGAACCCACATGGGTTTGTTGGTCACCCACATGGTTTGGCTGCGAACCCATATGGGAGTCTTGGAAATCGATGTGGGACTTCCAGGAACCCACATAGGTTTGTTGGTCACCCACATAGTTTTGCTAGAAATTAGGGCTGTGCGATTAATCGATTAATCGAGGTGATCGATTAATTGATTTTCCGATTAATTGATTAATCGAGTAATCGAAAAAACAATTAATTGTTTTCCCGATTGATCGATTATTCGACAGTTTCGATTAACTGTTTTTCCGATTAATCGATTAATCGACAAAAACAATTAATTGAAAACATCGATCAATCGATTAATCGAGAAAAACAATTAATTGGAAACGTCGATTAATCGATTAATCGGAAGAACGGTTAATCGAAACTGTCGATTAATCGATTAATCGGGAAAACAATTGATTGTTTTTTCGATCACTCGATTAATCGATTAATCGGAAAATCAATTAATCGATCACCTCGATTAATCGATTAATCGCACAGCCCTACTAGAAACCCACATGGGAGTCGTGAAAATCGATGTGGGAGTCGCAGAAGCCTAGATGGGTTTGTTGGTCACCCACATAGGACGTCTGGGATCCAACGCGTGTTTGTTAGGCACCCACATGGAAGTTTTGGTGAACCATGTGGGACTTCTAGGAACCCATGTGGGGCATTGAGGACCCTACATAGGTTAGTTGGGCACCCACATACTGCATCGGGGGCGGCACATGGGAGTGTTGGGAACCCATGTAGGACTCCTAGGAACCCGTATGAGTTTGTTATATACCCACATGGGGTATTGGGAAAGCGCATGGGTCTGTTATAGGAACCTAGATGGGGCTGTTAGGGAGCTACATGGGTTGCTGGTAGGCCATGTTGCTCTGGTGAGAAACCTAGATACGCATGAATTCACAAGATTTGATTGAACACCCATGTGGGTAATGGGTAGAGGTGTGCGGGTACCCGATTTAGTCGGGTACCCGAGTCGGGTAGTGGCGTTGAGCGAATATCGGTCGGGTATTGCTGTCCCCGAGATAAAGTCGGGTACCCGAATCAAAGTCGGGTACCCGGTTTAACTCGGGTAGAGTCGGGCTTTTTTTTTCAATTTAATTACCATCTAACCACCAAACAAATTTAATTACCATCTAAGATAGTAGGATCTACAAAACAAGTCATGTTAGCGCTAATATAAAATTCTCTCCGTGCAGGAACAGCGATACCGAACCGATATTCGCTCGACGCCACTATGCAAACACTCCGATAAAATATCGGATATACTCAGATATAAGCTCGGGTACCCGAAAACCCGACTTCACCCGAGTTAAACTGGGTACCCGGTCTTGACTCGGGTACCCGAAAGCCCGACTTTACCCGAGTTAAACCGGGTACCCGGTCTTGACTCGGGTACCCGAAAACCCGGGTACCCGCCCGGGTTTCGCCCTCGGGTACCCGACCCGACCCGACCCGACAAAATAGACTACCCGCACACCTCTAGTAATGGGTATACCAGCAATCTAGGTTAGTTAAAATTGTAAGGGCCGATTCACACTATAGCTCCGCTCACGGTCCGCTCTAGCTCCGGCCGCGGTCCAGTAAAATATTGTTTCGTTGTTTTTAATGGTGGTATACACACTATGGGTAGTAGGGTGGCGCAGAAAAACCGACTATTTTTTTTTTTTTGAGTCTCGAGTGAAAAAATGTTAGTTTTTGATGTTTTAAGAGCCCTCTCCAAAGGACAGCTCAAAAAAAAAATTTTAAGAGGTCGCTCCAAATTTTTTTAAATTTCAAAAATCGTCAAAAATCGAATTTTTTTTTTCTCTTTTTTTTCTCGTTACGGTATAATTTTACAGACCAAAAAAAAATAAGTTTCTGAAAGTTTCAGTTCAAAATTTAAATTTTAAAAGGTCGCTCATAATTTTTTTTAATTTATCAGTGCATTACTTTAGATTTTTTAATTATTCAATTATTAAAAAATTATGAGCGACCTTTCAAAATTCAAATTTTGAACTGAAACTTTCAGAAACTTATTTTTTTTTTTTGACTGTAAAATTATACCGTAACGAGAAAAAAAATTCGATTTTTGACGATTTTTGAAATTTAAAAAAATTTGGAGCGACTGTTACGTCTGGGTATCACCACCCATACGTCCGCCCCACTTACCTCTGTCCTCTAACTCTTCGCACGCTCCCCCCTTTTTCCCTCTACATCTCTACGCCTCTACTCTTTTTATCTACTTGCTATCTGATCTGCGCGACTTCCTTTCCTACCTCCAGCAAACGTTCGTCGCACACGGCTTTGCCAAATGCAACGAGTCAGCAAAACATTCATCTTATTATCTTAACAACTACTCGACTTTACCTCTTACACTTCACTTCTCAACTATACTTGTTACGGTATACACCTAACATAACGAGCCTCCTAAAATATAACCAATTACTAGAGGACCAAACATACATACCATATGAACCTAATACTATTGGATCTAAATAAAACGACTACTTAACTGATATAATTGTTCAATTACCAATCATCTACATCCCTCAGTTATACGTTTGTATATAAAACAGGGCAAGACCCCAATTTAAGATATTACACGACCTCTTAAAAATTTTTTTTTGAGCTGTCCTTTGGGGAGGGCTCTTAAAACATCAAAAACTAACATTTTTTCACCCGAGACTCAAAAAAAAAAAAAATAGTCGGTTTTTTTGCACCACCCTAATGGGTAGCGTTCCCGTCTCGTTCCAGTTTCGCGGTCAGGTAAAATCAAGTCGAGACAATATTTGACCGAATCGAGCCTGTACTGTTCCGATACCTAACCCATAGTGTGAATCACTGGCATTGCGGTAAAGGTCCGGGCACGATCTTCGAAGCAGTTCTAATTTGCATCTAGCTGCAATAACATTGTAATGAACCGCAGCAAAATACAGTGTCTTCCCTTCTAATTCCCTATCAATTGGACTCGGATAAACCCAGAATCCTCTTCTCGTATCTTTTCTTCGCGATATTTTTTTTTTGTGCTTTCGAGTTTCCGTTTTTTAATCATCTAGCGCTGGGGCAATCATCATTAAGGGAAGACCCTACTGAGATTTTGAACAAAATCGCCTAAAAATTCAATTTTGCGTTTTTGCTGGAAATATACTCTAGGAGCCTGTCTCCACCTTGTGACAAATATTTAAGGCCCTCTGATTTTTTTTAGTTTACGGGCAGCTAATTTTATAAAAAAAATTTATCAAAAAAAAAATTTTTTTTTTTGCTTTTCCACAATGAACTTCTAGAATTTCATGAAATTATTGAAAATACCATTGAAAGTAAGTTTCATAAGATATAAAGTCAAAGTATAAACTACATACCCATGTATGGGTATGGGTACTGCAGGACTCCAAAATGCAATAAAAAGCTGGAGCGCTCAAAATATAAAATTTCTCCATGAACATATTTTCTTGGTTCTAAATCCAACTTCTGTAGGACAACAATTATGTGAAAGATAACTAATGTCCCTGAATTGAAGGAAACCATCAACGCTACGCTAAAAATTGGCAGTCGCTAGATCAAAAATCCTTGAACCTTCGTTATCACACTGGGTCGACCGGACCCATGGTCTAACTTTGTAGCTAAATATCTATAACTGTAAGAGTACAAATGGGCCCCTTTTTACTATTTACTGTTAGTTTGGACTATCCCTAGTCGGGAGACACAGAGAGCCCTTCAGTAGAAGGGTCAGTGTTAGTGTGACAGCCGTTTAAAGAAAATCGTGCGCGAGGTGTGGGTCATTGTGACCCAAGTGTGACAATGGCGTCGACTTTTGTGAAAAATTGAGACAAAATGATTTTTTTTTTTTTTTTTAATATTCTGTACAAGCCGTAAGTATAATTGTGGCAATCGTTATTTTATTTTTTTTGTCAAATATTGGAGAAAAAAGAAACAAAAAGCAAAAAGCAGTGCATTTATGAACTGTCTTTCCACCTCGTTGCGCCATACTTGCGGACTTGGTCGCAAGTGCCAACTCTCCAACGCGACATTACTACATAAGACAGGGAATATTAGCAATTCTCAAGTACGAGGGTTCCACACCGCCAAAAGAAAGACAATACTTGGAGAAAGGGGTCCGGTACAGACTGTGCACCCCACAGCAGGATCGGAAGTCGATGGAGCAATGCTCCTCCTGTCAGCGTCCAATGTGCAGCCAACATCGAGCTTTTATGTATGTCGACTGCACTGTAGCAGATTGAATACCTTTTCTGTTGACCTTTCATCGTTTTATTTTATATTAATAAACCATAATACTATTATACTATCAGTATTTGACTAGAAATAGCCATGTTTTTACACTTCAAAATCGACTTTATCTATGGGTCGGAATAAATATACTTTTTGAAACGTACACCACCGAGCTATTTTTTTCCACAAAGTACCCTGTTTCGAGAGCGTCGTCCATAAATTTTATGAAAAAATATTGAAAATTGAAAGAGTTATAATTTTTTACGTTCAAAAGGGTCTTTTTTGCAAATTGATGGCTTTCGGATTTTTTTTTTACCATGTCGAAATTTTATTTTTCAAAAAACAACGATGGGTTCTTATTCTAGAGAGTTCAAAGTATGTGGAAATATTTTGTTGATTGAAATCGGACTGATATTTTGGATGCAAGAGTTTTTTGAAATCCGTCTGGGTCTATCTGACCCAGTGTGACAATGGCGGGATTCCTGAGAAGTGTGACAACGAAGGGTTAATAATTGAGAAACTAAACTAATCGCTCCGCAGCGTATCTGCTGTAACTGCTCAAACAAAGCTCTATTCAAAATGAGCGACAGCAGTGAGCGCTGTTGGGCGATGCGTGAGTTACTGTTCTAAGGCAACAGCCAGAGATAAACAAGTGTTATAGATCAGCGCCAAGTTTTTCTGGGAACCACAATAGCTAATTCAATTCCTATTTTGATTATCTGTTTTGGGACGGTGAATCTACAGATGCAGGGTGAAGAAGCTTCACGGTCCGAGATGCCACCGCAGCAGAAATAGAGAATCTGAGATACGTTGATCATAAAGTTTAATGATATGACCGTTCCAATCATTTTGTGCCATATATTCTGGAGAATTTAATTAACTTATACCAGTTTTCACATTCACTTCATTCTATTGTAAAAGAAACTTTTTTTTCAGATTTAAATAACATGCAAAATGCTAAAAATTTGAAAAAAAAAAATAATAAATTCTCTCAAAATGGAACGAGTGATCCAATCTCAAATCCAATCCCTCACTTTCTTCGCCTCAGTTTGCTGAAGACCTCAGACGAAGGGGAATATGATGCGATTAAAACTCAGATGCAAGAAGCATTTTGAAGTTCAGTACGTTTTTACCATTGAATGTTGCGTAACTTCTACATTTCTTAAGTAATCTTGAAGCTCAAGATATGATTTTCTTAGTTTTGGAGTACACTTTCCCATGATCTATAAATAATTTCGATGGTATGAAAAATGTAAAAGTTTTCAGTTTCACTAGGGTCTTCCCTTAATTCCTTTACTTTCAAATATTTCGACATTTTTTCACGGCAAAAATTATGAATAATATTATATATTATTATATTATTATCTGATGTAAACTGATTGTTTCAGGAACGAAGCTTGATCGACAAGTGTGAATGCATTAGGCTCGTGATCGAACCGAGAGCGAGGCTAGAGCGGACAGTGAGCGGATCTATAGTGTGAATCGGCCCTAAATCCACATATCAACTGGCCTACATAGGCTATAGATATCATATTCATGTAGGCTCGCTAGAAAAATTGTATTCAATCAATAATATAGGTATATGGGCAAATCTCTGAAACTTCGAATTTTTGTGTCACTCTACATTCTTAATACTAATACATCATTTTTACTCATTTATCAGTGAAAAATCAGATTGTATATGTTGTGTAGATCATGTGAATACAAAAAAAAATAGTAGCGCACAAATTTTCAAGTCAAAAATGCATATGATATACATATAAAATAGCGAAATTGGCACATTCGAAGATGTCACTCCCTCATTTTTATTTTATTTTTGTGCTGTAAAATTTGGTGCACTAGTTGGTGATGTTTGAATTTGTAATGAATTGAAAGCATTAAGAGAGCAGAATGAAATGCAACATGTTAGAAGTATGTGCTCACAATAGGAGAAAAGTTATGAAGAGTCAAAGTAGTGTCACTACTTTTTTAAACTTGTAATATTTATGACTTCTATAGCGCACCATGATTGGTGCGTACCTGAAATCGTTATCAGACAACATCCATGATGTTCTAGGGCACAAAAGAAATAAATCTAGACATGACAGGATTATGTGCTCGCATGAGGGGGTAGTTAAAATACAACTTATTGAAAAGTAGACAATACGTGCACCGAAGTAAAAGCGCATACTTTTTATTGGCACATCGTCTGCTGATGAAAAATCCAGCTGAATACATTTGTGCACTGCTGTTTAGTACACTATTGAATCAAAATTCACCCGCACCATCTCCTTAACAATTATTCAAGAAGTTACGGAGCGAAAAGTAAATGCGTAAAATCCAAGATCATACAATTGCACGCGTTAGGTGAGCGGATCCACGTCACCTCACTCAAAAAAAAAACCGCCAAGTCACGGAACTTTGTGCCATTCAAAATATCTTTAGTAATATGGAAAAAAAAAATACAACTTCAAGGATTTCGAAAAAATTTAAAAAATGGTGGATTTAGAGCTATGTTAATTTTTGTAAACCGCTGTTGCACCGCTATGTTTGAAAATTCATATCTCCGAAAGTATCCATCGGAGCAGACTGATCCTGGAATCATTTTGTTCGTAAAAGAATGCGATTTCATACAAAAAAATTTAATTAAACAAAAAACGTTTATTTCAATTTTTTTTCGTCGGTTTTGGAGATGTCTTGAATAAAAATCACAAAAATATAAAAAAAACGTTGATAACGATTGGTGCGTTGCTTCAAAACGTTGCACCACGTTAGATTCTGTATTCTTACAGCTGACGGGACGTATACTCAAAATTTCAGGCATGTGCTCAAGAATAAAAAATAAAAAAAAATTCCTTAAAAAAATTCGAGGTTTCAGAGATTTTCCCATATAACTAGCAACAAAAGTCGATCGTTTGATTGAGCAGATCAAACATCGACGATTGGGTTTTATTTCCGACGAAATAAAACTTGATTTTTCAATTATTTGACTGATATTCTGTGTATGAGGTATATTCCTATGGGGATACCCCACATCCCATAGGGTTTTATGGGTATACCCACATCCCACATGGGTCCTATCGGGAGACCCACACCCAATTATTTCAATTTCAATTATTTGACTGATATTCTGTGTATGAGGTATATTCCTATGGGGATACCCCACATCCCATATGGGTTCTATGGGGATACCCACATCCCGCATGGGTCCTATCGGGAGACCCACACCTCCGACACGGGTCCTATGGGAACACCCACATCCCACATGGGTTTATGGGGATACCCACATCCCACATGGGTCCTATCGGTATACCCACATCCCACATGGGATCTTATTGGGAGACCCACATCCCAGATGGGTTCCCTGCCAAAATTCTCTTGGGAACTGGGTACCTGGAAGACCCACATGGTTTTTCATGTGGATTTTTTTGATAGGGATTCCATTTAAAAAGTTCAAAATCTGAAAATGTCAAAAATTTTAAATATATATCAACGTGATGGTAATTTTTTTCTGGATGAGAGAGAATAGGTAACGAAAGAGGAACCCACTGCGTAGATCATTTGAGGACAAAAGAGTTCGATACAAACGAAGAACAGTTTGAAATCCATAAAAATCGTTCTCTTCATTGTGTTTTTACACATTTTTTTACAGATTTTCAAATTTTTGACATTTTCAGATTTTGAAGTTGTATTTCATGCATCAGAAATACAAGGAACGTATTTAATCGCGTTTAATAAATTTTTTTCTATTTTTATAACTGCAATTTTTTGCAATTTTATCGGTTTTTAACGATTTACTCAGATTTCAGAGGGTTAATGGTCCGAGTAAACTTCAGATTCGGATTCAGCAGATCAAATTACATAAAAATCCTACTCGATCCGGGTCTACAAAATTTTTTTCATCAGCATAATCGCAATTTTTTGCAATTTTTGGCAATTTTCAAGGATTTTTTGCAATTTACTTATATTCAAAACGGCTTGTGGTCCAAATAAACTTTAGATTCGAATTCAGCGGATCAAAATACATGGAAATCATGCTCAGCTAGTTCAAGAAAAATTTTTTCATAACCAAAACACCCAATTTTCGCTATTTTTTACGGTTTTTTGCAATTTACTCGAGATTTTGAGGGTGTACGGTTCAAACTGACTTCAGATTCGGATTCAGTGGGTGGAAATACATGTCGGTGGGTAGTTGGCGTCAAATGTACAAACCACTTTTTTTTTTTTTGTGCCGGTGTTATCAATTACTAAATTGATTTATTGATGTCTAATAGCAACTTCCTAAATAATTGTATCCAAGCTTTCTATGTTATGTATCATACCCAATGTTTTTCATGAGTGCGACCCAAAAATTTCCTCGGAAATGGTAATTATATAATTATTTAAAAACTGCACAACTCCGGAAGTTGACGTCCGAGCATATTGTTTCGGGTACAAAAATTTGTAGCTTTTCACTGAAAATTTTGTGTGCAAAATTCATCCCAATCGATTAGGGCACTCCCGAGAAAATTGAGATTTACTAGAAATCTTAGCGAAAAAAATTGCATAAAATTTTTCATTGAATTTCTATTCAAACTAGCCTTTGTACCGGACATAATCCATTGAACACCTTTTTGAGTTGACTCATAGTTTGGTGGCAGTGAATATTTGAATGTGAGGCGACTCAAATCCTAATAAAATCATAACTTTGGCAGATTTTTGATTTAAGGCTTGATCTTCACAGACATCCCTGGTGAAAATAATTTCTACGCCAAAATACGAAAACATTCAAAGCGTAAAAAAGCGTGAAGAATCGTAGTTTTTCGTCGGTTTGCGTAGTTTTCCGTCATTTATCGTAGTTTTAGAAGTAGAAAACTACGAATTTCCACGACAAATTACGAAAATCTACAGTCTTTAAGCACCGGAATATCAGTTCTACGATTATCTATGAAAATCTACAAAGATCTACAAACAAAATGGAGCGAAGTCTTTTTTTGCGTTTATCCTGTAGTTATGGAAGTAGAAATCTCCAAATCCATATATTAAAGTACGTGACGGATGTTCGGATGTCCCAAATTTTTGAAATTTAGTTCGTTATTTTGAATTTTGATTCGTTATATGTGTGCTACTATATTCTCTGATTTGAATTCCGAGGCTTGGTTACTTTCCAGGTCGTTCTCCTCGGGAATTTCGATGTCCAGGAGTCGCGATACGTGGTTCTAGCGCTCCAGGTCGTTTTCTTCGGGGATTACGATGTCTAGGAGTCGCGATACGTGGTTCTCGCGCTCCAGGTCGTTTTCTTCGGGGATAACGATTCCCAGGAGTCGCGACACGTGATTCTCGCGCTCCAGGTCATTTTCCTCGGGGATTACGATGATCAGGAGTCGCGACACGTGGTTCTGGCGCCCCAGGTCGTTTTCCTGGGGGATTACGATGTCCGGGAGTCGCGACACATGATTCTCGCGCCCCAGGTCAGTTTCCTCGAGGATGACCACCTCCGGGAGTCCCCATCCACGTGGTTTTCGCAGTTTTTTTTTTTTTTTTTCTTTTTTTTTCCCGGTACGCGGTTCGTGGTTCTCGCGTCTCAGGTCGGTTTTCTCGGGGATGACCATCTCCAGGTGTCCGGTGGTAGTGGAAAAAATTATCTACATAACACCATTATAACTACATTACAAAGTACGGGCTTGATAGTGTTGCCTGTAGCATGGACCGGAATCGCAGAGAATTTATTGAAAGGAGGAAGAACTGCGCATTCAACTTTTAAACTAGCGTTACAATTCAACGAATGCTCAACGTGTAATATTAAACCGAAATCCAGACAAGGTTTGCACATTCGAAACGCGAAAGTCATAATCTGGGATGAAATAACAATGGCCTCCAAGTATGGACTGGAGGCTGATGAACGTATGAGAGATATATGTGAATGTAACGAACCATTCGGCGGTAAAATAGTTATAGTCTCTGGTGACTTTCGGCAAACTTCACCAGTTGTGCGACATGGAAGTCGGACCCAAATTTTAGAAGCCTGCGTTAAGAGAAGCAGCTTATGGAATCAATTCATGTACATGTCATTGAAGGGCAACATTCGTGTCTCCGATGGGCAAATAGACTTCAAACAATGGCTTCTGCGAGTGGGCAATGATGTTTTTTGTGATTCTTTTGAACGTAACAACGAAGTTGTAAGCATTCCTACGGAAATACGTTCGAATGGTGATATTGTGCGAGAAATATTCGGAGAAAGTGTAGATCCACAAGATCCTTCGAATTATGGTACGGTTATATCAGCTCCAACCAATGTCGATGTCATTGCCATAAATACCCAAATAATGTCAAAAATCCAAGGAATTGGAGTGGTATATCTGAGTGTTGACACAGGTGAAGATGGGGATAATACAGATATGAGCAACATACTTCCTATCGAATTCATGAATTCATTGACACCTAATGGTCTTCCACCTCATAACTTAACGTTAAAAGTAGGAAGTATCGTTATTCTGTTACGTAACCTAAATCTCTCACAAGGACTATGCAACGGCATTAGACTGGTTGTCAAAAAGCTAAATCAGTATCTGATCTGTACCGAAATTATAAGCGGAAATTGTGCCGGAGAAACTGTACTGATACCACGAATAGACTTATCACCGAGCGAAGAGGATGTACCATTCAAGATGGTGAGAAGACAGTTTCCAGTGAGATTAGGGTTTGCGATGACAGTCAATAAGTCACAAGGCCAATCTTTCGATAGCGTTGGAGTGTATTTACCAAATCCCGTGTTCAGTCATGGTCAACTCTACGTTGCTTTGTCCAGAGTTAGGTCAAAAAACAATTTGAAAGTGTTGCTGACAAAGAAATCGATCGAAAAATCAAATGGTAAGGTGTATATAAGAAATATTGTCTACAAAGAAATCCTCTAAAGATTTTGTCCCGGGGATTATACAATGGCACTAGATTGGTTCTAACAAAATCGAACCCGTATTTAATAAGTCGCACAAATTGAAAGTGTTGTTGACACAGAAATCTGTCACTGTTGATCGTGAAAAATCTAATAATCAATCGTGTACAAGAAATATTGTCTACAAAGAAGTTCTAGGTGCCTCGTCCCGCACCGAAATATATATATATATATTAGGGTGGTTCTTATTTAGGGCTTGGTGGAATTTAAATGGGTTCGCCCCCCTAATCGATCACAAATCATTAAAAAAAAATCACTCTAAATTTTGAGCTCTTAGTTTTAACATTAGGCCATGCCGACAAAGGCTTTTGTATTTTTTTTTTCAATTTTTTTTTTTTTTTTTTCTAATTTTGTCCAACTAAACATGTAATATTGGGTTTTGTGCATTTCTAGATCTTTTACTTCTGCGGCACTCAAATTCATTCAGAAAACAACGGTACAGAAGTAATGTTTGTTTATAAATCTCATGTTTATTCTACTTTTGAATACATTTTTTTTACAAATTTTTTACTACTACTGCTTTGTTGGCATTTGGATATTTTTGGCGGTAGTCTTTCACGATTTGCAAAATATACTGCTTCTGATCTTCGTCTTTTGTCAGAATATTATTATAATCTTCGAATAAAGAAACAGCTCTTTCCGCGGTATCGATGTTTCACAAGGTTTTTAGTGCCGCAGAAAAAAAGGTCTAGGAGTGCACAAGACCCAATATTATATGTTTAGTTGGACAAAATTAGAAGAAAAAAAAAAAAAAAAAAAAAATTGAAAAAAAAAATACAAAAGCCTTTGTCGGCATGGCTTAATGTTAAAACTAAGAGCTCAAAATTTAGAGTGATTTTTTTTTAATTATTTGTGATCGATTAGGGGGGCGAACCCATTTAAATTCCACCAAGCCCTAAATAAGAACCACCCTAATCTACTACATATATAAAAGGCTTTGTATGTTTGTATGTTTGTTACCGCTAAACTCGAGAACCAGTGGACCGATTTGGATGAACCTTACACCAAATTGTTCTTTAGGTTTTCCCGAGTAACATAGGCTATATAAGTTATGCAAAATGAATTCAATCAGTTGAAAAAATAATAAAAATATGATAAATACGTTGTGTTAAATGTTGCTTTTCCGTGTAGCCAGCGCCGTATTTAGGCACAGGCTAACTAGGCTATAGCCTGGGGCGGCAATATTTCAGAGGCAGCAGAATCGCGGGCGGCAACCGCACGGAAAGATATAAACCCGACTGGTTACGGTTCTGCACACGACTCAGTCAGGTGCTAGCGAAAAATAGCGCATACTGGTGGAACACCACACTGAGCACTGTTTAGAATACAAACCATTCGTGTGCGCACATGAATGAGTCGTGTGGGCACAGTAATAAGTCGTGTTCTAAACAGTACTCAGTGTGGTGTTGCACCAGGATTCGCTATTTTTCGATAGCACCTGACTGAGTCGTGTGCAGAACCGTAACCAGTCGGGTTTAAATCTTTGCGTGCGGATCCAAAATTATATTTGCGTTTTTTTTTTTCTTGCACCACTTGCACCATGTTAAAATTGTATTTCATCTGTTGGAAAATTTCACGTCTCAAAAAACTTCCACCGATGGGCGGAGGAGGAGAAGGGGAGGGGGGGTTGCTACCTAGGCTACACGGAAAAGGTTTCGGGAATGCCTCAGCGCCAAGCGGCAGAACGGTGAGTACCCGTATCCAAAGACAGGCGCCGTCTCTGCGACGGAACGCTGCGTTCCCTCGCGAGAACGCTGCAGTCTGCGAGACGTTGGACTCCCGTATTATTACGTCCAACGTATCGCAGCCCAACGTCTCAAAGACTGCAGAGTTCTCGCGAGAGAACGTGGCGTTCCGTCGCAGAGACGGCGCCTTTACTCAGACACGGGAAGCCCACCGTCTGCCGTTTGGCGCTGCAGCAGTCCCAAAACCTTTTCCGTGTAGGGTGATAAGTCATGTTCACACGGCACTGACTGTTCCTCGCAATTAAGTGAGGCGCGAAGCGCCGAACAGACGAGGCGCGGAGCGCCGAGTGCCCTCGGAGCGAGCGAAGCGAGCGACGAGCGGGGTTGGCGCGCGAAGCGCGCAGGGGCAGAGCCCCTAGTATATATATATATGCCAAAAATATATGCGACATAGATGTCGCATATATAACATATAAGTACGCAAAATACAAATATGTTTGATTGAGTTTGACATAGTGTTAACATAGATGTCGACATACATGCCGCAACATTTATGTTGACATAATATATCCGACATTTTATATCAAACTTATAAAAATATATGTTAGCGCAAAAAACAAATATGTCGCATAAATTTTTCGCATATATATATATATTTCCGCGCGGGGTAAGTCAATCGATTCAGTGGCAAACGAACAATGATGATAACGAAATGTCGAACATGACTAGCTGCTAATCCTGTTTATCTGGACATAAGCGCTACGAAAATTAGCTGCTAAAATATCCTCTGGGTACGAGCGCTACAGAAATTAGCTGCTAAAACCTCGTCCGGGTATGAGCGCTACAAAAACTAGCTGCTAAAACCTCATCTGGGTATGAGCGCTACCAGCGCCGGATTTACCTATAGGCCCGAGAGACCCGGGCCTACACTGAAAAGAGATTGAGAGCCTGGCGCTCGCACGAAAGAGCCTCGCAGTCGTAGAAGTAGGACGACTGGACTCGGAGAGTTGTGCGCGGCCCACGCTCGCAGAACGAGAAGGCGAGCGTCTCAGAGTGAGTTACAGGTGATCTCACATGTATGGTAGTGTAGGGCTCTATCCGTCTGAGAACGCGTGAATTGCAGAAAGCGGGATCGGCCTGCCTACCGTGCGATGACCATGCGCGCAGAGTAGCTACGATCGTGGCACGATGAGTATTCTTAAATGACGGCGCTCTGAAAGTGGGATGCTCTGTCGCACGCAGAGTGAGCGTGTGACCGTGCTGCTTCCAAAAGGTTGTGCGAGCGCCAGGCTCGCCATCTTCTTTCAGTGTAGAGCGGCATTACAGAGGGGCGGCAAAAATTGGGTTTGAGAATCCAAATCATACGCAACTTGTATGATGAAATTATTTTTTTTTGTACAAATGAAGAAGTCCTAACGTTAAAAAAATGTACTACCTATGAAAAGATATAAATTCTCATTTATGAAATAAAAAGAATTGTTATTATTATTATCCTATTATTATCATATGTATCCAGCTATATCGGAAAATATTGAATAAAACGGCTGTTTATGAGCTTGTGTAATACAAATTATTGAATATTGATCTATTTCGATTGAAAGAATTTCATTAGTGAATAGATGACTAGGTAGGGGGGCCTAACCCAACCAATCTGAAATGCATATTGCGACAATATGCTCACCAAACGTGTTGAATACCACTGGCAACCGAGCGAGCGTAGCGAGCGAGGAACAACGCTCAACCAACCGAGTGAGCGAGCGAAGCGAGCGAACGAGCACAATAATTAGCTAGTTTTCATGAAAAATCATGAAAACCTCCAGTCTGCAAGCGAAAGAATATCAGTTCTACAAATATGTACGAAAAACTACGAAAAATGATTTAGCTTCATTTCGTTCGTAGGTCTTTGTAAATTTTCGTAGATATTTGTATAATTGATATTCCGTTGTTTTAGGACTGTAGAGACCCATGATGACGGACGAAAAAAAGGATTTTTCAAGCCCCCCCCCCCCCCCCCCCCCCCCCCCCCCGCAGAGGGAATTATTATTATTCTTCGTTCCCACGGTATAAAAAATAGCTTCCATTGCCTCAAATCAATGCCGATATAGTGTTGAACTCTCAAGACCAATTCTCAAATATTGTCTGTAGTAATACCACAAGACCTTCAAATTTATTGGATATTTCCCGATTGTTTTGCTGCGTGGCATCGAGAGGGCTAAGTTTTGCACATTTTTGTGCAAAACTTGGCCCGTTCGTTGCTACGCAGGATCAAAACAACCTTTTTTCGTCCGTCATCGTGGATCTCACGCGAAAACATTCAGAATTAAACACAGAATTTTTCGTAATTTTTCAAGAATTTTCGAGACTTTGGAACATGGTGTTTCGTTTGTTCAAAATGTTAGAAGTGCTGAGAAAAAAAGAAGGAATAATGATCCTATCATGGGAGGGGTGTCGAAATGATCAAAATAAAAAAAAAAAAAAGATTTTTGAGAATTTGTCGAGATTTTTGAAAAATGCCAATTTCGAAATGGGTTTGAATAATCATGAAAAATTAACGGTTGGAGGTAAAAATCTGAAAAAATTCAGCAGTGATTTTTCGAGGTCGTAGAATCGTAAAAAAAATCGTGAAGCGAATCAAAAATGGTGAGGGAAAAACATTGATCGAGTTCACGTTGAATTCCCCATATTGTAACTTACTGCACCAATATCTCAGCTGATGGCTGGAGATATGGTGCCAGTCCGCGTGAGTGTCTTTGTCACGGGTGTGATTTGGAGCTCCTCTCGTGGAAAAAGTGAAAAACCACAAAAATACCCTAGTACAGACTCAAATCAGATATCAACCGATTTGAGCTATTTATCTACTGAGCGAGGATCTGCTTCGCTAACCGAGCTCGTGCAACAGACGCGGGTTGTGTTAGCTGTGTGTGAGAATCACAGACACGGGTATTCCCCGGTGTTGTAACCCAGCAAAAACTCAACCGTAGCTGCGATAATACAGAGCTGGGTGTCGCTAGGCGTACCAAGCTGTACAACTAGACTCGGGATTGGGTTTTACACCCGCACCGTAGCTGTCGTTTGCTAATTGAGAATAAAGAAAGAAACCTGAAATGTTTAGAGATTGTTAATTTAAAGGAAGTAGGAAATTGAAAGAAATAGATGTAGTTTTAACAATAGGTAGTGTTTAATGAAATCAAATAGTCATTTGGTCGTAGAAAACGATACAAAAGAAATAAACAGAAAAACAGTATATCCTGCATAGAATTAGAATATTATTAAAATATTAATAAATCATAAAGAATAAACAAGAATAGAATATAAAAGTATTATATTGGAGAAACAAGAAAGTAGGATAAGATTAGATTTAATTAGAGTTCATAATTTTCAATCAATGTTTCCGATTTTGAAGTTTTATCAAAGCCGAAGATTCATTTATTTTAACCGAGGATTTCCAATCCTCGATTGGTTTAATTTGCGCCGATAATTATCTATTATGACGACTTTGACGTTTGCAGTCTAATTTATTTATTTATAAAAAATTAATAAAAAAAAACTTTGAAGAATTTGATGTGAATTTTAATTTTAATTTGACTTATATTTTTCAATATCGAAAATCGCGATTTTAATCACTTCAATTTTAGCAAGTGTCGAAATGCGATTTAAGAGCAAGTACAGGTCACGCACTATTTTGGCTACGTGCCTAATTTTAATAATTAATATGATGTGACTCGACGGGCGCTTTGCCACACAATCGGTACCTGATGCCTCCACGTACCCCCTTTTATACCGATATTCCGCGGTGCCCGCGGAATCGTGGGATGCACGGAAACGCCGGTTTGCACGGAATCGCGGGTTGCGCGGAATCGCGGGTGGTGCGGAATCGCAGGTTGCGCGAAATTGTGCAATACACGGAACTCTGCGGTGCGCGTCGCGAGATGCGCGATGGACACTTGTCCGGCTGCTCCGGCAGTAGCCAGAACAGCCGGAACGTTACAATATATGGGGAGTTCCATATGAAATGTACAATTGGTTGTCCACACCCCTTTCGATTTGTCTCAAACTTAGTCAAGTTGAGTAATGAGTTGAAAAAAAAAAATCGTCTAAATAATGAAAATTCTACCTTTTACAGGTCGCGAGTAACACCGAATCACATATTTTGAATTATTTTTTTCAAATCGCTGTAGCTCCCTAACTACATGTCCGCGCCTGGAAGTCAAGTAGGTCAAAAGTTTTTTAATTTGATGTACTGTTCGGTGGTGCCGCGAGACAAAGTCGATTTTCAGTTAATGGTATAAAAAACGCGAAAAACGCGATATTGATCTCGTTCCCCAAACTTTTTTGGGGTGCATTCTTCGTCATAAAATGCGGCTATTTTTTCCGCAAATTTTCGTGCAAAGAAAAGTTACGGGACTCTACTGATTAAAGAGATATGAGGGAAATTCCAGGAAAAACCGACCGGATCTGGACGTTTTCTGACTTGAAATTTTTCAAAACTATAGAAACTTTTTTTCACGTGAAATAGATGTGAAAAAAGCCGATAGTATTGGCTCTTTTTACGTCTATTTCACGTAAAAAACAGTTTCGATAGTTTTGAAAAATTCAAATTCAGAAAACGTCCAAATCCGGTCGGTTTTTCCTAGAAATTTCCTCATATCTCTTTAACCAGTTGAGTCCCGTGACTTTTCTTTACACGAAAATTTGCGGGAAAAATAGCCGCATTTTATGATGAAAAATGGACCCCAAAAAAGTTTGGGGAACGAGATCAATATCGCGTTTTTCGCGTTTTTTATACCATTAACTGAAAATCGACTTTGTCTCGCGGCAACATTGAAAAGTACATCAAATTACAAAACTTTTGACCTACTTGATTTTTAGGCGCGGACATGTAGTTTGGGAGCTACAGCGATTTGAAAAAATTAATTCAAAATTTGTGAATTGGTGTTACTCGCGACCTGTAAAAGGTAGGATTTCCAATATTTAGAGGAATTTTTTTTTCAACCCATTACTCAACTTGACTAAGTTTGAGACAAATCGAAAGGGGTGTGGACAACCAATAGTACATTTCATATGGAACTCCCCATATATATAATATATATATATTGTAATATTTTTAATATTTGTTGTAATAATAAGTTAATATTTATGGATTCCCGAGGGAAATAAAGTGAATCAGATGAAATATAATCAATTGGGCAAAAGGTTTATGTATTCAGAAAATACAGGTCTGCTTCAGTACGAGGCTAAAGACAGACTGATTTGTTTTACAATAATGTTTGTTAACGTAGCAACCGTAGTTCTTATATTTTAGAAGATATCTTTTATCATATAGGCTACTTGATCTAGATCATATAGAATTAATATATAAGGGTGATTTCACAAATGTAACACTACCCCCCCTTTAGTAAAAGAGTCAACCCGACTCGTAAGGTGAGTATAATAAAGATTGTCTATTTAAAATCATCATAAGGATTAGCAAGTCGATATTTGAATCATAAAATCTATGTGCTCTATTTAGGAGAATCGGAGCTGTGGCTCAAGTAATTAAAAATTTTCCTAAGTACTATCTGACATTCGTCTCTTATTAGAAGGGAAACCACAGAAAACCTCTAAAAGATAGTCTAACTTAATTTCACAACATGGGTTTTTACAAAAATCTTCAAGAACAGGAACCAGGAACAAGAGTAGAAACTCAGGAATACAGGATCAGTAGACAAGAATCAGGAAATAAGAGTAGAAACTCAGGAACAAGGCGAAGAATTCCTTGGTCATTATGAAGAAAGTCCTGAATACTGGAACAGGAAGGGGTTGGAGGGGTAGAAGGACCAAAGACTGGAACGGAAAGTCCGATTCTGAACTCCAGGAGATCCAACTCCAAACCTCTTCGAAATAAATCATATACGACCTAGATAGGAGGACAAATGTTATTCTCTCAAAATAATAAGGTCTTAAATTTGAGTTTTTCTAAAAACTCTTCAAAATTATAGATTCCTTTTAAATCTTTTTTTTAAATCAAAATTATAAATTCCTTTTTAAATATTTTCTTTCAAATTAGAATGATAAATTAAACTTTTTGTTATTAGATAAATTATTTCAAATATAATAAATTGATAAATTAATCTGTTAAATGAATGTTATAAATATAAATTGGAACGATCTTATCTGAATAGAAGTGAGGAAACCGGAATAATAGGTCAGGATGGGATAGTTTCGGCTTCCTTCTTATTGTCTCAGAATATTGAATCAGTTCCTATAGTGGAAACTCTGAAAAATCTTGTTTTATATTAGTTATTTAAACTAACAATACCATTTTAACAGAATTATTATGTTCGAATCTCTTATATAGCTATCACGCTAATGAAATAAAAGAAAAGTTAGATCGATTGAAAATAAATAATGAATTGGAAGATAAACGATCGTAGTCGCATTTAGAACATTTGTAACGCTTTTCCTATTAAAAATTGGATAGAACTAGGGCTATTTATAAAAAGTTCCTTCGATGATTCAAGCTCTGTTGAATCACCAGGACCTAGTTCCTTGAAGTTACTAGTTGCGTATCTGATGAGGGACCTTTATCCCTCCAGGAATTTTTATTTGAATAGTTATTGTTCTCATCGTTTTTTCGCCATGAAGTTTTATAATTTGAGCAATTCCCGTGATTTGATTGATAATTTGAGGGATTTCTATAATTTGATTGATTATTTGAAGAATTTCTGTTATTTGTTTGAATTAATTTTTTTAATGAAAAACAACGATTGGCGTCATGTCCAATCTTTTGGCAATATTTGCATTTTAATGGGGGTCTGTCTCCGTAATTTTTATTATAAGAATTCTTCTTTTTCTTATCATTATTATTCGATGACCGCCAGAGGCCAGTTTTCTTAGTTTCGTCGATCTTAGCTGGAGTATTTGTCGTCTTTTCAGTTTCGATCTGTCGAATTTTTCCTACTCCTAAATGATGTTTGGTTAGTGCTTCAATTTCTAAACCTTTAATTATTGCTTCTTGCCAAGAAGAAGGTTCTGACAAACTAAGAGCAAGTTTTAGCTCTGAATCGGAAATCGCGTCAATGAATCTATTGCAAACTAATACATCTCTTGTTGATTCGTCACAAAAGGGCAAAGCGACTCTTGCGAGTCTTTGAATTTCGAAACCAAGGGAGGCAAGTCCTTCATCTTTGGCTTGCTTTCTATTCCAAAATAAAGTTGTATAAAGTTTTGACAAATGTTGGTCTCCAAAACGAAGTCTTAAGGCCGCACTGAGCTTGTCATAGTCCCGAATGTCTGAATCGGCCAGAGCCATCAGAACTGATAAAGCAGGACCTCTGAGATTACCGGCGAGCTGTCCGGCTTTGGTGGTAGAAGACCATAAATTTACTTCAGCAATTATTTGAAATTGGCGTTCATATTCGGCCCACGGTGTAGAACCGCCAAAGAAATTAACTTTTAGGTTACTCGATCTATTTTGTACATTCTCAGTGTGAACCTCTTGACATGAGTTTACTACTCTTTGAGTCGCGTTTAATTCTTTTTCGCGACTGCTACGGATAGTTGGGGAAGGTTCTTCTTCCCCATTATTTTGTACAGACCTCAAAGTTTGTGGCTCAATTATTTGCTCAACTCTTTCAATGACAGGAGATCTGATAGGAGTTGAAGTTTGAGGTATGATTTCTTGAGGCTCTAGGCGTCTAAGAAGGAGGGAAAGGGTGGCCTGTTGAGCTGCTAAATATGCCTCTCTTTCCTCACGTTGTGCCACCAAATAAGCTTGTTGTTGTGCTGCTAATGCAGTTAGGTTTGCTTGCTGTTGTGAGGCTAAGGCTTGAAAAAGGCGTTCCATCATCTCGACCTGGAGTTGAGGTAGTGGGGCCAAAAGCTGGTTACCAGCGGGTTGAGATTCGTCAATAGGCGCAGTAGACATTTCTTTTTCTTTTCAAATTCTTTCAAATTCTTTTCTCAATCACAAACTTTCAAAAATTCACTTTATCGATCTCGGTAAGATCCCGATTCTGACACCAATGTAATATTTTTAATATTTGTTGTAATAATAAGTTAATATTTATGGATTCCCGAGGGAAATAAAGTGAATCAGATGAAATATAATCAATTGGGCAAAAGGTTTATGTATTCAGAAAATACAGGTCTGCTTCAGTACGAGGCTAAAGACAGACTGATTTGTTTTACAATAATGTTTGTTAACGTAGCAACCGTAGTTCTTATATTTTAGAAGATATCTTTTATCATATAGGCTACTTGATCTAGATCATATAGAATTAATATATAAGAGTGATTTCACAAATGTAACAATATTATCGTATCGCATTCTATGACTATCCATGAAAAACTACGGTGAACTACGGATATTTACTACAAATATCGCATACAGTATTATCCCATTCTACGACTATCTACGAAAAACTATGACAAAATACGGAAAACCACGATGAACTACAGATATTTACTACAAAGATCGAAATCATATCGAATTTCGTTCTAGAACTATCTACGAAAAACTACTACTTTGTGTAAAATCTGACGTAAAAAAAACTACGAAAAGTCCGAAATCCTCTACTTTTTCGTAGATCATTTTCGTAGTTTGGCGTAGAAATTATTTTCACCAGGGATGTTATGTTTAATCTAGAACTACCATATATTATTTCGAGAACAAAATCGAAGAGGTCACTTCCGTTGGCGGGTTGAGTTGAGCTGGAATGCCCCATATACATTTTCAAATATTATATACTACGGCCCCATATATATTAGGGTGGTCGTTAAAAATTAAATTTCATCTGACGCCCCTTGAAAAGTTTCCTTTTCGTCTAAAAACATGCGTACAATTTTTTTTATTTTTTTTAATGAAAAGAACACGTGCCGCAAGACGATCAAACATTTTGTTTTTCAACCTGCAGTTTTTTGGATATGTCTTACATAATGTGTAGATTTGACGAACAACCCATCGAAATTTCAAAATTTCAAATTTTTATCATTTTTCGATGGGTTTTTCGTCAAATCTGCACATTAGGTAAGACATTTCCAAAAAACTGCAGGTTAAAATACAAAATCTATGATCGCCTTGCGGCACGTGTTCTTTTCATTAAAAAAAAAAAAAAAAAAATTGCACGCGTGTTTTTAGACAAAAAGAAAACTTTTCAGGGGGCGTCTGATGAAATTTAATTTTTAACGACCACCCTAATATATATACTAAAAATATATTCCCATTGTATAATAATCACATACCCCATATATATTTCGCAAATATATATTGCATGTATTTCGATTACAAGATAAATATATTAAAAATATATATTTAATATAAAAAAAGCGGCCAAAAGTTACCTATTTTTTATATATTCAGTTTATAATCAGAAAATATATGCCTCGTTTGTATAAAACATATATTTTTGAAAATGTATGTACTTCCGTACGGGTACCAGCAAACACGGGATCATGCGAACTGGAGTCCATTGAAAAAGAGTTTCCCACAGCAAATGAAGTGCTGTTCGATACGGCGCTAGTATATCCGGATGGATTTCCTGACATAACGAGGGATATTAATGGATTCCTGATCGTACCACAGACATTCAGAACCTTAATGCCATACGAGACACCTGACCAATTTTTGGATGACAATGTGATGAATGGTTTTTTCAGTTTCTTACCCAACATTGCGAACAAAAATAAATTTTCATACCATATGTGAATTTATCGGACCAGTCGAACCAAATTTTTAAGTCTTCTAACTGAAGCTCACCTCTATATAGAGCGTGCAATCTCCAGATAGACCAAAAAAACGGAAGTGCATCATAATTATCTTTTCAAGTAAAAATTCCTTCAGCCCGGGTAAATAAATTTTCATTAGTATGTTTCGATACATATTTCTCAGAGAGTATTTTAAGAAATGGTCACGTCAGCCTAGGCTTCAGAAAATGGGCATGCATCAACATGGTATGGAATCACTCCGTATGGCTCATACCAATTAACTACTCAGATCACTGGACTCTGATGATGATGTTGCCAGGCAGAAAAATCATTGTTTTCTATGATTCATTGCACGTTCGGCTGAACAAAACTATTTTGAACGGCAATTGTAACTTTATACAACAACACCTGAAAAATAACGATTTTAAAGAGTGGACTCTACATATCCTGGAAGACGTACTATCACAAGTAGTTAAGGGGGTATCCCCACCTTTAAATGGGTTAAAATTCTGAGAAAGAAATTGATATTTTACAGCGAATTTGAGAGTCTGATCAAATCCAAAAAAATCATGAAGTTTAGGGAGGGTTTGACCCTCATTATCCATACTTAACATTGAATATTACTTTGAGTCTAATAGTAGTTACGCTGAATATAGAAAAATACAAAATTACTCGGTTGTCGCAAAGAATCAATAGTACCCCGAGAAAAAATGATCATATATGATCAGATATGGACTAGTCTTGTATGATTCATACCAGAAAAATGGCCATCTATGATCATACCAGATCGTACATGATCATACCAGATGATACATGATCATACCAGATCGTACATGCTCATACCAGATCGTACATGATCAAATGGGAATTTGATTTGACTGGCGCATGCATGTATGACCCGTACAAAATACCCATGTATGTTAATGTATGATCATACATGCTTTCTAAATATGAATCAGTGAATAAATCACCGAAAATCAGTAAATAGTCACTAGATTCTACATGGTCATGTATAATAATATATAAGATCCTTTACGATCATATATAATGTTATGTATGATCATATATAATCATACGTCAATGTACGTCTGATCCACATGGTCATGTATAATGGTATATAAGACCATGTACGATCATATATAATGTTATGTACGGTCATATATAATCATACATCAATATACGTTTGATCTACATGGTCATGTATAATGGTTATATAAGATCATGTACGATCATATATAAAGTTATGTATGGTCATATATAATCATATATGGATTTACATATGACCATATGTAATCATGTATAATATGTTACATGATTATACATACGTCAGGCATGAATCTGATATGTTCATGTATTAACATATCTGAACATAGCTGGATCATGCCTGACTCATATATAAACATTTTTTCTCGGGACCGTTGGATCGATTCTGGAATTTTTGGTCTGCAATTGTTCAGAAGAGATGTCTCTATCATATGAACATAGAACTTTTTGATATTACTATTTTTGGTTGAGATAATAGAAAAAGTAGAGAAAAAAAAATGAAAAATTAGAAAAATCTCAGTAAAAACTAAGCGAGTCAGGCAATTTTCGCGATATCAAAAAGTTCTATGTTCATATGATAGAGACATCTCTTCTGAACAATTGCAGACCAAAAATTCCAGAATCGATCCAACGGTACTACTGATTCTTTGCGACAACCGAGTGATTTTGTATTTTTCTATATTCAGCGTAACTACTATTAGATTCAAAGTAATATTCAATGTTAAGTATGGATAATGAGGGTCAAACCCTCCCTAAACTTCATGATTTTTTTGGATTTGATCAGACTCTCAAATTCGCTGTAAAATATCAATTTCTTTCTCAGAATTTTAACCCATTTAAAGGTGGGGATACCCCCTTAATGGGAATGTGGGTGAAAATTGCGGAGTCCACGTATGCACTTGGGATTACTCTGGTTCATGCATCAAATTTGATGAAATTCAGATGAATACCCTGGTGAAAATAATTTCTACGCCAAAATACGAAAACATTCAAAGCGTAAAGAATCGTAGTTTTCCGTAATTTATCGTAGTTTTAGAAGTAAAAAACTACGAATTTCTACGACAAATTACGAAAATCTACAGTCTTCAAGCACCGGAATATCAGTTCTACGATTATCTATGAAAATCTACAAAGATCTATAAACAAAATGGAGCGAAGTCTTTTTTTGAGTTCATCCTGTAGTTTTGGAAGTAGAAATCTCCGAATTTTCATGAAAAATCATGAAAATCTCCAGTCTTCAAGCGAAAGAATATCAGTTCTACGAATATGTATGAAAAACGACGAGAAATGATTTAGCTTCATTTCGTTCGTAGGTCTTTGTAAATTTTCGTAGATATTCGTATAATTGATATTCCGTTGTTTGAGGACTGTGGATTTTTCTAATTTTTCACATAAATTCGGAGATTTCTACTTCCAAAACTACAGGATAAACTCAAAAAAAGACTTCGCTCCATTTTGTTTCTAGATCTTTGTAGATTTTCGTAGATAATCGTAGAACTGATATTCCGGTGCTTGAAGACTGTAGATTTTCGTAATTTGTCATGGAAATTCGGAGTTTTCTACTTCCAAAACTACGAGAAAGTACGAAAAATGATTTAGCTTCATTTCGTTTGTAGATCTTTGTGAATTTTCGTAGATATTCGTATAATTGATATTCCGTTGTTTGAGGACTGTAGAGATCCACGATGACGGACGAAAAAAAGGATTTTCAAGCCCCCCGCAGAGGGAATTATCATTATTCTTCGTTTCCACGGTATAAAAAAATAGAAAAACATTCAGAATTAAACACAGAATTTTTCGTAATTTTTCAAGAATTTTCGAAACATTGGAATATGCTGTTTCGTTTGTTCAAAATGTTCGAAGTGCTGAGAAAAAAAAAAGGAATAATGATCTCATCATGGGAGGGGTGTCGAAATGATCGAAATGAAAAAAAAAAAAAAATTTTGAGAATTTTTCGAGATTTTTGAAAAATGCCAATTTCAAAATGGGGTGGAATAATCATGGAAAATTAACGATTGGAGGGAAAAATCTGAAAAAATTCAGCAGTGCTTTTTCGAGATCGTAGAATCGTATAAAAAATCGTGAAGCGAATCAAAAATGGTGAGGGAAAAACATTGGTCGAGTTCACGTTGAATTCCCCATATACATATCATCGTATCGCATTCTATGATTATCCATGAAAAATTACGGTGAACTACGGATATTTACTACAAATATCGCATACAGTATTATATATATATCGTATTCCATTCTGCGACTATCTATGAAAAACTACGATGAACTACGGATATTTACTACGAATATCGCATACAATATTATCCCATTCTACGACTATCTAAGAAAAACTATGACAAAATACGGAAAACCACGATGAATTATAGATATTTACTACAAAGATCGAAATCATATCGAATTTCGTTCTAGAACTATCTACGAAAAACTACTACTTTGTGCAAAATGTGACGTAAAAAAAAAACTACGAAAAGTCCGAAATCCTCTACTTTTTCGTAGATAATTTTCATAGTTTGGCGTAGAAATTATTTTCACCAGGGTACCGGCAGAAAGGGCATTGCCAAGTATATAGCTGAAAGTAGCACGACAAAACAGATCGAAAAACGTACCATCAAATCCAGACATACACTACTGACCATCGAGTTTAATAGAGAAGTGGATAAAAGCGCATGTCAAACTTGAGCCGAGACATGAAAATCCCTAGCCAAAGTCCGTTCAGATTTGATAGTATCTTAAGTATTAAGATACTATTTATTAATTATTATTATTATTATTATTATTATTATTTATTATTTATTATTATTTATTATTTATTAAGGGGGTATCCCCACCTTTAAATGAGTTAACATTCTAAGAAAGAGATTGATATTTTACAGCGAATTTGAGAGTCTGATCAAATCCAAAAAAATCAAGAAGTTTAGGGAGAGTTTGACCCTCATTATCCATACTTAACATTGAATATTACTTTGAGTCTATTAGTAGTTACGCTGAATATAGAAAAATACAAAATTACTCGGTTGTCGCAAAGAATCAGTAGTACCGTTGGATCGATTTTGGAATTTTTGGTCTTCAATTGTTCAGAAGAGATGCCTCTATCATATGAACATAGAACTTTTTGATATGACTATTTTTGGTTGAGATAATAGAAAAAATAGAGAAAAAAAATTGAAGAATTAGAAAAATCTCAGTAAAAACTAAGCGAGTCAGGCAATTTTCGCGATATCAAAAAGTTCTATGTTCATATGATAGAGGCATCTCTTCTCAACAATTGAGGACCAAAAATTCCAGAATCGATCCAACGGTACTACTGATTCTTTGCGACAACCGAGTAATTTTGTATTTATCTATATTCAGCGTAACTACTATTAGACTCAAAGTAATATCCAATGTTAAGTATGGATAATGAGGGTCAAACCCTCCCTCAACTTCATGATTTTTTTGGATTTGATCAGACTCTCAAATTCGCTGTAAAATATCAATCTCTTTCTCAGAATGTTGACCTATTTAAAGGTGGGGATACCCTCTTAAGGCCCAAAAAAGAATGAATTTTTTTTTCTCTATTTCCTTGTTTTTTCTTCCCATTAATTTTACGATGCATTATTCGCTATCATATGACTAATTCAAGAATTATCAGTGACTAGTTATGAACAATATCGTAGAACGAATAATAGCAAGTAAGGTCGAATATGTAATTGCCTATTTATATGTATTAGACATTCCAGAATCTGCTGCCGATTATACTGCGGTACCCGGATTATCGAGGAATGATATTTCTCTTTTCATCAGAAACAAACTAAATGATAGTGCAGCTACAGCGTACGAGAAATTGTTATTTCCATACCATTTATACACCATTGTAATTTTCATATTTCTGTAGTACCCTAATTTTAAGCAAATCATTGTCATTTTAGTATGAATGAAACGTTTTCTACATACAAGTCATCCATAATTAATCCGCCATTTCGTTTTTTTTTTTTTTTTTTTTTTAATTTTGACTTCAGATTCGTGATCAGCGCCCCCATAAACTCCAGAGTGCTTATTTTTACCCAAATTGAATGCGTTTTCTAAAAAATTTTCAGTCGTATCGGATCCGTCATTTTGTTTTTTCAAATTTTGACTTCAGATTCGTGATCAGCGACCCCGAAAACTCCCGAGTTCTGATTTTACCCGAATTGAATGCATTTTCGACTTTTGGCCAGGAATTTGGGATTCCATCCCACTGTGTAACGTAACTTAACACAACGGAACGTACCTATAGTTCTAAAACATCCATTACGACCACCGTTTTTTCAAAACGCCCGTGCACTTGCTAACTTTCAAAACTATAGGTACGTTCCTGTGCGTTAAGTTACGGTACGTTAAGTTCATCGTGATCCCGGCTTAAATATTTAGCGATTGTCTGGTGCTATTCTCCGAATTTATTAATGCCAATAGGCTGCTGTATGCATCGTCCTGTTTGGAGATTTGACAAAAATCGGTCTGATAAACAACCATTGGGACCGTTGACTGAGTATTCTAAAGACAGCTCACCCTGGGTTAAATTATTCCGTGAGCCGACCAAGTGGGCTTGAAGTGGGCTTGGGAATTGAAGAGTGCCCGAAGTTACCGACCGAACTACCATTGCAGTATATCTATTAACTGTTTCAAAAAAAAAAAATTTTTTCAAAGAACATTGAAAAATCGTCAGAGTATGTCTAAACAAAGACCCTGTTCAAATGTGAGCCCTTGATATTATTATTTAGAGGTGGCGCTTTTCAATTTTCTATTTCCATTTAAATAACATGGGAAATTTTTTTCTGAACTTTGGAATTCTATTACTCAGAAGCGAACTACCTTACAGTAATAAGTTATTACAAATAACTAAGATGGATTTTTTTAGGAAATTTGACGCTCTATAAAAAAGGTTTGAATGAAAATTTGCGTGAGGCGAGCCGTTTCGGAGTTATCAAGCCTCAACCATTGAACTGTTCAAAATAATGATAATTTCTACTCATACGCGACAAAATCGACTCATACAACTCAAGGTGCTTTCCTAGGCAATTCCACCAGTCCTGAAAACATCGTGAAAAAATGTGATATTAAACGGAATATCTCTGCCTGGGCACCGAAATCAATGAAACAAAATACGTCGCGCAATTCTATGTGCGACTCCGAACATGTACAGCCCAAAAAATGTTCGTTTTGCGCGAAAATAGAGAAGATATCCATGAAAAACAGTTTTAGAAACGTTTTTCATGGATATCTTCTCTATTTTCGCGCAAAACGAACATTTTTTGGGCTGTACATGTTCGGAGTCGCACATAGAATTGCGCGACATATTTTGTTTCATTGATTTCGGTGCCCAGGCAGAGATATTCCGTTTAATATCACATTTTTTCACGATGTTTTCAGGACTGGTGGAATTGCCTAGGAAAGCACCTTAAATACCCACTATTATCAACTTTAAAACCAATATCTATAAATCTTCAATAAAATGTTGAACAAAAAATTTTATTAATCAACAATTAGTTTTATTGATCAATTATCAAAAATACGCGTATATCACAAATAAATGATGGAATTTCATCATAAATTTTAATTACAATGTATCAATAATTTATTTCAATTTTTAATTTTTATTTTTATTTTGTTTTCATTTTTTGTTTTTATTTTTATTTTAAATTTGAAAAAAAATGTCTTGAATGGATATAACTCATTTTCAAAAGACTCAACAAATTTATGAAGAATTGAAATAAATTATTGATACATTGTAAATGAAATTTCATCATTTATTTGTGATATACCCGTATTTTTTATTATTGATCAATGAAATTAATCACTAATTGTTGGTTAATAAAATTGTTTGATCAACATTTTATTGAAAACTTATGGACATTGGTTTTAAAGTTGATTATAATGGGTATTTGAGTTATGTGAATCGATTTTGTCGGGTCTATGAGTAGAAATTATCATTATTTTGAACAGTTCAATGGTTGAGGCTTGATAACTCCGAAACGGCTTGCCTCACGCAAATTTTCATTCAAACCTTTCTTATAGAGCATCAAATTGCCTACAAAAATCCATCTCAGTCATTACTTTCCAAGTGCCGATACAACCAATTGTTACCAGTTCGGAAGAACTGTTTAAGATAAACCGCCAAACACAAAATAAAATTGCAAGGAGTCGTGTCCTATCAATCGATGTATTTCAGATGCCAGATTTGATGAATAGACAATGTGAAAAACAGTTGCAAAATAGTATATTGTGTACCAAGGAGGCATAGAAGGTATTTTCGTAAATTTGCAATACGAGTCGTAGACGAGTCGAAGACGAGTAATGAGTATTGCAAATACGCTCGGCGAAAAGACCTTCGCCTCCTTGGTACACACGATATTTTATACAACGAGAGCATGTTTTACAAGTTTATGCTCGATCCGGTACACAAAGTCGACGGACTACATACACGCATAGCAACGGATAATAACACGTTGTGAAGCATAACAACGCGTACCTCAGAGACCACTTTTAACTCCTAAGACTTCAAAGTACACGGAGAAAATTTTAAATCAAATATTCCCATACTTTGTACACTAGTCGAGAGACCTGCCTGCACTATGGCGATCGGTCCTATATTTATGCATATGGCTACTATAAATATGGTAACGTACTACTTGTGAAGTGAATTAATAATTGCCATACGTATCAGAAAAATTGCAATGATCACTTTGCTTCACAATATGACAGCGTATGCCATAGCAGAATTCAATGTGTCCCAAATATGCATCGTAGTTGCTGGTATACTTTCACAATTATTCACCGTACAGGGGATATTAACTTTAAAGCAACGATAGCATAGGAATCGTCAAGTTCGGAAGTATTGTACTATAATTCCAATGCCTTGCGGACACCAACGTACTAACACAAGATCATAATATCAACACATATATGGTACAATAACAGATGAGAAAAATTGCGGCGAACTGTGGGCGAGCTAGGTGGTCTCGGGTGTAAGTCCCCGGATAGGCGTCCGAAGATCCTGGGTTCGATTCCTGGGTTCGTCCGTTAATTTTTCTCATCGAAATGATCTTTCTATAATTCCAATGAGTGTAGTACTTTATACCTACCGTATAACAATCGTTCCCTTGCTATACCATGTTCTTTCATAATAATATAGTACTCCGGGAAAATCGTATCGTAATTATTCCCATACAGTAAATACGTTTTGTCCCGCTATCCAGCTAGAGAACTAGCGCTTTGACCACATTGTATCATTAGCTATATGCATAGGAATTCGTGCAACTCGTATGAGAAGGATTCCTATACGGTATATAATTCACCGATATTGTGAAGCGTAATTTTTTAATGCTTTGTTTACGAAAAATCCGAAACACTAGTCCTGGCGGCGTTTCAATGGATCAGTCCTGTTTTAACTTTTCCACTAGACGGATACAGCTTGCAGCAAAATTGTACAACTAATAGAAGTGTTTTATTTCATAACGAGAAGGTTGAGAGATCAGTTGCGTTTGAATTACCGATTTTTATGTAAGAGATCTTCATAGTCGAATTATATTATTGGATCCAAGACAACCAAGCCGCAAATAAATACCTCAGAATAAAATACAAATTCAATGAGTATAAAAATGTTGAATTAAATGTAGATGTCGAGAAAATTAGTTTGAATGATTCATATGTAATTACGAATATTGTTGCTGAAAGTGGTTAGATGAAATACTATTTGTTTTTGAATGCTAACATGTTAGTTGATACCTATGTGAGGAGTGACGGAAGAATTATTGGAAGTAAATGATGAGATAATAATGACATCAAATAAATAAAAACATATCGCTACCATGATTTGTAATGCATTAAACATTTTTTGTAACACATGCATGATATCTGCGTTTTTTTGACCTAAAAATAGGGTCAAAAGTAGCCGTTTATTGACCGCTTAAAAAGAGCGGGCAATAATGGATTCATTATTGCCCGCTTCTTCAATAAGCGGGCAATAAAGAATTCTTTATTGCCCGCTTCTTCAATAAGCGGGCAATAAAGGATTCTTTATTGCCCGCTTCTTCAATAAGCGGGCAATAATGGATTCTTTATTGCCCGCTTCTTCAATAATATATATATATATATATATATATATATATATATATCTACATATATATATATATATTAGACTGACAGTTATTTTGGCTTTCGACGAAATGTTTCGCTCCGAGTACATGAATGGGTTCGAAATAAATTAAAAAAAAGCCTCTCCAAATTTTAGCCCTTAATTTCAATATTTAGGGGTGCCGACAGCCCCTTACTTTTTCCCATTTGAATAACATGGGCTTTTTGACTGTTTTAATCAATTTTATTCCCGAAGGCCCAATTATTCGTCAAAAAATCTAAGATTCAGCAACAATGTCGGTGATGATACCCTCTTCCAGTAAAACAAAATTTGTCCACATCCATTCGGAATTCCTTGTTGGTTCATATCCCTAACTTATTGTGAGACTTTCGAGCGAAGCGAAAAAATTGTTCTTTCCTACAAAGTTGTTGAATATTCTTCGTCAATGTCCGTACCTCATCAACTCATCAGAATGTGTAGCTCGCATTCATGTTCATAACTTCGAAAATCACCCCCATCCCCTAAAAATCGTACCAAAAATGGTGGGTAGATTAAAAAAAAAAAAAAAAAAAAAAAAATGGTTTGGCTATAAAAATGATCTGTTTTCAACAGGAGGGTTACAAAAGGAAATTTTTTTATTTTTTTTTCTACATTCTTCTTCGATACATTCTTTAAGTCACTCCTATCCACAAAAATGGGAAAAATCGCTATCCAATGGTATCGATTTTGGTTGATGCGTTATTCTATGTAGCGAGCTTAAAATAGAACAAAAAAAAAAAAATTGAATAAAAAAATGGAAAAAAAAAAATTATTTTCCCAATTTCCGTAGGTGGTGGTGACTCAAAGAATGTATCGAAGAAAAATGTAGAAAAAAAAAATAAAAAAAATTTCCTTTTGTAACCCTCCTGTTGAAAACGAATCATTTTTATAGCCAAACCATTTTTTTTTTTTTTTTTTTTTTTATCTACCCACCATTTTTGGTACGATTTTTAGGGGATGGGGGTGATCTTCGAAGTTATGAACATGAATGCGAGCTACACATTCTGATGAGTTGATGAGGTACGGACATTGACGAAGAATATTCAACAACTTTGTAGGAAAGAACAATTTTTTCGCTCCGCTCGAAAGTCTCACAATAAGTTAGGGATATGAACCAACATGGAATTCCGAATGGATGTGGACAAATTTTGTTTTACTGGAAGAGAGTATCATCACCGACATTGTTGCTGAATCTTAGATTTTTTGACGAATAATTGGGCCTTCGAGAAAAAAATTGATTAAAACAGTCAAAAAGCCCATGTTATTCAAATGGGAAAAAGTAAGGGGCTGTCGGCACCCCTAAATATTAAAATTAAGGGCTAAAATTTGGAGAGGCTTTTTTTTAATTTATTTCGAACCCATTCATGTACTCGGAGCGAAACATTTCGTCGAATGCCAAAATAACTGTCAGTCTAATATATATATATATATATATATATATATATATATATATATATATATGTATATATATATATATATATATATATGTATATATATATATGAGCAAGTCTACCAATTCTGGTCGTCGGATCCAGTCTTACCCCTTCAGAACTTTTTCAAATTTTTTGAGTTGAAAGTCCTAATCGGAAGACAGCATGCCAATTTTTTTCAGATTTTTATCCCTCTTATTTTAGGAGTTATTATATGGGGTATTTCGTATAGTTTTGTACTTCTTGGTTTATTCATGTTTTTTTTTTTAGTTTCTTTGCCAGTATAGAATTTAAAAAACAAACTGGGTTTCTTGTGTGAAAAAGTCTCAGCTTTTTGAAAAAAATACTTTTTTTTCGTTTATGCTTGTAAAAAGCTCTTAAAATTAAGTTTAAATTCTAAAAAGCTGTTTTTTTACCATTGCCCAAATTGTGAAAAAAATTTCAATACTTTTTTCTAAAATCTGAGAAAATTTCACATAAAATACGTCATTTTCAAGGTGGGTTCTCGATAAACAATTTAGTTATCTCCAATAACCCAAATTATTTCAATATAATTCTCATACTTATTACATTATAAAATAAAATATCCAAAATAAATTCAAAATTTTCTCCAATTTCTGTTTTTTCATCCATTCCTTAAGCGAAGGAGAGACGTGGGAGAGAAAGAGGGAAAAAAATTATTATTGAATGCATAAAATGAATTGAAAATTTTCTTTAATTTTGTTAAGCTATTCACTTCTCGTGTGTTTATCGAGAACCTACCTTGAAAATGACGTATTTTATGTGAAATTTTCTCAGCTTTTCGAAAAAAGTATTGAAATTTTTGTCACAATTTGGGCAATGGCAAAAAAACAGCTTTTTAGATTTTAAACTCAATTTTAAGAGCTTTTTACAAGCATAAACGAAAAAAAAGTATTTTTTTCGAAAAGCTGAGACTTTTTCACACAAGAAACCCAGTTCGTTTTTTAAATTCTATACTGGCAAAGAAACTAAAAAAAAACATGAATAAAACAAGAAGTACAAAACTATACGGAACACCCCATATAATAACTTCTAAAATAAGAGGGATAAAAATCTGAAAAAAATTGGCATGCTGTCTTTCGATTAGGACTTTCAGCTCAAAAAATTTCAAAAAGATCTGAGGGGGTGAGACCGGATCCGACGTCCAGAATTGGTAGACTTGCTCATATATATGTATATATATATATATATGCCGCTTATAAGCACAAAAAACGCAGAAATCAATACATGCGTTACAAAAAATATGGTGTGTACCAAGGGCTAAGTGGGCTTTTTGACCTCGTGTGGTTGCAGTACTCGTCTTCGGCTCGCGGATGCACTCGTCTTCGACTTGTGCTCCCTCGCCTCCGACTAGTACTGCAAACTCCACACTCAGTCTAAAAAAGCCCACTTTACGCCCTTGCTACACAATATACTATTACTACAGCCCCCTTCCAGCTAGTGTAATGTCATAAGAAAACGTGCGATACGTAAAGGATTTTTTTAATAGTAGATACTGTTAGTTATACTGTATTTACAGGAAAACGAATTATAGATATGGCATCCTAAGTGATAAATATATGAATAGCATGTACTCAATAAAGTCTGCCACAATTGCAGTTAGTCTGACCAGCTAACTTTTGTGTCTGACCACAATCCTGGCTTTGGTTTACAACTCAGATAGTCAGATTAACTGCAATGTGACTGATTTTTACATTAAACATATGCTGTCCCGAGAAAAAATGTTTATATATGAGTCAGGCATGATCCAGCTATGTTCAGATATGTTAATACATGAACATATCAGATTCATGCCTGACGTATGTATAATCATGTTAAATATTATACATGATTACATATGGTCATATGTAAATCCATATATGATTATATATGACCATACATAACTTTTTTCGGCATAGGCATTGAAAAGTCACTTTTTGACGCCTGTTTTCGATCCACAAAGTGTCACTTTATACGGTTGATCTCAGAACTGCCCTATAAAGTCTTTATACGGCAGTCTGGATGCGCAGTTCGAAGTGCGCATTCCAAAGCTGCCGTATAAAGTCTTTGGCCGTATCTCAATTGGTAAGGGTGTACCCTCGTACACTTGCCCTTATAGTAGAGATATATCTATATATACCGATATATATAGATATACATCAGTGGTCTGAACCGAGGGCAAGTGTGCATCAAGGGTACTGCCCTTACCAATTGAGACACAGCCTTTATACGGCAGTTTCGATGCGCGGTTCGAAGTGCGCGACAGATCGCACCGTAACCTCACTCTCCGTCTAGTGAATCTCAACAGGCGTCAAAGTGACTTTTCATGCCTATTTCGAAAAAAATACAGTATGGGGCGCACCCGTAAACCGTTTTTGACTCGAATAATGATTTCAGGACGAGCTAAAGGCGAGCCGGAAGCGAGTTCTGAAATCATTATTCTCGCCGAAAAACACTTGGTTTACGGGCATGCCACATAATATACTATTATATATGATCGTACATGATCTAATATACCATTATACATGACCATGTAGATCAGACGTACATTGATGTATGAATATATATGACCATACATAACATTATATATGATCGTACATGATCTTATATACCATCATACATGACCACGTAGATCATATGTACATTGATGTATGATTAAATATGACCATACATAACATTATATATGATCGTACATGATCTTATATACCATTATACATGACCATGTGGATCAGACGTACATTGATGTATGATTATATATGATCATACATAACATTATATATGATCGTAAAGGATCTTATATATTATTATACATGACCATGTAGAATCTAGTGACTATTTACTGATTTTCAGTGATTTATTCCCTGATTCATATTTAGAAAGCATGTATGATCATACATTAACATACATGGGTATCTTGTACGGGTCATACATGCATGCGCCAGTCAAATCAAATTCCCATTTGATTATGTACGATCTGGTATGAGCATGTACGATCTGGTATGATCATGTATGATCTGGTATGATCATGTACGATCTGGTATGAATCATACAAGACTAATTATATATGATTCATATATGATCATATATGATCATATATGATCTGGTATGATCATGTACGATCTGGTCTGCTCATAGATGGCAATTTTTCTGGTATGAATCATACAAGACTAGTTATATATGATCCATATTTCATCATATATAATCATGTATGATCATGTACGATGTCGTGTGATCATGTACGATGTGGTATGATCATGTACGATCTGGTATGATCATGTACGATCTGGTATGATCATAGATGGCCATTTTTCTGGTATGAATCATACAACAATAGTCATATATGATCCATATCTGATCATATATGATCATTTTTTCTCGGGATATATATATTTACCACTTGGGATGTAACATTTACAATTGAAACTTCCTATATCGTACTCGGACATAGATTGCCATATAGTGTTGGAGTCTTAGTTATGCTGCATAGAGTAAAATTTTCAATATACTTCGATACGGACTGCGAGATGTAGTAGTATTAGAATTTCAGCTATACCGTATGGTAACATTTCCAATGTCGTACGTGTATACAGATTGCTAGATACAGTATTCTAGTTTGAGCTATACTGTATGGTGAAATTTGTAATATTATACATGAAGAATTACTCAGGGTTGTGAAAATTGTAATTAAAAATGTAATTCCATTACATTTTCAATTACCATTACTTTACAAAAATGTTCAACTAGATATTACGAATGTCATGAATGATCAAATCGGTTAGCGTATTACCGAAGTAATTGATGGCTCACAACCCTGGAATTACTACACTGTCATCAGGTACTTTGATGTATGCTGCAAAGCTATATTTGCTATACAATAGTTAACACGAACAGAACGTACGATCTCAGCTCTTGCCGCTATGCCAGTATGGCAATTTTTGTTATACCGTGTATAGTAGAGCCGGTTTACAGATATTTGCCATACGGTATTGTAAAAACTACAATATTACAAGTATGTCTCACTAGGGTGGTTCAAAAAAGACCTAATTTCTCAGATGTTACTGCTCATCCGTGAATACGTTGTTTGTGATTTTGAAAAATTATTCCATTTTTTTGAGCTCTGTAGGACAATATTTACGACTGCCTCAGTGAAGTCGAAATTTCGAAATTTAGCCATTTTTGGCAATTTCAAAGTTCTCAGATCAAAGCGCTCATCTGGCTACCTCGAGATTCTCATTCAATGAGCATGTTGGTTCAAGATGAGACTCGTACGATAATATTTAGTACTGCCTCGGAGACATTGGAGTTTTTTCAAAATTTTGCGTTTTTTCGGAGATTCGATCGCCAAGTGCTGCTCATGAGACAGTTTCATCTTACCAATATAAGGAAAAAGTCCAAGCAGTTTGCAGTCTGCGGGACCATTTTTGCTACTGCCTCATTGAGGGCGACTTTCCTTCAAGTAAAATTAGCAACATGAGGCAGTAGTAAAAATGGTCCCACAGACTGCAAACTTCGTGTACTTCTTCCTTAAAATGGTAAGAAAAGACTGTCTCATGAGCAACACCCGGCGATCCAATCTCTAAGAAAACCCCTAAATAGTGAAAAAAAACTTCAATGTCTCTGAGGCAGTACTAAATATTATCGTACGAGTCTCATCTTGAACCAACATCCTCATTGAATGAGAACCTAGAGGTAGAGCCAGATGAGGACTTTGATCTGAGAACTTTGAAATTGCCAAAAACGGCAAAATTTCGAAATTCCAACTTCACTGAGGCAGTAGTAAATATTGTCCTGTAGAGCAAAAAAAAAAAAAAAATGGAATAATTTTTCAAAATCACAAACAACATATTCACGAATGAGCAGCAACATCTGAGAAATTAGGTCTTTTTTGAACCACCCTAATGTCTCACGATTTCAATACTTTATGGCATTTATTACTATATTTTTTTACGAACGACTCCTATAAAATTTTCTCCGTGTAGCTAAAAGTAAACTCTGCGCATGCGCACTTTCAAATCCGCTCAGCTGTCGCTAAAACCCCCACTTTGTGTACCGAGATCGAGTATGAAAAACGCGTAAAACATGCTTGTGTTGTGTAAAAAATGTTTCGCAAAATACGATAAAGTACTATAGTACTACAACAAACACGAAGAAAAAAAAACTGAATGTGCCCGCTAAGTACGTAGCTCTTGGAATGATGTTTCGATATCCTCACACGAAACTCCGACTTCACGACGTAGACTTGCTGAAAGATCCCAGGGGTACGTTCCACAGTGGGGCCAAATCCCAAAAAGCTGGCCAAAAGTCCAAAAATAAAATTTAATTTCCGTGAATTTTGAGTCATGGGTTAGTTTGAGTAATAGTCAGAAGGTCGAAGTCTAGACCTCAGTGGGGCCGATTCCCTATACCTGCTATTGTGATTCAGTTGAAAGGTAACCCTCAATCCAGCTAGATATGTCGCGCGACAACCGGAGTCTCGAGTTATATGTTCAAGGGGACGCCAAATTTTTTGTAACTTACTGCACCAATATCTCAGCTGATGGCTGGAGATACGGTGCTAGTCCGCGTGAGTGTCTTTGTCACGGGTGATGATTTGGAGCTCCTCTGGTGCGGAAAAAGTGAAAAACCACAAAATACCCTATTATAGACTCGAATCAGGTATCACCCGATTCGAGCTATTTACCTACTGAGCTAGGATCTGCTTCGCTAACCGAGCCTGCGCGACAGACTTGGGTTGAGTCCACTGTGTGTGAGAATCACAGACACGGGTGTCTGCCAGTGCTGTAACCCAGCGAAAACTCAACCGTAGCTGCGATAATACAGAGCTGGGTGTCGCTAGGCGTACCAAGCTTGTTGACTAGACTCGGGATTGGGTTGAGAACCCGCACCGTAGCTGTCGTTTGCTAACTGCCATTGGCGTAACTACGGGGGGGGCCCGGGGGGGCACGGCCCCCCCTAGAATGTTGAGTGCCCACCCCAGAAAGATGAAAAAAACGAAATTGTAAATTTCGGATATATAAATTCGGGTAAAGCGAAGTGAAGGATGAGGCCAGGCCCCCCCCCCCCCCCCCCCCCCCCCCCCCAGAGAAAAGTCCTAGTTACGCCAATGCTAACTGCGTAGAAAGAAAGAAAGCTGAAATATTTAGAGATTGTTAATTAAAGGAAATAGGAAATTGATAGAAAAAGATGTTGTTTTAACAATAGATTAGATTGAAATCAAATAGTCAGCGTAAGAACCGATACAAAAGAAACAAAAAATAGCATATTAAGCATAGAAATTAGAATAGTAGTAAATCATAAAAAACAGAACAGAATATAAAATATTATATTAAAGAAATAATCAGATTAGATAATAATAGATTTAGACAAGATTCTTAATTTTAATCAATGTTCCGATTTATAGGATTTATTGGTAATGTTCGTAAATTTGTTAAAGCCGATAGTATGTTTGATTTAATAATCGTGGATTTCCAATCCACGAATGATTTAAATTGCGCCGTTAATTTAATTAAGACGACTTCGAAGTTTGCAGTCTAATTTATTTATTATAGGAAATTAGTAAAACGTATCATGAGAAATGTAAGTTTAATTTAGACTTATTTTTCAATATCGAAAATCGCGATTTTAATTACTTCAATTTGAGCAAGTATTGAAATGCGATTTAAGAGCAAATAAAGGTCACGCCTAATGAGTAATTTATACGAAGTGACTCGACGGGCGCTTTGCCACACAATCGGTAGTGGTGCCTCCGCGGCCCTCTTTTTATAGCGATAATCTCCGCGATCCTCGATCAGCGATCCACGGACTCGCGGGGTGCGGACTCGCGGCTGGACATCGCAGGATGCGCGATGGACACTTGTCCGGCTGCGCTGGCAGCAGCCAGGACAGCCGGAACGTTACACTTTATATATTGATCAATTTTAAATATTAAAAATGGAATCGACATCTAAAAGTAAGTATAATATTATCATGTATTACTAATTTATTGATAATAGTTCATGTGATAACAATAAACAAAAGTTTTGTACGGAAATGAACGGAAAATTACAACTTAAAATTTCAAACACGTAGAGAAAAGTTCATGAATTCTGTAGAGTTCTGCGATCGGACCTATTGGATATTGTAGATGGAACTATTATGAAATGAAAAAAACTAAAATTAACTGCTTCTAGCTGCTTTTGTATAATTGGTGCGAGTTCTTGCAATGAAAAACATAGTTTTCTGAATTTTGAATATCGAAAAGGCTAAATGTAAAAAAGTGATTCAGATATAAATTGTTGCGTTTGGAAATATCCATTCAAGAGTGTACTGATGTTTATGTTTATATTTATGTTTATGTTTATATTTATGTGAAGAAAAAAATGAAAAAAAAATTGAAATAAAAAAAAAATTAAAATTTTGACTTCAGATTCGTAATCAGCGACCCCGAAAACCCCCGAGTACTGAATTTTACCTGAATTGAACATACTTTCCGAAAAAATTTCAGCCATATCGTATTCACCATTTTGTTTATTCAAATTTTGACTTCGGATTCGTGATCAGCGACCTCGAAAACCCCCGAGTACTGAATTTTACCTGAATTTGAAACATTTTCGACTTTTGGCCAGCTTTTTGGGATTTGGCCCCACTGTGCGTTCGGTGCTTGGCTTTTTTCTTGATTTCACGACAGAGACTGGCAAAACGTTTTACTTATAATAATACAGTCATTTTAGGTTTTCTGTACCAAAAAAGTCGGAGCTTCGATTTTTTTCTTTTGATCGCTTCATTTCGACGTCCTGAAAAACATATTGAAAATCGAGAACGAGATCGCGTTCGCGTTATTGAATATTTAAGGTCAAAGGTCAACAAATTCGTTTTTTTCCAAATATCTCGTTTCCTATGGCTCAGAAACCAATCAAGGTGGTTATAAAAATTGAAGATAACAAAATTATCTACAAAAAAAGTCTGATTCATTTTTTACGTACAATGCACGATTTACGGAATATAGGGCAAAGAATGTCTATGACGTGCGCAGCATCCGCTGTCGCACCACTTTTTACATATTTTTACGAATATCTCGCTTCCTATGGCTCGGAGATGAAATTAGATGATTATCAAAAAGAAAGATTATAAAATTTCCCACACTAAAGGTCTCATACATTTTTTACGTACAACAAACTTTTTAGCAAAAACCCTGCGCCGCTACAATGTGCGTAGTATCCGTTTTTGCACCACTTGCGCGCTATTCTTGCGAATATCTCGCTTCCTATGGCTCGGAGACCAATTGAGGATCAGATAAAAATTCAAGCGTATAAAATTTTACACAGGAAAGATTCAGTTCATTTTTTACGTGCAACGGACTATTTGCGGAATATAGAGCGACGAATGTCTATAGAACGTGTGTGGTGTCCGTTTCCGCACCACCTCCGAGGAAGGATACAAGGCGCGTTTTTTTTTTTCACATGGTTTCCCCAGTAGGCCTAATCCATATTGTGTATTTACAAAAAGTAATGAAATCAAATCCAAAAAGCACCTCTCGTGCAAAAAACCTTTCGCCAAGTACATTAATGTGATATATATCCCACAAAGGCACCTCCCATGTAAAAAAAAAAAAAAAAAATCCAAAATTAGTTGCTACTGCCAAGTACCTACATCACATCACCTTTTTCTCAAATTCATAATTCGGCCTTTCAATACATGGTTTCCATAGCCAATCTCATCTTTCTACGCAGAACCATAAGTATAGCAATAGGCAATTGACACTTCTATTGGTGTAAACAGAAAACATAGAGAAATGAAAATGAAGAGATGAAAAAAAAAATTTGGAGTACGTGGTACTTGGGGGGCCACTATTTTATGCTGTTACCTCGTACTTTTCTACAAAAGGCCCACCAAGTACCACGTACTCCAAATTTTTTTTTTCATCTCTTCATTTTCATTTCTCTATGTTTTCTGTTTACACCAATAGAAGTGTCAATTGCCTATTGCTATACCTATGGTTCTGCGTAGAAAGATGAGATTGGCTATGGAAACCATGTATTGGAAGGCCGAATTATGAATTTGAGAAAAAGTTGATGTGATGTAGGTACTTGGCAGTAGCAACTAATTTTGGATTTTTTTTTTTTTTTTTTACATGAGAGGTGCCTTTGTGGGATATATATATCACATTAATGTACTTGGCGAAAGGTTTTTGCACGAGAGAGGCTTTTTGGGTTTGATTTCATTACTTTTTGTAAATACACAATATGGATTAGGCCTACTGGGGAAACCATGTGAAAAAAAAACGCGCCTTGTATCCTTCCTCGGAGGTGGTGCGGAAACGGACACCACACACGTTCTATAGACATTCGTCGCTCTACACTCAGAGAAAAGTGGATAGTGATATTAACTAAAAAAAGTTAACTATTTGAAAATAATTGCTAGTACTAGTTATTGTAGTACGTATTACAGCAAAAACTTTTTAGCAACCTAAAATTGATGACGTAACTAAAAAAATTGAATAAACAGTTGAGTTGAGTTTCACTTCACGCTCACTACGCAGCGCTTCGCTCCCACTAGCACCAAACTAGGACTACGCTTCGTATATATACAAGTCCGAAGTTACAACTGATAGCTACAAAACATGGCGATAAATTCTATATCAATGTTTATATTTATATTTATATAAATATAAATAAATATATTTTTAAAATTCATTTATCTAGAAGTAGTGAATTCAACTATTTTTATATTTTTATCATAACTATATATTATTGTTATGAAAACAAAATAATATATACCATATGTGAATTTATCGGACCAGTCGAACCAAATTTTTAAGTCTTCTAACTGAAGCTCACCTCTATATAGAGCGTGCAATCTTCAGATAGACCGAAAAAAACGGAAGTGCATCATAATTATTTTTTCAAGTAAAAATTCCTTCAGCCCGGGTTTGAACCGGGACCTCCGCATTTGTACTGCGACGCCTTGTCCAATTAGACCACTGAAGGACTGGAGGAATCTTTACTTGAATTTCATGTTATTAAATAATTATGATGCACTTCCGTTTTTTTCGGTCTATCTGAAGATTGCACGCTCTATATAGAGGTGAGCTTCAGTTAGAAGACTTAAAAATTTGGTTCGACTGGTCCGATAAATTCACATATGGTATGAATTAACCCTTTGTGGCCCACATTTTTCCTTGCGTTCAATTGGCTGGAAATTTGTCACTCGGGGGTTTTTGGGGTCGCTGATGACGAATCTGAGCTCAGAATTTCAAAATTCAAAATGGCGGATCCAATATGGCGGACAAAAGTACAAAAAGTTGCTTGATGGAAGTGAAATTTGTCACTCGGGGGTTTTTGGTGTCGCTGATGACGAATCTGAGCTCAGAATTTCAAAATTCATAATGGCGGATCCAATATGGCGGACAAAAGTACAAAAAGTTGCTTGATGGAAGTGAAATTTGTCACTCGGGGGTTTTTGGTGTCGCTGATGACGAATCTGAGCTCAGAATTTCAAAATTCATAATGGCGGATCCAATATGGCGCACAAAAGTACAAAAAGTTGCTTGATGGAAGTGAAATTTGTCACTCGGGGGTTTTTGGTGTCGCTGATGACAAATCTGAGCTCAGAATTTCAAAATTCATAATGGCGGATCCAATATGGCGGACAAAAGTACAAAAAGTTGCTTGATGGAAGTGAAATTTGTCACTCGGGGGTTTTTGGTGTCGCTGATGACGAATCTGAGCTCAGAATTTCAAAATTCATAATGGCGGATCCAATATGGCGGACAAAAGTACAAAAAGTTGCTTGATGAAAGTGAAAATGGGCACTGTGCTCTTTGTAGTACAAAGGCTGTACCATACAAAACTATATACATTTGCAGTACTTGCAAAGTGCCATTGTGCATAAAATCCGAGAAAAACTGTTTTCAAATTTACCATCAATAAACAGTTACACTATAAATAAAATGTAAAAACTAAATTCTTAGAAAAAAAGCAAAAAAAAGAAAACAAAAAAAAAAATAAAAAAAAAAACAAAAAAAAACAAACAAAAAAAAGAAAATGGAGACAATAACCGCTACGTCCTCGTTCGTGTCTCTGGAATCAACCAAGCGCGGTTACTTTATCAATACTTCACATTCGTAATCAGCGACCCCAAAAACCCCCGAGTACAAGTTTTTAGTGCTCTACGTCTATTTTTTGGAAAAGTGAGTCCGCCATCTTGAATCCGCCATCTTGGTTGTGAAAATTTCATTATTCTGACTTCAGATTCGTAATCAGCGACCCCAAAAACCCCCGAGTACAAGTTTTTACTCACATCGAGCAACTTTGTGTACTTTTGTCCACCATATTGGATCCGCCGTTCTGAATTTTGAAATTCTGAGCTTAGATTCGTCATTAGCGACCCCAAAAACCCCCGAGTGCCCATTTTCACTTTCATCAAGCAACTTTTTGTACTTTTGTCCGCCATATTGGATCCGCCATTATGAATTTTGAAATTCTGAGCTCAGATTCGTCATCAGCGACACCAAAAACCCCCGAGTGACAAATTTCACTTCCATCAAGCAACTTTTTGTACTTTTGTCCGCCATATTGGATCCGCCATTATGAATTTTGAAATTCTGAGCTCAGATTCGTCATCAGCGACACCAAAAACCCCCGAGTACAAGTTTTTAGTGTTCTACGTCTATTTTTTGGAAAAGTGAGTCCGCCATCTTGAATCCGCCATCTTGGATGTAAAAATGTTGAAATTCTGACTTCAGATTCGTAATCAGTGCCCCCAAAAACCCCCGCGTGATAATTTTTAGAATGATTGAATGAAAAACAAAGCGAAAATTGATTTTTTTCTTCAAAAAAGAGCTTTTTACGCCATTTGTTTATTTATAACTAATTAACAATTTAATAAATATTAATTTTTGTTATTTATTATGATAGAAAAACATTTTAGCTAATAGAAGAATGTATAATCACTAATATATACCTATAAATACAATTTTTATACGCAAAAATCTAAGACGCAATAGGTGGTCAATATATTGACCACCAAGCCACAAAGGGTTAATAGGCTTCGAACGATAGAGTCACTACTCAATGAAATAAACACAGACCTGGGACTAAGAAGGTCAATGACAATAACATGAAATTCAAGTAAAGATTCCTCCAGTCCTTCAGTGGTCTAATGGGACAAGGCGTCGCAGTACAAATGCGGAGGTCCCGGTTCAAACCCGGGCTGAAGGAATTTTTACTTGAAAAAATAATTATGATGCACTTCCGTTTTTTTCGGTCTATCTGAAGATTGCACGCTCTATATAGAGGTGAGCTTCAGTTAGAAGACTTAAAAATTTGGTTCGACTGGTCCGATAAATTCACATATGGTATGAATTAATAGGCTTCGAACGATAGAGTCACTACTCAATAAAATAATATATAGTTGAAGCGCTATTTAACTGTCATTTTGTAGTTAACCTGACTGTTTTTTTCTCTGAGTGTATATTCCGCAAATAGTCCGTTGCACGTAAAAAATGAACTGAATCTTTCCTGTGTAAAATTTCATACTCTTGAATTTTTATCTGATTCTCAATTGGTCTCTGAGCCATAGGAAGCGAGATATTCGCAAAAATAGCGCGAAAGTGGTGCAAAAACGGATACTACGCACATTGTAGCGGAGCAGGGTTTTTGCTAAAAAGTTTGTTGTACGTAAAAAATGAATGAGACCTTTAGTGTGGGAAATTTTATGATCTTTCTTTTTGATAATAGTCTAATTTTATCTCCGAGCCATAGGATGCGAGATATTCGTAAAAATATGTAAAAAGTGGTGCGACAGCGAATGCTGCGCACGTCAGAGACATTCTTTGCCCTATATTCCGTAAATCGTGCATTGTACGTAAAAAATGAATCGTACTTTTTTTGTAGATAATTTTGTTATCTTCAATTTTTATAACCACCTTGATTGGTTTCTGAGCCATAGGAAACGAGATATTTGGAAAAAAACGAATTTGTTGACCTTTGACCTTGAATATTTAATAACGCGAACGCGATCTCGTTCTCGATTTTCAATATGTTTTTCAGGACGTCGAAATGAAGCGATCAAAAGAAAAAAATCGAAGCTCCGATTTTTTTGGTACAGAAGCCATATTTATGACTAAAATGACTGTATTATAAAGCAATTGTGATTTTCGTGTGGGTACTTAGCGGCTGTTTTTACATCTTTGGATGTTCTTCGTGGGATTAATACTATTATAATTATATTATTATGTAATTATTATTAATTATTCAGTAATTCAGCAAAACCAAGTTATCGCAATCTGTCGTCATGATTATGAACATTGAGTTGAATCTGTTCTTGTGGTTAGTTGCGTATGGTATCGGGGTATACAAAAATAATAATAACTCAAAATTCAGGTTTTTTTACTTGTCCTAGTTTAGATCTAAGTGTGCGATATGCGTGATTGAAATTCAGTTATTATATGTGACATATATTGTGATATACCTTGTGTTATACAGGGTGTCCCATTTGAAATTTCGCATTAGAATATCTCTGAACCTAGAGCTGCTGTTGAAAAATGTTTGGGATGAAAATTGTTTGGTTCGAAGGGGGACACAAACTGGTAATATCAGATCAGTTCTAACTATCACTGCTCCGGAGATACGAACACAAACTTGATTTTTTTAAGTGGCAAGCACTTTTTTTTTTTAGGATAGAAAACGTAACTTACGTTAAGACAAATTCAACCATATGTGGAAAAAGTGTATTCCGTTTACGCTCCGTGACTTACGGCTACGCGAAATCCTCAAATCTTCAAATGCTTGCAATCATCGGGACAGGTATTAGGAGTTTATTGGATAGCATTGAGTAGTTTATTAAATGTTCAAACACATTGCCTCCTATCCGATTACCAACAACACGGGAAAACATGAAACGAAGGATAAGAACTGCTTGTCGTAATATCCAGTGTATAGTACCTTTCTCGCCACACTCCAGCAATTCCATCGTCGTCTGCAACTTTGCGTTCAGACAGGAGGCAATGTGTTTGAACACCCGAGAAAAAATGATCATATATGATCAGATATGGATCATATATGACTAGTCTTGTATGATTCATATCAGACAAATGGCCATCTATGATCATACCAGATCGTACATGATCACACCACATCGTACAAGATCATATCAGATCATACATGATTATATATGATGAGATATGGATCATATATAATTAGTCTTGTATGATTCACACCAGAAAAATGGCCATCTATGAGCAGACCAGATCATTACATGATCATACCAGATCATACATGATCATACCAGATCGTACATGCTCATACCAGATCGTACATGATCAAATGGGAATTTGATTTGACTGGCCCATGCATGTATGACCCATACAAGATACCCATGTATGTTAATGTATGATCATACATGCTTTCTAAATATGAATCAGTGAATAAATCACCGAAAATCAGTAAATAGTCACTAGATTCTACATGGTCATGTGTAATGTTATATAAGATTCTATACGATCATATATATTGTTATGTATGGTCACGTATGATCATGTATAATAGTATATAACATCCTTCACGATCATATATAATGTTATGTATGATCATATATAATCATACATCAATGTACGTCTGATCTACATGGTCATGTATAATGGTATATAAGATCATGTACGATCATATATAAAGTTATGTATGATCATATATAATCATACATCAATGTACATCTGATCTACATGGTCATGTATGATGGTATATAAGATCATGTACGATCATATATAAAGTTATGTATGATCATATATAATCATACATCAATGTACATCTGATCTACATGGTCATGTATGATGGTATATAAGATCATGTACGATCATATATAATGTTATGTATGGTCATATATAATCATACATCAATGTACGTCTGATCTACATGGTCATGTATAATGGTATATAAGATCATGTACGATCATATATGGGGAAATCCACGGAACCTTCGATTTTTTAAAAAAGTGTAACTTCATTTTTTATTTTGAAGCACACGTCTCAAACTTTTTTTGGCATGTCTCTTGTAGACTATAAGTGAAGAATATACTCGCATTACTCATTTTTATCGATCCCTCAAGAAGTTACGGTGAAAAAATCGAAAAATCGTTTTTTTTTTAAACGAAAAAGATTCATTTATCTTAATTTCATCGTTATAACATGGTTTTTCATTCATCTCAATTTCATCGTTATAACTTATAACATTGTTTTTCGATTATTTATTGATTTTTTGATTGAAAAAAAAAATTTGAATTTGAAAAAAAAAAAATTTGATTTGTTTTTAATTTTTTTTTTTTTTTTTTTTTCACTTACGATACGAATACGCATTTGTATTGATAAAATCCGGAAAATTGCACATTTCAACGCTATTTTTAACATTTCACACGAATATTCGAATATTTATTGATCAAATAAAACTTCATAATATTAGAAGTACCGAAAGTTCAGTGTGAGGATTTTCGTAGTAGATTCCTACAATAAAGGTTTGCGAATTACAGGACGTTTGAACGAGTTAGAAATAAAATTAGAGCTGTGCCAACGAAAAAACATGATTTTAAAAAATAGTTACGCGGGTACACGTTCAGATACTTCGACCTCTAGCTTCATCAGTTTTGATGGCACATTAATTTTAGAACCACACTTTTTTTTGTTTCTTGTGAAGCTGTCTGGACGTGAAATGAAAATTTCAACTTTCAGATTCCTCAAAAAGTTATAAACGAAAAGGTAAAAAAAATGTCGACGACCAAAAATGGAGTATCGCTATTGAGAGTGCGAATCATGGGGAATGGTCAAATGGCACACTCATATGACATCAATAACTTCAAAAGTCATAGATAGACAAAGATTTCACCAAATTTTCAAATCGATTCATAAACCCCTCATAAAGTTAGAGGCAAAAAATGAAAAAAAGAATTCAGAGTATCGCTTGAAAATGTGCAATTTTTCAGCATTTTTATTTTTCAAAGTCTCCCAGAAATATGTGGATCACTTTTCAACCGTTGAATATCATTGAGTTGACTAGTAATATAACTGAAATGAAGGCCCACGTACTTGATACCCACTTTAAATTCTCTTTTCATAGGTAGACAAGCGAGTATCAACAAATTTAAAGGTTCCGTGGATTTCCCCATATAAAGTTATGTACGGTCATATATAATCATAGATGGATTTATATATGACCATATGTACCCAGGTAGAAAATGAACATTGAAACTAGCTTGCATCAAGCTAGTTTTGTAAGTGTTAGCTAAGAACTAGCTTACCAACGAACCTTAGTGCAAGGCTGATCGGTAACGCTCCAAGTCGCTAACAGCAAGCTTACCGTTTTAGCGTGCATAAACATTGGTAACTTAGCTAATTTCAAGATAGGAAACGAAGCTTATTTCTAGCTTGTAAAGATTTGGTATGTCAAGTCTCATATATTGTTTTACAAAGAAAAATTTTTATTCAATAATTTTTTCTGTTATTTAACATTAGATATAATATTGGAAAACTTAACGACATTGAAGTCTGCATTGTTGAAACGCAACGAAATCCGAAAAAAAAATAATTTAAATATATTAATTTACCAAAAATGATCCTGCTATGTTTGAAAAGTGAAAACGACTAGAAATAACTTGAAAATGTTAAGAAACCTAGTTGGATCATTTTTATGCTATGTATATTTTTTTTTAAATTTACGTTGAATTTCGTTGCGTTTCAACGATGTGAACTTCAATGTCATAAAACTTATTTTTATCACATTCTTAGTTTTTTTCCTTAATATATATGATTATAATTTTATGTGATTTAATTCTATTCGTCTGTGACTTTATCCACTTCCTCCCTCCCTCGTGATTTCTTCTCTGTGACGTCCTTTTTTCCTTTCTTAATTTCATCACCTTTTAGTTTTTTAAGTTTTTCTCTTTCATCTTTTTTCTGTATATTAGTTTTTTTCTTCTGTCCATTATCCCCCTTTTCAACTTCCATCTCATCACTATTACTGTCTCCGCTACCCATTTTCACTTCCATCTTCGAAACCTTAGTCCTATTGCCATCCCAATATTGGGATTGAGTAAATGCTGTGCCGATAGCCGAAGTAATTTTAGGCTCCGATTTCAGGAGACTGGCACTTAAAGTGTCTAAAAACAAAATAATTATTTTAACTAATACGTAATGATGAACGCACGATTTTTATTAGATTAATTGTGTAGGTTTATTAATACTTACCAACAATGCACTTATAAATGTTTGATACATTCAACGCAAATACAATTTTATCAGCCATCTTTCTAGTGGCTGTAAAATTGGATGCCAGATCGCGAGTTATGAATTTTCTCATTACAGCATTAACATTTTTTTGTAAGCTGTCATCTTTATCGATGATAAGAGCCATCGGAGAACACTGAAATGACAAAAAGTTATTATAGATTATTGCAAAATGGTGCCAGAATCTATTAATGAATAACTATCAATAAATAAAACATATTACGAATTTCTTTTTCAATTCAGGATTGGTTGCTAATTTCCTTTCTACATCATACAAGATGTTTATGTCATTTAGTGGGAAATCAACACCGAATATTTTTGCCCAAGTATCCGTTATAGCTCCTTCATATTTTTGTTCCAGCAAAGTTTCAATTTTTAATAGTGATTTCGACTGATTTTCTACCACTACTTTCAAACTTGTCAGCTGAGTCATTATTGCAAGAAACTCTAAATTAAAAAAAATTAAATTAAATTTATAACAATAAAATTATAAGTTAGTAAATATAAATCGTAGCTTGAAAATAAATTTTTACGTTCCGGATGTAGGTATACTCCTTGATGAACACTAGTTCCTTGAATTTGACCAACAAGAGCAGAAGGTCCATTCTTGTTTTTATTAGTATCTAGAAAGAATTTCAATAAATTTTCTAAAAATCGTCAAACATACTTTATTAAATTTAGAAGCTGATTGTCAATCCTTTAGGGATTACAATTAATCCATTTTTGTCAACAACTGCGTCAAGAGGAAGCTCCCAGTTTGTAGTACTATCGAATAAAATTGTTTCAGTATTTAAATTTTCTGTATTATCAACTGGAAATATCTGATGCGACGTCGATGACTGCTGATTGTAAGAATTATTATCGCCTTTGTCGATGACATTCTGACTATTAGTTGCATCGTTGTTGATATGACTCTCCGTTGTTGATACAATAGTTTGTTTTACATTTTTTACTGCTGAGTGGGATTTCGAAATCAAATTCTTAGATGGTTCATGGGTTTTCAAACTTAATGATTTATTCTGTCCAATATGTTTTTTTATAACTTTTTGTATCTCTTTATCAGTAAATTTTGATCGGTTCATTTCTTCTCCTGAACTTGATAAATCTTTCGATAAATCATTTGATGATTTAGATTCTCTGGAAGAAGTACTTTCTTTATGAATGTATGATTTTTTAGATTTGTTCATCTTTTTATGTGATTTAATGGACTTGTCACTTTCTGTATCTGAGCCAAAAACTAAACTTTTTGCTTCAGCTAGACTTTTATTAAGATGTTCAATCTTTAAAGCTCTTTCAAGACGTAAAACTTTTTCAAGAGAATCAGCCTCTGCATCAGTTGAAAACGCATTCTCTTTAGTTTTTAGCTTATCAATTTTCTTGAGCGCATCTTTGTAGTCAGCTAAAGAAAACAAAAAACATAATTAACCCTATAACCCGAGAAAAAATGTTTATATATGAGTCAGGCATGATCCAGCTATGTTCAGATATGTTAATACATGAACATATCAGATTCATGCCTGACGTATGTATAATCATGTAACATATTATACATGATTACATATGGTCATATGTAAATCCATATATGATTATATATGACCATACATAACTTTATATATGATCGTACATGATCTTATATAACCATTATACATGACCATGTAGATCAGACGTATATTGATGTATGATTATATATAACCATACATAACATTATATATGATCGTACATGGTCTTATATACCATTATACATGACCATGTGGATCAGACGTACATTGACGTATGATTATATATGATCATACATAACATTATATATGATCGTAAAGGATCTTATATATTATTATACATGACCATGTAGAATCTAGTGACTATTTACTGATTTTCGGTGATTTATTCACTGATTCATATTTAGAAAGCATGTATGATCATACATTAACATACATGGGTATCTTGTACGGGTCATACATGCATGCGCCAGTCAAATCAAATTCCCATTTGATCATGTACGATCTGGTATGAGCATGTACGATCTGGTATGATCATGTATGATCTGGTATGATCATGTACGATCTGGTATGATCATAGATGGCCATTTTTCTGGTATGAATCATACAAGACTAGTCCATATCTGATCATATATGATCATTTTTTCTCGGGAACTCCTGACTTTATTTTCCCACCTTCAAACGCATGACTGGGGTTCGAACGCACCCCACGCTTTACTTGATCATAAAACCGGTCCTATGCTGATAAACAGATTTGTTATACATGGTTTTCTTCGTTTGTTCATAAGGAAGGGAATGGTGTACGATAAATCTGATTTTCTTTGCATTTAGTTAATGAAAAACTCATTTGAAGACTGAACTAATGAGCTTTTTACTGATTTTTTCCGGTTTTCAAAGTTCGTCTGGGGAGCATTCGGACCAGTCATGAGTTGTAGGGTTAAAAATAATGACCAAAATATCAATGGATGTATTCATCATTGAAGTAATTAAATGAATGTAAAAAAATGTTACAATCAAACTAAAAATAATTGTTGAGAAAATTGGTAAATTTACTAACCTGCATGACCTCTAATTATCACATTATAAGTGTCCCATGATTCATCTGCTGGAGCTTTTTTCTTCACTAGATTGTGTAAATTTATAAATGGCTCTGGAGGAAATGGACACGTGAACTTTTTTTTTTTTTTATCAAAAGTAACCCATGATGTTGGCACGGCATCGATTAATTTCTTTGATTTTCTACCGCGGATTATGAATTCGATTAGTACGTAATCTAAAACTTTAGTATTTCCATTCTCATCACTGGATTCATCTATATTGATCAACAATTATAAAATCCAATGTTAACCTATATTACTTATGTCGTTTGTATTCACACCGATTTGACGAAACGATCAGAATACCGATGTAAATCTTCGAAATTGTACGTGAAATGTAATATTTATTTTGTTTTTTTTTTGTCCAAGTAAAATATTATTGTATATTTACATTCGTCGGATGCGTACATGTTTAACTCTTATGAGTGAGTGAGTGAGCACACGGGCTCACTTACACTTGTTAGGTAAGACTTACGTCTTTACGTACCTATTATTTTTATTGGTTATATTTTTAATTAAATATAACCAATACCACCGAAGGTGGTGTAAATTCATCGAAGAAATGATTTTACGATAGAAGACTTAAAATTTTTGACGAGAAAAATTTATCCGGCGTCCCGGGAATCGAACCCGAGCCTACTGGCTGCCAATCCGGGGGCTTATACCCACTAGACCACCTGGCCGCCTTCAAATTTTCTCTCGTCAATTTCAAGTCTAGTTAGTGTACACAGTTTGTAGTATATTTACATTCGTCGGATGCGTACATGTTTAACTCTTATGAGTGAGTGAGTGAGCACACGGGCTCACTTACACTTGTTAGGTAAGACTTACGTCTTTACGTACCTATTATTTTTATTGGTTATATTTTTAATTAAATATAACCAATACCACCGAAGGTGGTGTAAATTCATCGAAGAAATGATTTTACGATAGAAGACTTAAAATTTTTGACGAGAAAAATTTATCCGGCGTCCCGGGAATCGAACCCGAGCCTACTGGCTGCCAATCCGGGGGCTTATACCCACTAGACTACCTGGCCGCCTTCAAATTTTCTCTCGTCAATTTCAAGTCTAGTTAGTGTACACAGTTTGTAGTATATTTACATGTTCCATCGGTGCCATTTCCATCTTTCATGTTGACAACATTATATTTAGCTCCTTCAGTATTTAAAAACGTTTTCGAGCATGCAGGTAAACTAGGAAGTAATCTTGCCCGAAGAATCTTCAAAAGAGAATCAAGATGAACTTGAGCGATTCTATGTTGTATTGCCCATTGTCGCAATTGCTCTATTTCAGAGTCGAATCCATTCGTTTCATCTTCACTGTTAGATGGATGATTATCTGTTTCAGGTTGTATCTCATTATCACTTTGCTCACTGGAACTATTTCCATCGGTTGCCATAAGTTCTGGATAATCATTGTTATGATCTCCGCGTACATACTCATCCACCTCTTCTTCATTTTCATCATTTAAATCGGTATCAGCGTTAGAATCGAGATCTGCATTGTCACTCTCGATCATACTCACATCTGAAGATTCTGAGGTGTCATTCTCATATTCAGTTTGATGATTATTCTCTTGCTGAAAGTACTGATTTTTCAATTTTTCAATAGCTCGAAATTTACGTACTCTTAATCGTGTTAATTTTCTTTTTCGGTTATCATCCATTTTATCCAGCGCTCCGTTAATTTATTATTCAATTTCACACCTTTGGTATAATAATTTTCCAAGAAATAAAATTGTTTGTTTATTATCATCAGTCAGCAATTTGTGTTGCATGAATAGGGGGGGGGGGAGCTATACTGAAATTTAGGAAAAAATAGTATTTATTTTTCAAAAGTGTAGAAAAGGTAAAAATGAAAAAAGCCTACGTTGGGTTCTATATGATGCTAGTATCTAGGTATAGAAAAAAAATTCAACTTTCTGCCATGAAAGTGTCAACGCAGGAAACTTTTTGCAGAAACTTTCCTTCGCTGCGCTACAAGATTCTGCAAAAAGTTCCCTGCGTCGACACTTTCATGGCAGAAAATTGAATTTTTTTCTACACCTAGATACTAGCATCATATACAACGCAACGTAGGCTTTTTTCATTTGGACCTTTTCTACACTTTTGAAAAATGAAAAACTGTTTTTTTTTCTCCAAATTTCAGTATAGGCCCCCCTTAACAAGAATCATATGTTTAAGAGGGTGCATACACTTTTAAAATAATTTTTTTTCAAATCACTGCTACGCTTTGAAAAAACATTCTAGTGATTTTCTACAGTTGATTAATGCTATTTTGATACATAGTTCATTATTTTTCCAGATTTTAGGTCCTCCGCTGAACATAGATTCAGTCCATCGAAGAAGAAGCAGTTGTTGTAGGGTACAGGCTGCTGCGTTGGATGAAATTTCTTCAACTTTAGAGGAAATATTCTGTATGAATGTAATTTCGGACCAAACCAATAATATTTCATGAATTTTGTAGACATAGAAATTTTTGGTTTCAAAACATTTTTTCCAGAACGATGGAAAAAGAATTCTTACAATCAAAAATTTATGTCTAAAACTTGAATTCATGAAATATTATTGGTTTGGTGCGAAATTACATTTATATAGAATATTTCCTTAAAAGTTGAAGAAATTTCATCCAACGCAGCAACCTTCACCCTACGACAACTGCTTTTTCTTCGATGGACTGAATTTATGTTCAGCGGAGGACATAAAATCTGGCAAAATCATGAACTATGTATCAAAATAGCACTCATCATCTGTAAAAAAAACTGAGTCACTAGACTATTTTCTCAGAGCGTGGCAGTAATTAAAAAAAAAAGTATTTCAAAGGTGTATGTACCCCCTTAAGGCCCATCTCTAGTCACCCACCTCCTTTTGGTCTTTGCATGAAACGAACATTTTTTTGGACAAATGTGTTCGGAATTGAATTTGAATTTGCCGCTGCGTTGGTCTTTTTTGCGTTCTTGACGCCTGGGCTCGGATAATAATCGAAATGTAACACATTTCGACCAAAAGGAGGTTGGCAACTAGGGATGGGCCTTAACCTCAAACTTGTTATTCCAATGATCACTGTTATGTCATTGAATATGGTCCATTATTCAATGTCACTTGTTTAAGGCATAATTAGCGTGCTAGATATGAGGTTGTAAATACTAACAATATCGAAAAGTAGTAATAGTAATAAGTAATAAAAAGTAATCGGCGTTGAAAGACCCACTTTGCCTGATTGATACACAATATACTATGAAAAGTTGACTTAGTAAAATTATCCAACAGCTATCTTAGTTTCCACGTTCATTTTAAGGCTTGTATTCAGCTTGGATGTATAACCTTAATTTAAGCTATGCATCCAAGCCAACGATGAATCTCAAAATATTCGTGGAAAGTTATCTAGTTACTAGCTTATTTTTCACTCTCTTTTTGAGACTTGTAATTGGCTTGGATGCCTAGCTTGAATTTAGACTATAATCCAAGCTAAGTACAAGTCTCAAAATACGCGTGGAAAATAAGCTAGCAGCTAAATAATTTTACAAGCTAATTACAATTCAACGTCTTGTAATGTTTTCCATCCTAACAGCAGCCTTGCGCTAAGGTTACAGAACAAGTCTTGGATGCTAAGCTTATATTAGGCTAACTGCAAGTTTCAAACTTGTCCTGCTAAGACAATTTTCTACCTGGGTAATCATGTATAATATGTTACATGATTATTGGGATCGTGCGTAGGAACAGTAGCTCACTCTGGCGGCAGAAAGTGATATCAAACTCGATATGCTTACTACAGCTTTACAATGAGATTTTATCCATTTTCATTATTTTATCAGTGATAAAACTATCATAATTATAACAATTACTATGCCGAAGTCGGAACAAAAGTGTTGTGTATTGGGATGTGCAAATTCTCCAAGAATTGCAGAAATAACAGGAAAAAAGATACAATTTTATGCTTTCCCACGGGTGTCTACATACACGCGGTGGAGAAGTGACAAGCGTCAGAAGTGGATCAACGCTGTAATCAAATTCAAGTAAGCAAAACAATTATATAAATGAATTATTATAACCCTAGAATAAATATAGAAAATATAGAGTGATCATGCACGTATGTATATTTCCTGTTCAAATAAATATATTTCTTTGGAGTATCACCAATGGCTGCCCTAACCTTAAAATTTATCGAATGATTTATTTTATTTTCCAGTCGACGTGATCCTAATTGGCAGCCTTCATCAAAGACTTTTACATGCAGCGATCATTTTATTGGTGATAAAAAATCAGAACATCCAAATCATCCATCATACGTTCCAACTATATTCCCTGGAGTTGACCGCAACTCCGCTGACCTATCATCACTTGCTCGATTTCAACGACTTCAGAAACGGAATACGGAAAAAGCAGTTATTATTGAAAAAACTATGCCTCCAACAGAAAATGCTGAAATTACAAGTACTGCTATCGCAACGGCAGAGAATTCTATTCAGGCAGAGATACTGCAGCCATCCATGATTTCTGTCGAGTGTCAAACTGATTACTGTGAGGTTGATGAACCATTTAATTATTTCATGTGTAATTTATCAACTGATGATCATTGTGCTGAAGTTCAAGTAAGCCTTAGTGTTAAAAAAACAAAAGAGGTAGGATCAGAGTGTGATTTGCCCCGAAGTCAGAAAATTACACATGATTTTAGTTGCGATCCTATTGAACAATAAAAAGTTGTGTGCAGAGGTTTTCATGGCATCAAGTCTATCATTAATGATGCACAATTGAGTAGTTTAACTAATGTTACCTTCCAAGTATTCAATTTCCTCCTAAATATAGCAGCAGATAACATAGATGCTCGGAATCTTAATAAAGAGGATAAACTATTAATGTTTTTAATGAAATTAAAGTTGGGAATAAGTTTTTCTAGCGTTGCCATTTTGTTTAATGTTCATCGTACAACTGCTATGAGAACTTTTGTGTCTATTCTTCAATTATTTCATATAAAATTGCAAAACGCAGTATACTGGCCTAGTAAAAAAGCAATAAGAGAAAATTTACCTAAAGTATTCCGTAAAAAGTTTCCGAATACGCGCGCGATTATAGATTGTACAGAAATAAAAACTGAAATGCCCTCGACGATTCAACAAAAAAATTACCTATTTTCTCATTATAAAAGTTCATATACGAACAAGGTATTAATTGCCTGTACTCCGAGCGGTGGCATAAGTTTTATATCCCCTGCTTATGGTGGTCGCGCAAGTGATGGCTTTATTACAAATGACTGTGGATTCTTAGATCTTATCGAGCCAGGAGATGTAATTTTAACTGACAAAGGTTTTCCGAGTATTCGCACAGATATTGCAAATAAGAATGCCGTATTCGTGATGCCACCTTTTTTACATGACTTGCAATTTACTGCAGAGGAAATACAAGAAACGTATAATATTGCTTCTGTGAGAATTCATATTGAGCGTTGTATTCAACGTGTGAAAGAATTTAGAATTTTGTCAAAAATTTCCATGGAATTAGAACCACACATAGACGCTATAATGAGAGTAATTTGTGCTTTGGTAAATTTTCAACCACCCATTATACAGGAAATAAATCATGAGAGTGTCAATCCTCAATAACTTAGGCCAGATCTTATTTTAAACAGTGATCACAATGAAATAATTCAAGCATCGAAAACGATTCGAAAAGCTTGTGTCTGTAACCAATCGAAATTGTATGATACTGAACTGTCGTTAAATATAAATATTTATTAAAATAACTTTTTATCTTGTATATAAAATCTGTGTACATTATTTATAACACCATACAAATATGCTTTTTCTTAAACTAAATTCCTGTCTCAAACTAAGTACTATTAGTACACTGTTTTTTTAACATTGGCAAGTAATATTTGAAATAAAATAACTCCAACTTTGGAACAACTTGGCTGAGGAACATATTGCTGCGCTCGACCTGCAGTAAGATATTGCCCATTGGAGAATAAATAAAAAGATCAGTTACAGCTATGTTCGTACAATACATAGATAATTGAATTCGAGTATAGTATTCGTGATTTTCTTTTAATTTGATTTCTTCATTTTCGTTAATGACCAAATAAGAGACGTTGCTTGTACTACGCTGAATATCAATGATAGTGTTACGTATTCCACCCTATTCCATACTCCTCTATGCTTTCTCACTCTCAATACCAAGACACAACATCCTGCATGCATCCAGTCTCACCACCTCTAATCAGAGGAAGTCTCACCCTTACATTTCAAGAAGTTCATCCCTACCTATGCACCCATAAAACTGCACCTGCATGAACGCGCCCATGCCCGGGACAATGGAAAAGATGATCTCATTATTCAGCTCATCAGTAGCGATTATTAATATTGCACTTGCAACAACTCACTTACTCCTAAATCGTTAACCAAAGCAGTCGTTCTTAAACTTGTATCCGAAACGACAAAGAGAATACTCATTCTTAATTAACTCTCGAAATCATAAACTCAAATCACTCATCGCTTTTATCTAATAACGTGTAAAAATCATATCGATGGTTCTACCATCCGTGTAATCATTATACCAATAAACAATTATTTAGTTATACTCATATATATATATTCACATCAATCACCTACCATCCAAAATCCGGTTACCTTAAGGTGTAAAACGAGGAACGAACTCGACGACAGCTCTATCTCTATAGCGCGTCAAGCTACCAAGGCATACCGCGTATCGCAACGTTACTGTTTGGGAGCTGAGCCTTCCCAAGGAGAGCGCGTGGCGTTGCCTGACAGTACATAAGCCAACGCTATCGAGATTGGCGCTGTCGTCGGCCCAATTCCCTCTCCGTGCATGTAATAACATATCTGAACATAGCTGGATCATGCCTGACTCATATATAAACATTTTTTCTCGGGGCGATATCGGGTTCCATCTGGATCGTGATAATCGCGAAACAGTGAATGGGCGCTCTCCGTATATAGCTTATAGTGACAAGAGTATCGTGGTAATCACGATACCGTTTAGTGATGAGAGCCACACTTTTTTCTCCGTGTAGTAATCGAAATGTGCCCTCCCCCCCCCCCCCCTTTTTCAATTTCAACTTCAATGAGGCAGTAGTAAATATTATCCTCTAGAGCTCGAAAAAATTGAATATTTAAAAAAAATCACAAACAACATATTTACGGATGAGAACTTTCGGCCTTTTTTGAACCACCCTACTATACCTATAGCGGCGATTTGAATATTTTTTTTTGAATATTTGCGAATATAAAACGAAGCAATCATTGACATTTGCAGTTTTCATATAATTTTGAACAAAACTATGTACCCAATAGGATGGTCCTTATTTGGGGTATGTTCGAATTTTTTTCGACGATAGTCCTAAATCGGTTCCAAATAAATCAGAAAAAACGCCTGCTAAGTTTAAGCCCTGAATATTAATATTTACCCGGCCCCCACGACAGTCAAAGTTTTAAATGGGAATTGCATGTATTTTTCAAAATTAAACATTGAATTTCCATAACTCCGATGATTACCCTGGTGAAAATAATTTCTACGCCAAACTACGAAAATGACCTACGAAAAAGTAGAGGATTTCGGACTTTTTGTAGTTTTTTTTTACGTCAGATTTTGCACAAAGTAGTAGTTTTTCGTAGAGAGTTCTAGAACGGAATTCGATATGATTTCGATCTTTATAGTAAATATCTGTAGTTCATCGTGGTTTTCCGTATTTTGTCATAGTTTTTCGTAGATAGTCGTAGAATGGGATAATACTGTATGCGATATTTGTAGTAAATATCCGTAGTTCACCATAGTTTTTCATGGATAGTCATAGAATGCGATACGATAATATAATATATATTATATATACGGGGAATTCAACGTGAACTCGACCAATGTTTTTCCCTCACCATTTTTGATTCGCTTCACGATTTTTTATACGATTCGACGACCTCGAAAAAGCACTGCTGAATTTTTTCAGATTTTTCCCTCCAACCGTTAATTTTCCATGATGATTCAAACCCATTTTGAAATTGGTATTTTTCAAAAATCTCGAGAAATTCTCAAAAATCTTTTTTTTTTGTTATTTCGATCATTTCGACACCCCTCCCATGATGGGATCATTATTCCTTCTTCTTTTTTCAGCACTTTTAACATTTCGAACAAACGAAACACCATGTTCCAACGTTTCGAAAATTCTTAAAAAATTACGAAAAATTCTGTGTTTAATTCTGAAGCTTTTCGCGTGAGACCCACGATGACGGACGAAAAAAAGTTGTTTTGATCCTGCGTAGCAACGAACGGGCCAAGTTTTGCACAAAAATCTGCAAAACTTAGCCCTCTCGATGCCACGCAGCAAAACAATCGCAAAATATCCGATAATTTTGAAAGTCTTGTGGTATTACTACAGACAATATTTGAGAATTGGTCTTGAGAGTTCAACACTATATCGGCATTGATTTGAGGCAGTGGAACCTATTTTTTATACCGTGGGAACGAAGATTTATAATAATTCCCTCTGCGGGGGGCTTGAAAAATCCTTTTTTTCGTCCGTCATCATGGGTCTCTACAGTCCTCAAACAACGGAATATCAATTATACGAATATCTACGAAAATTTACAAAGACCTACGAACGGAATGAAGCTATAGTACCTTGTGTAACAAGTGTCAAAAACCAGGGATTGCTGATGAGTGTGCGCGCGCAGCACGAATCATCAATCCCTGGTTTTTGTTACAAGTTGCACGCACTATTTTTTATCATAAATGCGTCAAAAACAAGATTCAAAAACATTGAGCAGGCTAACTTCTGAGGGGGGTCCAGGGGCGAAGCCCCTGGTAGCGGGTTCGGGGGGGGGGGGGGGGGGGGGGCAAAGCCCCCCCGACTATTAGAAAAATCAATTTTCATTTGATACAGTAAGAAGTTGTCAACGTGTTGAAAATAAAATCGAATTTATATCAATATACTATTCAAAATATAATCTCCACGATTCCAATTTAATCAAATAACACATAATAATAACACAAAAATAAATAACACATTTTGATTAGAAATATTTTTACTCAATGTAATTCGATCAAAGAAGTTGATGCTCCAAAATTCATCTCTTCATCATTTTTTGCACGTTTCGCTGGTGGTACGTTGCTAGAGTTTTCCTCCAAAACAGAAGGAATCAAGTTCACTGATTCTGTTATTTTCTCGTTGATCTTTTGCTTGTTATGCAATGAATCTTCGATATAACCTTCAGCAACCTTGTCCGACTTCCACCCACCGTGGCGTTTGATCGTACTTATATCGGCCCCAGCATCTGCAAGCAACGTTGCTGAAGTTCTTCGCCAACTGTGGCTGGTATACAGATGGGCGTCTGTCAATTTTAAATATTCGGCGACTTGTTTCGGCATATTGCCTATTTTATTCATGCCTATATTTTGCAGATAGCATTTGCCACCCCGATAATTCCAAAAAAATCGATCCGAAGTAGCATTTTTTGGTCGCAAAGCTCTATACTTTTCCACAATATTCAAAAATTCGTCTGCTATCACGAAAGATTTAGGTTTCATGGTTTTGGTTTCCGAAATTTGAATTTGCAGCAAACGTTTTCCTTGGCTTGAAGTCAACAAGGTGAATTTTTCAACTGTCAGATCAGTGAGTTCGTGTCTCCGAAGTCCTCCAGTCATCCCAAGAATACACGCAACCTGTAAATAACACGATGAATTTAGTTGTAGTCATTTGTATATCAAATGAATACACATATATAATTATATGTATGTTAATATAAATACCTTTATCACCAAATATTCGCTATCTGGAGCTTCATTCAAAAATTTTCCTTCTCGTTTGCCGTGAAGACTTTCGACTTCTTGCTCTGAAATCCAACGGCTTGTTTTTTCATAAAAGCAGTCAATTTGAAATATGTTCATCATGTGAAGAAATGCTGTTGGTGTATTTCAAAGAGCAGCTGGACAAGAAAAAATATAAACCTACAACTTTTTGGTCGCGCCATTCCATGCTGAAGTGCACTTTAAGAACTTATGAGGATATTGACATATCAAAATATTTCAAATTGACTGCTTTTATGAAAAAACAAGCCGTTGGATTTCAGAGCAAGAAGTCGAAAGTCTTCACGGCAAACGAGATAGAAAAATTTTTGAATGAAGCTCCAGATAGCGAATATTTGGTGATAAAGGTATTTATATTAACATACATATAATTATATATGTGTTGTGACGGGCACCGCCGACGGTGGTGGATTTATTCCGGGCAGCTACGCGACTACAAAAATCGTTCACTCCCAACGTTCTATTTCGATTAGAGTTTGGCTATTAAATACAACTTTTTATAATATAGCTTAATCTAACTGAATTTACGGTATGTTGGGCGCCAGGTACCTTCAGGTACCGTGGTACGAAAACGAAACTCCAAAAACTCAAAATGAAAGAATAATAATAGTAATAATAATAATAAACGAAATGAATTAAAATAAAATAAACGGAACGAAATTAATTAAAAGTAACAAGTGAAATAAAACTACAGGTTAGGTTAAAAAGACGAGTACGATATTACCCGGTAAGCTCAGCGGGAGGGGAACATGGGGGCGAAATAATATAGGGGGGAAGACTGATATATTTTTACGGTTTATGGATCAAGTCACAAAGAAACCCTTTTATTAAAAAATTATCGGTAGCAACAATTAATCCGAATAATCAAACACAAGATAAACTAATTAAACAATAAAAGCCGATCGCTTAGGTCGGGACTCACGCAAGTTAAACAACTTAAACAAAAATTATCGGAAACAGCCGACTGACTAGGTCACCAACGAAAGAGCAGGACATTAGACAATATAGAACATAAGGTAAGGTAGGACACAAGATAATATAAACAAGGTATAGGTATTGTAGAACAAATAAAATAACAGAACAAAAAAGGAAACAAATATCTTATGGTACGGTAGAAATAAATAATAGGAGGTTATTAGTTATAACAAATAGGTCGATAACGTAGAGAGATCAAAAGTCCGGAATCAATAATTTGGGGACTTCTAGTAACTAATGGACAAGTCGGTATTACAGAATATTTCCCTAGACAAGGGCAAGGCGTCGGAATCTAATTCAAATAAGTTCACACAAAGATGGCCAAAGGCAACGTTACACGAGATCAGGCTTCGGTTACACAGTAACAAGCGAACAAAAGGGACGCTAAAATCTATTACAAATAATAATCCGAAACATAATAATTATACCAGCTCAAGGTTTTACTAAGGTCTTAAAGCTACTTTTAATCGGAAAGGGACTAATCGGAATATTAACACGATATCAGATCTACGAGCCGTAGATCGATTTTTCCAGAAGCACATAGCTCAACAAGCCGTCGAGATCAATTATCGTATTTTACTACGCAACTAATTTTTTCACGTGAGGGTTCTTATTTCTGGGACTTGACGAAATAGCAATTACCGGAATTCAGACTATCAATTAATAACACTTGCAAGAGAATAGATACGAAAATATATAACAACAGACAAAGAAATAACGGTAAGATAATTAAATGACGATACGGTAATAGTTGACGATACTATAATAAATGACGATCCGATAATGAATGCCGATACTATAAGAAATGACGATATGATACTGAATGACGATATTATAAGAAACGACGATACGACACTTAATGACGGTACTTTCTCGAAAAATCGATCAATAAGGCAATATTACATATAATTGAGAACACAATAATCGATAATATAATCAACAATCAATAATTAAACGAAACTAAAGCACAACAATTCGATGATATGTTAATGGCGTCACCCTCGTTGGGGCTTGACCCAAGTACGCAATAAGAAAGGAATCTCTTTTTATTTTATCAATCTAATATCAATCGAAGGGTAGTCCAGATTTGGAATCTTACCTTAAGTAGACTCTACACTCACTAACTGAGATGACAGATTCTATAAGGTTTTAGGCGTTATCAATTATATTCTCGGAACCAAATAAGACAATTAAAGATTTTATCAAAAACAGGACGTTACTATCTGATATCCAAGCAAGAAGTGAAGCGTCTAGCTCTATCTCTATGCAGATGCAATTTTTGGGGTGGAGGGGGTTCTACGCATCTCATTAATGGGCGTATCTTCTTTCCGCTGAGTTTTGTCGCGGGCCTGACAGGGCCTTTTAGCACTTCAAGCTTTCGCCAGGGGGTTGTTAGATGGCTCGTCATGTTCTTAATTGTCGATATCCTGGAAGGCGGAATTACTGCAGTTTGGACCGGTGGACCAAGCCGGTACGGGACAGGTAGAGGAAGGGAGAAAGCTACTCCATGCGATTGATTCTTTATGCAGCGCTCTTCCAGGCATATCTCTGGATACGACGGCAGGATTCCCCCGGTTAATCACTCGAAGGCCGGGTGGCCCGCCAGGCCGGATGATCCGAAGGGATGATCGTGCTCGTTGTTTTCTCGGAACGGTACGGGACATATGAGATATAGGGAACGGGAAAAAGTATTAGTATATGAACTTATAATTACTACAATGGACCTTGGGCACTTGAGCTGGGACTTCTCGCTTTGATTTCAGTATTATTATTAAGGTGGTCCCTGGTGAAAATAATTTCTACGCCTAACTACGAAAATGATCTACGAAAAAGTAGAGGATTTCGGACTTTTCGTAGATTTTTTTTACGTCAGATTTTGCACAAAGTACACGGAGAGAAAAGAATAGTAATATTTACCATTCCACATAGTAACCAGACTTATTCTTTTCTAAAATCGTAGACGATACTATGTTAAAATAGGATTCATTACTATTTTTCTGGTAATATTTACTACGCTGCATTGTAACTAAGCAAATGGTAAATATCGCTATTCTGTATAGGAATGAAAGCTATGGAGAATGGTACTCAGTCCTATGCCACATAGCTCTCATTACAATTTGAGTATGCGCGCGGCGATTCTCCATGCGGCCAAGCAGCCAAATAAGTCAACTACGAACATAACCATACATAACCAATAACCATATAGATTGATGACATTGAAGTTTGCATCGTTGGAACGCAACGAAATCCTAGAAAAAATAATTTAAATATATTAATTTATATACCAAAAATGATCCTGCTATGTTTGAAAAGTTAAAGAGACTAGAAATAACTTGAAAATGTTAATAAACCTAGTATAGGATCATTTTTATGCTATGTATATTTTTTTTTAAATTCACGTTGAATTTCGTTGCGTTCCAACGATGCAAACTTCAGTGTCATATAGATTGTTAATCTTGACGCAGTGTTTTTGATAACAATAAACAGTGCAGTTGATAAAAAGTTTAATTATTTATTTTCAATAAAAAATTTCACTGAATAATAATTAATAATAATTTCTTGAATAACCTCATTCATCTATTTATTCATAACCCTACTTACGAAATAATATATAGAGATAAAACATGATAAACTTGGCTACGTAGAATAGGAATCAGTTCCAGTCGCATATTACTCTCCGCAATGTAACATGGTAATCATTACTATGCCAAGTGACTCTCGCCGTTGAAAAATCTACGTTACCATGTAACATAGTAATAGTTACTATGTAGGAATGGTAAATATTACTATTCTTTTCTCTCCGTGTAGTAGTTTTTCGTAGATAGTTCTAGAACGAAATTCGATATGATTTCGATCTCTGTAGTAAATATCTGTAATTCATCGTGGTTTTCCGTATTTTGTCATAGTTTTTCGTAGATAGTCGTAAAATGGGATAATACTGTATGCGATATTCGTAGTATATATCCGTAGTTCATCGTAGTTTTTCATAGATAGTCGCAGAATGGAATACGATATATATATAATACTGTATGCGATATTTGTAGTAAATATCCCTATTTCACCGTAGTATTTTATGGATAGTCATAGAATGCGATACGATGATATGTATATGAGGAATTCAACGTGAACTCGACCAATGTTTTTCCCTCACCATTTTTGATTCGCTTCAGGATTTTTTATACGATTCTACGATCTCGAAAAAGCACTGCTGAATTTTTTCAGATTTTTCCCTCCAACCGTTAATTTTCCATGATTATTCCACCCCATTTTGAAATTGGTATTTTTCAAAAATCTCGAAAAATTCTCAAAAATCTTTTTTTTTTCATTGAGTAGTGACTCTATCGTTCGAAGCCTATTAATTCATACCATATGTGAATTTATCGGACCAGTCGAACCAAATTTTTTAAGTCTTCTAACTGAAGCTGACCTCTATATAGAGCGTGCAATCTTCAGATAGACCGAAAAAAAAAACGAAAGTGCATCGTAATTATTTTTTCAAGTAAAAATTCCTTCAGCCCGGGTTTGAACCGGGACCTCCGCATTTGTACTGCGACGCCTTGTCCAATTAGACCACTGAAGGACTGGAGGAATCATTACTTGAAATTCATGTTATTGTCATTGACCTTCTTAGTCCCAGGTCTGTGTTTATTTCATTGAGTAGTGACTCTATCGTTCGAAGTCTATTAATTCATACCATATGTGAATTTATCGGACCAGTCGAACCAAATTTTTTTAAGTCTTCTAACTGAAGCTGACCTCTATATAGAGCGTGCAATCTTCAGATAGACCGAAAAAAAAAACGGAAGTGCATCGTAATTATTTTTTCAAGTAAAAATTCCTTCAGCCCGGGTTTGAACCGGGACCTCCGCATTTGTACTGCGACGCCTTGTCCAATTAGACCACTGAAGGACTGGAGGAATCTTTACTTGAAATTCATGTTATTGTCATTGACCTTCTTAGTCCCAGGTCTGTGTTTATTTCATTGAGTAGTGACTCTATCGTTCGAAGTCTATTAATTCATACCATATGTGAATTTATCGGACCAGTCGAACCAAATTTTTTTAAGTCTTCTAACTGAAGCTGACCTCTATATAGAGCGTGCAATCTTCAGATAGACCGAAAAAAACGGAAGTGCATCGTAATTATTTTTTCAAGTAAAAATTCCTTCAGCCCGGGTTTGAACCGGGACCTCCGCATTTGTACTGGTTTTTTATGGTTATTTGTACTTTTTTTTTTCATTTCGATCATTTCGACACCCCTCCCATGATGGGATCATTATTCCTTTTTTTTTTCTCAGCACTTTGAACATTTTGAACAAACGCGAAACACCATATTCCAACGTTTCGAAAATTCTTGAAAAATTACGAAAAATTCTGTGTTTAATTCTGAATGTTTTCCTATTTTTTTATACCGTGGAAACGAAGAATAATGATAATTCCCTCTGCGGGGGGCTTGAAAATCCTTTTTTTCGTCCGTCATCGTGGGTCTCTACAGTCCTCAAACAACGGAATATCAATTATACGAATATCTACGAAAATTCACAAAGATCTACAAACGAAATGAAGCTAAATCATTTTTCGTACTTTCTCGTAGTTTTGGAAGTACAAAACTCCGAATTTCCATGACAAATTACGAAAATCTACAGTCTTCAAGCACCGGAATATCAGTTCTACGATTATCTACGAAAATCTACAAAGATCTACAAACAAAATGCAGCGAAGTCTTTTTTTGAGTTTATCCTGTAGTTTTGGAAATAGAAATCTCCGAATTTCTGTGAAAAATTAGAAAAATCCACAGTCCTCAAACAACGGAATATCAATTATACGAATATCTACGAAAATTTACAAAGACCTACGAACGAAATGAAACTAAATCATTTTTCGTAGTTTTTCATACATATTCGTAGAACTGATATTCTTTCGCTTGAAGATCAGAGGTTTTCATGATTTTTCATGAAAATTTGAAGATTTCTACTTCCAAAACTACAGGATAAACTCAAAAAAAGACTTCGCTCCATTTTGTTTGTAGATCTTTGTAGATTTTCATAGATAATCGTAGAACTGATATTCCGGTGCTTGAAGACTGTAGATTTTCGTAATTTGTCGTGGAAATTCGTAGTTTTTTACTTTTAAAACTACGATAAATTACGGAAAACTACGAAAAACTACGAAAAACTACGATTCTTTACGCTTTTTTACGCTTTGAATGTTTTCGTATTTTGGCGTAGAAATTATTTTCACCAGGGGTCACTTTGGTCTGGGAAAGAAGAGATGGTTTATTTACGAGGCCTAATAATCTGCCTCGTTACAGTGTATTCATTTGATATACAAATGACTACAACTAAATTCATCGTGTTATTTACAGGTTGCGTGTATTCTTGGGATGACTGGAGGACTTCGGAGACACGAACTCACTGATCTGACAGTTGACAAATTCACCTTGTTGACTTCAAGCCAAGGAAAACGTTTGCTGCAAATTCAAATTTCGGAAACCAAAACCATGAAACCTAAATCTTTCGTGATAGCAGACGAATTTTTGAATATTGTGGAAAAGTATAGAGCTTTGCGACCAAAAAATGCTACTTCGGATCGTTTTTTTTGGAATTATCGGGGTGGCAAATGCTATCTGCAAAATATAGGCATGAATAAAATAGGCAATATGCCGAAACAAGTCGCCGAATATTTAAAATTGACAGACGCCCATCTGTATACCAGCCACAGTTGGCGAAGAACTTCAGCAACGTTGCTTGCAGATGCTGGGGCCGATATAAGTACGATCAAACGCCACGGTGGGTGGAAGTCGGACAAGGTTGCTGAAGGTTATATCGAAGATTCATTGCATAGCAAGCAAAAGATCAACGAGAAAATAACAGAATCAGTGAACTTGATTCCTTCTGTTTTGGAGGAAAACTCTAGCAACGTACCACCAGCGAAACGTGCAAAAAATGATGAAGAGATGAATTTTGGAGCATCAACTTCTAAAGAAAGTTTCTCTGTCGAAAACGATGCGATTTTCAGTTTGCCAGTATCAGGAAATAATGTTACCAATGTATTTCATCTCCACAATTGTTCGAATTTAACATTTGTAAATGGTTCAAAATGAACGGTACCTTTCGTTAAATGACTATTCACTTTATCACATATTTATGTATTGCCTTCACCATATTATTTGTGTATAAGCTAGTTATTCTATTATTCATCTTTGATCGAATTACATTGAGTAAAAATATTTCTAATCAAAATGTGTTATTTATTTTTGTGTTATTATTATGTGTTATTTGATTAAATTGGAATCGTGGAGATTATATTTTGAATAGTATATTGATATAAATTCGATTTTATTTTCAACACGTTGACAACTTCTTACTGTATCAAATGAAAATTGATTTTTCTAATAGTCGGGGGGCTTTGCCCCCCCCCCCCCCCCCCCCCCGAACCCGCTACCAGGGGCTTCGCCCCTGGACCCCCCTCAGAAGTTAGCCTGCTCAATGTTTTTGAATCTTGTTTTTGACGCATTTATGATTCCGAAAATCTTTGTACACGGGTTCGTAAGTTTTTTTAGATTTTTCTGGTAATAAATTAAAACTAATATTGCTCGCTTCTTCGATGATCTCATCAGGTATATTATTATCACTGTTATCGAAATCTATATTTGTAGACATTGTCTCTTTACGATAAATATATGGTACTTCTGCTGGCGTTATTTGTATTGATATGCTATAAACAAATGATTGCACTCACGCGGCAACGCAATTATTTGAACCCGTGCCCACGTGCGCATGTGCAGCGACGCATGGGACTTTATAAGAATTATACCGCGCTTGCGTAGCGATGCACAGCAATTTATACCGATCCAATTACGCGTGCGCAGCAGCGCAAGAAAAACAGCGATATAATGGGCAATTTTGGTAATCTATTACAGGCATCAAAAATCGAGTTTTTGACGCATGTATGATAAAAAATCATTTTTCGTAGCTTTTCGTACATATTCGTAGAACTGATATTCTTTCGCTTGAAGACTGGAGGTTTTCATGATTTTTCATGAAAATTCGGAGATTTCCACTTCCAAAACTACAGGATAAACTCAAAAAAAGACTTCGCTCCATTTTGTTCGAAGATCTTTGTAGATTTTCATAGATAATCGTAGCTAACTGATATTTCGGTGCTTAAAGACTGTAGATTTTCGTAATTTGTCGTGGAAATTCGTAGTTTTCTACTTCTAAAACTACGATCAATTACGGAAAACTACGAAAACCTATGAAAACCTACGAAAAACTACGATTCTTTACGTTTTTTTACGCTTTGAATGTTTTCGTATTTTGGCGTAGAAATTATTTTCACCAGGGTATTGATGAAAAAATCTAAAATTTAGTATAGTTATTTGCACTTGTAGGATGTACATAATGGTGCATTCAAAATTTTTTAGATCATTTTATTCTTACCTTTCAATGTGATGGAAAAACAAAATTTCCCTCAAAGTTAAGCATCAAAAGGTAAGAATATAATTATCTAAAAAAAATTCGAATGCACCATTTTGTACACCCTACAAGTGCAAATGACTACACTAAATTTTAGATTTTTTCATCAATAATCATCGGAGTTCTGGAAATTCAATGTTTAGTTTTAAAAAATACATGCAATTTCCTATTTAAAACTTTGACTGTCGTGGGGGCCGGGTTAATATTAATATTAAGGGCTTAAACTTGGCAGGCGTTTTTACTGATTTATTTGGAACCGATTTAGGACTATCGTCGAAAAAAATTCGAACATACCCCAAATAAGGACCAGCCTGGTACCCAATCAAACTTTAGTCATTACCCACATAAATGTATTTTTCCAGGTATGATAGAGGCAGATCTGGATCAGCGACGGGCCAGTCTGGCCTAAAATTACTGGCTGTGACTTTGAAATTATTAAAAGAGAAAAGACAGCTACTCATTGTACCAATCACACTGTTTATCGGAGCTGAGCAAGCATTTCTTTTTGCCGATTTCAACGCCGTGAGTATTATCAAACTGCGATGATTCGAATTTACTATTTATTCTACGTTGAACTTCTTTTACATCAACCAGATTTAGCATTCGAGACATTATATTTCTCAATATTTTGACTGTACATCTATCGATGTATCCATACTTTCGTTTAGTAATTCAAACTTACACTCTGCAACTTCAACTGCCTTTAGTCGTTCGTCTCCTGTGCATGGGGCATCAGTAATATCGGTTATGTGATGATTTGCTACGGAGTGGCAAATGCTATTGCGGCCATCTGCACGGGTTCCGTGGTCAAACTTACAGGAAGATCTCCCGTGATCGGCTTTGCCTTCATCCTCCACGTTACCATAATAGTTGCTCTATTGTTCTGGAAGCCGACGCCGGATCAGAAAATCATGTTCTTTCTGATGTCAGGATTATGGGGGGTCTCCGATGCCATTTGGCTCGTCCAGGTTAATGGTAAGTTTTCAAAATCGCCTTAATATACAGGGTGTCCCATTTGAAATTTCGCATCAGAATATCTCTGAACCTAGAGCTGCTGTTGAAAAATGTTTGGGATAAAAATTGTTTGGTTCGAAGGGGCACAAACCGGTAGTATCAGATCAGTTGTCACTATCACTGCTCCGGAGATACGAACACAAAAATAATTTTTTTAAATGGCAAGTACATGTTTTTCAGGATAAAAAACGTACCTCACGTTAAGAAAAATTCAACCACATGTGGAAAAAGTTCATGTCGTTCACGCTCCGTGACTTACGGCTACGCGAAGTTCTCAAATCCTCAAATGCCTGCGATTATCGGGACAGGTATGAGGAGTTCATTGGATAGTATTAAGGAGTTTATTAAATGTTCAAACACATTGCCTCCTGTCTGAACGCAAAGTTGCAGACGACGATGGAATTGCTGGAGTGTGGCAAGAAAGGTACTATACGCTGGATATTACGACAAGCAGTTCTTATCCTTCGTTTCATGTTTTTCCGTGTTGTTGGTAATCGGATAGGAGGCAATGTGTTTGAACATTTAATAAACTACTGAATGCTATCCAATAAACTCCTAATACCTGTCCCGATGATTGCAAGCATTTGAAGATTTGAGGATTTCGCGTAGCCGTAAGTCACGGAGCGTAAACGGAATACACTTTTTCCACATATTGTTGAATTTGTCTTAACCCTTTGTGGCCCACATTTTTCCTTGCGTTCAATTGGCTGGAAATTTGTCACTTGGGGGTTTTTGGGGTCGCTGATGACGAATCTGAGCTCAGAATTTCAAAATTCAAAATGGCGGATCCAATATGGCGGACAAAAGTACAAAAAGTTGCTTGATGGAAGTGAAATTTGTCACTCGGGGGTTTTTGGTGTCGCTGATGACAAATCTGAGCTCAGAATTTCAAAATTCATAATGGCGGATCCAATATGGCGGACAAAAGTACAAAAAGTTGCTTGATGGAAGTGAAATTTGTCACTCGGGGGTTTTTGGTGTCGCTGATGACGAATCTGAGCTCAGAATTTCAAAATTCAAAATGGCGGATCCAATATGGCGGACAAAAGTACAAAAAGTTGCTTGATGGAAGTGAAATTTGTCACTCGGGGGTTTTCGGTGTCGCTGATGACGAATCTGAGCTCAGAATTTCAAAATTCATAATGGCGGATCCAATATGGCGGACAAAAGTACAAAAAGTTGCTTGATGAAAGTGAAAATGGGCACTCGGGGGTTTTTGGGGTCGCTAATGACGAATCTAAGCTCAGAATTTCAAAATTCAGAACGGCGGATCCAATATGGTGGACAAAAGTACACAAAGTTGCTCGATGTGAGTAAAAACTTGTACTCAGGGGTTTTTGGGGTCGCTGATTACGAATCTGAAGTCAGAATAATGAAATTTTCACAACCAAGATGGCGGATTCAAGATGGCGGACTCACTTTTCCAAAAAATAGACGTAGAGCACTAAAAACTTGTACTCGGGGGTTTTTGGGGTCGCTGATTACGAATCTGAAGTATTGATAAAGTAACCGCGCTCGGTTGATTCCAGAGACACGAACGAGGACGTAGCGGTTATTGTCTCTATTTTTTTTTTTTTGTTTGTTTTTTTTTTGTTTTTTTTGTTATTTTTTTTTGTTTTTTTTTTTTTTTGCTTTTTTTCTAAGAATTTAGTTTTTACATTTTATTTATAGTATAACTGTTTATTGATGGTAAATTTGAAAACAGTTTTTCTCGGATTTTATGCACAATGGCACTTTGCAAGTACTGCAAATGTATATAGTTTTGTATGGTACAGCCTTTGTACTACAAAGAAAAAAAAAAAAAAAAAAAAAAAAAACGAACAAAAAAAAGAAAATGGAGACAATAACCGCTACGTCCTCGTTCGTGTCTCTGGAATCAACCAAGCGCGGTTACTTTATCAATACTTCACATTCGTAATCAGCGACCCCAAAAACCCCCGAGTACAAGTTTTTAGTGCTCTACGTCTATTTTTTGGAAAAGTGAGTCCGCCATCTTGGTTGTGAAAATTTCATTATTCTGACTTCAGATTCGTAATCAGCGACCCCAAAAACCCCCGAGTACAAGTTTTTACTCACATCGAGCAACTTTGTGTACTTTTGTCCACCATATTGGATCCGCCGTTCTGAATTTTGAAATTCTGAGCTTAGATTCGTCATTAGCGACCCCAAAAACCCCCGAGTGCCCATTTTCACTTTCATCAAGCAACTTTTTGTACTTTTGTCCGCCATATTGGATCCGCCATTATGAATTTTGAAATTCTGAGCTCAGATTCGTCATCAGCGACACCAAAAACCCCCGAGTGACAAATTTCACTTCCATCAAGCAACTTTTTGTACTTTTGTCCGCCATATTGGATCCGCCATTATGAATTTTGAAATTCTGAGCTCAGATTCGTCATCAGCGACACCAAAAACCCCCGAGTACAAGTTTTTAGTGTTCTACGTCTATTTTTTGGAAAAGTGAGTCCGCCATCTTGAATCCGCCATCTTGGATGTAAAAATGTTGAAATTCTGACTTCAGATTCGTAATCAGTGCCCCCAAAAACCCCCGCGTGATAATTTTTAGAATGATTGAATGAAAAACAAAGCGAAAATTGATTTTTTTCTTCAAAAAAGAGCTTTTTACGCCATTTGTTTATTTATAACTAATTAACAATTTAATAAATATTAATTTTTGTTATTTATTATGATAGAAAAACATTTTAGCTAATAGAAGAATGTATAATCACTAATATATACCTATAAATACAATTTTTATACGCAAAAATCTAAGACGCAATAGGTGGTCAATATATTGACCACCAAGCCACAAAGGGTTAACGTAAGTTACGTTTTCTATCCTAAAAAAAAAGTACTTGCCACTTAAAAAAATCAACTTTGTGTTCGTATCTCCGGAGCAGTGATAGTTAAAACTGATCTGATACTACCAGTTGGTGTCCCCCTTCGAAACAAACAATTTTCATCCCAAACATTTTTCAACAGCAGCTCTAGGTTCAGAGATATTCTAATGCGAAATTTCAAATGGGACACCCTGTATAGCTAAGCCAGGGGTGCAATCTATTTTGAAATTCACAATGGATAATAACTGATGCCGCTTCAGCCATGAAGAGGGTTTCATCAGATCAACTGGAAAGTATTTATTCAGTCTTGCGACTAATACCGTGAGCTTTCGTGGAAAGAGCTCGGCCCAAGCATGCAGGTGCAGATTCATCCGAATATCCTTGGTCGGCAGAATCGCGCTGGCAACTCCACCAACTTCTCAGTATGATTCCTAGTTTTGTTGTCAGGTTCGTTCGCTTCGATTCACAACAAACATAACCTGTTCCTGACATTGTCTGCCGCCATTTCTATTTGACAACAATCGGAATCAAATAGCAGACGAACTCTAGGGATACTCGTGGCAATTCTGAAATTGGCGTCCCTCGTCATATTCGAATAAATCAGCGCCTGCGCACTTGCGCCGGGCTGTTTCCACGAAACCTCCGGTATGACAAGTAACGAGCAGTATAGTCTAAGAGCTAGCGACCAAAATGATTGGGTCCTTTCAGTGAGCAAATTTTCCATCTCATTAGGCTCTCTTAAGGTGGTTCTTAAATTCACCTACAATCCCGCCAAACGAGGGTTTCAGAGCAAATTTTGAATACTTCTCGATGGGGAAAAAATCTGAAAAAAATCAAGCATGTAGAAGATCCTCGGGAGATTGATTTTGCATAATAATAATTCAAAAAAGTTATTAACAAATTCATGGAATAAAAACTGTTCAAGAAATTAGCCGATGACCCAACTTTTTTTTTAGGTGAGAATTATTTTTTAATTTTTCTGAATACGTTGTTACGTATTCTACCCTATTCCATACTCCTCTATGCTCTCTCACTCTCAACACCCGAGATATAACATCCTGCATGCACCCAGTCTCACCACCTCTAATCAGAGGAAGTCTCACCCTTACATTCCAAGAAGTCCATCCCTACCTATGCTCCCATAAAACTGCACCTGCATGAACGCGCCCATGCCCGGGACAATGGAAAAGATGACCTAAAGATTCAGCTCATCTTCAGCTCATCAGTAGCGAATATTGAGAAAGGCACTTGCAAGTAAATTGTCAATCGGAGCAGTCGCATATAATTTAGCTCGCATTATAAATTCACTCACCCATCATTTAATCTTACAATTTATAACTCATATATACAGGGTGTCCCAATTTAAAGTACGCATTACGTTTTCAGCCGACCTAACGTTTCAATTGGAAAATGCATCCCACAAAAGTTGTCCGGTTCAGAGGGGGGCACATGAAGAATTTTTTTTTTTTTTGCAGTCCAGCATCATAATTGGTGATGCTGTGGAAGATGGAACAGTTTTTTCAAATGGAATCATACATTTTTGTTGCAACTAAAATATTCTCTATTCAAAAATGTACAATTTTCTCAGGAAACTTTTTTTTGTAAAATAAATAGTTCGTGAGATAGAACAAAAAAACAAATACCACCATCAACAGCAAAACCTCTCTGTGATATGTGTGATATTATGTCGGAGCATCAGTAGGGTGACTACAGATGTTCAAAAACACCACCATCAAGAGCAAGACACGCTCTTACTCGCTTTTCGAAGCTCTGCGCCGTTTTCAAAAGGATTGCCCAGAGCTTCGAAAACCGAGTGAGAGCATGTCTTGCTCTTGATGGTGGTATTTTTAAATATCTGTAGTAGAGGTGTTCAAAAATTTTCGATGTTCGAATTTTTTACTTCTCAGGGTCTAAAAAGTTGGTTTATAATTTGAGAATGACTGTCTCCAAATGTGCCTGTCGACGGACAATTCACCACGCGGCTCATCGCTTGTTTGTATTTTCTATTTAAATAGCAAATGAAATTTTTTCATGTCATAATCGCATCGAAAAGTCAATCATAAAGAATGTCTTTCTTTGGATGAATGTTGCACGATTTCAGGACGTATATAAAACCTAAAAAATGCGCAGAAAAAGAAAAAAAAATTCTGCTTATAGAAATGAATTAATTGGAAAAGGCCGTTTTCGCCTTCATCAACCTCGCTTACAGTTCTCATCTTCAATCTCGCTCTTCCGTCACTTGTTAGGTCTTATACATGTCCGAAAATCGTGCAATTAGATATGAAAATAATTTCATGTGCTATTTAAATGGAAAATACAAACAAGTGATGAGCCGCGTGGTGAATTGTCCGTCGACAGGCACATATTGGAGACAGTCATGCTCAAATTATAAACCAACTTTTTAGACCCTGAGAAGTGAAAAATTCGAACATCGAAAATTTTTGAACACCTCTAATCTGTAGTCACCCCACTGATGCTCCGACATATCACACATATCACAGAGAGATTTTGCTGTTGATGGTGGTATTTGTTTTTTTGTTTTATCTCACGAACTATTCATTTCACAAAAAAAAGTTTCCTGAGAAAATTGTACATTTTTGAATAGAAAATATTTTAGATGAAACAAAAATGTATGATTCCATTTGAAAAAACTGGTCCATCCTCCACAGCATCACCAATCATGATGCTGGACCGCAAAGAAAAAATTCTTCATGCGTCCCCCTCTGAACCGGACAACTTTTGTAGGACACATTTTCCAATTAAAACGTTAGGTCGGCTGAAAACGTAATGCGTACTTTAAATTGGGACACCCTGTATATATAGGTGGTTTTACCACAAATCAAACGTTATCAATAAAAATATACCAATTCACTGTGACCACCTGTCTCTTAAAACCCCGGTTACCTCACGGTGTAAAAACGAGGAACGAACTCATCTAAATACATAACAATTGTGGCAGCTCACTCACTCCATATTCATAACAACGTATGAATTTTTTCAGAATTTTGTTAACTTTTTGAAATTTGCGTTTTGTCAGGTATGAAAAAACGTAATTTTCAAAAAGTTAACAAAATTCTGAAAAAATTCATACGTATTCAGAAAAATTACTAAAAAAAAGTTGGGTCATTCTCTAATTTCTTGAACAGTTTTTTTTTTTCCATCAATTTGTTAATAACTTTTCTGAATTATTATTATGCAAAATCAATCTCCCGAGGATCTTCTACATGCTTGATTTTTTACAGATTTTTTCTCCATCGAGAAGTATTCAAAATCTTCTCTGAAACCCATGTTTGGTGGGACTGTAGGTGAAGGAACCACCTTAAGGGCGTTCCCAAGGAGCAGTGGTGCTCAACCTGCAGAAGATCTAACTATGTGAACTAACATGTACACAATGAAAAAATAGTTGATGCGCAGTGCACTCTTTCGCCCTGTCCCACGTGCGCAGAAATGGAAGAAATAATATAACTTCCCGCGTAGTGCAACGTTATCAAATCGCGATCTTCTACTCACTAGATTACGTGAGGAAAGTCGAAAACAATCAAAAGTAGCTCACTTTCAACATATTTGATAAAAAAACGAATACCGCTTGCTATAATTTTCTTAACACGACAATATTTGTTATATTTCCAATTGATCATGCCAAGTTTTTCAAAAAATTCGTAAGAAAATTACCATTGTTATATCACGAAACATCCGTTTCAACCTAGGCCGGTATAGGGTTCGTGTGTTAAAAATGTAAATTTTAACAATCAAATTCTCAAAATTTAGTGCCGCAAGGAGTATTGAAACTTTTTCTATGTATGAAGAACATTAATAAGTATACACATTCAAATTTTCAAGATGATCGTAAGAAAAGTGATTTTCCGCGGGAACGTCCTTAAGTGGCTTTGATACACGTTGTGATCACCTCGAGACGCGATTCGTAGTTTCTCCTATACTACACAATCGATCTGAATGGAACTTTGGGGATTATGGCTTCATTTCCTGCCTAGAAAAGTGCATTATTTCGTTTCTTCAACATCTTAGATTTATTTTGACAGCTGCAGTTATGATCAGAAGAATCGTGGATTTATTTACCGTTGTACTTGATTTATTGCACTTTTGAAATACTCAGGCATTCTGCGATATCTTATTTCATCGATAAAGAAATGACCAACAAACTACGATTCTGCGTCTTATGAGCGGATCCACGTCACCTCACTCAAAAAACAACCGTCAAGTCACAGATCTTTCAGAATATCTTTAATACCATGGGAAAAAAATACAACTTCAAGGATTTTAAAATTTTTTCAAGAATAGGGTAGTTAGAGCTACGTGAATTTTTATTAACCGCTGTCGCACCGCTATGTTTGAAAATCCATATCCCCGAAAGTATTCATCGGAGCGGACTGATCCTGGAATCATTTTGTTCGTAAAGGAGTGCGCTTTCATACAAAAGAATTGATTTTCGAAGGGATTAAATCCGGGCCACGTCTACGTCGTTGATCCTAGGTAACGCCAAGAACAGAGGCACAAACGCAAACACAAAGTTTGAAAATTTACAAATGTGAAACTTTATAAATGTGAAACAAGATGAAAAAAAAGTAACAATCCGACTGCAAAACCTCGTATCCGATGAATTCCCGCTCACAATGCTTCGCGAAAAATCGTTCTACGACGATTTGGTCAGAATTGATATGGCAGATCAAAGATTTTGTGGAGTTGTCTGCTTCAAACTCACGTGACTCCGCGAAAAAAGGTCGTAACAGAGTGAACAGGGTGGCATTTCAGAGAAAAGTGTTTGAAGTTTCGTAAAAAAATTGGTCAATTTCAATTTCTAATTAATTTGAGTACAGTTTCGGGGAGTGCCGTTTGCCTCGATTTTGGACACATTCGACCTGACGTTCTTCTTGGTAAAAGTGGCTGGATGATCTTCGAAAATCAAAAATGAGTAAATCTGATTAGTGAAACGTGAAGACCCGAGAAAAAATGTTTATATATGAGTCAGGCATGATCCAGCTATGTTCAGATATGTTATTACATGAACATATCTGATTCATGCCTGACGTATGTATAATCATGTAACATATTATACATGATTACATATGGTCATATATGAATCCATCTATGATTATATATATGACCGTACATAACTTTATATATGATCGTACATGATCTTATATACCATTATACATGACCATGTGGATCAGATGTACATTGATGTATGATTATATATGATCATACATAACTTTATATATGATCGTACATGATCTTATATACCATCATACATGACCATGTAGATCAGATTTACATTGATGTATGATTATATATGATGATACATAACTTTATATATGATCGTACATGATTTTATATACCATTATACATGACCATGTAGATCAGACGTACATTGATGTATGATTATATATGATCATAGATAACTTTATATATGATCGTACATGATCTTATATACCATTATACATTGTTGACTGAAAGATAATAGCAATGGTGATGGACTGTTACTATTGGAGGTAGGAGAGGGGATGAAGGGAGGGGGGGCCACCCGCGCACCCACTTCCCCCCCTTCCTCCAGAGGGTTACTTGGACTGTGTCCACTGCTTGAAAGATTATTCATCTCGACGTTTCGGGCGCTAAATATCTGCTCCCGTCCTCAGGATGGCAGTCTGGCGACTTGCCATGAAAGAGTGATCAAATTCCGTGCTCCCACCGGTATATATAGGTTGATTGTCGGTGGCGCCAGCTACGACTGGTGGCGCCGCCTTGGCTTGCTCATGGCTTCCCTCACCTCATCCCTGTACAAAGGTAACCATAGTTTGTTAAGTTCTATGCTGGGTTGACTTACAGCATTTGGTGTCACTGCTATGCAGGCTGATTCCTTCAGCTTCCGTTTGATGGGATTGGATTCCTTCAACAATATCCGGGCATCATCCCACTGGAAGTGGTGTTCATTCTCCCAGGCGTGATCGGCCAATCTCGATTTCGATCGTTCACACATTTTAACGTTTTTCCGGTATTCTTGGATGCGAACGTTCAAGGGCCTTCCTGTTTCGCCGATGTACACGTCCCCACATTGGCATGGGATTCCGTATACACACTCCTTGCTTTCTTGCACAGCATGTCGGGGCTTGGTTTCCGTCAACAAGCCACGCAAAGTGGACGTTGATTTGAACCGTACCTCAATGTCATATGCTTTGCATATGCGGCGGATCTTCTCCGCAGTCCCCGCTATATAGGGAATCGTCATGGCGAAACTCGGAGTGCCAACGTCCACAGGGTGTTCTGACCTCATTCTTTGTGTGGTGGTAGTCCGGTGTTGCGCTTTTTGCTGCGCTTTTTGAATAACACTCTCAGGATAGCCGTTATTACGTAGAGTTTTTCGCACTATTTCTAGTTCCTTCCTTAGGCCTTCTGGCGTCGTACTGATGTGGAACCGCGATCCATAAGACAGTGCGCCACACCTTTCTTCGTGCTACCTGAGTGGTTCGACTGGTAATCTAGATATTTTCCCGTGTGCGTGGGTTTCCGGTAAATGCTTGTTTGTAAGGTATTTTCCCAGCCTCTCTCTACCAGTGTATCCAGAAATGGGAGCGTATTGTTGTCTTCGACTTCCATTGTAAAATGGATCGACTCCCTTACGCTCTTTATGTGGTCTCTGAAAACCTGTAACTCTTCTTTTCCATGCGGCCAGATCGCGAAGGTATCGTCAACATATCGGACCCACAGAGATGATTGGAGTTTTGCCGTCCGTAAGGCCAGTTCTTCGAAATGTTCCATGTATAGATTCGCCGTCACCGGTGACAAAGGGGAACCCATTGCCATACCTTCGTCTTGGCTGTAGAACTTGTACGATACCTGAAAATAGGTGGTGTTTAAACACAGACCGAGTAGTTCGATAATACCTTCTACGCTCAGTTCGGTTCTCTCCTTCAACGTCAGGTCCTGTTCCAACCTTTCTCTGCCAACTTGCAGAGCTTCTACGGTAAGGACATTAGTAAATAAACTTTCAACATCAAAGCTTACCAAGACGTCTCCGGGTTGTACTCTTTGGGTACGCATCAGTTCTACAAAATGCAAGGAATTTTTAACGTACGACGGGCTCTTTCCAATGAGTGGTCTTATAATTGGTACGAGATACTTAGCCAATGCATAACACGGCGAGTTCCTTGAGCTGATAATTGGCCTGAGAGGGACTCCAACCTTGTGGATTTTTGGTAAGCCATACAGATGGGGTGGTTTGCTATGGTGAGGCGTCAGCCGTGTTCTGAGCCTATCACTCAGTGCACCGCTGTGCTTCTTCAGTGTTCTGTACACCTTGCCCTCATGACTAGTGGTGGGGTCTTTCTTTAACAAACTGTACTTACCCTTCTGCAACACTTGGTTGATCTTCGCTTCGTAGCTATCGGCGTCCATGACTACTAGAACTAGAAATAGTGCGAAAGGACTAGAAATAGTGCGAAAAACTCTACGTAATAACGGCTATCCTGAGAGTGTTATTCAAAAAGCGCAGCAAAAAGCGCAACACCAGACTACCACCACACAAAAAATGAGGTCAGAACACCCTGTGGACGTTGGCACTCCGAGTTTCGCCATGACGATTCCCTATATAGCGGGGACTGCGGAGAAGATCCGCCGCATATGCAAAGCATATGACAAAGAGCGTAAGGGAGTCGATCCATTTTACAATGGAAGTCGAAGACAACAATACGCTCCCATTTCTGGATACACTGGTAGAGAGAGGCTGGGAAAATACCTTACAAACAAGCGTTTACCGGAAACCCACGCACACGGGAAAATATCTAGATTACCAGTCGAACCACTCAGGTAGCACGAAGAAAGGTGTGGCGCACTGTCTTATGGATCGCGGTTCCACATCAGTACGACGCCAGAAGGCCTAAGGAAGGAACTAGAAATAGTGCGAAAAACTCTACGTAATAACGGCTATCCTGAGAGTGTTATTCAAAAAGCGCAGCAAAAAGCGCAACACCGGACTACCACCACACAAAGAATGAGGTCAGAACACCCTGTGGACGTTGGCACTCCGAGTTTCGCCATGACGATTCCCTATATAGCGGGGACTGCGGAGAAGATCCGCCGCATATGCAAAGCATATGACATTGAGGTACGGTTCAAATCAACGTCCACTTTGCGTGGTTTGTTGACGGAAACCAAGCCCCGACATGCTGTGCAAGAAAGCAAGGAGTGTGTATACGGAATCCCATGCCAATGTGGGGACGTGTACATCGGCGAAACAGGAAGGCCCTTGAACGTTCGCATCCAGGAACACCGGAAAAACGTTAAAATGTGCGAACGATCGAAATCGAGATTGGCCGATCACGCCTGGGAGAATGAACACCACTTCCAGTGGGATGATGTCCGGATATTGTTGAAGGAATCCAATCCTATCAAACGGAAGCTGAAGCAATCAGCCTGCATAGCAGTGACACCAAATGCTGTAAGTCAACCCAGCATAGAACTTAACAAACTATGGTCACCTTTGTACAGGGATGAGGTGAGGGAAGCCATTAGCAAGCCAAGGCGGGGCCACCAGTCGTAGCTGGCGCCACCGACAATCAACCTATATATACCAGTGGGAGCACGGAATTTGATCACTCTTTCATGGGAAGTCGCCAGACTACCATCCTAAGGACGGGAGCAGATATTTAGCGCTCGAAACGTCGAGATGAATAATCATTCAAGCAGTGGACACAGTCCAAGTAACCCCCTGGAGCAAGGAAGGGAAGTGGGTGGGCGGGTGGCCCCCCCTCCCTCCAACCCCTCTCCTACCTCCAATAGTAACACCATTATACATGACCATGTAGATCAGACGTACATTGATGTATGATTATATATGATCATACATAACTTTATATATGATCGTAAAGGATCTTATATAACATTATACATGACCATGTAGATCAGACGTACATTGATGTATGATTATATATGATCATACATAACATTATATATGATCGTGAAGGATCTTATATACTATTATACATGATCATGTAGATCATACGTGACCATACATAACATTATATATGATCGTATAGAATCTTATATAACATTACACATGACCATGTAGAATCTAGTGACTATTTACTGATTTTCGGTGATTTATTCACTGATTCATACTTACGAGGAGAACCCGCGACGTGTAATAAATGAATCTGTACGAAACTTCGCAGAATGAAAGAGTAGTAAAAATAATCGACCACGTATTTCGGCTTATCCGTAGACACTCAACTGTTATCGAGAAAATAAAGGTTAAAGTTTCGACACCGCTTTATGAGTCCGATCGCGCACGACTTATTCAAGCGGAACGGTGGCGCAGTGGCTAGCGTTACGGCTTTGAGATTTTGCGCCCCGTGTTCGAATCCCGATGAACTTTTTTTTTTTTTTACTTTTCATTCGTAGCGCTCCTTTGAAACGCGACATGAAAACGGATATCGGCTCCATGGAAGTTGCAGAAGACATTTTGAGCTTCAATTTGAGCGCCCAGTCGTCCCTGTCCGACCTTCTAGTCCAAAGATACAAGCGTTTAAAAAGTCGCTATTTTTCGCTTAGAGGTTGGGTGTTGCTTTAATTCTTTTGAGGAGTGTATTTACCCTAATTTCTGAATAGATTGTTTACTATCTGAAGGTAATCATTCCCCCGATGATAACAAGTATGAATAGAAGGAGGTGGAGTCTCAGCCGATTTAAGCCACACCCTCTCCGGACCCCGGAGAAAACTTATCCTTATTTCTAATGAAGGCCCAGAATGTTCACCTGCCTCAGGAATTTTTTTATTCACAAGCCCGACGTGTAAACACATTTACTGTTTTTATGATTGTATCTTTTATATCTGTACAGTGGACACTAGGGTGGCCGTTAAAAAAAAAGTTTGCGCTCCAACTTGAAAAACCTTAAGTTCACCTCGAAAAAATAGGATCCTCCAAATTTCAATGCTCTATCTCATTTTTAAGGGGTGCCGGCAATTTTTTGTTTTATTTTAATTTTTTTTTTTTTTGCTTTTGAATTTGTTTTTTTAACTTTTTTTTCTTTCTTTCTTTTTCTTCATCCAAAATAAGATTTCATTTGTTTGATTTTTTCGAATTTTATATCGATGAGAAAAAATCAAACGGCAAACAAATAAATCTGGGATTGAAAATACTTTTCACTCAAACATTTTCCATTTTTCATGATGGAATATTTAACATGGCGTAGAAAAAAAAAAAATATATAGCCGAGAAATTAGTCTGTAAAAAATTTTAAGGAACCCCAGATCGAAGCCTGTATTTTGAAATTGGCTCGTATATGGCCGCCGCCTGGCGTCGCTGCGAACCGAGTCAGTACCGGCGCAATGCGATGCAATAGTACGATACTGTATGTCATATAACCTTAACGTATGGCATCTCTAATTATTTGAATGCGCAGTACCGCATTGCGCCGGTACTCCTCGGTTACCAGCGACGCCAGGCGGCAGCCATATACGAGCCAATTTCATAATACAGGCTTGGACCTGGGGTTCCTTGAAATTTTTTACAGACTAATTTCTAGGCTATATCTTTTTTTTTTTACGCCATGTTAAATATTCTATCACGAAAAATGGAAAATTTCATTGAGTAGTGACTCTATCGTTCGAAGCCTATTAATTCATACCATATGTGAATTTATCGGACCAGTCGAACCAAATTTTTAAGTCTTCTAACTGAAGCTCACCTCTATATGAGCGTGCAGTCTTCAGATAGACTGAAAAAAACGGAAGTGCATCATAATTATTTTTTCAAGTAAAAATTCCTTCAGCCCGGGTTTGAACCGGGACCTCCGCATTTGTACTGCGACGCCTTGTCCAATTAGACCACTGAAGGACTGGAGGAATCTTTACTTGAATTTCATGTTATTGTCATTGACCTTCTTAGTCCCAGGTCTGTGTTTATTTCATTGAGTAGTGACTCTATCGTTCGAAGCCTATTAATTCATACCATATGTGAATTTATCGGACCAGTCGAACCAAATTTTTAAGTCTTCTAACTGAAGCTCACCTCTATATGAGCGTGCAGTCTTCAGATAGACTGAAAAAAACGGAAGTGCATCATAATTATTTTTTCAAGTAAAAATTCCTTCAGCCCGGGTTTGAACCGGGACCTCCGCATTTGTACTGCGACGCCTTGTCCAATTAGACCACTGAAGGACTGGAGGAATCTTTACTTGAATTTCATGTTATTGTCATTGACCTTCTTAGTCCCAGGTCTGTGTTTATTTCATTGAGTAGTGACTCTATCGTTCGAAGCCTATTAATTCATACCATATGTGAATTTATCGGACCAGTCGAACCAAATTTTTAAGTCTTCTAACTGAAGCTCACCTCTATATGAGCGTGCAGTCTTCAGATAGACTGAAAAAAACGGAAGTGCATCATAATTATTTTTTCAAGTAAAAATTCCTTCAGCCCGGGTTTGAACCGGGACCTCCGCATTTGTACTGCGACGCCTTGTCCAATTAGACCACTGAAGGACTGGAGGAATCTTTACTTGAATTTCATGTTATTGTCATTGACCTTCTTAGTCCCAGGTCTGTGTTTATTTCATTGAGTAGTGACTCTATCGTTCGAAGCCTATTAATTCATACCATATGTGAATTTATCGGACCAGTCGAACCAAATTTTTAAGTCTTCTAACTGAAGCTCACCTCTATATGAGCGTGCAGTCTTCAGATAGACTGAAAAAAACGGAAGTGCATCATAATTATTTTTTCAAGTAAAAATTCCTTCAGCCCGGGTTTGAACCGGGACCTCCGCATTTGTACTGCGACGCCTTGTCCAATTAGACCACTGAAGGACTGGAGGAATCTTTACTTGAATTTCATGTTATTGTCATTGACCTTCTTAGTCCCAGGTCTGTGTTTATTTCATTGAGTAGTGACTCTATCGTTCGAAGCCTATTAATTCATACCATATGTGAATTTATCGGACCAGTCGAACCAAATTTTTAAGTCTTCTAACTGAAGCTCACCTCTATATGAGCGTGCAGTCTTCAGATAGACTGAAAAAAACGGAAGTGCATCATAATTATTTTTTCAAGTAAAAATTCCTTCAGCCCGGGTTTGAACCGGGACCTCCGCATTTGTACTGCGACGCCTTGTCCAATTAGACCACTGAAGGACTGGAGGAATCTTTACTTGAATTTCATGTTATTGTCATTGACCTTCTTAGTCCCAGGTCTGTGTTTATTTCATTGAGTAGTGACTCTATCGTTCGAAGCCTATTAATTCCATACGACGATAGACGATAGAGTCACTACTCAATGAAATAAACACAGACCTGGGACTAAGAAGGTCAATGACAATAACATGAAATTCAAGTAAAGATTCCTCCAGTCCTTCAGTGGTCTAATTGGACAAGGCGTCGCAGTACAAATGCGGAGGTCCCGGTTCAAACCCGGGCTGAAGGAATTTTTACTTGAAAAAATAATTATGATGCACTTCCGTTTTTTTCAGTCTATCTGAAGACTGCACGCTCATATAGAGGTGAGCTTCAGTTAGAAGACTTAAAAATTTGGTTCGACTGGTCCGATAAATTCACATATGGTATGAATTAATAGGCTTCGAACGATAGAGTCACTACTCAATGAAATAAACACAGACCTGGGACTAAGAAGGTCAATGACAATAACATGAAATTCAAGTAAAGATTCCTCCAGTCCTTCAGTGGTCTAATTGGACAAGGCGTCGCAGTACAAATGCGGAGGTCCCGGTTCAAACCCGGGCTGAAGGAATTTTTACTTGAAAAAATAATTATGATGCACTTCCGTTTTTTTCAGTCTATCTGAAGACTGCACGCTCATATAGAGGTGAGCTTCAGTTAGAAGACTTAAAAATTTGGTTCGACTGGTCCGATAAATTCACATATGGTATGAATTAATAGGCTTCGAACGATAGAGTCACTACTCAATGAAATAAACACAGACCTGGGACTAAGAAGGTCAATGACAATAACATGAAATTCAAGTAAAGATTCCTCCAGTCCTTCAGTGGTCTAATTGGACAAGGCGTCGCAGTACAAATGCGGAGGTCCCGGTTCAAACCCGGGCTGAAGGAATTTTTACTTGAAAAAATAATTATGATGCACTTCCGTTTTTTTCAGTCTATCTGAAGACTGCACGCTCATATAGAGGTGAGCTTCAGTTAGAAGACTTAAAAATTTGGTTCGACTGGTCCGATAAATTCACATATGGTATGAATTAATAGGCTTCGAACGATAGAGTCACTACTCAATGAAATAAACACAGACCTGGGACTAAGAAGGTCAATGACAATAACATGAAATTCAAGTAAAGATTCCTCCAGTCCTTCAGTGGTCTAATTGGACAAGGCGTCGCAGTACAAATGCGGAGGTCCCGGTTCAAACCCGGGCTGAAGGAATTTTTACTTGAAAAAATAATTATGATGCACTTCCGTTTTTTTCAGTCTATCTGAAGACTGCACGCTCATATAGAGGTGAGCTTCAGTTAGAAGACTTAAAAATTTGGTTCGACTGGTCCGATAAATTCACATATGGTATGAATTAATAGGCTTCGAACGATAGAGTCACTACTCAATGAAATAAACACAGACCTGGGACTAAGAAGGTCAATGACAATAACATGAAATTCAAGTAAAGATTCCTCCAGTCCTTCAGTGGTCTAATTGGACAAGGCGTCGCAGTACAAATGCGGAGGTCCCGGTTCAAACCCGGGCTGAAGGAATTTTTACTTGAAAAAATAATTATGATGCACTTCCGTTTTTTTCAGTCTATCTGAAGACTGCACGCTCATATAGAGGTGAGCTTCAGTTAGAAGACTTAAAAATTTGGTTCGACTGGTCCGATAAATTCACATATGGTATGAATTAATAGGCTTCGAACGATAGAGTCACTACTCAATGAAATAAACACAGACCTGGGACTAAGAAGGTCAATGACAATAACATGAAATTCAAGTAAAGATTCCTCCAGTCCTTCAGTGGTCTAATTGGACAAGGCGTCGCAGTACAAATGCGGAGGTCCCGGTTCAAACCCGGGCTGAAGGAATTTTTACTTGAAAAAATAATTATGATGCACTTCCGTTTTTTTCAGTCTATCTGAAGACTGCACGCTCATATAGAGGTGAGCTTCAGTTAGAAGACTTAAAAATTTGGTTCGACTGGTCCGATAAATTCACATATGGTATAAAAAATGGAAAATGTTCGAGTGAAAAGTATTTTCAATCCCAGATTTATTTGTCTGCCGTTTGATTTTTTCTAATCCATATAAAATTCGAAAAAATCAAACATATAAAATCTTATTTTGGATGAAGAAAAAAAAAGAAAAAAATTTGAAAAAAAATTAAAAAAAAAAAAATTAAAATAAAACAAAAAATTGCCGGCACCCCTTAAAAATGAGATAGAACATTGAAATTTGGAGGATCCTATTTTTTCGAGGTAAACTTAAGGTTTTTCAAGTTGGAGCGCGAACTTTTTTTTTAACGGCCACCCTAGTGGACGCGCATATTCGCCCGTATACCCCTTTCAAATAATGAACCGCAACAGGTTCCTGTAGTTAAGCTGTATGTCCTGTATCTCCGACCTTCATTTTTGTTCCAATTTAGAACATATCTCATAATGAATTTTGATTTTGTTGCAGCGTTAAGCGGCATTCTTTTTCCCGGTAAGGAAGAAGCAGCTTACTCAAATTTTCGGTTATGGGAGGCCACTGGATCCGTGTTTGCATACGCTTACAGTCCCTATTTATGCACGGACATAAAACTCTACATCTTATTGGCAGTTCTTTGTGTCGGGGTCTCTGGATATATAATTATTATTCGAACGGACCGAATCAATGCAATTGCATCGGATAAGAGAACGGATTTCGAACTTGTGGCAACAGGAGAAGTTTCTAGATAAAAACGAAGGAAACATTCAGGACTGACTACGATCACTGAACTGGCAACTCAACTTCTTCTCCTCAATTGAATGGATACATCGAACATTCCAGCCAACTCGACTGGGGTTGGCCTCACCATTTTCAATTTCGTCGGAACTTTTTCGGGTGATAGTATGACCTCCAAGACACACTCACAACATTTTATTTTAATTTTGTTATATAAATATCTTCAGGTTATGAATATTTTGCACCTTCGTATAGTTCCACCCGTATGGAAAAATATATATGCCCGTTGATATAATTGACATGTATGTCTGAGAGTATACCGGGTGTCCCATTTTAAAGTACCACCTGATTTATCTCGAAAAAGACTGCTCTGATCGAAAATTGACTCCAGTGAAACTTCTAGGGTACGAAGGGGGACGTTCGAAAAAAAAATTGTTTTCAGTCTCAAATTCAAAATGGCGGCGCTACGATGGCAGACATGTTTTTTTTAAATGTGAACATGACTTTTTTCTTCTACCAAAAAATTCATCACATCAAAACTGACAACTTTTGCATGACCGTTTTTCGGATTAGGTCCGTAATTTTTGAGTTTCAACGCAATTTTTGACTATTTTAGCGCTATCCAGGATGTACCACGAGGAGGTAAAGTCTTAACATCCCATGTGTAAATGTGTGTGTGTGTAATGTGTGCGTATGTGCGTGTATTCATGTGTGTTTATGTGTTTCGTGAGCCGCAGAGACCTGATCCTTGCGAGTGTTTTACACACATGAACACACATAAACACACATGAACACACACACATACGCGCACCCTCATATGCACACATTACACACACACCCATTTACACATGGGATGTTAAGACTTTACCTCCTCGTGGTACATACTGGATAGCGCTGAAATAGTAAAAAATTGCGTTGTAACTCAAAAATTACGAACTTAATCCGAAAAACGGTCATGCAAAAGTTGTTAGTTTTAATGTGACGAATTTTTTGTTAGAAGAAAAAAGTCATGTTCCCATTTAAGAAAAACATGTCTGCCATCGTAGCACAGCCATTTTGAATTTGAGACTGAAAACAATTATTTTTTCGAACGTCCCCCTTCGAACCCTAGAAGTTTCACTCGAGTCAATTTTCGATCAGAGCAGTCTTTTTCGAGATAAATCAGGTGGTACTTTAAAATGGGACACCCGGTATATAAAAATATATGGGGAATTCCACGCCGACTTGACCAATGAATTTCCCTCACCATTTTCGATTTGCTTCAAAAAAATTTCTACAATTGTTCAAGTACTAAAACGGTCCCCTGAATTTTTTCAGATTTTTCGATCGACCCGTTTTTTTTTAATGATTTTTCAATCTACCAAATAGATCGATACTTTTTAAAAATCTCAAAAAATTCTCAAAAATCTCTTTTTCCACTACGAACATCACGCTACGAAGGCCATGATGGTGCAAATTTTCCTTCTATTTTTTTTTCAACGTTTCTCATACAAACATGACTAACACGACCAATGATTTCCCCACACCATTTTCGATCGACTTCAAAATGTTTTCTACAATTTTCCCAATTCCAAACCGGTCTGCTGAATTTTTCCCAATTTTTAGATTGACCCGTTATTTTTTTATGAATTTTCGAACTACCAAATATTTCCACCTTTTTTAAAAATCTCAAAAAATTCTCAAAAATTATAGGATTCACTACAAACATTACGTCACTAATCCCATGATGGTGCGATTTTTTCCTTCTTTTTTCAACGTTTCTAACATTTTTATCAACGGGAATGTGTTCAACATTCCGAATCCTCGTATATATCTCAATCGATTTTAAATCTATAACAAACATGTTAGAATGATGTAAAAGGTGAAATGAATTTGCTCACCACTTTTCATCGCAATTAGAATATATTTTTATTGATTGAATAAATGTATTACATCACGAAAATTTCCATACAGTCAACCGAATGTTCATTTTTTCTTTTATTAAAAATCGCGTGGATTCTGAAACATGTTTTAACACAATATGGGGATAAAAAAAACTTATGTTTTTTTTTTTAGAATTTTAAATTACCTTTTCTCATCAGAAGAAGATACCGTTTTTACAAAAACTACGCCGTCGGTGTGAGGGATTATACAATGCAACTTTTGCGTTGCAGGTATTCTTTTCGCCGTTTCGTAACGGGGTGTCAAAAATTCTTTCGCTATTTCATAGTCATGTTGTGACAAAAATCTAACTGCAATATTCGGCAAGTTATTTCATTGTGAAGCCCATTCAAAAAGTTCCTGCGGCGTTGTAATTTTACGGTCGGGTGGTAGTTGAAGATTTGTATCAACACGGTTTTTCGTTCATCCGCAATGTCGAAAAAGGTAATAGAAGAGGTAGGAGATAAACGTTTCATAATCGGGTCGGTTGCGAATTGATGGGGATGAAAAATAAACCGACTAAGATATTTGTGGATAGTTTCAGAACGTTCGAACACAGTCCCGTTGATAAAAATGTTAGAAACGTTGAAAAAAGAAGGAAAAAATCGCACCATCATGGGATTAGTGACGTAATGTTTGTAGTGAATCCTATAATTTTTGAGAATTTTTTGAGATTTTTAAAAAAGGTGGAAATATTTGGTAGTTCGAAAATTCATAAAAAAATAACGGGTCAATCCAAAAATTGAGAAAAATTCAGCAGACCGTTTTGGAGTTGGGAAAATTGTAGAAAACATTTTGAAGTCGATCGAAAATGGTGTGGGGAAATCATTGGTCGTGTTAGTCATGTTTGTATGAGAAACGTTGAAAAAAAAATAGAAGGAAAATTTGCACCATCATGGCCTTGGTAGCGTGATGTTCGTAGTGGAAAAAGAGATTTTTGAGAATTTTTTGAGATTTTTAAAAAGTATCGATCTATTTGGTAGATTGAAAAATTATTAAAAAAAAAACGGGTCGATCGAAAAATCTGAAAAAATTCAGGGGACCGTTTTAGTACTTGAACAATTGTAGAAATTTTTTTGAAGCAAATCGAAAATGGTGAGGGAAATTCATTGGTCAAGTTGGCGTGGAATTCCCCATATATTGTTATATAAGGTAATAAATTCATATATAACTATGTATAATTTTATATAATAGCATATTCATGATTGTGTGTGATTATATAAAACTATACACAGCTGTTATATATAAATATATATCAATCCTCTTTAAAAAAAAGCGTTGTAACGTTTTTTGTCAGGTTTTTTAGGCCGCATAGCTAGGCTTATATATATGCTATATATATATATATATATATATATGTTTATTTCATTGAGTAGTGACTCTATCGTTCGAAGCCTATTAATTCATCAATGAAATAAACACAGACCTGGGACTAAGAAGGTCAATGACAATAACATGAATTTCAAGTAAAGATTCCTCCAGTCCTTCAGTGGTCTAATTGGACAAGGCGTCGCAGTACAAATGCGGAGGTCCCGGTTCAAACCCGGGCTGAAGGAATTTTTACTTGAAAAAATAATTATGATGCACTTCCGTTTTTTTCGGTCTATCTGGAGATTGCACGCTCTATATAGAGGTGAGCTTCAGTTAGAAGACTTAAAAATTTGGTTCGACTGGTCCGATAAATTCACATATGGTATGAATTAATAGGCTTCGAACGATAGAGTCACTACTCAATGAAAAAAAATACGATAAGATTATGGATATAGGATTAGGCAACTATGAAAAACTTAATGTTCAACAAAAAATTATAATTTATACCATACTTCAAAATATTAACGATTCGACATTACATAAAACATTCTATATTGACGGACCGGGTGGATCAGGCAAAACATTTCTGTATATTACATTATGGCATTTATTTACTGGGCGAAAGGAAAAAATCAGTACTATGGCTTACACAGGTATAGCTGCTACATTACTACCAAATGGAAAAACAGTCCACAAAACATTAGGATTACCTGTTCCGTTATACGTTGATTCTACTTCAACAATTAAAGTGGGTTCAAAAGAAGCAAATATTTTGAAAGAAACAAAGGTTTTCATTTGGGATGAAGCACCAATGGCACCGCGCTACGCATTAGAAATAATGAACACAATTTTATAGGATACTAGGGGCTCCGCCCCTGCGCGCTTCGCTCGCTTCCGAGGCCTCGGCGCTACGCGCCTCGCTTTGTCACATACCGGGAGACTTCCCAAGACTTTCAGTTGATCCACGTCTCGTAACTCCTTGTCAGCAACTTGTATTTCTTCTACTTTTCCAGTATCTGTATCTCGATCTGTACCCATCTTTTTTACTTTACGAAGGTCACGTTGTCTTTGATTCCTTCGAATTCTCTTTTCTTCTTCATTCATTTTCTTCGGTCGCCCTTTTTTAACCACCGATGACTCGTCTGTTTCAGATGTGCCACACTCGTTTTTTCTTCCTGAATTTTTCGAATCCAACCGTACCTCTTTGATATCGCGGGTGTGTGCTTCCCGGTTGTTCTTTATAATTTTTCTCTCTTCTTCTTCTATTTTCTTTATTATGTTGCCTTTTGATATGAAAGGAAGACACACTTTTTCAACGCTTATTATGGTTGGCAATTTTCTCTTCCTTTTTTCTATCCTTTCTTCGTTAAACTTTTCAAAAACATCATAATGCCCACTATCCCCATTACCGGTATACAACAGTGCAAAGTTATGTGAACTATCTAGCTGACTATCATAATTTATGCAATGATAAGTATTATTATTTATGTAAACTTTGAAATTTACCTTGAATATTGATGCAGCTGCAGTCAACTCTACTTCACCGGCGTAAACGCCATTCTTACCCATATGTAATCCATAGTCTTCTGCTGACCTTATGGAAACGCCGTGTGACTCGTCACCAATGATGTAATCTCCATAGCTATCCCAATGTTGCAGTATGAATGAAACGATGGTCAATCTTAGCTCCTGATGCCTATCCTGATTTTTTTGATAAGCAATACGACAGCGCGCGAAAAAGACAATTCCCATCTGGTTTCATCTGCGCTACCTTTTTATCCATTTTTTTTTTGTAGACAAATAATATTTTTGTTTCGATTTGTCAATTGCTCACAGTGAATAACCGATAAAATAATATTTTTATTTGATCTGTCAATCGCTCACAGTGAACAACTGTCATTCACCGTAAAAACAACAGACATACAAAAAACAGCGTGAAACGCCTGATGGCATGCAACCCGACAGCATTATGCGACTCATCGCGCTCGTCTGTTTTTCGTCTAGATTTTTTTATTATATAGAGGGATAATGAATAACACGTTACCATTTGGAGGAAAAATAGTCATATTGGGAGGGGATTTCAGACAATTACTTCCGGTAAATATTCGGGGTACTCGCAGTGAAACGGTAAACTTATCAATCAAATTCAGTCCATTGTGGCAACTATTTGAAATATTCGAATTGACTATCAATATGCGTGCACTACAAGAAGAGAAGAATTTTTCTGACTTCTTGCTGCAAGTTGGAACTGGAGAAGTGAATGATGAGGTTGATAATTTAAATTTACCCTCCAATTGTACATACAATGATGACATCGATATAGCGAAGGATATTTATGAAGATATACTCAGCAGAAAACAATACAAAGAAGCTTCAAAATATGCAGTATTAGCAGCAAAAAATTTAGATGTGAATAAAATCAATAGACAAGTCGTCGACTTATTAGACTTAATTACTGAACGTATTTATACGAGCGTCGATAGCGCAGAAAATTGTAACGACAATAATAGAATCAATCAAGATTTAGTACCGGAATATTTAAATTCGTTGTCTCCGAATAGTCTTCCACCGTACGAGTACGACAATTTTCAATAATCATGTTAATCGGAAATTTGAGTATCAATGAAGGTTTAGTCAATGGCACGAGATTATTACTACTAGAAGCTGGAACAAATCTATTATTGTGTGAACTTCTAACTGGAGATAAAGCAGGAGATATAATATTCTTAAATAGAATTACTTTGATGTGTGAAAATGTATATCGATTTTCTTTCACTCGAAGACAATTCCCCATCAAATTAGCCTTTGCGATTACGATTAACAAATCACAGGGCCAAACCTTTGATAAAATTGGAATTACGTCACATACGGTAATGGCTGAGGCGCGCGCAGCGCGCCAAATACGCTAGTATATATAAGTTTATATAATTCTATAAAATTATATAAAATTTTATATCATAGCGTATCGCATGGCTTTATATTACTATATAAAACTATCTATAGATATATAAAAAATATATAATGTTATATACGGTACCCTACTGAAAATTTCCAGGTGGAAATCCATGGACGATTCCACCTGGACTTCCACCCGGAAATCTATATAGAGAATTCATGTGAATCCGTGGATTTTCCGCCGGGATTTGGAACTGGAAATCCATGGAATTCCATGTGGTTGTAGTCATGTGCAGAAACATGTGATCCCATGTGTAATGGTATATCGAATCCTATGTGTAATATTATATTGAATCCTATGGATTGTCCGTAGTAGTTACTACAGAAATCTCCATGAACCCCGCTTAGTATACTGGAATATCCACTGATATCCTACGGTACCCCATGATATTTTTCATGGATGACGAAATGATGTCACAGTGAAATTCCCATAAGATCGCATGGATTCCTAGGGACTTTCCACAATGACTCGTCTGGTCATTCCTGGATTCAGATGTTGTTCCTTCGCCGAATTTCAGCCAAAATCCAGTGGATTTTGTATATCTTTTTTCATGGATGACGAAATGATGTCACAGTGGAATTTCCATGAGATCGTATGGTTTCCTGGGGACTTCCTACAACAATCTATGCGATTATGTGCAGATAAGTTTATTTATTTTCTCTTGATTCCATACAGGATTTGATGAATTTGACACAACGTTTCACGTCAACAACGAGACTGTATCATAGCCATATTCACATGGAAATGAAAATATTTTCCTATGGACTGTCCATAGAAGTGTGTACCATTACACATGGATTCACATGTTGAAGTTTCAGAAATTTCAGGTAACAGCCGGTAGATTATTTATGGTATTTCCCAGGAATTAGGTCAGGACATTACCGTTATCTTTCTATGAAAATCTATATATTCTGTAGGGTTTTACCATAAAAAACCATAATATATATGAATGGAAATCTATATACCCATCCACATGGATTTCTACTATTGCATTCAATTGAAAAACCATGGAATATTCATGTGAATACTACTGCATCAACTACAGGAGAACCATAGATCAGCAACATGGATATTCCATGTTTCTGAATTTCTGGTGGATTATTATAGAATTTCATGGAATCCCATTCGCATCCATACTTTTCCAGATGGTTTTCCACCTGGAACTTTTCAGTAGGGTAGAGTGGTCCCAAACCGACCGGTGCTCCAAAGGTGGTCCCATCCCGAGCTCTCCATGCTATTTAAATGAAGAGGTCGGGATGGGACCACCGTTGGAGCACCGGTCGGTTTGGGACCACTCTACCCTAAGTATATAAATTTATATATAACTATGTATAATTTTATATAATAGCGTATTCATGATTGTGTGTGATTATATAAAACTATATACAGTTATATATAATTATATAAAACTAAATAAAATTTTATATCATAGCGTATCGCATGGCTTTATGTTACTATGTGAAACTATATATATATATTAGGGTGGCCGTTAAAAAAAAGTTCGCGCTCCAACTTGAAAAACCTTAAGTTTACCTCGAAAAAATAGGATCCTCCAAATTTCAATGTTCTATCTCATTTTTAAGGGGTGCCGGCAATTTTTTGTTTTATTTTAATTTTTTTTTTTTTAATTTTTTTTCAAATTTTTTTCTTTTTTTTTCTTCATCCAAAATAAGATTTTATTTGTTTGATTTTTTCGAATTTTATATGGATTAGAAAAAATCAAACGGCAGACAAATAAATCTGGGATTGAAAATACTTTTCACTCGAACATTTTCCATTTTTCGTGATAGAATATTTAACATGGCGTAAAAAAAAAAAAGATATAGCCTAGAAATTAGTCTGTAAAAAATTTCAAGGAACCCCAGGTCCAAGCCTGTATTATGAAATTGGCTCGTATATGGCTGCCGCCTGGCGTCGCTGGTAACCGAGGAGTACCGGCGCAATGCGGTACTGCGCATTCAAATAATTAGAGATGCCATACGTTAAGGTTATATGACATACAGTATCGTACTATTGCATCGCATTGCGCCGGTACTGACTCGGTTCGCAGCGACGCCAGGCGGCGGCCATATACGAGCCAATTTCAAAATACAGGCTTCGATCTGGGGTTCCTTAAAATTTTTTACAGACTAATTTCTCGGCTGTATATTTTTTTTTTTTTCTACGCCATGTTAAATATTCCATCATGAAAAATGGAAAATGTTTGAGTGAAAAGTATTTTCAATCCCAGATTTATTTGTTTGCCGTTTGATTTTTTCTCATCGATATAAAATTCGAAAAAATCAAACAAATGAAATCTTATTTTGGATGAAGAAAAAGAAAGAAAGAAAAAAAAGTTAAAAAAACAAATTCAAAAGCAAAAAAAAAAAAAAAAATTAAAATAAAACAAAAAATTGCCGGCACCCCTTAAAAATGAGATAGAGCATTGAAATTTGGAGGATCCTATTTTTTCGAGGTAAACTCAAGGTTTTTCAAGTTGGAGCGCAAACTTTTTTTTTTAACGGCCACCCTAATATATATATATAAGCTTCTGAATTTCATAATTTATTGCTGTTTTATAGCCTTCCAGCTCTTAAAATAGTACATTATGTCACTAGGCCGATTAAGTATTTTCCGACGAATTTGAGTTTATAAGTCGAGCCGAAGGCGAGGATTATGATGAAATTCGTCAGAAAATACTTTTTGGGCCGTATGGCAGATAGAATTTTATGTGCCCAGGCCAAAAACCGCGTTCAAACCGAGCGAAGCGAGGTTAAAATCGCGGTTTTCCGGCCTATGACACATAAAGATTGTTTATGTGTCATAGGCCGTAAAACCGCGATTTTAACCTCGCTTCGCTCGGTTTAAATGCGGTTTTTGGCCTGGACACATAAAATTCTATATGCCATACGGCCCAAAAAGTATTTTCTGACGAATTTCATCATAATCCTCGGATTATAAACTCAAATTCGTCGGAAAAATACTCAATCGGCCTAGTGTCATAATGTACTATTACCAGAAAAAAATGTGCAACATCTGATGGGATTAGTCATTGCGTTCTTTAACTTGCTAACGGATAACATCACTACAAAAGATCTGGAAGAAGCGGATAAACTTCTACGAATTTTTGTTAAAGAAATCCCAAGTTTATTCCGTGATAAAGAGTTGACGTATAATGTTCATCAGCTGATACATCTTGTTTTGTCTGTAAAACGATGGGGTCCTTTGTCAGGTTCATCGGCTTTCCCCTTTGAAGATTACAATGGATTTATTGCGAAAAAAGTTCATGGTACCAAGTATTTATCTGCGGAAATAGTTAATCGAGTGATAATTGCTCAAGGCGTTGATATACTGAAAAATTATTTAGCTCCAAATAATGAAAATGTAAGGAATACTCAACTGGTCCAAAATCATAGACTCTTAGGAAAAAAAATTATCGATGTTGAACTAAGTAATTTAGAACATCAATTACTTATTTCTCAAGGTATAATAGTAGAAAATGTGCATGTATATGCTCGAGTGAAAATTAACAAGGAAATTTACACGTCGGGTACCTATAAAGAAATTAAGGGGACCCGGTGGTCTAGCGGCCTAAAATTTGAGCTATTTTAAAAAAATTGTTTCTCTATGAAGGGAATGACCAATGCTTTCAAATTTTTTTACACATATTCTATTACTTATTGACTATACAAAAATGAAAATTTAAACAAAAATAATAATTTTTTTCAATTATAAAAATGGTGCTGAAGCCTCCCTCTCCAAAAAAATGGACCTGACCGGTGGGGGATGATTTATCTCTCCCTCTTATCTGAAATAAAAAAAATTGACGGATTCTTAATTAGTATGAGTATAGTTATGACAGGCACTAGAATGAAAAAAAAAAAAAAAAATTTGAGAAAATGGCGCGTAGTTAAAATTACGAGTCTGAAAATGACCCGTTTTTTACAAATTTTTTTTTATAAAAAAAATAGAAATATTTTACGGAAACTATTTATTCTAGTCCCAGGGAGAGCCAGTACTGTACAGAATAACATATTAAAATTTCAGACAAATCGGTCTAGTAGTTTTTTTTTTTTTTTGCCCCCACTAGACGGAAAAAAGTAGTTTCGAGATAAACGCGTTTAAAGTTTCAAGTAAGTATATTCTCGAGAAATTGGATTCAAACATGTACTTCCAATTAATCGGCGCCAATTAATCGGCGATCCCAGCACCATAAAGGATTCCCTCTGTCTCCTCAAAATCATCGATTTCTTGACTCCTGGCTTTTTTACGAGCAGTTCGTGCCTCTTTGGAGTCACTCGTGCTTTGACGATCAGCCTTATAGATTCGTCGCTTGTCACGATCTTGGGCCAGTTGATCGGCGTATGGACCGATTCTAGTACCCATTACGTCCATAATCTTTAAAATAGCCTTAAATCCTTCGTTGAATGTACAAGCAGCACAATATGTAGCGATCTCCACAATTTTTTTTCCAGAAAATGGATGCTTCGGTGCAAGTTGCCAGACGCAAGAGTTGAAACTCTCATTGTTATTTTGAGTATTATTGCCGAGACATCTTTTCAACAGATTTTCATCTGTTAAACCCTCGTAAACTGGCTTCAAAATGGCTTGAGCATCATCATCCAGAGCAGGTGAATGCTCATAGCCATCTAAAGTACCCGCAGCTTCACTTTTACGCCATTTACACCAAGAGTCAGGACCTATTGGACAATAGGAATGTTGGGGATTTTCATTTGTCGAAATCTTGTGATAATACCCCGCCAAAATTTCGTTCTTCATGTCTTCTATAGAATCAGGGTGTCGACGAATTGCCAAACCGTAAAATATAGAAAGTTCTTGTAATAATTTATTGGTTAATTTTTTTGTTTTGACAGTATCTTTTCCTACAGATTTTTTTCTAGTTTTCTTCGGTTTTTTATCTTGACCAGTTGTATCATCTTTATCTGCTGCTTTCAACATTTGTAATTTCGCTTTTTTCAATTGTTCATATTTTTTTTTAGCTTCAAGTCCACGTTTATATAAACGTTTTTTAACATGTAAAACACACTCTTTTTTTTGAACGACAAAATCATCACCGTAGGGCTTTACTTCCAATAGAGATTTGAATGTCCTTGGTGTCGCCGTCTCCAATATAATTAGCATACTTGACTCCATATAATTCTTCGGACCTTTCAAATATTTCTATTATACCGTCGACTTCCATTTTTCCTGAACTTCCCTCATGATTAGCATCGCAATCATTTTGATGATTTTCATACCATAGCGTGTATTCATCAGTTTTTGTTTTCCCGACCCAGCTCGAACATCCTTGACAAATTTTGCTTTTAACCGAAACGTCCAGAATTTTGTTAGTATATTTGCCAATAATCGACACTAACCCGAGAAGCGAAGAAAAGCCACGTTTCGCCCATGAGCCATCGCCAGATATACTAAGTTCATTAGCTGGATGTCCTTGCTCTTTATTCATTTCCATTTCTTCTGAGGCAGCTTTTTTGAAAACAATTTTGGTAACGGCTTCTGCAGCAATTTTTATATTATTTACTATACTGTAATAAGTGCTGTTACAGAGACCGTGTCCTAAATCCATCAACCCGCAAAAATTATTGATGCCTTGAAAACCAACTCCAAGCATCCTCATAGCAAGAACAAGTCTGCGGTTAATTTCAAATGCCTTGTCTATAAAAGGAGAAGACGGAATGAAGCTTTCTTTGCACTTACATTGGACAGAAAGCTTAAACCCTAAACCACGTTGAGAATTCTTACTAAAATTAATATCACCATTGCAGTCTTTACACTTCACTAACTGTTGTAAGGTTAGGAAGACAGTAGTGAATTGAATTATACAATAATTCATACTTGGATCCACATTATATTCTAATTCATCACTGTTTTTAATTTTTTTAGCCGAAGTACTTGTGTATTCAGTACTATTTTCACTTGTATAACGATTACCTTGAAAGGATCTTTTTTTTTGCTTTTTGACCAGGTCTTCTATTAGTGTTTCGGCTCTGCTTATGATCCATATTTTACAATAAAATTATTAATAAAATTTTTGCTTGATGTTACTGTCTCTGAGGAACACGTTAAACTAACCAATATAACTCTTAAAACTAAAATATATCCTTAGTCTAACTCAGGTATACGAACCCGAGCAGCTGCAACTAACGAACAATAGAGTTCGACCGACCGGTTCCTCGAACTACTTCGGCGCTGACTTTCTAATGGGCTGTAAATCCGGAAATAATCGGAATTTCGTCACCAAATTTTCATAGTATATTATTAGGATACTATACTTTCGAAATATCAAAAAAAAAAAAAAAAATCGATTTTTCGAAAACTCTAGACCACCGGGTCCCCTTAAAGCTAATAGTCATGATGTACAAATTATAACAGTTGTAAACAACAACAATATTTATGGCTTAATCAAACTATTTTTCGAGTATCGGAATGATTTATATTTCATATTGCAAAAATATGCGATTGACCATACGAGGATATTCATTCATAAAGCCACTAAAATTAAAGTTAAGCATATAAAACCGATAGTAACAACAGAAGAAATTCTATTGATTGCATTTAAAGATTTACGATACATTTCCCAACTTATAAAAGTCGGTGACTTTTTATGCAAAAGACCAAATTCATTAGAACAAATTTGGTAAGCGCATTTTTTGTTCGCTTTTGTTCTGTATCAAAAACTATTTGTTCAATATACATTATATAGTAATAAAAATATTATGCGTTTTAGAACAGATCATTGATAATATTAAGGATTCTATTATAGTTTGTGAATTTGTAAAATTATACCTGTGAATAAAAGGTTGCGGAAATGAACAAAAAAAAATTACCTTTCATGATGAATATAATTAACTAACATAATTACATTTTATTATTATAAAAGGTTGAGTTTTAAATATCGTAATGAAATTGAATTAATATTAACGAATTGTAAATTCGTGAATGCATTATTATTTACAAATTCCACATTTTTGCGCCGAAAGAGAAAGAATACTGCACTTATAAGTGAAAAACACTTAACAATTATTATCGATAATTATCTGTCACCATTCACGTTTATATATATATATAAATTCATATATGAATTTATATATATGTATGTCGGGTCGTCGAGCAGATATCTGAATGGACCTGAAGAGTCCTTTCTGATTTTCAATAAAATGAACTCAAACACAAAATTAACTCTTTAGAACACGAACAATATTTATTTAACAATTTTCTTCAAATTAACTATTAACAAATCTCTTTAATTTTATTTATATCTTTTGATGCAGAAAAGGACGAACAGTACCGTGTTAGATTTCAAATTCAAATCTGTTAGAAAACAACCGCGTTGCGTCTAAAACAACCAATAACAATACACGGCTCTGTACGAGCGCTCCCAGCATGCAGGGATCACTCTGTCCTTTCCTGCACAGGGTGTTTCTTCTAAAATTCTTCTGAAATTATCAATACGCCGACATATATACATCGTAACATGTCCAGACGCCACAGACCAGCGACGTCTGTGATTGGTCGAGCCATGTACATCAGAAAACGAACGAGGTAGCTCGTACAGCGAGCTAACGCTCGTGACGTCAGAGACGTAGTTCAAATGGTATAAAAGCACGCGCTGAGACAGCTCCTCAGCGCACTTGCGGTATAGCACCCAGTCGACTCACAACCACTCTTACAAGAGCATTTAGACATCTTGTCTAGCTCATACTATAACTTCACTGATTATTTCGAGAATTCTCATATAAAAGATATCACTTAGAAATCAGACAAATATCATAGACTATTAAATTAGAAATTTCAAAGAACGCGTTACCGGAAGAGCTCATAGTATTAAATTTACATTAAAATCAAGTCCACAGATTAGCTGTCAGTAGGAATTAAATTAAGATTTTGTGAAATATAGAATAATTAATTATTAAGGATTTTTGGGTTTCCATAGGAAATATATTCTGCTATTGGAGTATTCGCTTGGCATTTTCTTATTTAATTTCTGTTTGATTTAAAGCCAAATACAAGCCAAGGTTAGCAGCTTTGAAGACCAATACAAGCGCGTACGACATTAGTCTAACCGACTCGTGTTCGAGGGCCAAGTGTTGTGATTCCGAGTCTGATTCGCAGTCTTGGATAAAGCATCCTGGATCTGCAGTTAATTATTAAAATCGCAATAGCAGGGACCATAGGCTTGGATTGCCAACCTGGTTCTATGGAGGTAGCCTAAACCTTCGGTTTAGAAGACATACGGCTTTGGAGGTCATAGCGACGCCTGTGTCCGTTGATTAGCGTAGATATTGTATTAATCATGAAAAATCTGAGTTAGGTGGCTTTTTGTATGGCATTACCATCCTTTTCCCTACCTACCAGTACCGAGGAGTCCGTAAATAACTTAGTGTTTAAAATTAAAGCAATATTAAATACTCTCGAACCCGTAACATCGGTATGTTGACATAACCTGAAGGTTCTCAACATCCCGGAACGTTACAATATACATATTAGGGTGGCCCTTAATATGGGTCTGGTGACAAATTGTTCGGGCCGCCCCCCAAATCGGTTCCAAATAAATAAAAAATAATCTACCTAAATTTTCAGCTATGTCGATTAAGAGAAAGACGTGCCTGTAAGCATGAACTTACCCTGATTTAATTAAAATGACTTATCTTTTTATGATCGGTGTCATAATTTTTTTTATGTGTCTAGGCTAACTAGGATTCTAACCTCGCTTCGCTCGGTTTGAACATGGTTTTTGGCCCAGACACATAAAATTGTATATGCCACACGGCCCATAAAGTATTTTCTGACGAATTTCATTAGATATAAACTCAAATTCGTCGGAAAATACTTCATCGGCCTAGTGACATGATGTACTATTTTCAATTTCTGTTGATGTAAAATGACTTATCGTTTTATGATAGATGACATAATTTTATTTTTTTTTTCAATTTCTGTTGATTTAAATCTTCTTTTTACTTCACTCAGTGTGATAATGGCCGTTATACGCCGCACTTGTTTTTTTTTTTATTTGCTCATATGACAGTATAGACATTTAAGAATAGTGTGTAAAATTTTCAAAGCGATCGGAGCAAAATTATGAGAGTTGTGATGTTTACAGCGGAGCGCTCTGTTCGGTGCCGGCCTGAGCCGGCAGGTAAGCCGAGGAACATCTGGCAGCTGCTCCGCCTCTATTGTTTATGTTCCGAAACTTTTACCTTGTAACTGTATACAATTTGGCTCGTGTTATACATGTTGTAACATTCCGGCTGTTCTGGCTCCTGCCGGAGCAGCCGGACAAGTGTCCATCGCGCATCCCGCGGTGCGCATTTCGCGAAGCACACCGCAGAATTCCGTGCATCCCGCGATTCCGCGAGCCGCGTTTCCGTGCATCCCACGATTTCGCGGTGCCCGCGAAATATCGGTATAAAAGGGGGTACGTGGAGGCATCAGGTACCGATTGTGTGGCAAAGCGCCCGTCGAGTCACATCGATTAAACTCATTAGGCACGTAGCCAAAATAGTGCGTGACCTTTATTTGCTCTTAAATCGCATTTCGACACTTGCTATAATTGAAGTGATTAAAATCGCGATTTCTGATATTGAAAAATATAAGTCTAATTAAAATTAAAAATTCACATCACACTCTTCAAAGTTTTTTTTACTAATTTTTTATAATTAAATAAATTAGACTGCAAACATAAAAGACGTCATAGGACAGATCTATCGGCGCAATTTAATTAAACCGTGGATTGGAAATCCACGATCATTAAATCAAACAAAATACCGGCTTTGAACAAAACTCAAAATCAACTAAATGGAAACATTGATTAAAATTTATGAACCCTATTTAATTCTAATCTTGTTCTGCTTTATTATTTCTCTAATATAATATTTTTATATTCTATTCTATTCTTGTTTATTCTTTATGATTTATTAATATTCCAATTCTGTTTTTTATGATTTATTAAGATGCTCAATATGCTATTTTCTGTTTATTCTTTTGTATCGTTTCCTATTGTCGACGATAATACTTATTAAACATAATCTATTGTTAAACGACATCTATTTCTTTCAATTTCCTATTTCCCTTAAATTAACAATCTCTAAACATTTCAGGTTTCTTTCTTTATTCTCAATTAACAAACGACAGCTACGGTGCGGGTGTAAAACCCAATCCCGAGTCTAGTTGTACAGCTTGGTACGCCTAGCGACACCCAGCTCTGTATTATCGCAGCTACGGTTGAGTTTTTGCTGGGTTACAACACTGGGGAATACCCGTGTCTGTGATTCTCACACACAGCTAACACAACCCGCGTCTGTGCACAGGCTCGGTTAGCGAAGCAGATCCTCGCTCAGTAGATAAATAGCTCAAATCGGTTGATATCTGATTTGAGTCTGTACTAGGGTATTTTTGTGGTTTTTCACTTTTTCCACGAGAGGAGCTCCAAATCACACCCGTGACAAAGACACTCACGCGGACTAGCACCATATCTCCAGCCTTCAGCTGAGATATTGGTGCAGTAAGTTACAATGTATATTTACATCTATAATATATATGGGGAATTCCACCCCAACCCGACCCACGTCTGACCCTCACCCCTTTCGATTTGGATCATAATTTTTTATATTGTTCCACCTTTTCGAAAAAACACTCTGAATTTTTTTCAGATTTTTTTGAAACCGTCCGTTTTACCTATGATTTTTGAAAATGAACACATCGATAGCCCGAATCGAAAAATCTGAAAAAATCCGCAAAAATCTTGCTTGAGTTATCAAAATTTTTGGGCCTATAGCCAAAGTGGGCAAACGTTTGCTTCTCGTATTATTTAACGTTGTTCTCGGAAAAAACTCTAAATATCATAGAAGCGAACGTTTGCGCACTCTGGGTCAAGGCTTGAAAATTTTGTTCAACAAAGCAGGATTTTTGAGAATTTTTTCAGATTTTTCGATTGAGGTCAACATTTAGAATTTTGGGAAATTTTGGAAATCTTGACCCTAATTGAAAAATTTGAAAAAATTCTCAAAAATCCTGCTTTGTTAAACAAAATTTTCAAGCCTTGGCCCAGAGTGCGCAGACGTTCGCTTCTATGATATTTAGAGTTTTTTCCGAGAACATCGTTAAATAATACGAGAAGCAAACGTTTGCCCACTTTGGCTATAGGCCCAAAAATTTCGATAACTCAAGCAAGAATTTTGAGAATTTTTACAGATTTTTCGATTCGGGCTATCGATGTGTTCATTTTCAAATATCATAGGTAAAACGGACGGTTTCAAAAAAATCTGAAAAAAATTCAGAGTGTTTTTTCGAAAAGGTGGAACAATATGAAAAATTATGATCCAAATCGAAAGGGGTGATGGTCAGACGTGGGTCGGGTTAGGGTGGAATTCCCCATATATACTCTGTGTAAGTATGCAACATAAAAAACTCGATTATTGATGTTCAAATCTCGAAATTCGAGCGCTGAATGCTTTGAAAACTTTAAACGCGTTTATCTCGAAACTACCTTTTTCAAAGTCCGTTGCCGCGATATCACTAAATCTAATGAACCGATCCTTATGAAAATTTAACACCATATTCTTGATCTACTTTTTCAGACATTGACACCGAGTTTTTTCAAAATTTACAATAAATATTGATTTTACAATAACAATTAACCTTTTTTTTCGCCGAAAATCGCTGTTTTAACTTCAAAGTGCTGCCAAAAATTAAAAAAAAAATCCTAAAAACAATTCCCTTCGTCAACTTCAGGGGAAAGTCATATAGTTTTCAAAATTTCCTGGTTTTTTGATTTCGGATGATCCAGTGACTAGTTATCAGGGCAACGGAAAACCAACTTTTTTTCGAGGCGTCTTCGGGAATCTGCTGCCAATCATTTATTTTTTTATATTTTCACTAAAAAAAATTACTACTCATTGATGATATGTTATTTCATCCGGAGCAGTTTATAAGAATAAATAATATTTAGCTCATCGCCGAAAAAAAAATTATAAAAAATGGTAATTTTTTCAGCCTACAGACCCTGCCCCCCTCCCCCCCCCCCCCCCCCTTAATGTACTATTTTTAAATATAATGTTCTTTCCTGACCAACTGGATGGCTTGTGTGAATAAAGCATTTTGTTATTCTCAATGAAAAAGAAGGAGAAGAAGAAGAAAGAAGAAAGAAGTTTTACTTCACTCTGTGTGATTTTGGATGATTTACCCATGCTTCGCGTGGCTAAAACCCCCATTTTCACACCTGCTGAAGTAAAATTTTGCACAGTACTCGACGGAAAAACTTCTCCTGATCACGTGTGATTGCCAAACTCACCTTCGGCTTGTGCTGCAACCTCACACTCGTCAGAAAAAGTTTTACCGGACTCGTATTGTAATGTACTATTATTTAAAGGGTTATACGCAGTTGCAAGGCCGAGAAAAGGCGTTTTTTAACGACTTTTTTCTGAAAAGGGATTTTATTGGACAACTACAAGAAGTATTAATACATGTAGTGGCAACTTTTCACTTTAAATCGGCACTCTTCATTTTTTTTAAATATTATGTTACAGTGGTCCTGTAGACGATCACATGGAGGTCCTGCAAAAAAAGGTGTCTGGCGGTGAGCACGATATCTCTGGTTTGGATTATCAAAAATGAAAAAATAAGAAAGATTCTGTCAGTGGATAGATGAATTTAGGTATTGATCGAAAGAATACTCGAAATTTTGATTTTTGACAAAATGGCGGCTCCAAAAAGAAAAAATGCCGATTTTCGACTAAAATTTTTTCGTAAAATTGTTTTAAAAAATAGAAATAATGATCGAAAATCTTAATCCTCCGATCAATCCCCGCAAAATATATCTGAGAATGTTGTGTTGAAATTTCAAACCGATCGGTTGAGCCGTTTTTGAGAAATCGTGCTCACCGACTTTGAAAACACCGTTTTGAGAAAAACGCGCTTAAAGTTTCAAAAAACGTTTACACATACAACATTTTTTTTTTTTTTTCAACTCACATGGAGTCGTCTATTCCAGGGCCATAAAATGAACCCTCTGCATTATCAGCAGCTTTTTATATACCGATTTGTTGTTAATCGATTTTTAAACATTTCTAACTGCGTACAACCCCTTAAATCAGGACAAGTTCATGCTTACAGGCAAGCCTCGACATAGCTGAAAATTTAGGTAGATTATTTTTTATTTATTTGGAACCGATTTAGGGGGCGGCCCGAACAATTTGTCACCAGACCCTTCTTAAGGGCTACCCTAATATATATATATATAATATATATAATTACAAAAGAAATATATGGGTAATTATACAACATTATTTATTTTTATATATAACCAATTTAGGGTGGCCGTTGGAAAAAAAAATTCCGGGCCGCCCCCCAAATCGACTCGAAATAAATCAAAACTCATCCTGTAATTTTTTCAGATTTTTATTTTAACGCTTGACCCTTGACCACAGAGGTTGAACTTCTCCATTTTAAATACACGGGGTTTCGCGGTCCTTTCAGTTATTATTCCACTGTGGGTCTGATTATGAATATAAAAATCTGAAATTCTCACAGATTGGTCCACGAGAATGCTTCTCTGTGACGAAAAAATGGCCACCCCCCTGCCCTTCAAATTTTGTATGGTTCATCCCATGCCAATGTGATCATTTTTTTTTTTTCTCCAATTTCATCGAATGTTGCTCAAAAACTTTGGAAATATATGTTTCCCAATGTTTTTCGGTGTGTTCAGATTGACTTTGTAACTCCTTGTTGATTTTTTTTTGCGAAAAATATCTATAATAAAAGAGTTGACTTTATTCAAAAATTACATGGATGACGTTAACAAAAAAATTTGCTAAATACAAAAAAAAAAAAATAAATAAAAACGAAAATGCTGCAAAAACACACCGAAAACCACTTCCGTACAAAATGTGGGAAAACCGAGAAACATCGGGAAACATATATTTTTAATGTTTTTGGAAAACATTCGATGGAATTGTAAAAACATAAAAAAAAGTTTCGGAAAATAATGTCGGAATATCCCATACGAAATGTGAAAAAACCGAAAAACATTGGGAAACATATATTTCCAATGTTTTTGAGCAGCATTCGATGAAATTAGAGAAAAAAAAAAAAAATGATCACATTGGCATGGGATGAACCATACAAAATTTTGAGGGTAGGGGGGTGGCCATTTTTTCTTCACAGAGAAGCATTCTCGTGGACCAATCTGTGAGAATTTCAGATTTTTATATTCATAATTAGACCCACAGTGGAATAATAACTGAAAGTACCGCGAAACCCCATGTATTTCAAATGGAGAAGTTCAACCTCTGTGGTCAAGGGTCAAGGGTTAAAATAAAAATCTGAAAAAATTACAGGATGACTTTTGATTTATTTCGAGTCGATTTGGGGGGCGGCCCGGAATTTTTTTTTCTAACGGCCACCCTAATATATATATATGGGGAGTTCCATACATATATATCATATATACCCTCTCGGTGGGAGGGGTTAGAGTCTAGATAAAAATCTGAAAAAATGAGGGTATTGTTTTTGAATTATTTGGAGTCGATTTGGGGGGCGTCTGATAAAAAATTCGTCCGAGCCCTAAATAAGGACCACCCTAATACATACAGGGTGTTCCAGACCTCGCGACGAATATTTCACTGGGTAAATCTTGATCAAAAATGGGATCGAAATTTCCTCAGCCGATTTTTTTTTAAATGCATATCTTTTCCGTTATAATTAATTCAATTTCAGTCAATGACGCGCGGCTTACGAACGGCCGCGCGTCGGTGTGCTTACCGCTCGGTTGTGTGCACTTTTTTCGTGGCGACAATAGGGCGAGAGACGCGCACACAACCGAGCGGTGATTACACCGACAAACGGCCGTTTATAAGTCGCATGTCATTAGCTGAAATTAAAATAATTATAACGGAAAATCCATGCATCTCCGAAAAAATCGGCTGAGGAAATTTCGATCCCATTTTTGATCAAGATTTACCCTGTGAAATATTCGTCGCGAGGTCTGGAACACCCTGTATATCTAGATATATATACCGGGTGTCCCATTTTAAAGTACCACCTGATTTATCTCGAAAAAGACTGCTCTGATCGAAAATTGACTCCAGTGAAACTTCTAGGGTACGAAGGGGGACGTTCGAAAAAAAAATTGTTTTCAGTCTCAAATTCAAAATGGCGGCGCTACGATGGCAGACATGTTTTTTTTAAATGGGAACCTGACTTTTTTCTTCTACCAAAAAATTTATCACATCAAAACTGACAACTTTCGCATGACCGTTTTTCGGATTAAGTCCGTAATTTTTGAGTTACAACGCAATTTTTGACTATTTTAGCGCTATCCAGGATGTACTACGAGGAGGTAAAGTCTTAACATCCCATGTGTAAATGTGTGTGTGTGTAATGTGTGCGTATGTGTGTGTATTCATGTGTGTTTATGTGTTTCGTGAGCCGCAGAGACCTGATCCTTGCGAGTGTTTTACACACATGAACACACATAAACACACATGAACACACACACATACGCGCACCCTCATACGCACACATTACACACACACCCATTTACACATGGGATGTTAAGACTTTACCTCCTCGTGGTACATCCTGGATAGCGCTGAAATAGTAAAAAATTGCGTTATAACTCAAAAATTACGAACTTAATCCGAAAAACGGTCATGCAAAAGTTGTTAGTTTTAATGTGACGAATTTTTTGGTAGAAGAAAAAAGTCATGTTCCCATTTAAGAAAAACATGTCTGCCATCGTAGCACCGCCATTTTGAATTTGAGACTGAAAACAATTATTTTTTCGAACGTCCCCCTTCGAACCCTAGAAGTTTCACTCGAGTCAATTTTCGATCAGAGCAGTCTTTTTCGAGATAAATCAGGTGGTACTTTAAAAAGGGACACCCGGTATATATATATATTGTAACGGGTTTTCCTGGGCTCGGGTACCCAGAAATAATAAGCCGAATACAAACCGGGGCCTACGGGTAGCTAGGGGATGCTGTTGGGCGCCAGACTTCACGTAGAAGTCCTCTCTCTCTCACACTCTGCGACCCTCCGACTAACTCTAAGGGTAGAGGGATTTCGTGGGGGCGAGGAATAAAGACACCCTGTATAATTACGATTATTATTGTTTATTGAAGAAAAGAAAAAAAAGAAAAGGTGGCGAATTTAGTTTCACGCCCGCTACCTGGCGTATTTAGAAAAGAATAAATTAAAATACTGGCTCTACGTTACTCTAATAACTCGACTTTCTTTTAGCAAGGACTCTACTCTACTATTAAGGGGTTAGGCCACTCTAGAGGCCGAAAAAAATAGGCTTTTTGAGGATTTTTTTTCAGAAATACTACAAAATAAATCGAGTCCACAAAAATGGGTGTTTATTATACATATCACTGACTGTATACAGTAATTTTTTTAGAGCGATTGATTTCAAAATGGCGGCTGTGCAGCGTTTTTGCGGTGACGTCTCCGGTTTTCTAGGGTCCACGGCCGGACGAACGGCTCCGGTAATTTTTGAATTATGATAAGCCAATGAATTTTTCTCGATTATACATAATAACTGCTATAGAAGTACGTAAGATTTTTTCGATATATTGATTTTTGGCGAAATGGTGCACTTCTAAAGTGGAAAGTGAAAAATTTGCCTAAAAAATCGTCAGATAAGTGTTAATAACAAATTAACCGTGCAATATAAAAAAAAAATCCTACGTACTTCCATAGACAATGTATTTTTCAAGATATATTCGAAGTTTCAAGTGAATCGGTTGAAAATTGTCTGAGTTATGTTTCCGGCCAACTTAAAAAATGCGGTTTTGAGATAAACGCGTTTGAAGTTTTGAGTAGTAGAAAATCATGAAAATTTACCAAAAGTTGAAAAACTCGGTGAAAAAAAATCGTGCGACAAATTTCTAGGAACCATTTGGAAGAGTAGATTTCAGGCTACAAAATGGCTGCTTCGAAAGTTCTCTGCGATTTTTTTAACGCCCCGTAGAGAACTTTGAAAAACTTTGAAAAACTTTTTTTTTCTGGCGTTTCGCAATCCGGCACTCAAACCTACGCCATGGCGTCAAAAATGGCCGTAGGAAAAATTTTCAAAAACCGTCTTGAAGATGAAGTTTCAACCTTCAAAATGCTTTCCCGAATGATTTTTTTTTTACAATTTTTCATTGAGTTACAGCATTTTGAAAGTCGGCGTTATTTCGCCGATTGCCGGGTGCGCCGTTAATTTTGTTGCTGAGTGTACTAAAATTCGAAAACCGAGTACTTGAAGATTTTTCCCGGCCATAATCTTTTAGGACACTATTTTTGAGGTCCTAGGGGACCATAAAAAAAAAATAAAAAAATAAAGGTTTTTCAAAAATTCTAGAGTGGCCTAACCCCTTAAATATCACAGACAGTTCACTAAGTTATTATTATCATCAACCAAACTAAATATCACAAGCAAAATAAAGGAAGCTAATAAAATAATTAAATATGAAAATATAAACTCTATTAAATTACAACTAACTATTAACACCCTCTCTCTCTCTATACTCTATCCAGAGTATCCTAGATCTAGTTAGACGGTAGGGAGGACAGAGTCGACTCTACCTACGGTCTAGTGCTCGCTCGCTCTAACGAGGAGGAAGCAGACGAGCTCTGACGAGTGACAGCTGAGCGTCGCGCGTGACGTCAGAGGTCGGTGGCAAAATGGCGTCTACTAGTTTTCTGCGCAGCGGTGACCAATGCTGGCACGGCTACGCGCAGCGTAAACAAGGCGCCCGGTGTCTACTTTTGAATCCAACGGTTCGCGGGGAACGGTTGAGATTCAGACACGAGGCTTCTCGAGGCTCAGGGTATTTATGCGGGAGATGCGGGTTCTACTAAGGATAGACTGGGTTATGAATCAGATTGATCCTACCTGGTGTAGACGTAAATACGGCCTCGGTTGCGACGGTATCAGATAATAAACAGTCGGAGAGCCGGGGTTTTGCGTAGGTCGTCTAGTTTCCAATTCGATAGTCCAATGATCCACAAGCCAAATCAATATCCAGGTACACAAGCACGGGTCGTTATAGTCACAGCAAAACAATACACAAAACTCTACACAAAACTCTCTCACAACTCTTTACAAAAACTCTCTCACTCTCTCTCACTCTATAATTCGCACTTTACTTTTGGCTCTACTAAATCACACGAGGTGTATCCTATAGCTCCCAAAAATGGAATGAGGATCTCTTCCGTTATCTATAGTACCAACCGGCGTCGCCCGGTAAGCGAGCGCTGGCGGCGACCCGGTCGCCATGTGCGAGGATCTGCGGCCAATAGGGCGTCGCTGAGGGAGAGCGGCGCGATTTAAATCGGGCGGCTGGGCTTAGACACAAGGGCGGCGACTTCGGTATGGTCGGTATGGAGTAATCCATACCTGAATTACAGATGGTATGGAATTTCCATACCTGAAAAATGTACGTAGTCACTGGTCAAAGGCTCTCACAGATTTACAATATTAATATGCGATGCGTTGAAATGCGGTAGTAAAAATTCACTGCCTGAAAGTTTCATTCGGTATCGGCTGAATAAGTTGCGGTTACGAGCTTGAGCTTGTATTACGAACGTTAACTTATACTTCTATTGCTATCTCGTATGTATGAATATATAAGATAAACGGAAATTATATTATTATAAGTCTTGACGATATGACAAGAAGTACAAATATAAAATAAAAGACAATATTATACACTCAACCAAAAAATTAACGGACCACCAGATTTGCCTGAAAAGCAGTTGGTTTACGAATCGCTATAACTCAGTGAAAGAATATCACAAATTAATTAAGGTGGGTAGTTTTTTGAAGATCGAATCTTCATCTTCAAAATGGTTTTTAAAAATTTTACCTGCGATTACTTTTCACCTGTCTGTGTAGGTTTGAATAGCGGGTTGCAAAATGCATAAGAAATTCAAATTTTCAATCTTCGCTTTGGTGCTAAGAAAAAATCGCATGAAATTTTTGGCACAGTGGTTTTGTAGCCTGAAACCTTCTCTTTCCAAAACCATTTTTGAAACTGTTTTGTCAAGGAATTTCGACGTTACCCATTGCAGGATGCATCACGTGGTGAGTTACGTGGTGATGGTGAGGTACAGTATACAAGCATTCCAAATTAATTGAGAAGTAGCTTTTTGAAAATTGAATCTTCATCTTCAAAATCGTTGCTGAAAATTTCACCTGCGATCATTTTTCACCTGTCTGTACAGGTTTGAATAGAGGGGTGGGAAATGCAAATGAAATTGAGATTTTTAAACTTTGCTGTAGGCGTTAAAAAAAAAATCGCATGAAATTTTTAGCTTAGAGGTTTTGTAGCCTCAAAGCTTCTTTTTCCAAAACCATTTTTGAAAATGTTTTGCGAATTTTTGTAACAGAGTAATTGAATTTTGAGTAATGTCACTCAATTTTGGCGTTACCCAGGATGCACCACGTAGAGGTACAGTATACAAGCATCCGATGTGTATGTGTGCGTGTGCATGTGTGTATGTGCGTCTTTCTGTGACTGTTTTTGCGAGATACACGCACACATACACACATGGGATGCTTGCAGACTGTACCTCGAGGTGGTGCATCCTGAGTAACGCCAAACTTATCTGACATTACTCAAAATTCAATAACTCTGTCACAAAAATTCGCAAAAAAGTTTCAAAAATAGTTTTTGAAAGAGAAGGTTCGAGGCTACAAAACCACTTCGCTGAAAATATCATGCGATTCTTTCTTACTCCCACAGCGAATTTCGAAAATTTGAATTTCTTTTGCATTTTGCAACTCGTTATTCAAACCTGCACAGACAGGCGAAAAATAATCGCAGGTGAAATTTTCAGAAACCATTTTGAAGGTGAAGTTTCGATCTTCAAAAAACTATACCCCCTTCAATGATTTTGTGATATTCTTTCACGAAATTATAGCGATTCGTAAACCAACAGCTTTTCAGAAAAATCTAGGTGACCTGTTAATTTTTTGGCTGAGTATATTGTCTGCGAGTTACTTTGCAAAAATATAACCCCCCCCCCCCCGACCATTCACACCGGCACTCCCATTGCCAATTCCATACCTGAAAAAATAACAAGTCGCCGCCCTTGCTTAGACACGTCCGTAGGTCGGTTAGGCGGAAGTCTAACGTGCACCACGTTACAATATATATGGGGAGTTCCATATGAAATGTACAATTGGTTGTCCACACCCCTTTCGATTTGCCTCAAACTTAGTCAAGTTGAGTAATCGGTCAAAAAAAAAAAATCCTCTAAATAATGAAAATTCTACCTTTTACAGGTCGCGAGTAACACCGAATCACAAATTTTAAATTATTTTTTTCAAATCGCTGTAACTCCCTAACCACATGTCCGCGCCTGGAAGTCAAGAAGGTCAAAAGTTTTGTAATTTGATGTACTTTTCGATGTTGCCGCGAGACAAAGTCGATGTTCGGTAAATAGTGAAAAAAACGCGAAAAACGCGATATTGATCTCGTTCCCCAAACTTTTATGGGGTCCATTTTTCATCATAAAATGCGGCTATTTTTCCCGCAAATTTTCGTGTAAAGAAAAGTCACGGGACTCAACTGGTTAAAGAGATATAAGGGAAATTCCAGGAAAACCGACCGGATTTGGACATTTTCTGACTTGAAATTTTTCAAAAATATTGAAACTTTTTTTTACGTGAAATAGATGTGAAAAAAGCCGAAAGTCTTGGCTCTTTTTACGTCTATTTCACGTAAAAAAAAAGTTTCGATAGTTTTGAAAAATTCAAATTCAGAAAACGTCAAAATCCGGTCGGTTTTTCCTAGAAATTCCCTTATATCTCTTCAACCAGTTGAGTCCCGTGACTTTTCTTTACACGAAAATTTACGGGAAAAATAGCCGCATTTTATGATCAAAAATGGACCCCATAAAAGTGTGGGGAACGAGATCAATATCGCGTTTTTCGCGTTTTTTTCACTATTTACTGAAAATCGACTTTGTCTCGAAGCAACATCGAAAAGTACATCAAATTACAAAACTTTTGACCTACTTGATTTTTGGGCGCGGATATGTGGTTTGGGAGCTACAGCGATTTGAAAAATATAATTCAAAATTTGTGAATCGGTGTTACTCGCGACCTGTAAAAGGTAGAATTTTCATTATTTAGAGGAATTTTTTTTTCAACCCATTACTCAACTTGACTAAGTTTGAGACAAATCGAAAGGGGTGTGGACAACCAATTGTACATTTATATGAGCCATTCCACGTCAGACCGGACAAAATAAATCAAAAAATGACCTCGATGTTACCGATTTCGTTATCATTTTTTTTACGGGTTCTATGGAACAAATAAATTCATCAAACAATTTTTTTTTTTTGGCCCCCATTTTCCAAATTACACGGAGGTGAAATTCACGAAAAAGAGCCAAAAATCGAAAACATACTCCTCTTCAAACGGTCATATCTTTGATTGTATTCATCCTAGAGACTTCATCCAAGAACCATTTCAAAGTTATTGAATGACACTATTATAATATATTTATTTAATTTCGCGGTAACAAACAATTCTATTTGTTATAAACAAATATATTATTCAAACGTGATTTTCAACGCAAATACCAAGCGATAAAATTATCAAAAAAATATGAGCGTATTCCTTGATCAATTCTCTACGAAATCGTTAAGTCAATTTTATGGAGAACCGATGGGAACCATGTTAAGGGAAGACCCTACTGAGATTTTGAACAAAATCGCCTAAAAATTCAATTTTGCGTTTTTGCTGGAAATATATTCTAGGAGCCTGTCTCCACCTTGTGACAAATATTTAAGGCCCTCCGATTTTTTCTAGTTCACGGGCAGCTAATTTTATAAAAAAAATTTATTAAAAAAAAAAGTTTTGTTTTTGATTCTCCACAATGAACTTCTAGAATTTCAAGAAACTATTGAAAATACCATTGGAAAGTAAGTTTCATAAGATATAAAGTCTTCTGTTTGGGAGACAAACTTTGTCAAGGCTTCTGTAGCAACACGAAGCTCATCTGCTGTAATCTTGTATACAAATCATGGAATAATAAACAAGAAAGTTTTTCCACTCCGATGCCTTCCACAAATTTCTATCCTTAATTGAACGTCGCGTTCGCGTGATTTCACTTGGAGGTCTGATTCGTGTGAGTTTTGCATCGAATTGGGCTACTTTCCTTCCCAATTACCACCTTCTGTCATGAAAAACAGAGTCAACCCATGCGTAGACTAAGGTTTTCACTACACCTAAAAGCACAGCATGCATATAGTCTGGTGCGAATGAAGCTATAATATTAAAAAGAGGCAGCATCATCAATATAGACGGTCCTTTGACACCTCTCACGGTTTCGTTCGTCCGAATAGCTTCTTCGCAATCATTCTCATGTTGTCTTATGGTTCGGCAATCAGTGTGAATGTCTTCCGCATATACACAAGCATGTCCGTGTCCTACCGGTATTCGTTCGCCTTCTGCGAGACAAAATGAGCATCCAAATCTGCCATTGAATTGATTAATATTTTGCAGTAAGCAACGGGCAACAGAATCTACAGTGGCGAGGATCGTATGAACTTTTACCCGAATTGGCTCTACCTGCAATGGCGTTCGACAAATCATTCCATCTCTGTGGAGTATAGTTAACTGAGGGTAATTCATTATAGGTACACTAAGCTTAGTTGATTATGACCACTTAAAGTTGCAACGAATTGTGAAAGAACATGTATAGGGATAATAATAACCACATTCGATGCAACTTCAAGTGGCCAGAATTAACCAAGCCGGAGGTGTGCATACCCAGCAAACACAGAGCTGCCGAAATTATAATGGCCCAGCACTGGCAGTGCTGGCAATGTGCTGGTGTAGGCTAGCCTTTGCTGCGCCACTACATGTAAAATAGCGGCATTTCGGTGAAGTTTTACCAGTATCCAACCATTGATGGAACGGTGTTGGTTACCAACTACTGATTTCCTGCAGGACATTTTGCATCTTGCCACAACCGACTTGCCATCACTTGGCCGTTTTCAAACACACTTGCATCTGTATCTTGATGGCCCGGCATTGGCAACTCCGGCACTTTTCTACCGGCATCCAGTCGTTGATTCGCCGGCGTACATAGTATAAGCTTTTCTGCTGACTGCAGTATTTCTAACACTTCCACCGAATTTACCGGAAAAAGAATGTTTCTATGCAATCGAACAAAAGTATATACTATTCAATCATCAGAAATCTTCGAAGTCATTTTTTTCAAGTACATATTGATGTAAATCCTCACAAATCGAAGTTTACCTATCGAGTCAAAAAGTGTTGAGTATTGCAACAGGCGACGTTTGGGTGTGGATCAACACTGGACATCGAACGATCAACGAAGTTAAGCGATTTCAACTGCGTCCAGAATTCGGATGGGTGACCCACATGTATACATCTAATTAGTCCGCGAATAGCTCATTTCTAACATCCTGGGAATATGAACTTTGCTCTACCGCTCGAAAAATAATCAACTATTAGTGAAAAAAATATTTTTTGTCCGGATAATATCGAAAATAAAAAAAAATCGAATGATCGGGTCATCGGCTGATCAATATTGGGCTCTTATTGGGCCATTGACGACTGCCCGACAACCTATTTGGGCCGTTGCTGGCCCTGCGCTGGCTGGCGTTGGGCCGGTATAACACTGCCAGCACTGGCCCAGCTGTCGGCCACTGTGACACCAGGGTACAGGGCCATCACAAGTCTTCCGGCAGCAGTTCGGCAACTCAAGTATCGGCATTCCTCCACCTAACTAGCAATGGCCCTGCACTCTGTGTTTGCTGGGTATGGTCCATGATCTCATAATTTGGTATTAAGATGAACTAGGGTGGTCGTTGGAAACTAAATTTTCTCTGGCACCCCCTAAAAAGTTTCCTCTTCGTCTAAAAACATTAAGGAAATTTTTTATTTTTTTTAAAGAATGAAGACGATCCAATTATTTTTATTTTAACCTGCAGTTTTTTGAAAATGTCTCATGAAATGTGCAGATTTGAGGAAAAACCCATGGAAAAAAATAAAAATTTGCAATTTTGAAAAAGAAATTTGAAAAAAAAAAGTAAAAAACAATGTTTTTTTTTTAAGTTTGTTTTCAAAGTTCAATTAATTTTTTTTTCAAAGTTTGTTTTCAAAATTGAAATTTTTTTTTTCCATGGGTTTTTCGTCAAATTTGCACATTTTGTAAAACATTTCAAAAAAACTGCAAGTTAAAAAAAAAAAGGAAAACGAAATACCGAAAAGGAAACCTTTTAGGGGGCGCCTGAGAAAATGTAATTTTTAACAAGCACCCTAATATACACATTAGGGTGGTCCTTATTTGGGGGTCGGTGGAATTTTGTCCGTGCCGCCCCCTAGATTAGTTCGAAATAAATTCAAAAAAACCTTGGCAAAACTTGAGCTTTCTAGCTCAATGGGAAAGCGTGCCGGTAAGCCCGTACTTTTCTCCCATTTGAATAACATAGGATTTTGAACCAACTAAATACATTTTTTTTTTACGAGCCCATCGTTGATTGGAAAAATCTGTTACTCCGTCACTTTGTTGTATTATAGTGTGTAAGTTGATGCACATTTTTTAGGTCACCTCAAATCACGTTTCACAGTCGACGGTTTCGAAAAATTAGAACTTTATCCATCTGCAAGGGCTCGTATCGGCTCGTATCATCTTTTGATCATGATTTCCTATAATTTGTGAAAAATTTGTACCAATTCACACACTATGGTACTACACAGTGACGAAGTGACAGATTTTTCCGATGAACGATGGGCTCGTAAAAAAAAAAAAATGTCCTATTCAGTTGGTTCAAAATCCCATGTTATTCAAATGGGAGAAAAGTACGGGCTTACCGGCACGCTTTCCCGTTGAGCTGGAAAGCTCAAGTTTTGCCAAGGTTTTTTTGAATTTATTTCGAACCAATCTAGGGGGCGGCACGGACAAAATTCCACCGACCCCACATAAGGACCACCCTAATACACATATCTACCCATATGAACCTGATCTCGTTTTGCTCTAATTCCAACTGGTTCTCCCTGCTGATCTACTGTAAGATCTTGATGATTGGCATCTTCAATAATATGGAATTCATTGTCATCCTCTGCATCTGCGAATTCTTCATCTGTACTCAGATCATCAACATCGGCATCGGGGAATGAAATATTACTCTCCGCATCTTCTGACGAACTATCAGTTGAAGCATTGCACACAACCCTGACGACTTTTGCGCAAGGTTGTCAGAAGGTTCATATACCGATATTAAACGGTATATTTCCGGATTTACCACGGGTAATCACTTCAGAAATACAGTATATTTGCGCCTTTCTGCATACCGTATTTTACCGGAACTTCTACCGTATTCACGGGTACTGAACACAGTTTTCATACGGTATGACACCGTTACCGTACCCTGTGTGAACCGACAAATTTCCTGGTCCCTTCAAAAAATTAGGTTTGACCGCAGTATGTGTACCGTAGTTCGACAGTTTCGATACCGTATTCCCACCACATTCATACCGTATTCTCACCACATCCATACCGTATTTCCACCACATTCATACCGTATTCTTACCACATTCATACCGTATCCTCACCACATTCACACCACATGAATACCCTATGCGAACCGCATCCATACCTGAAAAAAAAATTCAATAAAAAAAATCGGGAAGTGTGAGACAGCGACGCCTTGGCGGCAGAAGACATGTAGCGAATTTCATTTAGAAATAGAGCTCTGCAGCAGATCTCAACCAACGCCGGGATAGCATGATTTCTGAAGGAAATTCCCTGTATACCTTCGTACCAAAGCGTCGTTCTTTTCTGAGCAAGACATATCGGACTATTCTGTACATGGTATTTATTGATGACAGAACATTACAATAATTCACTTTCTTTGCTAATGTGTAATTAAATGAGTAATTTAATTGAAAATGTAATTGGTGACTTGCAACACTAGTTGGGAACAACTGCATTTTCCCGTCCGTAGTATCACGGTCTTCCATTTCTCGCACGACGAAGTGATATCGTCGGAGGCGGCCTCGATAATTCAGCAGCCGCATACTCAGTGCGTTTCGAGTACATTTGCCCTCTCGCATCATCCATGGTACCTGCTTAATTTCAATAAACGATTTCACCCAATTTTCAATAATATTAAGATTTAATAATCCATCAGAACACGTTATAAGATCTTCCGTGGTGACTGGAACGAGCTCGGTACTTTGACGCTTTCTTCCGGGATCACCACATGTCCCGTTGTATCGCTCGTCTCCAGCACACACTCCTTCGATGTAGTCACCAACCTTCTGAAAATTAATAACACGCTGCGGAATGTACCTACTATTTTCTAGGTTATGTCTCTAACTTTTCATTGTATTCTAATGCGGGTATATCGAGGCATTGTACAACGGCTTTACGTAACGTCAGAGATGAACGCTACATACACACGAGAGTCGAAGAAGTTTCACCAATTTTTTTGACGACTGATTTCAACACAAAGCTGAGTAACTATGCCGATACGTGCGAACGAGTATACCGCTTTGACAGGTCAACGCATGGCGGAGCGAATGCCGCGACGCTTATCGTCCTGCTGGAGAACTACCATAACGGTTTTAACGTGTTTCATGAGTCATAAATTTCATATACTTTTGTTTCGCTGAATTAGAAGGATTTTTATAGAAATAATATATAAATAATATGATATAAATTCATTTTCATTTTCATTTACGTTATTTTCACATAATAAATATTATTTTTATACTGATAATCAAATTGCTGTTTGAAATTATTGCAGTACAGAATTCCAATATACCCAAAATATTTTCCACATTTTTTTTTTTCACAACATTGTTCAGGATTTCATTCCAAGGCGTGTACAGTGTTATACGCTTAATACGCTTAAGTGTGTTATACGCTTATGAATTATCCGAAAAATATCTAGATCCTTTGGAAAAATAACTTGTGAGCAGAAATACCGTCATATAAAGGTGCCTGTCCACATGAGAGTAAATTCTGAGAGTTGCTCTCGAGAGTACTCTCACAACTATTTCCACGTGAGAGTATTTTCTCGCAATTTTAACTCTCGCGAGTAGTTCAGACAGTAACTGGCGAGCAACTGTCGCAAATTACTCTCTGGACCATGTCCACTGGAGAGCCTCTGCAACTGGCGAACTACGCGTCACGTCAGTACTGAACTGAGATGGCTTCTAATGAACAACGAGTCGCAGTAGCGATGATAGTTGCGCTCGAAATTTTGAAAAAAACTAAAAAAAAAAAGGATTTGTTGGGTTAAACCGTGGGTATCACGGAGACTGCAACTCGGTGTAACTAATAATCTCGTGCGTGAGTTGGAAATAGAGGACGCGTGTCAATTTCGAAATTTCATCCGAATGACCGCAGTTCGATTTCAAGAATTGATGGAATTAGTCGGTCCGACTATTGCAAAAAAAGATACACGGATGAGACAAGCTATTCCAATAAAGGAGCGTATGCTGGTGACACTCCGCTTTTTGGCATCAGGTATGTATCAAAAAACGTATAATATTTATTACTTTCCTCAGGTGTATAAATTGTAAATCATATAAATGCACTTCGAAAATTAACTTTCTGATAATTTACTCTTGATTTATTCGATTGAAGTGAACTGTCATATACAAAACATGGAGAAGTGAAAATTATACAGGGTGCATATATTTTAGTATTAAATATGTATTAGTCATGAAAAAAATGTGTGCTAATAGAAATTGTACCGATGTTTTACAGGTGATTCTTACAGCAGTCTAAAATATTTATTTCGAATACCCGTGTGTACAATTAGTCGAATAGTGACTGAAACAACAAAAGCTATATACGACGTTCTTAAAGGAAAATATTTGAAGGTAAATTTAATCACGTACAGTCGCGGAAAGTGATCCTGACGCGCCGTCGGTAAGGTGATTGAGCAACCGTGCCATACATTCACATACATTTTGATTTTAATTTTTTTAAAGTTGGTATGAAATTCAGACATCTGTCAGGCCATGAATCAGCTTAGTTTGATTCGTTTGTTTTCTTTCAGAGAACGTCAATTCACTAACCTAAAAGGTAATTAATAAAATCGTCACATCGGATAACCCCAAAATGCGTGAATGTTTTTCCTAATTAGGTGACTCTTAAAATAACCTAGTTCGCGTGAGGTGTTTCAAGGGATATATAGGAGGGCTCTAATGAAACTTACTGTGATATTTTTCATGAAATCCGATCGATTTTTAATCCTTAAACTTTATTCAAGCTGATCTTTGAAAGTTATTCGAATAATATTGAAATATCAGGATCAACCATCAAGATGAACAATAGGCTCTTAAATTGTAGAAACAGGTCTCGTTGTTCTATTGAGAAGAATGTCAATGGTTTAATGAACAACGCTTAAGGATAAGTTAACAGGTGGTAAAACTATGTAGAACCCATATGCTAATTCAACGCAGGACTGTATGAATCAACAACTTGTAAGAATTTCTACTCCTCACTAATATATTATGAACCATCTTTGAATGTCTAGTCTTACTTAAGTATGGAAGTTCAATTACACCAAATGCAATTCAAACAACTAATTGAATGGTCGTATCAATCCTTAAGTATTTAATTTTCCTTACTCTTTTTGCCAGGCTCATCTTTGAAAAATAATTTAATACTATTGAAATATCATGATCAACCATTAACATGAACAATAAGCTTTCAAGTTGTGGAAAGAGGTCTCGTTGTTCTATTGAGAAGAATGTCAATGGTTTAATGAACAACGCATAAGGATAAGCCAACAGGTGGTAAAACTATGTAGAACCCATGTGAGTTCAACGCAGGACTATATGAATCAACAACTTGTAAGAATTTTTACTTCTCACTCATATATTATCAACCATCTCGAAAGTCTAGTCTTACTTAAGTATGGAAGTTCAATTACAGCAAATGTCATAAAATAAAAAAATAAATAATAAATAAATGAAAAATAAATAAATAAATAAATAAATAATAATAAATTCTGTCCCTTTCAGTTATGTCTGCGCTGTTGTCTCCATCAATTGCCGTTGATGGTACAGTCAAGCCTCGTTATATCGCGGTTTTGCTCACTGTAGCCCCTTCGCTTGCTCTATCCGTTCCCCCACGCGCTTCAAGCGACTCTCCCACCACGCGCTAGGTGCTGCCCCTTTCTTCTACCGTCTCACTCACTGTCACTGTGCTTCTAGAGATTCAAGTGACTGGTGGGGGAACTAAGTTATATCGCGGTTCTCCGCTTTTCGCTTCCCCTATAGCCCCATTTCCGCGATATAACGAGGTCTGACTGTAATTCGCATACAGGATATCTATATTTGATCAGATTCTATCATAAACCTTCCAACATTTGTATTGGAACGTAGTCATTGACACCAGTGACACATCTGTTCTGACGCATGGGTAGGATGTTGGGATCATAACGTTGGTCGCCTACTGCCACGTTATTTTTTTTTTTTTTGATGTTTAATGTTATATTTAGTATTGATTTTTCCTTTTTCATTAGCTATAAAGCAACTAATTGTCGGTGGAGTAAACCTTGTTATCGGTAAAGAATACGAGATGTAAATATGTATATAATACTGTATATCGATACCTGCGCGGAATAACCGGCTATCTCAGAGTCCGCTTGAAAAAGCGGCTATCTCAGAATCCATTCGAAAAACTGACTGTAGCCTTTATTATTAATATAGGCACAGGCCGCTTTTCCGAATGGATTCTGAGATAGCCGCTTTTTCAAGCGGACTCTGAGATAGCCGGTTATTCCGCGCAGGTATCGATATAATGTATAATAGAACCTAGAGCTCATGGTTACGTTGTGTTCTAGTCAAAGTAAGAACAACGAGACCTGTTTCTACAACTTAAGTTAGATTTTGAGCAGAGCGAAAGAAGGATCTGCCAAAGAGATCTAGCGAAGAGCATTTTGAATATTAATTGGAATCACGTCGCGGCTGTGTATTCGTTATTGCGTCCCTATTCTACGCGATAGGATATAATCCTTTATTTGTTTAGTTGTAGTTTAGAATACTTGATATCATTAAAGACAATTATTAGTTTAGGTTTCTTTATATTATTGCTCGTGAATAACCACGTAGTCTGCGAGTTAACAGGGTGTCTACTAAAATCTGAACACAAAATTCCCTGAGAATTCCAGGATTTTCCAGGCCATTCTGAAAAATTTCCAGGTGTATCTGAAATACCTTTTTCAATTCCTCGACCGCTAAGACAATGCTAAAACGTACGGATTTCATCTAATTTCAGATATTTTGCTGGAATTATGGGAGATAGATATATTGTTTTATATAATTACAACGTTCGAAAAAAAAAAAAAAAATACACAAAACATATTTTGTAACTAATATTGACATTGATAAAAATTTCGGATATTAGCGATTTTTGGTTTTCATTGTAAGATACATTCTGAAAAAATTCCCTGAGTGGCCCAGAAATTCCCTGAGATTTCCAGGATTTTCCCTGAGAAGAAAAATTCCCTGAGAATTCAAGGATTTCCAGGTTTTTCCAGGTAGTAGACACCCTGGTTAAGCCATGGCCGATAAACATACTGTTCGACCTATATAGATATTTTACATCAATTATACTGCGTTACACTGAAATGGGTTACAGTTCGAATGAGTTTACGCTTTATCGCAGCATGTTATACCTCTGAGCTTATCCTTAAGCGTCGTTAACTCATGAATAGTTTTACGCCCAATATCAATGAGAAAGAGTTGTTGGCTTATATTCCTGCGTTACACTCAAATGGGTTATCGTTTTAGTACCTGTTAGCTTGCCCTTGAGCGTCGATAACTAATGAATACTTTTGTGTCAAATATCCACTAAAAAGAGTTTGTAGCGACTTACGACGTTCACTACATTTAAATTACCACAAATGTCTGCTATTAACAAAATTTCTGAAATGTGAAATATTAATATTCACTTCCATAATTGAGTAAGACTAGACTTTCAAGATAGTTTATAATATTAGTGAGAAGTAGGAATTCTTACAAGTTGTTCATTTATATAGTCCTGCGTTGAACTCACATGGGCTCTACATAGTTTTACCACCTGTTAACTTATTCCTAACTTAAGCGTTGTTGATTAAACCATTGACATTTTTCTAATTAGAACAACGAGACCTGTTTCTACAACTTAGAGCCTATTGTTCATGTTAATGGTTGATCCTGATATTTCAATATTATCAAATTATTTTTAGAGATCAGCTTGAATAAAGTTTTGTTTTCTCTCATTGAATTCGTTTTATTGTAATCATCTATAGGAATACAACGTCACATGTATTTTTATTTACGTTATTTAAGGGGGTATCCCCACCTTTAAATAGGTCAACATTCTGAGAAAGAGATTGATATTTTACAGCGAATTTGAGAGTCTGATCAAATCCAAAAAAATCATGAAGTTGAGGGAGGGTTTGACCCTCATTATCCATACTTAACATTGGATATTACTTTGAGTCTAATAGTAGTTACGCTGAATATAGATAAATACAAAATTACTCGGTTGTCGCAAAGAATCAGTAGTACCGTTGGATCGATTCTGGAATTTTTGGTCCTCAATTGTTGAGAAGAGATGCCTCTATCATATGAACATAGAACTTTTTGATATCGCGAAAATTGCCTGACTCGCTTAGTTTTTACTGAGATTTTTCTAATTCTTCAATTTTTTTTCTCTATTTTTTCTATTATCTCAACCAAAAATAGTCATATCAAAAAGTTCTATGTTCATATGATAGAGGCATCTCTTCTGAACAATTGAAGACCAAAAATTCCAAAATCGATCCAATGGTACTACTGATTCTTTGCGACAACCGAGTAATTTTGTATTTTTCTATATTCAGCGTAACTACTAATAGACTCAAAATAATATTCAATGTTAAGTATGGATAATGAGGGTCAAACTCTCCCTAAACTTCTTGATTTTTTTGGATTTGATCAGACTCTCAAATTCGCTGTAAAATATCAATCTCTTTCTTAGAATGTTAACTCATTTAAAGGTGGGGATACCCCCTTAATCAGTTGTTAACTTGTGCCTGATTTGTTACTGGAGATCTATTAGCCAAGACGAGCATTGAAATGAGAATATACGGCGTAATTACCAGAAGGATGTCTTAGTTGAAACCAAGACTCGATTATGCAGCGTGTATCCGACACTTGGGATTCTTCGCCAAAGTGTTCTGAACACATTGCCAAAATTTGCATAGCTGGTGAACATCATTGGTGCGAAACTCCTGTATCTAGGCTTGAGTTGGGAATGTCAGGTGCAGATCTCATTAGTTTCAAGTTGAAACTAGGGCTGTACGGTTTAACCAGCTTAACCGGCCAAAACGGTTAACCTGGTTAATTAGCCGATGGCTTAACCGGTTAACCGGCCAAGTTGGCCAGACGTTTAACCGGTTAACCGGCCAAAACGGTTAACTCGGATAACCGGCCAATAGGCTTAACCGGTTAACCGGCTAACCGGCCAAGACGATTAACCATTCAACTGCGGTTAGCGGTTGAATCGGCCAAAAACTTTTTCAAAATTTTAAAATTTCAAAATTTGTCAAAATTTCCAAAATTTGGAAATTTTCAAATTTTGAAAAAGTTTTTGGCCGATTCAACCGTTAACCGCAGTTGAATGGTTAATCGTCTTGGCCGGTTAGCCGGTTAACCGGTTAAGCCTATTGGCCGGTTATCCGAGTTAACCGTTTTGGCCGGTTAACCGGTTAAACGTCTGGCCAACTTGGCCGGTTAACCGGTTAAGCCATCGGCTAATTAACCAGGTTAACCGTTTTGGCCGGTTAAGCTGGTTAAATCGTACAGCCCTAGTTTCAACTAAGACTCTAGGAGGATTAAGAATCGATCGGATTTCATGAAAAATATCACAGTAACTTTCATTAGACCCCTCCTATAACCCTTGAAACACCTCACGAGAACTAGGTTATTTTAAGAGTCACCTAATTAGGAAAAACATTCACGCATTTTGGGGTTATCCGATGCGACCATTTTATTAATTAACTTTTATGTTAGTGAATTGACGTTCTCTGAAAGAAAACAAACTAAGCTGATTCATCGCCTGACAGATGTCCGAATTTCATACCAACTTTAAGAAAATTAAAATCAAAATGTATGTACGGTTGCCCGATCACCCCAAACACGGCGCGTCAGGATCAGTTTCCGTGACTGTACATAAACTAAGAACACATTATTATCGACATACAAAACATTGTCGATTAAATTTAGAATAACTGTTGAAAGGTAGTTCCGTGGTTGAAAGTTGTATTTGCAGTAGAAGTCGTTTGCTCGTGTTGCTGTATGTTCTTGTGTGTGAAAGTTCCGGGTGGCTGTTGGTATAGCATCGATGATGGCGACGGTGACGGTGATGGCACCAGGTATGGTGATGGAGATTGCGCTGGATAGTGTACCGGTGACGGATACGGCGAGGGTACCGTAGATACGGAAGAAGAGTAGTTGTTATCATCTTCATCGACAATACGAACTATCATCTTTCTGATTTCGGATTTCAATCGTCTTCTATTTGAATCAAACTGCAAACTTTTCAGTTCCATAGCAACGTATTCACCGAAACGGTCATTTTCATCCGGCTCCTTTTCAATTTTTTTCAATGCTCGTTTCAATACTTTGGAGTTATTATCGTCGGAAGAATATTTACGTTTTGAGCCTCTCTTTTCAACTTTTTCCTGTCGAATCGTCCGTTGCATCTGTTCGTCCGTATTGTTTTCAGCCTCTTGTATTTCCTCGTTGTTTGGACTGTCATGTGTATCTTCTTCTTCGTCTCCCTAACCACATTGAAAAAATATTACACACGTTAAATAGTGACACTCAAGATTATTATAATATATTTGATTATTTATCAAAATCCCATACAAAATAATTATAAACCGACAACATTTTATTGATATTATATTGTAATAACTTTCAGTTTCCGAATACTACACAAGAATGGTTACGTCTTTCTCAAGATTTCAATGAGCGATGGAATTTCCCACATTGCGTAGGGGCACTGGATGGGAAGCATATAGTAATCCAAGCTCCACATAATAGTGGAAGTGTGTATTACAACTATAAAGGAACTCATAGTATCATTCCGCTGGCAGCCGTGGATGCGAATTACAAGTTTATATATGTAGATGTGGGTTGTAACGGACGAGCATCTGATGGTGGAGTTTTTGACAATTCGTCCTTGCGAAAAGGTTTGGAAAAAAACACAATACGGTTACCGCTGCCGGAACCTCTGTTTGGAAGAGAAGTGCCCGTCCCATATGTATTCGTTGCCGATGATGCATTTGCTATGAAATCCTACATTCTGAAACCTTATCCTTTCCGTAATCAACCAGCACCGAACCGAATCTTCAACTACAGGCTGTCAAGAGCTCGTAGGATTGTTGAAAATGCATTTGGCATTATTGCCAATAGGTTTCGGGTTTTACGAAGACCTATTAATCTTGGTCCTGACACAGTAGAGAATATCGTGCTAGCGATATGTACGTTACATAATTTCTTACTATCGACGAAAGCATCGCGTTGCGCCTATTTGTATACTGGATCTATCGATACTGAAGATGCAGAAGCGCACAACATTCAGCCCGGAGATTGGCGTGACAACAATAGTACTGAAAGTTCATTTTTGCCATTGCAACAAGGAATAGCACATAACTATACCATCGCTCAAACAAATGTTAGAGACGAATTCAAAGATTATTTCTTGACTAGGCCTGGAGAAGTTTCTTGGCAATACAGACATATCTGATAAATTGCAATGAATATCTATTACGTTCATGTGAAATATTCCTTGTATAAAATAAGAATAAATAAACTATTCATAAACCTAAAGGAATTTTTCATTTATTTGCTTACAATGTTCGATGTGGTAGACCTATTTATTAGTCCTGGGATTAGGAATTTAAGAGCAGAAAAGTATGGCCAAGTACTTGTGTAAGCTTCGTCTGTGCCACTTCCGCTTTTCTTCTTCTTGATTTTATTTAGTTCTTGCGAGACCTAACAACGAATAAGTATTCTATCACATTTTTATCAACATGTCCAAAAAATTTGATTGAATCATTTTTGTATAGATAATTGTGATTTCACGTTTCGATACAGTATACATTTACTCACTTGGTTTCGCAAGTTGTGTAATTTTCGCTGAACCTCTCCTTCGGTACAATTGAATTTCGATGCGATTTCGGACAGCACTATATTTTTCACTTCTCTGTTGCGGTATTGTTCAGATTTCATGTTCCAAAGCATTTCATTTTTTTCATATACTTCGATTAACGCACATGTTTCTGTTCGGGTCCAAGTACGTCGCGCCATGGCCATACTTCTGAGAGCACTGTCACAATTCCAACCAGGTTCGAAATTTTGCGAGTAACTATCCGATAGCGTGTTCGAGCTTGTCCACTTGAGAGCAAGCTCTCACTAGTTCACTATCGGCGAGCTGGCCGTTACTGCCTGCGAGTAACTCTCAGGAGCGTGTCCACTGGCGAGTACTGCTCTCGAGAGCAACTCTCAAGAGTTTTACTCTCATGTGGACAAGCACCTTAACTAAGGTACATAGTACCGTATTTTTGGTAAAAAAATACCGTCGTACAACTGGATACATACTGTATTTTTAGAGTAAAAATACGGTCATACAACTCAATACATACCGTATGTTTCGAGAAAAAACACCGTTTACATATGATTTACATACGTGACTCATACTCTGTTCATGCGTACTTTATCTGCCATTACGACTGTGAACATTCAGCTTCAATACCGTATTATTAGAGATTACCTACGGTGTATAGACGGTATGCATCCGAGCTCAAAAATACGGTATTTATTCCTACAACACACAGTTTTACTACGGTGCGGTTACTCTGTTTATACCAATACCACGTGTTCATGGTTGATATACCGACGTTATACGTTGGTCAAAAGCCATCAGGGAAGCAAATCATTCTCATTCACATTGACAACAGCTAAGTTATTTTCATGATCGTGGTCCATAGCCTCCAGCGGATTGTTTTCTTCGTCGCAAATGGGATCTTCAATTTCTTCGTCATTGTCAGGATTTAATTGAATCTGCCCAACACATACCGTGAGTTTTTGTGGAAATGCAATATAGAACAATCATACAATCGACTTTTGTTAGTCGCGTGGCCAATGGGCTCGCGACATTCGTAATAAAAGCATTGTTGTATCAGTTCCCTATCAATCATTCAACTCAACTAACTTCTTAAAAAACACATGGTCACGGAACAATCAGACTTGTATAATTCGCTATTATACCTAAATTATATGCATATGCACTAGGGTGGTCCTTGAAAATTAAATTTTTTGATTCACCCCCTAAACAATTTACTTTTCGTGTAAAAACATAAGGGAGATTTGTTTTTTTCTGAGAAAAATGAAAAGAACACGTGCCGACAGACGATCAAAGTTTTCGTGTTGATGAATCTGCAGTTTTTTGTAGGGGAGAGAGGTCATGAATGGGACGATTATTGAATGGGACAGTTGCGTGATAGGTATGAAGGAGACGACGGAAAATTTTTAACCAAACACCATGAGATGTCATTTGTTTCGCCGTTGTCAAATCCCGTGTGCTATTCAGTCTAAACGTGTTTGTTTCGACGGTAGATTACGATAAGGAGTCAACATCAAATAAAGTGAGTGCTCATTACATTTACGTTACTGGTTGTAATTGTTTTGTTATTGCAGTTATTTGCAATCATTTAACGTATTTTCATACATTGGTTCATCCCCTATAATGTCCCGATCACTGATATTGTGAAGATGTTCGATCATTTGATATATTCACTGCATCTTACCCAATAACGTGTTATTATTGAATGGGACATGCAGAAAGTGGACTTGTTGTGAATGCCATGGTGGTAGTAGGAAGATGTTCTACGAGTGTGAGGCTTGCGAGGATGCGGATTAATCGATTGCCACCCAGTAAACGAAACTGGATTGGCGAATCCGATTTTTTGAGATTCCAGATTGATATAATTGAAAAAATTTCAAGTTGATGTCAATTTCGGTTCTTTTCTGTCCGTTTCAATCCGTAATCTCAAAAAATCGGATTCACCAATCCAGTTTCGTTTACTGGGCATAGAGATCTGTGGTTAATTGCACTCAAAGTGATTTTTGGGCCAGCTTAATTAGCATAAATACATCCGTCCCATTCAATATTTATAGCGTCCCATTCAAGCATCACTTCGCCAATGAATGGGACATTTGTAATTTCATGTATACATAGGTTTTACGACTCTATGAAACAAGAAAATATATTTTCATGTCCCGAACTTCATTTATAAAGAGCCAAAGTTGAGTGTCTTACAAGTTAAAAATATGTGTGCTTTGTTGAAAATGAAAAAACTACACATTTATAAAAAGTGTCCCATTCATGACCTCTCTCCCCTAGATGTGTCAATTGACAAAAAACTGAAAAAAATAAAAATTTAATTTCTTCAACCTTTTTTTTTTTTTAATTATAAATTTTTTATTTTTATTTTTTGATCGTCTGCCGGCACGTGTCCTTTTAATTTTTTTTAACAAAAAAACAAATTTCTCTCGTATTTCTTCACAAAAAGGAAACTTTTTAGGGGGCGCCTGAGAAAATTTAAATATATACACCTACCGGTTGTGCCTCATTCTGAATACGATTCAATTCGGCAATGCGTCGATTACGTAATGTTTTTCTCGGTAGAAACGTGTTATCATCAACCAAATATGCCTTATAAGGACCTCTATTGGGATTGTTATTCATGTTTATCGTTATCTGCACTTATCTGCTCAACAGAATGTTGACAGGTGATCGCCAGCGACGTCCATTGCGTAGCTCGTGTGGCGCCGCCCTTTCGGAATTCGGCCAAATCAAGAAATTCGTAGTTGTCCGAGTATCACAGCTGTTCAGTGTACAGTAATGTTCATTAATGGCAACACACGGGTAAAATACTCTTTTCGTTCGTACAAATAATTTCGTTTATTCAGATAAATAGCGTCAGCAAAACAATATATTGTTATGTCATTGGGTGTAACAACTCCAAACAAAATAGTCGTCAACTGACGTTCTATTCTTTTAAAAATAAGTAGAATTATGATATAAATATACATCATCAATACATGCATGATCAATTTTGAGAGTACTACTTATTCCTTTATTATCCGCATTTTTCGTGTACGTTCTTTCATGTAGTATATATTCTTAAGGGGGGAGGTTTACCCAATCGGTTACCGACTTGTCTATTTTCTCCGAACGGGGTAATCAATCGACTTGTCCTTTCGGCAGCCGATGTTTGACGAGTAATGAGTTCGAACTGGTACGTTTGATCGGATGAAATCGGGATTTTTTTATTTTTTTCGATCGAAAAGTGTTGGCGTGCCATTTATTGCGACTTATATCAAAGCCCACGCATCAAACATGCAAAATCGAGCTCTGTCGCCCGATTCTGTGAGGAATTCTGAACAGAACCATCCCAAAACATCTTTGTTTTCGAAAACGATGAAAGCGACGCTTGTATTCCACGTTTTTGTGGTAATTTTCGCGATTGTCAGAGGCTGGGGCCGCCATTGCCGCTACAGCTACTACAGCTGCTGATATAATGCGGTGGTTCCCAGAACACCCGTGAGATGTCACCGTAAAAAGATACTATACTATAGTAAAAGCATGAAGTTCAGATGGGCGCGTGGCGACATCTCACGGGCGTTCTGGGAACCACCGCGTTATATCAGCAGCTGTAGCGGCAATGGCCGCCCCCGGCCTCTGACAATCGCGAAAATTATCACAAAAACGTGGAATACAAGCGTCGCCTTCATCGTTGTTGAAAACAAAGATGTTTTGGGATGGTTCTGTTCAGAATTCCTCACAGAATCGAGCGACAGAGCTCGATTTCGCATGTCTGATGCGTGGGCTTTGATATAAGTAGCAATAAATGGCACGCCAACACTTTTCGATCGAAAAAAAAATAAAAAAATCCCGATTTCATCCGATCAAACGTACCAGTTTGAACTCATTACTCGTCAAACATCGGCTGCCGAAAGGACAAGTCGATTGATTACCCCGTTTCGGAGAAAATAGACAAATCGGTAACCGATTGGGTAACCCCCCCCCCCCCCCCCCCCCCCCTTTAACGCATGTTTATACGAATTCGAATTTGAATTCAAACATGGTTGGATCTATGTCGTACAAATGTAAACATTATTTTGTTTAGTACATTACATTTTAATACATCAATTTTGATTTCATAATAAGTACTTCGAATAAGTACCTGAATTCAAGATTCATTGAAAATGGTATCATTATCCGTGAGGTATTTTAAATCAATGAGCAGCCACAGATGCGATATGGTGGCCTCACAATCTATCATTATTCTTGCCGGCTTACTTAACTTTTGAAGAGATTTCCCTCTAAAATAACTGAGATCGATCCTTTGGAAGCCACATTGTATATAAGCCAAGCTCATTTCAATACCACTATTCATAATCTTAATTAAATAATCATACCGGTACCTATCTGCGCCATGCCTACATATATACGAATCTATGTGATGCGCCACAGATCCGCGAAAAAGCGCTACGGTCGGCGAACCGAGGTACGCAAGAAGCGTTGCGCATGCGCACGACGCCTCACTGCCCACGCCGCAAGTATGCTAGACTCCGCTTCCGCCACTTTATACTAATATGGCAGATCAAGACGCCGGTACGTCCACGTGTTTATCCAACGCTAAACTACAGTGTTCAGACAACAAAATGAACGATAATGAGTGTATTGTGTGTGAATTTGTTAACGAAGGGGACACTGTCGCTGTTGGCTATCAAAGTTGGCTACAAAAACAAATGAATGATGCCGAACTCGATAATATTGTAAAAACCGGTAAAATTGTTAAAGTGAAATGGCCAGATATAAACATTGGACCACCGTCTACGAGTATGACAAAAAACTCGTGAAATGCAAATGGGAAGTTCCAGCAGGGAAGGTTCTTTGCCGAGGAGGTAAGCGCTCAACATTCTACAATCACGTGGTTTCTCAAATAGCTGACATGCTTATATGGGTGACAAGTTTGAGGGAATGATTAAAATACCCTACAGCATACCCCGGCACACTCATTAGTCGAAAGAGTCTAAGCTGTTAATCCACTTAACCCGTTCACCGGCAGTAATCCTTTTAATGCCATTTCTTGGATTTTGGTAGGTATGAGTGGGGATATGCAAGTATGAAAAGATCTGGACGGTCTTACGCAGTTGTTGCCGTCCCAAATAGACCGCACACCCCTTAGTTCCTTTTATTTCTCCTGAACGCTGCCCCTACCATCGCACTTCCAGGTAAGAGCGAGTGACCGTTTTCAGGTAGACCGAGGGGATTTCGGGTCGCACTAATTGTCACTTAGAGCTGGGCCTGCTCCGAAGAGCACAGTAAGGCCGGGGTATGCCCTACAGAACGGTAGTTTCACACGTTCATATCGCAATAATATGTACTTGACCCAATTTGCGGATGAATGATGATGCACATGTATTATAGCTGTTACCCGAGGGGTGACGCACTCGGAAATCATGATTTTCTTACGTTGAAAAAGGTAGAATAAGCGAGAATAAGCTCAGCTCTTGATGGCCAAGAACCGCTTAACGCACTATAGTGTAATACTATAGCGGTGTGAATAAGGAAAAAGTCACGAAAAATCACAGTACAATGTCGTATAGGGCGAAACGTGTGACGTTCCCTTACAGAAAAAACCCTTCAAGTTTGAGGGTGAACCTTCAATTTTCAAGGTTTCACCCTCAATTCTGGGGGTGAAACCCTGAAATTTCAGGGTTCAACCTCCAATACCCGAGAAAAAATGATTATATATAAACATATATGAGCATTGTAACATTGCATATTACAAGGCGCTCCTTACCCCTTGGACGACCGTAGCGGAGTGACTGTTTTATGGTATAAATGTTTAGGATGGCCCTGAGGCCTGGCAAAAATTCCGAGACGCGACCGTGACCGACTAAAAACTATCGAGCATATTATTTATTCTTTTGTTTTCTTTTACGACTTTTCTCTAACATGTGGGAGACGAGGCCTATACGAAGGCGAACACACAGACAGAAGCACGACCAAACAGACGCACGACGCCAAATACCGACTGTGGGGATCCCTTTCGACGGACGCCACCAAAAAGCTCAGGAGGCTAGCCATTGCAGGGCTACCTCCACCATCGACAGTGAGGACACGGGGGAGTGTCTCAGGCACTCTACATCGTGGGATATCGGTGGCGGAAGAGATTCCCGCCACCAAGAAGAATCTACAACCCGTGATCCTCAAATTTAGCGAGCTTCTAACATCGTGGGAAACTTCGAATTTCGCGCGTAGCGACAACAAGTCGCCATATTTAGGGATCCTCCAGTCGATGCGAAAATCAATAATCTATCGCCTAATGAGGGCGCTTAGGTACCGGCGCCATGTGGTCTAATCACTCTGCGATAGACTAGCGTCAAGAACACTCGTGTGTTACTCCCTTGCGTTTTGTAAATCTTTGCGTTAATTTTGCGTTCGAGCCCCGTGGGTTTCTGTTTTGTTAGAAAAATACTTCTAAGCTGTTGTGTGAGTGCCTTAAGTAATTTTCGAGGCACTATTCTACCCCATAGAGATGGATTCCGACCTGGATCGGAGTCTATTCATTAGGTGGCTGGAAGACGGTAAGCGTTAGCTATTCTCACCCTAATTTGAATCCGGCAACGGCCGTCAGCCATCTTGCCTTGATACAGCCACGAGGCTAATTAATATTTTTGGGAATCGAATTAAACCGATCTCCGACCGGTAGGCCGTCACCAGTGTCCCCATGTAATAGAGTTAATAGTTCGAGTTTTTATTTTATATAAAATTCGGGTACTTTATATTTTGTTCGAGTTCGTATCCTTCGTACACGAGTGTGACAAAGATAGATTTAGTCCGTCACCGTCGCGCTCTCTTCCTCCCGCGGGGAGAGACGAAGCCAGAGGCTTAGTCGAGTCTCTTTGTTTAGATTTCGTGTCTTGATTTTATATTTCAGAATTGTTATTAATATTGCATATTTATCGCGCTAGGCGCAGAGTTAGGTTAAGTTAATTTTAATAATTTTGTAAATAATAACTCGTTGGAGTAAGTTTTCTTCAGAAACTGCTTTTCAAACAGTTTTTATTTGCAATCGGAGAAGGGTCTCAATCAATCAAGTCGAGTCAATTTTTGAAATGTCTTTGCATTCACATTGTTATATCAGTGGCCCCGAGTAACAATTGAGTCTGCGACGGGCGCGGAGGGAGGGAAATGCAGCGACGAATATCGCAGCTAGGACACAGGCGGCCCCGCGCAAATTTGAAAAATTGTTGACGTCGATTACTGGAAGTCCGCTATTGCGAACCAAAAACTGATTACGGAATCAAAAAGTGTATATCCTGACGATAATTTTGAGCCGGCTCAGGTTCGTCTGTACCGATCCGTTCCCCAAATCGCACCATTGGACCTTTTTGCACCTGGCGCCCAGGTTTGTGAATATTTTTGGATTTACCAAACTCTATCATGTTCGTCAATGTTCAGGGAATATTTCTAAATTTTTCCAGATTTTTTACACTCATTTCAGATAAACGGTGACGAGTTGAAGTTGACGTACGGCGATGGACTCCGAAAAACTACGTTTTTCAATTTTTCGGAGATCATCACGGCTTTCACGATTTTTACACGGAAATTTGCGACTAACCATTAGACGCAGAAAACTTGGCGCTTTCCGATCTTTCTAGACTCGATGCTCTACCAATTTTCCTGTAGAAGTTATGATCACTCAAACAGAGGGGCCAAACCTTTTTGCGCCGACAGTAGATGTTTCTAGCAAGATCACTAGTTACGCTGGCTAGTGGAATTGCGCTCAACCATACCCTGTTCAAGCTATGTTTATTCTGTTTGAACCCGAGAACAGCGCGCGTAAAATTTAAAGGTCAGGCGCTCAATTTAAAATGAATAAATAAATCGTGCGAATAAGTGAAGTTGCGGGAAAACTGGACCAGGTAAGGAAGATGATTTAAATCAATCGATCAACAAAATAATTATTAATCAATAGCAGGTTTGACATGCAATCAATTTATTATGAATCAAGCAATTTTGAAGATGTTTTTGTTGAATCGTTGGAACAATAAAATGGTTACTCATTGTGTTATAACAAAATTATGATACGTTAGCAATTCGTGTTACTCGCAGCTGCGATCGAGCAACGAATAGTAAATAATGACTGAACAAACTCTTCGGATTGGAATGATGGATTAATAACAGAACGTTTATTTCAAAATTATAGTAAGAAATCGAAGAGGACCGATTCCTGGACAACTGTGAAAAAATTCCACGGGCATTGAACACACAGAAGAAAAATAAATGATGATTGGCTGTAGACCGATTTTGTCCACCAATCGCCGAATTTGAGACAATCGGCCGATCACGCAGCCAATCGGGGCCTTTGCTAACTATTTTCATTTTCGCGCTTCAAAAAATGTGACGCGCGATTGGTGGACAAAATTGGTTTTCCAAAAATGTGATGCGTGATTAGTGGACAAAATCGGTCGACAGCCAGTCATCATTTATTTTTCTTCTGTGTGTTCAATGCCCGTGGAATTTTTTCACAGTTGTCCAGGAATCGGTCCTCTTCGATTTCTTACTATAATTTTGAAATAAACGTTCTGTTATTAATCCATCATTCCAATCCGAAGAGTTTGTTCAGTCATTATTTTTACTATTCGTTGCTCGATCGCAGCTGCGAGTAACACGAATTGCTAACGTATCATAATTTTGTTATAAGATAATGAGTAACCATTTTATTGTTCCAACGGTTCAACAAAAACATCTTCAAAATTGCTTGATTCATAATAAATTGATTGCAAGTCAAACCTGCTATTGATTAATAATTATTTTGTTGATCGATTGATTTAAATCATCTTCCTTACCTGGTCCAGTTTTCCCGCAACTTCACTTATTCGCACGATTTATTTATTCATTTTAAATTGAGCGCCTGACCTTTAAATTTTACGCGCGCTGTTCTCGGGTTCAAACAGAATAAACATAGCTTGAACAGGGTATGGTTGAGCGCAATTCCACTAGCCAGCGTAACTAGTGATCTTGCTAGAAACATCTAGTAAGTTACCAAACTGCTGCTGCAGTTTACTGTATGACCTACGCCTATGGAATAGCAAAAATTTCGGGTTGGTACCCCTAGCGTTCCGCGTCCACGAAACTTCTCGGTATGTATATCCTCCACAGTCAGTATGGATTCATTAACTTCACAGACCAAATCGCAAATATTCGATGAGGAAATAACGAGGGAAGCTGAAGTGGTGGATATACACTCCAATTTAACTAACGCAAACATACTAGAGTCATCTGCGACAGCCAATGCAGGTTCCTTGGCTTTGCAGACAAAACTAAAATGCATTGATGAAAGTATGATAAGACAAGCTGAAGTTATTTTACACTTTGATCTTTGTGGCGCTAATAACCCACTATCCGAAACAGGAACTATAATCGAACAAGTAGCTGAAAACACAACGCAAGAGGCGAGATTTGAAAGAATATAGTATATAGAAAAACACAAGATATTAGAAATAATCGGTTCATTAAATGTGTCTAAATTCATTACTTATTTGATAATGAATTACAAGAATGGCAAAAAGTTGGGTACCAAAAATTAACTTATGGTCCCCACATGTGTTACACTTCATACATATATACCTATAGGTTGGACGTGAAATAGCCCTCGGTGACCAAGGAATAGTATGCAGTGCTTCAAAAATATTGCAATGCAATCATACTACTCCAGAGAAGCTCGTTTGTGATCTGCTATCAGTTGTGTTTTCAAAGGAAGAACTCGCCACTTCATCTCTAACAGGAAAAATCTCCAATACGCACATTAAGGAAGGTGTATTACCAAAGTTGGCACTTGATCCAGTACGAGTCAATGCAATACGATGTAAGATCAAGAACTTTACTGATCTAGTTAACTGAAGAGAGTAAGATTCATAAAACAGTAAATTCCTCAACAAATGTACTGTATATTTTTCATTCCTACTGATTGTTGCACAGCGTACGTCAAGACTGGATTTTCAACCAATACGGATTTGAAAAATATTTTTAAAAAAGCTATTCAGAGAAAGTGTAATAATGCCGCTCCCCAAAAAACGATCAGTCGAACGGTGGACGAGTTGCAGTCCATCAGAATGAAAGGATTATAAAACCTCTACTTTCCTTATTATAGGTATAGGTTTGTCAAGACATTTTTTCTCTCACCTGAAAACAATATTCTAATTTGGTGAGATCTTGAACATTTCTTCAATGCAATTGATGAATTTTACTCTGAGAGAAAGGTTGAAGCTTCTTTGCTTTCAAACTAAAATATCTATTCTCACAATTTCATTTACTATCTTGAGTTTTAGTTAAATTACTGTCACAATTAGCATCATAATGACGCAACTGCTGTATGCTTTTCGACAAATGATATATTATCATTCCTTGTTTTTATTCATTTTGATGCGGGTGAGTTACACCAAGACTGGATGGTTCCCTACACATTGATCTATCCTCAAAGTACACCAAATTATATAACTGACTACATTTGAAAAGGTTTTCCAAGGCACAATACAATTATTATGAAATAATTTTTGATGAGAAAAATTAACGGATGATCCAGGAATCGAACCCAGGATCTACGGACGCCTATCCGGGGACTTACATCCGAGACCACCTAGCTCGCCCACGGATCACCGCAATTTTTCTCATCTTCATATTCTTGTGCTCAGTATGTAGTTGTAATGTTGATTCTTGGGTATGTAGCACTGTTTACTCTGTAGTACGCAAGGCAGAGTCATATACACTGTAACGTGGCAAACGTTCGGACCTCCTCCATACCAGCTAAAACGAGCGTACACATTTCCTAGAGTACCGAGTCGGTATAGCTAATTTGAATATCTGCCGCCCTTCGTCCTAGCGCAGCCATATCGATCGTAGATCAGCGGATTGGTCTATCGATAACGGCTAGCGCTAACAGGACGAACGGCGAGGATAAGCAATTAGCGAAGCGGAAACGAAGCGTCATTCATTGTCTAGCCGTACTATTGCTAACGTGCCATAATTTCAGTGAATCGAGAGAGAGAGAGAGTATTTTGTTAGTTTTGAGGAGTTTATAGAGTTTGTGAGTGAGCCGAGTTATTGCTGTGACCTGTGCTTTGTTTATTGGACTTCGACTTTGGATTTTGGACTTGATTGTGTTACTGATTTGGATACTATCCGACCCTCGCCTGTCCCCGGACTTGAACCGAACACGAGGCAGAGACATCGTCGCCTACCAGGTAGGATCTTTCCAGCCTAGAGTCAGATTCATATAACATCCTTCTCCTAGAGTCATTTAAAGTACAAGTCTCGAGTTATACATAAGAATTGCTCTTCGTTTCCCGTATACCACGAGAGTCCCGCTTTATATTTCGTCGTAATAGTATCGCATGGTCGTTGAGAGCCGGCAAGTTTTGAACTTGTTGTTGTTCTCCGAGCCTGTCGACTCTGCGCATCCGCGTGCCGGTTTTCAGCCGTGCTGCGCAGGATTTCGTGCATCCAGAGTCGGCGCCATATTGCCCGAGGTCTCTGACGTCACGCGTCGCAGCAGACTGCTGCGTGTCAGAGAGCTCTAGTGGCAGAGTACGGAATTATTGGGTTCCGCATCCCTTCCCCTCCTAGCCGTAGAGCGCACAGCTGTCAGTCAGAGACTAGAGACCTCGCGTAAAGTGAGGTACTCGAATTCGACTCGACAGCCAGACCTCCAGCTGGTGGTAGCGAGGAAGAGACTGACTGTCTGTGATAATCGTCAACGATAACTGTACCTTTTTCTAGCTTTATTATTATTAGTAATTATTTCGAAATCATTTAGAGTCTTTATTATTATTATTTGGGAGATGTTTAGCGTAGAGTCCTTTTGATATAGTAGAGTCCTTTATTTAATTCATTTCTTTCTTCTAGTATTCTTTTCTTTAATTTAATTTATAAACACAAAATAGCGGTGAGAAAGCCGAAGCCAGATAACAGGCTGAACAAATTAATGTTATCTTTTTCTTTTTTTCTTTTTACTTAATAAATAATCAATTTAAATATATTTCTTGTGTGTTGGTATTTTTATTTCTCGCCCCCACGAATATCCCTCCACCGACAGGCTAGCTGCGACAAGAGCGAGAGAGAGAGAGGACTTCTCTCAGAAGTCTGGCGCCCAACATCTACGTTGCTAGTCGGAGGAGGTTCAGCGTTGGTGTTCCAATTTTGTTTTTTTGATAATAGATCGTAGTTCCTGCGGGTAATACCCGAACCCGTGGGAATCGCTGTTACAACACTATAGCACCTGTATGACGGATGTGTCACGAGCAGGCTGTGAGTTTATTGTATATAGCGGCCTTTTTGTGTGCGTATTATTTTTATTAAGTAATTAATTAAATATTTTTAATTAATTAGTCAACTTTCTCTATCCCTGAATATTTATATAGTGTATATCGATACCTGCGCGGAATAACCGGCTATCTCAGAGTCCGCTTGAAAAAGCGGCTATCTCAGAATCCATTCGGAAAAGCGGCCTGTGCCTATATTAATAATATAGGCTACAGTCGGTTTTTCGAATGGATTCTGAGATAGCCGCTTTTTCAAGCGGACTCTGAGATAGCCGCTTTTTCAAGCGGACTCTGAGATAGCCGCTTTTTCAAGCGGACTCTGAGATATCCGCTTTTTCAAGCGGACTCTGAGATAGCCGGTTATTCCGCGCAGGTATCGATATGACTTTGCCTTGCGTACTACTACAGAGAAAAGATGAGAAAAATTGCGGTGATCCGTGGGCGAGCTAGGTGGTCTCGGGTGTAAGTCCCCGGATAGGCGTCCGTAGATCCTGGGTTCGATTCCCGGATCGTCTGTTAATTTTTCTCATCAAAAATTATTTCATAATAAATATTCAGGGATAGAGAAAGTTACCTAATTAATCAAAAACATTCAATTAATTACTTAATAAAAATAATACGCACACAAAAAGGCCGCTTCATACAATAAACTCACAGCCTGCTCGTGACACATCCGTCATACAGATTCTATAGTGTATATAACTTTGCCTTGCGTACTACTACAGGGTAAACAGTGCTACATATCCAAGAATCAACATTACAACTACACAATACAATTATACCCATACATATATGCTATCACGAAAATGAAGTACAATTATACAGGAACCGTATAATATAAGTTTCAATATTTTTAGTGTCTTATGATTTTGTAAAAGATTGTTTGTTTCTTAACTCTTATGAGCGTCAATGCAGTTACGCAGATAGTTAGGCAGATCTTATGTTTCTGATTAACTTCTTATTTTCAGAGATGTGTCGTAGGTGATTTCATATAAAAATCAATGAGTGGTTTCTATTATCGTAATATATATATTGTAACGTGGCAAACGTTTGGACCTCCTCCATACCAGCTTAAACGAGCGTACACATTTCCTAGAGTACGGAGTCGGTATAGCTAATTTGAATATCTGCCGCCCTTCGTCCTAGCGCGGCCATATCGATCGTAAATCATCGGATTGGTCTATCGATGACGGCTAGCGCTGACAGGACGAACGGCGAGGATAAGCAATTAGCGAAGCGAAAACGAAGAGCCATTCATTGTCTAGCCGTGAATACATAAGCGTGCCATAATTACAGTGAATCAAAAAGAGAGAGTTTTATAGAGTTTTGAGGTGTTTATAGCGTTTGGATAGTGGTACTGAATATTACTGTGACCCGTGCTTTGTTTATTGGACTATTGAATTGGATAATTGATTGGACTACTGCTGATTTCGCTAATATACGACCCTCGCCTATCCCCGGACCACGAGTCGGACACGAGGCTGAGCTACCGTAGGCGATCAGGTAGGATCTTTCCGACCTAGAGTCAGATCATATAGAATCCTTCTCCTAAAGTCACCTAAATTATGAGAGTCTCGAGTGAACATTAGGAATAGCTCTTCGTTCCCTAGTACCTTCCGAGTCCCGCTTCAGTTGAGTACCGCATGGTCGTTGAGAGCCGGCAAGTTTTGAACTTGTTGTTCTCCGAGCCTGTCGACTCTGCGCGTCCGCGTACCGGTTTTCAACCGTGCTGCGCAGGATTTCAAGCATCTGGAGTCGGCGCCATATTGCCCGAGTTCTCTGACGTCAAGCGTCGCAGTCGTCTGCTGCGTGTCAGAGAACTCTAGTGGCCGAGTACAGAATTATTGGGTTCCGAATCCCTTCCCCTCCTATCCGTAGAGCGACCAGCTGTCAGTCGAAGACTAGAGACCTCGCGTAGAGTGTGAGGTACTCGAAATCGACTTGACAGCCGTAACCTCCAACTGGTGGTAGCGAGGAAGGCGAACTAGTCTAACCGGTGATAACTGTCAATCGTACCTTTTCTTTCAGTATTATTATTAGTATAAATATCAGTATTCATTAAGAGTAGTATTATTTTCTTTTGAGATATTTAGAGTAGAGTCTTTTTCATATATGCTATAGTACAGTCCTTTATTTATTTTCATGCCTATTTCGAAAAAAATACAGTATGGGGCGCACCCGTGAACCGTTTTTGACTCGAATAATGATTTCAGAACTTGCTTCTGGCTCGCCTTTAGCTCGTCCTGAAATCATTATTCTCGCCGAAAAACACTTGATTTACGGGCATGCCACATAATATACTATTTATTTCCTTCTACTAGTTTATTCTCTTTCTTTAATTTCGTATTTAAACCTAAAGCAGCGGTGAGAAAGCCGAAGCCAGGTGACAGGCTGTGCAAATTAATGTCACCTCTTTCTTTTTTCTTTTTCCTTAATAAATAATCATTCAAATATATTTATAGTGTGTTTGGTATTTTTATTTCTCGCCCCCACGAATATCCCTCTATCGACAGCTAGCTGTGACGAGGTGACGAGAGAGAGAGAGAGAGAGAGAGAGAGAGAGAGAGAGAGAGAGAGAGAGAGAGAGAGAGAGAGAGAGAGAGAGAGAGAGAGAGAGAGAGAGAGAGAGAGAGAGAGAGAGAGAGAGAGAGAGAGAGAGAGAGAGAGAGGGGGAGAGAGAGAGAGAGACGACTTCTCTCCGAAGTCTGGTGCCCGACATCTTCGTTGCTAGTCGGAGGAGGTTCAGCGTTGGTGTTCAGTTTTGCTAATAGGTCGTAGTTCCTGCGGGTAATACCCGAGCTCGCGGGAATCGCTGTTACAATATATATATTATATAGATCAGACGAAAATATCACATTTGTTTGTTCAGAGTCTAATAGTCGTTTCCATTATAATCCCTGATGGCCCCTGCGGACATGAATTTTGTCCGGAATCCCGTCCTGAGCATGTCCAGAGGACATTTACGTGTCTCTATCTATGTCTGCCAGACATTCAGGCGTCTGCAATGGTGTCTTAAAGACTTGGTAGCGTCTTGAGTAGTGTCCCGAGGTCCAAATAGCGTCCATTACCATGTCCTTGAGACATTCTACTGTCCTCACCCAGGTCCTGCGGTCATCCTCAATTGGATAACGAGGTCCGGAGGACGTCCCGAACTATTTGTCCGAATTCGAGTGTCCTTAGTGGTGTCCTGAGGATCCAGCAGTGTCTCTGTGTATGTCCCCAAAACATTTCACTGTCCTTACTCATATCCCACAGTCATTCGCGGTATAATGCTGCGGCCCGAAGGACGTCCTGATTTTTTCGTACAAATTTAAATGTCCTCAGTGGTGTCTTAAAGACCCGAGAAAAAATGTTTATATATGAGTCAGGCATGATCCAGCTATGTTCAGATAAGTTAATACATGAACATATCAGATTCATGCCTGACGTATGTATAATCATGTAACATATTATACATGATTACATATGGTCATATGTAAATCCATATATGATTATATATGACCATACATAACTTTATATATGATCGTACATGATCTTATATAACCATTATACATGACCATGTAGATCAGACGTATATTGATGTATGATTATATATGACCATACATAACATTATATATGATCGTACATGGTCTTATATACCATTATACATGACCATGTGGATCAGACGTACATTGACGTATGATTATATATGATCATACATAACATTATATATGATCGTAAAGGATCTTATATATTATTATACATGACCATGTAGAATCTAGTGACTATTTACTGATTTTCGGTGATTTATTCACTGATTCATATTTAGAAAGCATGTATGATCATACATTAACATACATGGGTATCTTGTATGGGTCATACATGCATGCGCCAGTCAAATCAAATTCCCATTTGATCATGTACGATCTGGTATGAGCATGTACGATCTGGTATGATCATGTATGATCTGGTATGATCATGTACGATCTGGTATGATCATAGATGGCCATTTTTCTGGTATGAATCATACAAGACTAGTCCATATCTGATCATATATGATCATTTTTTCTCGGGTAAGATTAAGATTAAATTAAAATTAAAATTGAACGAAGCGAAAGCAGAAGCGAAGAAAGATAGCAGATAGATTAGGGTAGTACATTAACATGTCATTACGTGTTCGACGGGCTACTTATGCGCCCTTTCATTCACTCCGTTCATTTGACGATATTTTCTGCTTTCCCTCTCGGGTAACTACAAAATGGGAGAACCGCCTTTCACGAAAAAGGGCTGAGGATGAGGTCCGACGGATGTCCTGACAGCTTCGCGTGAATTCGAGTGTCTTTAGTGATGTCTTGAAGCACCAGCAATATGATTTGTAACCAGCAATTATACGTCCTGATATTCTAATCACGTGTCTTATACATGTCCCCCACGTGTCCCCAAACCCATAGAAGAATTCGACAAGACATCCTGAGGACATAGTGAAAACGTCCCGCGGACGTCCTGGTATTCTGATCATGTGTCTCATAAATGTCCGCCCTCGGTCTCAAAAACAGGAGAAAAATGTGGGCATGCATCCTGAGGACATGATTAGGACGTCTTGCGGATGTCCGGGGCGTATCTCATCATGAATTCACAATGTCCTTATTCTGTCTTCGAGCCGTCCTAAAATGACACATAGGACGTCCTGAGGACGTCCGCGACGTTTGTCCGAAATATGTCCTGTGTAGGTCCCAAGGGGCCATCAGGGATGATATAGATCAGAAGAAGATATTATTTTTGTCCGCTGCTAAAAATTGGGATAAACCAATTTCACTCATTCATTTATTCTTGGTACTCCGTTACATATTTTTAAGGAAGATTGTACCTGATACATATGAGCGGATCCATGTCACTTCACTCAAAAAAAAACCGTCAAGTCACGGATCTTTGCGCCATTCGACATATCTTTAGTACTATGGGAAAAAAAAATACGACTTCAGGGATTTTGAAAATTTTTAAAAAATGGCGGCGCTAGAGCTATTTGAATTTTGGTAAGTCGCTGTTGCACCGCTATGTTCGAAAATTCATATCTCCGAAAGTATGTACCGGAGCGGACTGATCCTGGAATCATTTTGTTTGCAAAAGAATGCGCTTTTATACAAAAAATTTTGTTTCAAAAAAAAAAATTCTTTCAATTTTTTTTCGTCGTTTTTATTTTTAATTTCGCTGCCATTTCCGCGGGACCTACAGGAATCCATGGAGATAATTTTTTTCGGATAGCCGAATCCTTCCCCTACAACCCTGAAAAAAAAAAAATTTATGGAGAACCTACCTGGGCCGGAGAAAAAAAATAAAACGTCTTGTCGCGCGTCGCCGAGCGCGTCAATCCACGTCCGCGCGGCGAGCTCCTTGTGTTGCGTGGTGGAGTTGAATTACATTTGATGCTTCTCTACTTACCCGAGCTATTCGTTCTCCAAAAGTAGTTGTTCAACCACCTTATCACTCGCTTATTAGACGGTGCAACCCATCATCATCAGCTGGTTTCATTCTGGTGATAGGTACAAACACACACGGTATGTGTATACCACTCGGACCTGCTAGAATACATTCTTTCGGGCGCAACTATGCAAATTTGGAAAAACCGATTTTTTTATCTGGATAACGATCACGAAACAATCGATACAATTCTCTCAGATTATTCAACATCAGATGCTTTTGAACCGATACTTTTTCACCATTTCGTTCAACGGTTGCGCAGCTTCTTTAACCTGGTGTTATGCGACTGACCTCTTCACTTCGATAAAATTCTACCACGAGTGATACAACTTCAGATGATATCGTCTTGTCAGGTCTCGAATTTGGTGAGGATAATATTCCTTTATCTTCAGCTAACCTTTTCGCCATCCGAGCCATATGATTTGTGACGTTAAACTCTTCCTCGATTTTTCCCACACTCCAACTCTTTGGAAGAGCAGTAAGAATAGTCAATCTGAATACCTTATCATCTGTTTCGTTAAATCTATCTTTTAACTGAGTTAACCACTCGTTATAATCGGCACCCCGCACGGAAATATATATATGCGAAAAATATATGCGAACATAGATGTGACATATTTTTTTTTTGCGCCTTTTTATAATTTTTATAAGTTTGACATAAATGTCGGATATTGGTCGGATATATGTCAACATAAATGTCGCGGCATGTATGTCGACATAGATGTCGACATAGATGTCAACACGATTTGATATAAATGTCGGATATATGTCAACATACATGCCGCAACATTTATGTTGACATATATCCGACATTTATATCAAATCGTGTTGACATCTATGTCGACATCTATGTCGACATACATGCCGCGACATTTATGTTGACATATATCCGACCAATATCCGACATTTATGTCAAACTTATAAAAATTATAAAAAGGCGCAAAAAAAAAAAATATGTCACATCTATGTTCGCATATATTTTTCGCATATATATATTTCCGTGCGGGACTCTCGCTCTTCGTAGGTACACAGTCCGGAAAATGTTGTTTAAATGCAGTTGAAAATTTTCCACTACCTCTACTTTCTCCGAAACCGTTTTGATTTTTTTTACGGGTATCGGTGATTCACCTAAACTTGACAATGATGAATTGATAGCAGAGATTACATTTATTGTATCAACCTCGGGAAAATTAATACATGAATTTCCGGATTTCCATTCGCTTGATGACGATGTCGAACCAATCTCGGGGACAGACAACCGTGTGTGATCGATGTCGCTTTATCGCACATCCACTGTGTTACCGGGCATAAATTTTTCGAATGCTTTGGCAGGCCGAACAGATCACAACAATGATTTTCCGGCATTTCGATGGCGAAAGAGTTGTTGACCATTCAAGTGCGAGTTTGTCGTGAGACTGAGGTCATTACGGAATTGCTGAGCCTTTTATTTCAGGTCAGTTCAAAAGATGCCTTACAGTAGGTGCAGGCAACTTGGTGGAATTGTTGCACTCGGTGAATGCGGAAAAAAAGGATTAACTTAATCCTTACACGTGGGTCACGCATAAAGGACCAATTTGACCGCGATCGACTGTTCCGGTCCGCTTGGGCCATACGAAACAATAGATTCTTCGAAACCTATAGTCTTTCCTGTCACAGACAATGATGGCTCAATGATTTCCTTTTTCAAAATAACCTCGTAGATTGAGGGATTATATTCGGATACAAGTGAAGGGATTAGTTACTTTTAGATATTTAAAATAAAAGGATCAGATGTTGTGCATTTGATGGCTCCGAGTTTCCAGAACAGGTATAGGTATATAACTCTGAGAAAACGTGACTAGTATCCGTCTAATAAGCGAGGGATAAGGTGGTCAAACAACTATTTTTGGAGAACGAATAGCCCGGGCAAGTAGAGAAGCATCAAATGTAATTCAACTTCGACGCGCGACAAGACGTTTTATTTTTTTTCTCCGGCCCAGGTAGGTTCTCCATAAATTTCTTTTTTTAGCGTTGAAGGGGAAGGATTTGGCTATCCGAAAAAAAAGATCTTCATGGATGCCTGTAGGTCCCGCGGAAATGGCAGCGAAATTAAAAATAAAAACGACGAAAAAAAATTGAAAGAATTTTTTTTTTTGAAATAAAATTTTGTGTATAAAAGCGCATTCTTTTGCAAACAAAATGATTCCAGGATCAGTCCGCTCCGGTACATACTTTCGGAGATATGAATTTTCAAACATAGCGGTGCAACAGGGACTTACCAAAATTCAAATAGCTCTAACTCCGCCATTTTTGAAAAATTTTTAAAATCCCTGAAGTTGTATTTTTTTTCCCATACTACTAAAGATATGTCGAATGGCGCAAAGATACGTGACTTGACGGTTTTTTTTTTTGAGTGAAGTGACGTGGATCCGCTCATATACCAAATAAAATAAAAGAAAGCTTATTCACAACGGTCGTTATACAGGGTGTCCCAGAACTAAGTGCAATAAATGATAGGGGTAATAGAGGGGGCCGAGCTGAGTAAATTGACCCAAAGAACATGTGGCCTCCGAGTCCGCGTTCGCGAGATACGACCGGTTAAAAAATCGCGTTGGACGCCGGCATGTAGGCAACCGCGGACACAGCAGGCAGTGGTTCACAATCTTTTTGATTAGCGCGATCTTTCTGATACGAGTCATAACATTTTTGAATTCGAAAATTTCGAACGGAAACACTTTCGACATTGATTTTCCGCCAAACACAACAACATTACTTGTTTCCATAATAAAATTTCATATCAAAAGTATTTTTGTTTGAAATTTTCGAATTCAAAAGTGTTATGACTCGCTTTAGAAAGATCGCGCTTATCAAAAAGACTGCTAACCGCTGCCTGCTGTGTCCGCGGTTGCCTACATGCCGGCGCCCAATGCGTTTTTTTAACCGGTCGTATCTCGCGAACGCGAACTCGGAGGCCACATGTTCTTTGGGTCAATTTACTCAGCTCGGCCCCCTCTATTACCCCTATTATTTATTGCACTTAGTTCTGGGACACCCTGTATATTTATTGTATAACATAGGTATAATAGTTCCAGCTGTTTCATATACTTTCCATGCATATTTGTACCTATTTTTACATTCTCATTTATGTATAATACCATTTTTTCCTAGTCATATGAACATTTCGGAAGAGTTACTGTATATACTATTGAGTTCACTAAGAAGAGATACTATTGATCTTGCTATTTAATATACCTATTGATTTATGTACCAGTAGAAAGAGTACCAATAATCAAGGGTATACTGAATTTGAGTATAGTCGAATAGTATTTTTGGTGAACCCAATAGTATAACAGCAATAGTGCGCAATAGTAACTCAATACTATTGGTAAGAGTTCCCATTAGTATACCCCAATAATATAGAGCCAACAGTATTGAATAGTATATATGGGTAATTCTCATTTTGTAGGTCGAAAATTGGTGATTTCGTGAAAACGTCTTTTCATTATAAATTATGGTACATTTTTCAAGTTTAGGTCTTACTCTATAAGAAAAAAATAGCCGCTGAGCTAAGAAGAAGAAAAAAAAAAAAAAAATTTTAAATTGAAAAAAAAAATTTCAAAAAATTTCAAAATTTTTTGAAAATTACAAAAAACTAAGCATTCAATAAAGCCATACTCATATATTGTAAAATTGTCACTTTCGTGGGTCAATGGTCATATCCGTGGATAGATTTTTTATCCACGGAGCCATGGAAGTGACTCCACAGAAGTCACATTTAATGTATTAGAATTTAAAAAACATGACCTCTAAATCAGACATGTAGTTAATGACTTGGCATTGTGTTTATCATGCAAAAACGCAATTGAATCACATATTCAAAGTTTGATTAATGAAAATTACATATCTTAAAACAGCTGCCACGGAAGTGACAGTTATGCTCGACGAGTTGTGAGATTAAAAATTTAAGTCAAATTTTCTTCTTGTGATTACGACGTCGGTATAAATTGACCATTGGCTTAAGATGGCGGGTCAGTACTGTGTCCATAGCCATTTGGGTTAGGTTCCCCGCGCAATATTTTTTCATATAAGAGGGGTGTGACATAGGTCTATGGAAGTGACAAAAAAATTGATCACTAACTTTGATATGACGGTTCATATTAAAATCTCTGTAACTTTAGATATTATATTGTTTTATTTAATGAGTTATTCATCGTAGTTGATATTGGCTCACTTTTGATGTGAATATTATGTAAAAATAAAGACTCTTGATTTTTTTTCTTCGCGAAAGCGGGGAAGTCACACCCATGGAAGTGACATTTTTGATGATTTGACGCTTAATAAAAAATTAACTGTGAGGCTTATTTACATAAATTTAGCTTGAGAGGATAGTATTTCATCTATATTTTACGAAAATAAATAACCAATCCCATAATTAAGTACTTAAGTGTAAAAAATGGGGTGCACGCAGATTTTTGTCGAAAATGAGAATTACCCATATACTTGAATATTGTCCCAATTTATCATTGACTGAGCCCGAGTAGTGATGAAAAGTATTTTTCAATGATTCCCAATAGGTTTTTTTTCATAAGGGTGGCACTGGAAGCTGGCATCGTTGAAGAAATTACCGTGACGTCACATGTCAAAGAAAGGAATAGAACGATCAGCATCCGTAGACTCTCCGACTAAACCTGAGTTACCAGGAGAAGTAAGCTTTGGGGATAATTCACCGTTGTTTGGCGTACTACCTCCCACCCGATTAGAAAAAATTATATGTAATTATATATGATTATATATGATTATATATAATCTATATATATAATCTATATATAATCATATAGGGCTATATATAATTGTATATAATCATATATAAGCATATGTAATCATATATATTTATATATGAGGTATTCCATACCAACTCGACCAATGATTTTCCCTCACCATTTTTGATTTGATTCATAATTTTTTCTACGGTTACTCCAACTCTAACACCCACTTATGAATTTTTTCAGATTTTTTCCATGAACCGTTATTTATTCATGATTTTTCGAAACTTCGAACAGTGCGACACCTTCGATTTTTTTGAAAAAAGTCTCAAAAATTCTACTTTTGAAGACGATCATTTTGACCCCCAGTCGAAAGCGGAAACTCTTTTCCTCATGTTTATATTGCTTATTTAAGAAAAAATTATTTCGTAAACGTGGCGGATAATGGCTCCCAGAATTTTTTCAATGCAAATGAATTGTATCTTCAGGATAATGGGTTGTAACCATCAGAGATACGTTTCATTTTATTTTCGAAAATTATTATTATCATTATTGTTTTTTTTTTTATTAATATTATTTTTTTTATTAATATTATTTTTTTTATTATTTTTATTTTTTCTGGCTTATTTTTTGGGGGGGGGGGGGGGGGGGGGGGGGGTTAAATAGTTTCCAAACACGAAAAACAATTTTCTTTTTTACAGTGCTTCAATGATTTATTGTGAGACAAAATAAAATCTTTCGAACGAACGACGATTAAAATAAATAATAATAATAATAATAATAATTTTCGAAAATAAAATGAAACGTATCTCTGATGGTTACAACCCATTATCCTGAAGATACAATTCATTTGCATTGAAAAAATTCTGGGAGCCATTATCCACCATGTTTATGAAATAATTTTTTCTTAAATAAACAAAATAAACGACGATTAAAATAAACGACATAAGGAAAAGAGTTTCCACTTTCGACTGGGGGTCAAAATGATCGTCTTTAAAAGTAGAATTTTTGAGATTTTTTTCAAAAAAATCGAAGGTGTCGCACTGTTCGAAGTTTCGAAAAATCATGAATTAATAACGGTTCATGGGAAAAATCTGAAAAAATTCATGAGTGGGTGTTAGAGTTCGAGTAACCGTAGAAAAAATTATAAAGCAAATCAAAAATGGTGAGGGAAAATCATTGGTCGAGTTGGTATGGAATACCTCATATATAATTGCAAAAAGGTTCATATATAATTATATAGGGTTATATATAATTGTATATAATCATATATAAATATATATAATCATATATATTTATATATATAATTGCAAAAGGGTTCATATATAATCATATGGGGTTATATATAATTGTATATAATCATATATAAATATATATAATCATATATATTATTGCAAAAAGGTTCATATATAATTATATAGGGTTATATATAATCAGTGTTGTGAAAATTGTAATTGAATTTTTTTTAATTACTCATTACTTTTGTAATGTGTAATTGAATTTTTATTTAATTACACATTACTTTGGTAATGTGTAATTGAATTTTTATTTAATTACACATTACTTTGGTAATGTGTAATTGAATTTTTATTTAATTACACATTACTTTGGTAATGTGTAATTAAATCGAGTTTAATTAAACATTACATTACCAAAGTAATGTGTAATTAAATGAAACATTACTAAAGTAATGTGTAATTAAATAAAGTTTAATTACACATTACCAAAGTAACGTGTAATTAAATCGAGTTTAATTACACATTACATTGATATTTATATATATATAAATATATATATATGGGGCTTTCTTCGCCAACTTGACGAACGTCTGACCCTGACCATCTCGGATTTGATCGACTCTTTTTTGAATAGTGGTCTGCAGGTTTAGGATCTCAAAAATATTTTTTTTTTAATTTTTCATACTGGCCGTTATTTATTTATAATTTTTGAAATGAACTCAAAGTTCGACCCATTTTAAAATCCTGAAAAAATTGGGAAAATTTCTTTCAAATTTGAGGGTCATTTTAAGCCCTTATATATAGTGGTCAGTATAATAGAATCCTTGGGAAAAATCAAAGAAAATAATTGAGATTTAGGTTTTTTTTTTTTTTTTTTTTTTTTTTTAACGTAATTTTGTATCAAAACAACTCGTACCTATGATTGGAGGAAAACAAAACAAAAAAATGAAGAATTTTATGAGCTTTCTTATGAGCTGGCAAAAATTGATTAGGGTACACGACATAAAACTGCGAAACGTATACCCGAAACCCAGAAACTCCACTGCCTAATTCCTCGCACAAATAATAAAGTCGAAGTCACAAATTTCTCTCAATCTGAAATATCCAAATTGTATACAATTGTTAAATAAGAGAAAAAAAGAATATTTCTGTATACACGCATCGGAATAAAATCTTTGGACAATATTTTCATCTATATCGTCATTATTTGTAGGTTTTGAAATCCATACCTACTTTTTCTGGAAATTGATAGGTTAATGACTTCAGATATACACCAATGTGATCCAGTTACAAAATCCAAAATAAGCACATTTTTCAGACTTAGGAAGGTCAAATTATTTCTGCATTTTGAACGTCATTAATTACCTGAAAAGGATTTTTCTACATCATGATGTTGGGTTGAGATAAAAAATGAAAAATTCTCAATTTTTTTGTTTTGTTTTTCTCCAATTATGAGCTACGAGTTGTTTTGATACAAAATTACGTAAAAAAAAAAAAAAAAAAAAAAACTAAATCTCAATTATTTTCTTTGATTTTTCCCAAGGATTCTATTATACTGACCACTCTATATAAGGGCTTAAAATGATCCTCAAATTTGAAAGAAATTTTCAGAATTTTTTCAGAATTTTAAAATGGGTCGAACTTTGAGTCCATTTCAAAAATTATAAATAACTAACGGCCATTATGAAAAATTAAAAAAAAATATTTTTGAGATCCTGAACTTGCAGACCACTATTTAGAAAAGAGTCGATCAAATCCGAGATGGTCAGGGTCAGACGTTCGTCAAGTTGGCGTGGAAAGCCCCATATATATATTAGGGCTAATCATTTTGGGGTCATATTTTTTGATTTGCCCTCGCACCCCTTAGAATGTGAGTGTATGAGGTCAGTATCAGCACCTATCAATATGACCATGGTGCGATTTTTTTTTGGCGTGGCCCATTGCAAAAGTATTTTTCCCATTCAAATAACACGGGAAATGTTTTTTTTTTTTTATTTGAAATTTTATTCCAATCTAACGAATCATCGCGCTGCAAAAATCAATACATATTCTTATAGGAAATTAAACGATCTCCAAAAAAGGTCTGATATGATTTTTCGCTAAGTCCGCTCGTTTGAAAGTTATTGAAGGTTAAAGTTCAACCTCAAACGGTATATGACGACTTTTTTTTCGACCTAGCGAAAAATCGTATCAGACCTTTTTTGGAGATCGTTCAATTTCTTACAAGAATATGTGTTGATTTTTACAACACGATGATTCGTTATAACGAAATAAAATTCCAAATAAAATAAAAAAACATTTCCCGTGTTATTTAAATGGGAAAAATACTTTTGCAATAGGCCACGCCAAAAAAAATCGCACCTTAGTTATCATTGATAGGTAGTAATACTGACCTCATACACTCACATTTTGAGGGGTGCGAGGGCAAATCAAAGAATATGACCCCAAAATGATTAGCCCTAATATATATACATTGCGACGTGGATTTTTCCTGGTCCTCAGACCAGACCGGAAAGCTAGTCTGAGAACCGTCCACTCGACAATTGGCCAACTGAAAATTAATAATAAAACAAAGATGCTGGGCGCCAGGCTTATAATCGCCAATTTCTGAAAATCTTACTAATAAAAAAAACAAACTACAGATACTTGAGCGCCGGCTAGCGTCAGTACCGCGGAGAGGGGTCGGGATTAATGAAGGATTAGCGTGGCGTATTAACGACTCGATGATTTGAATGTAATAAAGAAAATAAAATTTATTCAAGAAAAATAGAATAGAAAAAAAATAGAAATGACGAGTTTTACAATAATAAATAAACTCATAGCTTCCACGTAGGACAGCAATAACAAACAAAAATAAAGCAAAAATAAATAACTCGACAAATACGTTCCTCGCGGAACAAAAACTACAACTAAAAGATCGGAATATGCCCGCAGGGCTTAACAAAACTAATTCCCAGAATTATTACTTAAAAATTAACTTAAACTAACTCTGCCATCGTAGGCGAAACAAAAAGACTAAACGAAATTCAAAATATAACAATGATCTGTATCTCCTCGTGAGAGGGAGAGAGCGCGACAGTGACGTACTATGACTGTCTTTCTCGCACTCAGGTGCGAAGCCTACGGCTCTCTAGAATGACTAATACGCGACACAAAACTCGAAAATATTAAGCAAAACTGAAACTCAAAACTCTATTATGCTGTGAGACACTGGTGGCGGCCTACCGACTCGGAGGTCGTCCTAATTTGATTCTCAAAAATCTCTAGAAGCCTCGTGGCTTGGACAAGACAAGATGGCGGATGGCCGTTTGCCGAATTCAAATTAGTATGAGTCAAATTGGCTAACGCTTACCGTTGTCCAGCCAAAAATAAGGCCTCGTGGCGTCTCGAAGACGAGCCTTCGGGTCTACGCTGCAACGGGTGCACTACACTCGACCTCAATCACTCAAAAATGCAACAAAAGTCCCTCGAAGGGAATACTACAAAAGGCTAATATTAGAGCGAGCTCTGAGCTCGGCGCTCTATCTGCGAGGCAAGCCTACGGCAGAGTGATCTTTGACAGCCGGGTGTCGATAGTTCGCACCCTGGTCATATGATCGCCTAATAATTTGCGTATTGACCACTAGATCGCCTCACGTTAGGCCGTAGATCTTGGCTCCGCGCTAAACTCAAAATCTGCTCTGATGATAACGGTTCCTGCAGGAGGAACGCGGTTTGCTGGCTCTTCGGGGTGGTGGGAATCTCTTTCACCACCGTTATCCCTCGTAGCTGAGTACTCTAGGTACTCCCCCGCGTTCTCTCTTTCTATGGTAGACTCCACTGCAGTTCTTCACCTCCAGAAGCGTAATTGACGGGCTTTATCGTCGAATGCCTCGTTGTTGCCTCCGTCTCTGTAGATTTCGGCCTCGTACTCGAAAATATCGGCCATGTCTCCCACATAATAGAGAAAAGGTAGAAAAAGAACAAAAAGAATAAGAAATAGACTCGACAGTCTTAGATTGGTCACGGTCGCCTCTCGGAAATTTTATAGCCTCGGGGCTAACCTAACGCATTCATACTTATTTCATGCATCCACCCTACGTAACTATGGTCGTCTAAGGGTTCGGGAGTCACTTGTAACACGCGTTGTAAAATGCAATGTTACAACATATATATTAGACTGTTTCAAAAAAAAAAAAATTTCAAACAACATTGAAAAATCGTCAGAGTATGTCTAAACAAAGACCCTGTTCAAATGTGAGCCCTTAATATTAATATTTAGAGGTGGCGCTTTTCATTTTTCTATTTCCATTTAAATAACATGGGAAAATTTTTTTCTGAACTTCCGAATTTTATTACTCAGAAACGAACTATCTTACAATAATAACTAAGATAGCTTTTTGTAGCAAATTTGACGCTATATAAAAAAGGTTTGAATGAAAATTTGCGTGAGCCGAGCCGTTTCGGAGTTATCAAGCCTCAACCATTGAACTGTTCAAAATAATGATAATTTCTACTGATACGCGACAAAATCGACTCATATAACTTAAATACCCACTATTATCAACTTTAAAGCCAATATCCATAAATTTTCAATTCAATGTTGATCAAAAAATTTGATTAATCAACAATAAGTGATTAATTTTTTTGATCAATAATCAAAAATACGGGTATATCACAAATAAATGATGAAATTTCATCATAAATTTTATTTACATTGCATCAATAATTGATTTCAATTTAATTTTAATTTTGATTTTAATTTGGAACAGTTCAATGGTTGAGGTTTGATAACTCCGAAACGGCTCGCCTCACGCAAATTTTCATTCAGACCTTTCTTATAGAGCGTCAAATTTCCTACAAAAAGCTATCTTAGTTATTATTGTAAGGTAGTTCGTTTCTTAGTAATAAAATTCGAAAGTTCAGAAAAATTTTTTCCCATGTTATTTAAACGGAAACAGAAAATTGAAAAGCGCCACCTCTAAATATTAATATTAAGGGCTCACATTTGAACAGGGTCTTTGTTTAGACATACTCTTTCTTTGAGAAAAATAAAATAATCGCTTTTTTTGAAACAGTCTAATATATATATATATATCAATATATATGGGGAAGTCCACCAATTATAGGTAAACGATCCGGGGTCAAAAATTTGATTTGTCTGCAATTTTGATATCTCATAGTGTGTATTGAGATGTAAAAATCCACCAAGTTTTAGACCTCTAAGCCTTACCGTTCAGGAAAGACGCGTTGATTAGTCTTTCAACTTTGAGCACATTGACTTTTACATTCGAATTTGTATCCCATCTCTATCGCAAAAAAAGAGAATTTGATCAAACGTGTTTTTTAAGTAAAAATGTCTGATCTTTCTGAATATCAAGTTCATTTCCAGCTAGATTCTCAAAAATGGTGAAAAAAACACGTTTTTTTGAAAAAAAAATGTGTTTTTTCAACGTTCCCCAAACTTTTTTTCAAATTTGATATTTTTATCTGAAACCTTGCAGTTTTTCACTACAGAAACTGATTTTTATTTTGGGTGCTCGAAATGGGATCAGGCGGAAGTTACATTTATGTTCATTAAATTAGGTATGAAATTTTTTTTTTCTTTTGTTCAGCGATGCATCTTCATTTTATTTACATTTGTAAAAGTGCTATATTTTTTACAAACTATAAATTAAGGATTCTTCGCTGAATAATGAAAAAAAAATATTATTCATCATGAATGTATCACTCGAATTAGAAGTAATCGGAGAAAAGGTCTCAATCAATCAAGTCGAGTCAATTTTTGAAATGTGATGGCCTGACGTTTCGGCAGTGTTATGCTGCCCTCATCAGAGGCTATTTATTGGAAAAAATTACAAGTTTGAATTTACAAAGGTCAAAATAATAAAATAATATAATATAATAAAACAGTTCAGTTAACTAGCGTCGAAAAACTAATACATGAAAGACTACGATCCTAGGTCAGTAAATTGACCCACATACAAACTGATAATATTTAGTCAAGGAGGATGTATAGGCAAGTAGACGAAACAAATATAATGGTAGTCAAAAGAAGTCACATAAATACAAGGATTAACTTATACTATGGTAGTCAGAAGGAACTTTAATTACCTTATTATCTTATTCTAGTTGGTGATACGTGAAAAAACTAGGTGTCAAAGATCACCATAATCCCACTATGAGACGAGCTATGTGTCGTCCTATGTTAGTGGAAACGTTAAATGAGCAAGGTGGTGTGACGACGCACTTTATATACGTTGTTAACTAAGGCTCGTCTAATGTTGACACTCTACGAATGACGTCAATGACTGACGTCAGTACCTATGACTGACGTCAATGAATGTTTATGTTGAGGTAGTCTCTGAGGCCAACGTTTTTTCACATAAACACCTGTGATAGGAATTGAATTTGAATGCATTTAAGAACAGCTTTTTGATCTTAGCCTATGTAGCATGTGAGAGTAAGGTAAGTGTAATTTTTTAGTGTCTTCTTTCTTATTAAGACTGTTAGGTTGTAAATTAATCTGTAACATCTCTGAGGTGATGCGCTTAGACCAAACTGATTCTCTATCAAGTACAACCGCATTATCCCAGTCGAAAGTGTGGTTAAATTCAATTTGGTGTGCAGAAACAACGGAGTGTGCTTCTGAGTTTTTCTTTATATTCTCTTTATGTTCTTTCAATCTGGTCTTAAGCTCACGTTTCGTTTCACCTACATAAGACGCTGAACAATCATTACACTGAATCTTATATACTACATTACATTTATCATGTTCGTCAATGCGGTCTTTCCCTTTAGTAACCACTGATCTTAAGTTACTGTTAACACTAAACACAGGTGACAAGTCAAATTTCCTCAGTGAACAGCCTAGTCTCTCTGAGAAGTCCTTAATGTAAGGTAAGGATACTATCCTACGTTTTGATGTAGATAGACCGTTGACTACCATGATGACAGAGGTATTTCCTTCTGGGTCAGTCACCGTAATGACAATGTTAGCGCTATTGGTATGAGTGTTCTTTGATTTTAGATATTTTAACCTTTTAATAATTAATCTTTCTGAGAAGTCGTCAGGGTAGTTGTTATCACGTAACAAAGATCTTACTAAACTCAGGTTCTCAGCATGAAATTTCGAGTGAGATAACGATATGGCTCTGTCGACTAGATTAAACACCATTCCGCGTTTTTGAGATAAAGGGTGCATGGAGTTAAAATTCAAAAACCTTCCAGAAAACGTGGGTTTTCTGTACCAATTAGTGATCAACCCATTAGAATCGTCTCGTATCACATTAACATCCAAAAAACTAAGCTTACGTTCAACCTCAAGTTCATGCGTGAACTGCAGACGGTCATGGTAACCATTAAAAGTGTTGGTAACATAGTCAATGTTAGCGCTAGGAATGCACATGATAATATCATCCACATATCGGTAATAAAATAATCACCAACTAGAATAAGATAATAAGGTAATTAAAGTTCCTTCTGACTACCATAGTATAAGTTAATCCTTGTATTTATGTGACTTCTTTTGACTACCATTATATTTGTTTCGTCTACTTGCCTATACATCGTCCTTGACTAAATATTATCAGTTTGTATATGGGTCAATTTACTGACCTAGGATCGTAGTCTTTCATGTATTAGTTTTTCGACGCTAGTTAACTGAACTGTTTTATTATATTATATTATTTTATTATTTTGACCTTTGTAAATTCAAACTTGTAATTTTTTCCAATAAATAGCCTCTGATGAGGGCAGCATAACACTGCCGAAACGTCAGGCCATCACATTTCAAAAATTGACTCGACTTGATTGATTGAGACCTTTTCTCCGAAAAAAAAATATTTTATACTCAGTTTAACAAACATAAATGCAACTCCCGCCTGATCCCATTTCGAGCACCCAAAATAAAAATCAGTTTCTTTAGTGAAAAACTGCAAGCTTTCAGATAAAAATATCAAATTTGAAAAAAAGTTTGGGGAACGTTGAAAAAACACATTTTTTTCAAACAAACGTGTTTTTTCACCATTTTTTTGAATCTAGCTTGAAATGAACTTGATATTCGGAAAGATCAGACATTTTTACATAAAAAACACGTTGGATCAAATTCTCTTTTTTTGCGATAGAGATGGGATACAAATTCGAATGTAAAAGTCAATGTACTCAAAGTTGAAAGACTAATCAACGCGTCTCTCCTGAACGGTAAGGCTTAGAGGTCTAAAACTTGGTGGATTTTTACATCTCGATACACACTATGAGATATCAAAATTGCAGACAAATCGAATTTTTGACCCCGGATCGTTTACCTATAATTGGTGGACTTCCCCATATATTGATATGTATGTTATTCAGTCATTTCGATGACATTTTCGAATATAATTTGTACATTTCCGTGACTTTACGACCTTTCCGTGACGTCACCGAAATGTTTTCCGGTTAATTCGTACACTTCGATGACAGTCATCAAAATGCACAGTATATTGTAACTTTTCGGATGATGAGCGTCACCGAAGGTGACGCGAACCGGTTTGTTATAGTGTGTTCTTTACTCGATTTATATTTTTATTGAGACTTCTACTATTAATTGTTAGCCGTACCTATTACGGACTTGAGCTATACCGTGTAGCTGAAGCTGCCTCCCCACAGACCTGAGTACGATAACGCACTAAGGCTGCACTCTACCCTCTTAACTTTTAAATATTGATTTATTGAAGTTAATTTACTCCCAAATAATAGCTGTGCCAGACCTGGGAAGATCGGAGATCCACCAAGGCTGTATCTAGCTTTCCGTTAAGATTTAAACTATAACCTGGAAATGGCGGAGGAAGGGGTTTGGCATCTGATTAACTTACTTTTTTTATAATATCCAAAAATCTATTTATTCAGTTAACTAATCTACGGTTGCAACCCTATTTACTATATTTACACGTTGCTTAAAGTCTATCTAAGCATAATTATACCTTGTTTGATTTCGTGATGCTATTTTGACAGTTTATTTTATTTGAATATAAGTTCTTTTTCCTAGCGAGATTTACAATATTGTTCTGATATTTTCTTTATCTAAATTTCTATGCTGAAGTTAATATTTCTTTCTCTGTGATTTGATTCTGTTTGAATTGATTAGTTATTATGAAATATGCTCGAATTATTAAAGTGAATCTAAAGGTACATCGGAGCTCTATGCTCGAGATGACCAACAATAGTACTGTGAGTCTATCTGGTGTATACCCTAGAATAGCTGGTGAGCTGAGCGGCGCCTCGACTTTTATACTAGTCGTGACGTCACTCAGCTCGTCGCTGCTGTCGAACGTTCTAGACTGTTCGTGATGTTCGCAACGGCTGATGTTTGAATGCTAACGGTCAGGCCTGGGTTGCCTGATTCGTTACATTGGCCCCCTTCGATCATCAGGTGGTCGGATGATCTTCGATGATACGCTGAGATGATGATCGATGTTTTTCTTGATTTGTCACTATGAGTTTGATGATGATGCTGGTTTTTCGTCTATCCCCTCTTCAATCCTAACGAATCCGTCGGGTCGATTAATGTCGGTATCTGAATGATTTCGCTTACCCTCGGTCTATCGGGTATGATGGTACGCCTGATTGCTGGTGTTCTGCGCTCTGTGACAGCTGATCTATGCCGTTTAATGGTTGCTGTCGGCTTGTCGTCATCTTCATCGGATAGATCGAGAGTACCGAAGATTCGTAACATTTTAATAAGATCCTCTGGCTTTCGGTCCTTGCGACGATCGAAATCAGCAATTCGTGGTCGCTTGCAGCCGGTTGTTTTACCGCTGCTCTCGCTGGTTGAGTGCGCCGATTGGCTTGTGCTGGTGGATGGTGTTGCAGTGTCATTCGATTTCTGGCTTAACCGAGGTATTTTAAAACTCTTCAGCCGTGGATTGCTGCTGGATATCTTCTGGATCTTCGTTATGGTAGGTTTGCTTGATTTATGGTGTACCTCACCGTTATGCTCGCCTTCGCTCTTGGTTGTTTTTTTCTCCTCGATAAACGGGATTTTTACTCGTGGTATGCATATTTTCAATATTAAGTTGTTATTTATATCTGCAGTGACTGATGGTTCTGCGACTGCTGCAGTTACGATCGGACTAGGTGCTTTGCTGATAGTCGGCGGAGCGGTAGGTGCATTTTCAGGCTCGGCGGTCTCCGTTATTGCAGGATGCGCTACCCTTCGTCGACGATGCAACCTCGCAGTATCCAACAGGTAAGCTGCTGTCTGGTATCCCCTACCAATGACGTATCGTATCGTACCGACAGTAGTAGCGTAGTGCTAGCACTCGAGACTATGGAGCGGGAGGACCTGAGTTCAAATCCCCAAGCGAGTCTAGGAATGCCTAAGCGGCAGCCTGCAAAAAATGTAAGACGGGTCACGCCGTTCGGGCGCGACTTGACTCACGGTGGTTTGAGCTTGGATCCGGCTACACCTGGACAAGGTTTTTCGGCGGTTTCCCTTGTCTCTCGTGCGAATGCGGGTGTTTCTATATATATAGGTATATTTATATGCCTATATACAGGGTGGTCCATTTTAATCTCCGCAGGCGAATATCTCGAAAACTAACAGTTATAAAAAAAAAAGTTTCATACAAAACTTGAAGGGTTTCGAGGGGGAAAGATGATGCTTATATGTGTTAACTTGTAGACTTCGCCAATTCCGAGATTTCGCAAGTAACTTCGGATTTTAGATAGGGAACACATGTTTTGGTTGGGGGCAGCTGATAGCGAGATCAAAGACGCATTCAAATACGGAACCATTAAAAATTGAAAAAAAAAAAAAATTTTGCCAAAAAAATTCAAAAAAAAAATTTCGCGAATTTTTTTTTTTTGCAAAAGATTGTTTTTTTGTCCCTAGCTTTCGAACACATTCATTGTTTATCACTCCAGCTCAAAATTTTTCTCGCCAATTTTGAAATTGGAAAGTTTGAATGCACCAGATTAGTAAAAAAAATTCGCAGATCAATAACGCAAAAGACTAACCGCATTAGTTCGCCCGACATAATTACACTGACAACATGTTCCAGCTCATGCCGGACTTAAGCCTTCACACCAGTGTCAAGGTTGCGACTATGTAGAGGTTTTGTTATCTTTTTAATTTTAATTTTCAATAAATTCTTTTTTTTTCTCTATCAACGTTTTTTTTTTTTTTTTGAATTTTTTTCCAAAATTTTTTTTTCCAATTTTTAATGCTTCCGTATTTGAATGCGTCTTTGATCTCGCTATCAGCTGCCCCCAACCAAAACATGTGTTCCCTATCTAAAATCCGAAGTTACTTGCGAAATCTCGGAATTGGCGAAGTCCACAAGTCAACACATATCAGCATCATCTTCCCCCCTCGAAACCCTTCAAGTTTTGTATAAAACTTTTTTTTTTATAGCTGTTAGTTTTCGAGATATTCGCCTGCGGAGATTAAAATGGACCACCCTGTATACAACCTGTCTGCTTGCTCTGTACTATGTACCCTCTCTCTCTCTACCTAGTATTAAGTATTAGGTTAAGCTTTCTCTCCGCCTACCCTGTATACTGAATTGTAAATACAGGATAGGCTTGTCCAATATTGCTATGGATAAACAAACACATATTCTATTCTATTCTATCGTCCCGTTCCCGATTTGAGTATTCCCGAACTTAATAAGACTTTATCATTTTCAGTGATCTGGATGTCATCCCCAACGGTTTGGACTCCCTTATCTTGGACGCTAATATACCCGTAACCTGACATGGTGAACGACTGTGATGACTCATAAGCGACCTCGAGCTTTTATATCGTCCTCTTCGTATCATCTGTCCTTGGTATGTTAGCTATTCAAACACAAGCGTTGCAAACGATGACAGTCAGTGCCCCTAGTTGCTAGTGTTCGTTTATTTTTCAAATATCGGGTAATAGGTACCGCTTTAGCATGTTTGTGTGGAATCTACCACGCTCTTTTCGTGTGTTTATATTTTCTAAAATGAATGTAGCTTCACCAACACGGTTACAAATTCGATACGGACCTTCATATAATGCTAGGAATTTGGCCATTATTTTGTTTTTTGAATCTGAGACGTTAAGCGCTCAGACCAATACCAAATCGTTTACTTTAAATTCGGTTAATTTATGATTCGAATTGAACCTGTTGGCTCTGCTATTTCCATTTTTTATTATATTTTCCCTAACTAAACTTAATTTTAATTCTTGTGTAATATCGTGTTGATCTATTTTAAACCATTGTTTCCAGAATCTACTGGGTGGCTCGCCGAGTTGGATTTCGCACGGACAAAATCCAGTCGACTCATGGTGCACTTCGTTCACGCAGCTTTCAATAACTTTTAACCATGAGGTATCCCGAGTCAAAATCTGAGTCCTCATTTAAGCCTCGAGATTCTCGCGAGGTCTTTGAGACTCATATGAGGCTTAAGATTTCTTTCAGGTATATAGGGACAGCCTGCGTAAATTGGGTATTATTAGGACCTCGAGAGTGCGCTTACGGGCCGATTCCGACTGTCGAGGTCTTAATGATAACCAATATTAGGACTCATTAGGTCCTCCAGAACCTCAATTTTAATTCCTAGCTTGGACCTCAGTTAGTCCTCGAGGTTCTCCTCGAGACCTCAGTTAGTCCTCGAGGTTCTCTTCCAGACCTCAGTTAGTCCTCGAGGTTCTCTTCGAGACCTCAGTTAGTCCTCGAGGTTCTCTTCCAGACCTCAGTTAGTCCTCGAGGTTCTCTTCGAGACCTCAATTAGTCCTCGAGGTTCTCTTCGAGACCTCAGTTAGTCCTCGAGGTTTTCTTCGAGACCTCAGTTAGTCCTCGAGGTTCTCTTCGAGACCTCAGTTAGTCCTCGAGGTTCTCTTCCAGACCTCAGTTAGTCCTCGAGGTTCTCTTCGAGACCTCAATTAGTCCTCGAGGTTCTCTTCGAGACCTCAGTTAGTCCTCGAGGTTTTCTTCGAGACCTCAGTTAGTCCTAGAGGTTCTCTTCGAGACCTCAGTTAGTCCTCGAGGTTCTCTTCGAGACCTCAGTTAGTCCTCGAGGTTCTCTTCGAGACCTCAGTTAGTCCTCGAGGTTCTCTTCGAGACCTCAGTTAGTCCTCGAGATTCTCTTCGAGACCTCAGTTAGTCCTCGTGGTTCTCTTCGAGACCTCAATTAGTCCTCGAGGTTCTCTTCCAGACCTTAATTAGTCCTCGAGGTTCTCTTCCAGACCTCAGTTAGTCCTCGAGCCCGCGTGGTAGGACGCCGGGGTCTCTCTATGTGTCTGGGTGTAGTACTTTACTCGCGAGAACAAAATTGTGGCTATTCTGTGGGTAAGTCGAAGCTCGGTGCCGCGTTGTGGCGCCGAGAGTAAGTACTGTGAGTATCTCGAGGTGCAATGTCGAGCTAAAAATTTTGAGAACTTCGAGGCCCTACTGAATTCGAGGCTCTTGAGGTTCAATTACGATCCAAAAAATTAGAGAACTTAGAGGCTCTACCGAGTCCAACTGGTCTGTGAGGACCTAAGAGAGATAAATGAGGTCTTAATTCATGTCGGAAAATCTGAACAACAACGAAAAGGAGAATCTGGAGGCTTAAATGAGGTTTAAAATTTGGAGAACTTCGAGGCCCTACTGAATTCAAGGCTCTTGAGGTTCAATTACAATCCAAAAAATGAGAGAACTTGGAGGCTCTATCGTGTCCAACTGGTCTGTGAGGACCTAAGAGACGTAAATGAGGTCTAAATTCGTGTCGGCAAATCTGAACATCAAAGAAATGGAGGGTCTGGAGGCTTAAACGAGGACTCAGATTTCGACTCGGGACGAATATTGAGGAATGGTTTGACGAGAACGTAAAGGAGAAATTATTAGTCAAGATCGAAGACTTCCAGGAAAAGGATTCGGGATGGTCGTTGACTGAAATTATAAATATAGCTGTAAATATCAACAAATATGTACAACTGCGAGGAGGTATATCTACTTACACACAGTTACCGAAGTATATACAAGATAAAAAAGCAGTGGTGAATATTATGAACGACGATCCGTACTGTTTTCTCTGGTCAGAGACAGCAGCCCTTTTCCCAGTAGGTAATAACGCAAACAGAACGACTTCTTATCCACATTTCAGCACAGCGTTAAGGTATGAAGGTTTGAATTTTCCCATGAGTCTCGATAAAATTTCGAAATTCGAAAAATTAAATAATCTATCGATCAATGTTTACGGTATAGATGAACATGAAATAGTACCTCTTCATTTGAGTAGAAAGTAGAATCAGTGTTTACGGTATAGATCAATGTTTACGGTATAGATGAACATGAAATAGTACCTCTTCATTTGAGTAGAAAGTAGAATCAGACAAGTCTACCATACATCTTCTTATGTTAGAAACTAATATCGAGCCAAACGAAATTGATGACGTTAACGATACAATACGGAGAATATTCGGTGAAGGTAGACAGCCCCCTTCCTACGCCAAAACCAACACAGGCGCGAACCGCGTGCGTGAGGCTCGGCGGGCGGGGCTATTCGGCCAGTAATGCTTCTACCCAATCTTCCGCGCTATGCCGACTCCGCATAGCCCATCCGCGCTAACTCGATTAATACCATAGCCCATCCGCGCTAACTCGATGAATACTTATCTTAAAAAGCAATCATCACACTGAACACGGAAAAGAATGAACGCGAATAAAATGAATTCGCCTAATGTGAATATTTATTTTCAAAATTGATCAACGAATTTAAAGTCAAATATCAATTAATTGGATTTAAGTATTGATTATCAGTGTTTAGGATCGATATTTGAGACGAAGTTGAACAGGTAAGTGGAGGGTGAATCATTGAAGACAAAAATTGGTTTATTTATTGATTTCTTTATTTATTCATTTTTCAGAACTCGATCTTATTCAAAACATCTGTTCGGAATACCAGTATTCAATCTAATGAAAATTAAGAATTCGTGAGAAAGTTTTCAGTGTTTGTGTCAACTTTAGTTTAATAATAACATAATGAATCATTTGATCAGACTACATTGCAGAGAATGGAGTCATCGAGGATAAGGCTGCCACCCACAGGCCACGTTCTTAGGTCTGAAACAGAAAAATCAAATTTATCAGCGATTATTGGTTAATCGAGGGATCCATTTCTGTTGAATTATGGTGTACGCACAAACTTATCAGAGATTGAATGCTTGGGAATCGAAGAAAGGCTACCGATGAGCCACTGTCGAACGTAGTATACTTTTACTGAAACCATTTTCGTCTCTCAACGATTACTTCTATCGGAGAACCGAGTGCTGACACGTACCTCAGCAAGGATTCATAGCGTGCGGAGGAGCTTTGTCGCAGGAGTTTGTCGTGCGACGAGATAGCGTACGAGGAGCTACGTTGCAAGGGTTCGTGGCACGTCGACGATACTTATCGAACATTTCTTACTCGCCTGGCGACCATTCAACGTTCATGTTTCGTAGCAGGCGAAGGAGCTTCGTCGCAGATGATCCTAGTGCGATGAGGCAGCGTACGAGGAGCTTCGTTGCAAGGTTTCGTGGCACGTCGATGATATCCATCGAACATTTCTCACTCTAACGAGCATTCAACGTTCATGTCTCGTAGCAAGCGGAGGAGCTTCGTCGCAGATGTTAGTAGTGCGTTGAGACAGCGTACGAGGAGCTTCGTTGCAAGGGTTCGTAGCACGTCGACGATATGCAGTCCTTCTCTGGACTCTGGCAAAGCCTCGCCGAACAAAAATTTAATAGAAAATGCTCGCCGACGCACTGCAAAATCTGACAACAAAGCTCCACTGTACGCTACCAACGCGGTACAAACAACTGTGACGGAGAGAGACCTCCTCTGCAAGATGCGAAACATGAACGTTGAATGCTCGTCAGACAAGTAAGAAAGGTTCGATGAATATCGTCGACGTGCTACGAACTCTTGCAACGAAGCTCCCGTACGCTGTCTCAACGCACCACAAACATCTGCGACGAAGCTCCTCCGCCTTCTACGAGACATGAACGTTGAATGCTCGTCAGACGAGTGGAAAATGTCTACTGAGATCGACGACGCACTTACCAACTCCGGCAACGAAGCTACTCCGCACGCTATGATGCCTTGCTGAGGTACATCTCAGCACTCGGTTCTCCGATAGAAGTAATCGTTGAGAGACGAAAATGGTTTGAGTAAAAGTGTACTGCGTTCGACAGTGGCTCATCGGTAGCCTTCCTTCGATTCCCAAGCATTCAATCTCCGATAAGTTTGTGCGTACACCATAATTCAACAGTAATGGATCCCTCGATTAACCAATAATCGTTGATAAATTTCCTTTTTCTGTTTCAGACTGTTTTTTCAATTTCACTTTTCTGTTTTGAAAATAAGATGTCCTGAAAATAAATGAATAAATAAATAAATCAATAAATAAACCAATTTTTGACCATGTTGTCTTCAATGATTCACCCTCCACTTACCTGTTCAACTTCGTCTCAAATATCGATCCTAAACACTGATAATCAATACTTAAATCCAATTAATTGATATTTGATTTCAAATTTGTTGATAAATTTTGAAAATAAATATTCGCATTAGGCGAATTCATTTTATTCGCGTTCATTCTTTTCCGTATTCAGTGTGATGATTGCTTTTTGAGTTAAGTATTTATCGAGTGAGCGCGGATGGGCTATAGTATTTATCGAGTTAGCGCGGATGGGCTATCTGAAGTCGGCATAGCGCGGAAGATTGGGTAGAAGCATCACTGGCCGAATAGCCCCGCCCGCCGAGCCTCACGCACGCGGTGCGCGCCTGTGTTGGTTTTGGCGTAGGAAGGGGGCTGTCTACCTTCACCGAATATTCTCGGTATATCATTTTGCATGGATCAAAAATTTGTCTCGATTTTTGAGTTCACAAATTTCAAAGAAACGGATAAGATCTTGAAATTCAAAAACTTCAAATATAAAGAAAATGTTCCGTTTTGTATTTACGCTGATCTGGAATGTCTGTTACAACCGGTTAACGATACATCTGAGTCTGAAAATAGGAGGGTGTATGAAAAACATGTTCCATACAGTATTGCCTACTATTTACATTGCACCTTCGACGATTCAGTTTCCAAATTTAGAATCAATCGTGGTCAGGATTGTATAGAATGGTTCGTAAACGAGTTGGAAAAATTGGCTCAAGCTTTGAAACCTTATTTCAAGCGCGTCGTGCCTATGGAATCGTTGAGTCATGATCAGAAACAAGCATTTCATACAGCTAGGACTTGTCACATTTGTGAAAAACCATTCAGACCTCAAGAGGTGAAACATCGCGATCATAGCCATTTCACAGGCAAATATCGTGGTGCAGCGCACGAAGGTTGTAATTTAAATAACAAAGATTCGCACGTCATTCCGGTAGTCTTTCATAACTTATCAGGTTACGACTCACATTTCTTGATTAAAACGTTAGCAACATCTTTTGAAGGTCACATGAGTCTCTTACCAATCAACAAGGACAGATATATTCCCTTTACAAAGAGTGTGAAAGGAACATCTATACATTTCAGGTTCATTGATTCGTTCAGATTCATGCCGGCAGTCTAGAAAAATTAGCGTCTTATCTAAACGATGAGCAGAAATTAATCACGCGTAAGCATTGCGGAAGCGTCGAAGAATTTCAGTTACTGACGAGAAAAGGTATATTTCCGTACGAGTATGTAGACAGTTGGGAGAGCCTTGAAGAAACACAGTTGCCTCCCATAGAAAAATTTTATTCAAAATTAAATGATGTAGGTATTTCGGAGGATAATTATTCGCACGCGTGTGATGTTTGGAAAACTTTTCAAGTCAAAACTTTGGGCCAATATTCGGACTTGTATCTGCAAACGGATGTGCTTCTTTTAGCGGATATTTTTCAAAATTTCAGAAGTAATTGTTGGTCCACTTATAATTTAGATCCGTTACATTATTATACGGCACCGGGTCTCTCGGTTGACGCGATGCTCAAGTGCACGGGTGTTGAACTCGAGCTCCTCGTTGACATTGATATGTTATTGTTTATAGAAAGAGGAATTCGCGGCGGAGTAGCCCAATGCTCGAATAGATACGCTAAAGCCAACAACAGATATATGGGATCAGCATTCGATTCACGCCAAGAAGAATCTTACCTCATGTATTTCGACGTCAATAATTTATATGGTGCAGCTATGAGCCACTTCTTACCGTACGGTTCCTTCGAATGGGAGTCAAATTTTGAAAATTTCGATGTTTCAACCGTTTCAAATGAGTCTCCCGTAGGTTACATACTTGAAGTAGATTTAGAATATCCGCGAGAACTTCAGGACTCTCACAAAGACTTGCCATTGTGTCCGGAGCATTACATCCCACCTCTTTCTAAAAATTCTAAATTAACAACAACTCTTTTCTCGAAAAAGCGGTATGTCATTCACTATCAAGTTTTGAAACAGTGTTTGAGCTTAGGTATGAAGTTGGAGAAAATTCACCGGATTTTAAAATTCAAACAAGCACCGTGGCTAAAAAAATATATAGATTTAAATACCGAATTGAAAAAAAAGTCAAACAACGATTTTGAGAAGAATTTCGATAAACTTATGAATAACGCTGTTTTCGGGAAAACTATGGAAAATGTTAGAAAACACAGAGACGTGCGGCTAATTACAAAGTGGGATGGCAGACACGGAGCAAGAGCGCTTATCGCTAAACCAAATTTTCATAGCCGTACTGTATTCGGTGAAGACATGACAATAATCGAATTGAATCGAACGAAAATAAAATTCAATAAACCTATATACGCAGGATTTTCTATTATGGATCTTGCTAAAACCTATATTTATGATTTTCATTATAATTGAATAAAAAGCAGATTTGGTAACCAAGCAAAGCTTATGTATACCGACACGGATAGTCTCATATATCACTTCACCGTACCCGATATATACGAGCTCATGAAACGCAATTTGGACCGATTTGATACTTCCGACTATCCTTTAGAAAATATTTACAAAATGCCGCTAGTCAACAAAAAAGCGTTGGGATTAATGAAAGACGAAAATAACGGGAAGATAATGACTGAGTTTATAGGCTTAAGAGCTAAATTATCTGCCCTCAAAGTTTTAGGTGAAAATAGAGAGCAGAAACGTGCCAAGGGAATCAAAGGGGCAACACTGAAAACCATAACGTTCGATGACTACATACAATGTGCTCTGCAGCATCGAAATCTGACAAAAAGTCAAAATTTAATTCAAAGTTAGAATCGTCAGGTTCATACGGTGATGCAGAGGAAGATAGCGCTGAGCTGGAACGACGACAAGAGGATCATATTTCCTGATACGACGGACACGCTTTCGTGGGGTTACGATAAGACTGTGTAGAATGAAATAAACATACTTGTCAAACATTATCTTTCTTTATTAATAAACCTTACAAGTCAGACTTATTCATCCAACTATTGTGTGTATTATTGAAACCTAACCATTTTACAAATAGCTTGTTTCCACGTCTCTTGAGCACCTTCTCCACCAGGTAGATGTCGGAATTCTTGACTTTGAGAAGTTCCTGTTCGTAGAAGCCACCCGCTATCGGCTGATTCTGATAGTTATTAAGTTTGTATGTTACTGGATCAGTATTTACTACTTGGATGATCGTGAATATTCCAGTCGTCCAATTTGGTGTACATCCTTTCTCAAAAACATTCCTATATTTGCTGATTCGGACTTTATCTCCAACTTTGAACTTTGCCGGCTTAACTGATCTGACTTGAACTTTTTGGTATACAGTCTGCAATAATGTCCGCTCGTTTCTAGGGGATACGTCCGTTGGCTTCATGCGAATAGTCCAATGTTTAGAGTTGTTGTAAGCCGAAACCAAATCAGATAAAATGTCCGTCCACTGGTAATTTCCTTGCAGACTGAAATGCATCCACATTTTGTTTTTCAGCGTACGATTAAAGCGTTCACAGATCGATGCTTTCAAGTTACTAAAGGTTGAGTATAGTTGAATATTATATCGTCTCATGAGAGAATCGAAATTTGAATTATAAAATTCTTTGCCTCTGTCAACGTGTAATTTCTTCGGGGTACGTCCCTGTACGAGTACAGATTCCATAGCACTCGCCGTATCTTTACCCGTCTTGCTCTTCATTGGCACGACCCAGGCATACTTTGAGAATATATCGATGACCGTGAGCATGTATTTGCAACCTTTGTTTTCTCCCGCGTACAGTGTCATGTCAACGAGATCCGCTTGCCAGGTTTCATCCAAACCGCGAACATCTACACGACGACGCGGATAGTTCTTTCGAGCTGATCTATGCAGCTCCGTCACGAGCGTTAGCTTTTTCTCGTTTATTTTCCAACGCCGTTAGTCTGGTGTCCAGCTTGAGAATGATATTGGCGGTGCGAGTCGATAAGTCTTGTACTGCTTCGATATCGACACCTAGGTTCCGCAGAGCATTCGTTATGCGAGAGTCCAAGACATGTATCATTGCGAGGATTTCGTTTCTCACAATGTCGATCTCCTGACGCATGAGGTTCATAGTAACAGCGTCGCCTTGCTGCACAGGATTGGCAACGTTGCACAGTCGCTTGTTATCTATATCGTAATGCCCGTCGGTGGTGAATTCAAACCCAATACCGGGAGGACCGCGACTGCTTGGGGCGGCGCTCTTGTCCAACTGTCGCCCAAACACATCGACGCTCATTTTGAAAATGACTGTGGAAACGATGGGAGGTTGATTAATAAATGAAGGGTGGCACGGCAAAACGGTGTAAGTGCCAAAAAATCAAAAATACGTTTTTTTGTATGAAAAATAAAAAAAAATTCATACGCACGTCCTTGCAAAACGATATGGCTGACAAAAATTTATTTGCAAAATTATCAAAAGATGGAACGGCAAAACGGTCTAAGTGCCATCATTATAATTTTACAGGAGAGCAAAAAAATGTCCCAAAATTTGATGAATCAATTTTTTCTCACACGGAAAAGTACTTCTTACAATTTCTCGAACTCTTTCGAATGGTCCAAACCCCAATTCAATAAAGCAATCCGTCTTCGAGAGAATGACCCGCAAAAATTAATTATTTTCCGTGCCAGTGTGAGTCCGCGATTTATGCTAATTTTTTTTCCTGAGTTTGGAAGCTGATTAAACATTATAATACTTTTATACTGTTTTTTCATTGAGATTTCACGATTTTGTTAGCAAATTATGTTCATCTTGGCACTTACACCGTTTTCGATCTCTCCCTAGTCCGCCATTTGCCCCGTAATATTTTCAAATTTTTACGAATTTGAAAATCCACAACGAGATCTTATTCGTTATGGTTTGAGCTTTCGATTCATATCTGTTTTGTAATTTTAATATCGTAGTTGTGTTCTTAGTCAGCATCCGAAGTAAAAAAAAAAGTTGGCACGAACCGTGGCACTTACACTGGCGCGGAAAATAGTATATTACTCACCTAGGAAGGGAAAGTAGGCTAACCCAAACTGTGTGTGAGATTGACACCCGAGCCGAAGGCGAGGGTGGTAAAAACGCAGTTTGGGATAGCCTTTTTCACTCCCGTGTGAGGTGTACTATTTTTCACCACCCCCTGCATCGGAAAGAACGACTTCCCGCTCACGCGAGGGGCCCAAAGTCGTACTTTCCGTGCAGGTGTGGTGAAAAATCGATTTTCGCGCGTTATTTTCTTGAAGACGGATTGCTATATTCAATCGGGGTGTAGACCATTTGAAAGAGCTTGAAAAACTCTGGAAAGTACTTTGTCATTTTTTTTTTTTTTTAAATTAAATAATTGAATTTTGAGACAGTTTTTTTGCTCTCCTGTGAAATCATAATGGTAGCACTTACACCGTTTTGCCGTGCCACCCTTCAAATGATGTCAGCTTCACGCAATTCTTCGATTATCGATACGATTTCGTTGGTGTGACTCGAGTTTCCAGCTGCTTGGGATGCCAGGAGCAAACGAAGACGGTCCACCAGCTCGTTGGGGTCGTCCCAGTGAACATAATCCGTCCCTCTCCCCTCTTGAGCAACCATACGCTGTGGAAGCACACTTCCACCCGTGTGTGAAAGCGGACCGGGGGCGATGAACTTCTTAAACTTGGGGTTATCCACTGCTCGAATAGCTTGATCACTTCTATAGTGTTTTCGATGTGCGTTGGTAGCCATTACGATTTCTTTATAATTTCTGATATCATTTGAAGTCACGTAGGTCTCATCGGGTATCTTTTTAAATAGTAGTTCCAACAAACCTTCGGTCTTTGTATAACGCTTGTTGCCCGCATGAATAAAGTCACTCTCAAAACTTATCGGTGCGTCACCCATCATCAACCTGGCGTCAGAAAATATGCGTACACCGTACACGTTATCCAGATCTTTTCTTCTATTCACATCTCGTAACATTTCGAGATACTCGTTGCTACCCTGATCTTGTTCAAGAAATTCATCTGTCGGTTGTATAGTCATATCCTCATCTGCTGTTGAAAAGGAATCATTGTCTTCTCGAGGTTCTTCTTCGATCAGCTCTTGTTTGATCGGTTCTTCTTTGATCGGCTCTTCTTTGATGGACTTGGCGCTAGCTTGAGAAACCTTCACCAGTTGTCGCAGCGGAGTTACTACCGGTTTGAAAACATTGCTCATCGTCTGCTCAGCGGTCTCCCTACCCGACTTTATCATTCTGTGTTTACGTCGAATCGCCGCGCTGGCTTCAGCGATATGACGCAACACTTCTTTTTGTTCATGAATTTTCGTATCTTGCATGTTGACGCAGCTGTATCTGAGAGGCTACTGATTCTACTTTGCGGAATATTCTCAATTTATGCAAACAAAACAGTCAAACCCTTGTCTATATCTACCGTCATTCAACTCACTGTCCTTGTCTATTACAACGAATTCATACTTGCCGCTGTTCCAACACACAGAGCACAAGTCTCTGAACTGCGTGTAAGTCATGTCGGTATTCACATGATCATCGTACACATGCCTCAAGTTCATCTCATCTTGCTTGAACAGTACCAAAAGATTGGTGTTGTCGCGCACGAGATGATGCTACCAAAGTAATGTGTAATTAAACTCGATTTAAGCTACCAAAGTAATGTGTAATTAAACTCGATTTAATTACACATTACTTTTGTAATGTGTAATTAAACTTCATTTATTAAACTCGTGTAATCAAACTCGATTTACTTACACATTACTTTTGTAATGTGTAATTAAACTTCATTTAATTACACATTACTTTGGTAATGTGTAATTAAACTCGATTTAATTACACATTACCAAAGTAATGGGTAATTAAACTCGGTTTAATTACACATTACCAAAGTAATGGGTAATTAAATGAGTAATTCCATTACAAATGTAATTAGTGACTCGCAACACTGGTTATGAGGGTGAGCAGCGCGTTGGTCTTGCCGCAATTGTACGGACCGCAAAATACCGCGCGCACGCTGTTCGGCAGCAGATCGCCGTGCCGTTTTTCAGTTGCAACATTCTGTTGCACAAATTTATCGAAATTCATTACAGGTAGCTTGGCAAGCTGCGTCTCGAACCTCATCTCGACTCTGACTAACGGTAAATGGTATAAATAACGTGTTTATAAAGAAGAATCCTCAGTCAGAGCGCAGCCATGATCGTGCACAAAGCCTGTCGTAAGCGTTGTGGGAAAGGTCTGGTCAACAGAATCATTAACAGTCTTCCTGTAGAGTTACATCTGCCTGGTTATCAATACTGCGGACCTGGTACCAAATTAGCGAAGAGACTCGCGCGCGGTGTTCCAGGTATCAACCCGCTTGGCGCAGCCTGCAAGTAACACGATATCGCCTACTCGAAGAATCGGGAAAATCTGGAAGCTAGAAGTGCGGCAGATAAGATTTTGGCTGAGAGAGCCTGGAAACGGGTTTTGGCTTCAGACGCAAATATCGGTGAGAAAGCAGCCGCCTGGGCAGTGACAAACGCGATGAAAGCGAAAACTAAGCTCGGTATGGGTATGCGGAAGCCGGTGGTATTGAGAACGGTTATCGATGCCGCTGTTACGTGCGTAATTTCGGAAATCTTCAAAACTCTAAATTTCTTTTCATTCATTTCATTGATTCATTCTTCGATCATCATCGACTTTTAACGCGCAATAGTTTACTCATTTTACTTCTGAAATCAGTAATACAATATTTCCTTTTTAATGCAAAACGGAAATGTAATACAATATTTCCTTTCTTGAAATGTCTATAAGTCACGTAGCAGTAGACAACGGTGAAGCAAGACCGGGACCCCAGTGTTGCTGACCCCTCAATTCCACACTACTAAGCTAGTGTACGTAGATGTAGTTCTCTCTCTCTAATTTCCCAGGAAATAGGAAAGCTAAGCTAAATAATAAAGACTATAGGTGAAGCATGGAATAGCATGGGACCGCAGAACGACACCAGGGCCCCACTCCTACGCTTAACTGCAAGTAGTCCTTCAAACCAATCAGGCGATAATTAGCCACTAAGCAAGGCCCTAATTGGCTAAGCCACGCGCGCAATAATATATGCATTGTTGCAACCGCGGCTACCTCGTCGCCTTTGAATTTGAATTAGTGTCTTTCTTCTGTCAAGTCGCGAAGTGCGTGGTCGCAAGGACCCGTGTGCAGTAATCAAGCCAAGAGTTATACTCAATCTTTTATTTCTTATAATAAAAGTAGTAGTATAAAGGACTTAGCACTCGTTAACAAATTCAATTAAACGTGATAAATCTAAAAACTTAGTGTTCCGTTTAAGTTCTTAAATTCAGTGCAGAGACACAAGCTATTAAATATTTTCAATATTAAATCATAACTTCACTTTCCGCCTTATACTCATTTCGAGTATTTGTATTATTAATATAACCTATATTAAATTTAATCTCAGATTAAACCAAGCTCGATTTTCATCATTAATATTTCTACAAACCTAGAATCATTCAAACCTGTGTATCGAATCAGTCACGAACAATGGACATTTGATCGTAAAATTAGCTTCAGTTCAAAACTATCTAAATCCATCAAAACAGTTAATACATCCTAAACCGCTATCTAAATTCTACGCAAATCGAAGGCTTCGAGGTACCTAAGGTGAGGGAGGCAAATACCTAAGGATCGAAAATTAGTCCCATGCTACGCCATCTCATCCAAAGCTAAGTAACCACGATCGCTCACAAAATTCGCTCTTTTATAATTTACCGTTCATATTCGGAAATCGATATATTGTTTTCCAGAATTCTTTAATTTTAACCTTATGCATGATAAAATATAATTCCATCTGATGTGTAGTACAACCACGGGAATATCGTTATAGGCCAATACTAATAGTATTTCGGAGCGATTCCTTCCTAATAACGAGACCACCCGGCGAGCTTGCGTTGCTACTCATTCATCAATCCGAATATTTATATATTTTTTTTTATTTTTCCTGTTATTCATATAATTATAAATATTACTTTAATTGAATAACTCGAGATCGGTATGGACATAAAATTAATAACCAAGCAGGATAATTCATAGAATTCCGGGTTTCACCCTAATCCTGTTGGGTCTGTTTCTTTTATTCATCAAATTCTCAATAGCATTAAGCCCAATAACTACCGATCTCGAATTATATTATTACTTTATTACTATAACTGAAGAATTTACATACTAAGCATATATTTCCTTATCGAAGAATTCATTTATTATTCTCGCGATAGAACCAAGATCTGAATGATTGTAAACCTAATAAACCGCCTGGGATAATTCATAGAATTTCGGGTTCTACCCTGATACCAGTGCGGGAATTCTTTTATGTCAAAAAGAGACTTTTATTCTGGTGTTCTACTTTAAGGCACTAAGCTCCCATTTACAGATCTTGATTCAATCCTGGAGGAATTTTACTTATAGATCTTTATATAGGTATTAGAATAGATTTCCGATACAATCCGAGAGAGAGAGAGAGTTCTTATTTCTTATTTACATTCTTATTTATATTTATTTTTTTTCTTTTATTTTATTACTCGTATCAGCGTGTGAATCGTGAAGAGGCCTTTATTATTTCATTACCTTCATTGATAATTTTTATATAGTAACAAGCCTTCACGATCCCCACGTCGGATATCCTTATATTATTACATTATTTTTATTATTTTGTGATTACATTATTTTATATAATTCTGTTCAACCGACAATCAGTTGTCCGTCGCTTGAACCATATTATTATTCTCAAAATCGTTCAAGAATACATTATTGATTTTACCAGTCAATCCTCATGATTATTTGAACCACCCTTTTATTCATTTATTTTATTTTACCTTAATTATATTATTATTATTTCTATATCAACTAGCCTCACAATAATTTAAATAAATCTATTGAGACCTGTATAGGACTAGGCGGCAACGATTCCCATTTACCGATCTATTTTAGAAGGTGGTCGGACATTTCTTCGTATGACACTTATTCGTACCCCACTTCTTCGTCTGCCATTTCTTCTTCCGGACACTTCTTCGTCTAAGACACTTCTTCGTACAGGACACTTCTCCGTCTGGACACTTCTTCGTCTGGACACTTCTTCGTCTGGACACTTCTTCGTCTGAGACACTTCTTCGTCTGAACACTTTTTTTGTTTGGTTACTTCATCGTCTCAACTTTTTTTTGTTTGAGAATTTTGCTTTCTTTTATGTGAGTATTTGCATCTTCCTATGTCGGTGCTGAAACGTTCTGACGCTCATGCAGAACGATTTGGTGCCGTCGTTTGTGCGCTGGGATGGTGTAGCGTAGATGTAGAATTAGTTTAATTTTTTTTTCATCTCACTGATCCCACACACACACACACACACATGCGAAATACCCAGACGGTGGCTGTGGCTCTCGAAAGGTTAGAATAGGTTAGGCCACCCCACTGATCCCACACACACACACACACACATGCGAAAAACATAGACGGTGGCTGTGGCTCTCGAAAGGTTAGAATGAGTTAGGCTCTTCTTGAATCCCACCCGAGAATCCGCCCACTAGGTGGTCTGGGGGCGAGAGTGATGATTTTCGTTAATTACCCACGCGCGAAGCGCGTGGGCAACTCACCCGGTGGTTATTACACCCCCAAAGGCTAGAATAGGTTAGGCCACCCCACCGTGTCGCTGGCCGCTCGTTCCGCAGACCTTCTTTCTCAGACGAAGAAGTGTCCAGACGAAGAAGTGTCCAGACGAAGAAGTGTCCAGACGGAGAAGTGTCCTGGACGAAGAAGTGTCTTAGACGAAGAAGTGTCCAAACGAAGAAATGGCAGACGAAGAAGTGGGGTACGAATAAGTGTCATACGAAGAAATGTCCAGTAACCATTTTAGAATAGATCTTTTTCATAATTATTTACTATGTGGATGTGACGGGATGATTAATTCCATTGATTGATGGGTTCTCGCTTGTGATAAAACCATAGGGATTAATAACACTCTACCCATACCGTCCGTCACACCGCCAAACGGTCTATGGTTCCAGGAAAGACTGCGCAAGTCGCCATCAAATCTGCATTGAAGGGTGCACGAGGCGCTGTTAGAAAAGCTGGTGGTAAACGCAATGTACGTTCTCCACGGATTCTACCTGTCCCAGCTAAAGTTGGTGGTTTCTTACCATTCCTTATACCCCTCTTTGCCGGGCTCAGTGCTACGGGCACGTTGGCTGGTGGGGCAACAGGTATTGCAAAAGCGGTGAATGACGCAGGCTCCGCCAAGAGACAACTGGAAGAAAGTCAACGGCACAACAAGACCATGGAAGCTATCGCTCTAGGCGAAGGGCTCCATCTGAAACCGTATAGAAAAGGCTTGGGTCTCCACCTGAAGCCAAAAAACTAAAAGTGACGCTGCCACAACGAGCGCTAACTGACGCGGACCTGTTAAAGTATGCGACTACCCTGGACATTCCACATTTCCGCGGCGTCTTCATGCGAAACGATTTGCCCAAAGATGGACCGCGTGGGTTTGAATCGGGGATCGTCAATCTAGATGATAAAGATAGTCCTGGAACACATTGGGTCGCGTACCGAAAGATCGGTAACGAAGTAGTTTAATTTGACAGTTTCGGTAACCTTCGTCCACCGTCGGACCTCGTCAGATACCTTGGTGTTGGTAGCGTCAAATATAACTGTTATGTTTGTAAGTGGGAACTGGGTAGGTAGTAAAATGAAGTACTCTGTTAGCAATCTTGATATATATAAATACGTCTTTATTGACATTAGTATGTATGAGTTCTACATGCTCTTTTCCCGAGCGGTGAGTGCTGACTGGCTTATCGCGCATGCGTGGCCGGTAACATCGTAACACTCTTTCCTGTGTAATATAATTTACTTTCGTGCTCAAGTTTCGATAAATCTTGTTTATTCATATCTTCACCTATCTGGAGCCTTAGTGGCTCTAGTTGATCTGCGCAATATCGGTTCTTCTATGGGGACGTTCACGACCTTTGGTACAGATACGTTACGATTCATATCGTCCGCATGGCAAGTGTCGCCAGCGCCGGTTTAACCCACTGAACGCCCCTAGGCTACGACGAAAGAAGCGCCCCCTTTTATAAATTATGGTATATATTTATGATTTTTTATCATTCTAACGTAACAAAAAAAAGAAAAAAAATAGGTAGCCTAGTGGGTAAACCGGCGCTGCATCGATCATTTATCTCACCTCCGCATAGTGGCGACTGATAAAACGCATTTACATCGATAGATAAGAATTAGACAACACCTCGAAGAACTATCTATTCAAGACTCGGTAACGAACATAGAACTCTACCAATTCGAGATCAGAATGTCAACGCATCTAACTAGTGATTCGCATCCTTTACATAACATTTATTCATGACGTAACACCTATGGGAATATCATAGTAAGTACTTGTATTATAGATTTCTATTTCCCGGCAATGCTTCCAGTTAAGGCTGAAACCCATTAGCCGGCAGCGAGCGGTGGCAAACGGCAAAACAGTGGTTCACATCCCATACATCGACCAAATCTGGCGTTAAAGTTAGATTTGGGCCGTGTTTTGAATGTGAATCACTGTTTTCGGCCGGTCACCGCCGTTCGCTGCCGGCTGGTGGACCTCGGCCTTTATACTTTTGTCCAACAGAATTTCATTTGATTCTAATATTATATCCAATATATTTGATCATTCAATGGACATGTTTGAATCTGTTTGTCGTGGGTTGTACACCTGAATGGATTCAAGAAGATTCGTTTTGAAGGAGGATATGGATGAGAAGTGGCTCAACCGAGCTTTTTTTTTTTTATTTTTATTTTTATTTTTATTTTTTTTGCAACAGCTAGAGCTAATCACCAACCATGGGATGATGTCCACCGACGAATCCGATTTTTTCGATAACAGGCAAATGACTGAGGAACGGTGGTGGGGAACACGACTCTATTATATAATTAGCATCACCCTGCAAATGTAATCACAATTTCATTGTTTTTTATTCAACTCAACCCATCGCATTACATGTGTGTGTGTGTGTGTGTGTCTAAATTTTGCCTGAAAATTCAAATTTGTTGTATAATCTTTCGAGATAGAGTAGTCCTGCAACCATTTTTCATCCACCTCTTTGTTCAGCAGGTCTAGTCGAATGGGGTCCTTGTCTAGAACCTTCCCGATTCTCGTTGATTAGAATATGATGTATTTGACCACTATTGTTGCAATAACTTTACAACCAAATTCTGTTTATAAATCAAACGCAGATGGCGTTCCGCAAAAAATTAAAGCGTTTAGAATCACCGAAGAATGGGTGAAAAATTCGGATGCTCTGAACAGCATTTATTGCTTTATTCGTCAAGGGTTGACTGATTTTATGATCAATTTTCCGTCCTGATCAGCGAAAAGCGTGAAAAAACTTCTAAATGACGTTTTATCGCTCTATCCATTGAGACTTGCCGATTTTATCTGTGGCGGAGTATTTTGATAACTGTTTGGCTGGGGTTGATTCTTTTTTGTGGTATACAGCCAATAGGATGCAACCCACCCGCCTGATCAGTTTGAGAAAAGAAGACAACTGCCAGTTTTTGAAAGAAGATCGGTGAATAGTGAAAGTTCATAGAATCATAGGAAAATCGTTGAACGTGATGGCTCGTAATTTCGCAAATATGCACCACCGTAAGTAGGGCCTGATATCTTTATATGATATTATTTGACAATTACCAGGTTAATCATGTGTTATATTCGAGGATTTTACGCACAATATGACTGAAAAACCCCTGTAGAATGAAATAATGATCCTCATCTTGGTGGATTGGTTGATACACAGCTAAAACTATATACAGCCAGGCAACGTGTGAATGCTGTCATGATAACAAAGAATGGTATCCAGGCAAGGCTTCAAATAGACAACAATATTCACTGTTGGTTGTTGAGGAAGGTGGATAATTATCGGTATTACCAGGATCCTGAAGATTATGCACGATTTTTATGGGCCGAGGTGTGCTCGTTTGATTATTGCGATCTGTGTCTTCACAAACTTCTAACGTTTTGAGCGGCAAGAGGGTGTGAAAAACTTCTGAATGATATTTATTGCTTGATCCTTTGAGATTTGTCGATTTTTATGGGCCTAGGTGGTATCTTTTGATTATTGCATGCAATCTTCGTGTTTGCAAAATTCTAGCGTTTTTCGAGCGACGAAAGTATAGTGAAAAACTTCTGAATGATATTTATTGCTCGATCCTTTGGGACTTGCCGGTTTTTATGAGCCGAGGTGGTGTCTTTGAGAGCTGTTCTCTGGTTGGTTGAGTTTGATTTTATTTTGGGGATGGTATGCAGCAAACAGGATGCAACCTAACCCCTGCCTGGTTAGTTTAAGACGAAAAAGACAATTTTCAGTCCGAAAAGATCGGCGAATAGTGCAAGTTCATAGAATCAAAGGAAAATCCCTGAACGTGATGGCTGGTAATCGTGCAAGCATATACTATTGTAAGTAGAGCCTGATGTCTTCATATGATATTATTTTACAAGTGCTAAGTTAATATTGTGTTCTATTCAAGACGTTTCCTCACGATACAATTGGGCAACCCCTGTGGAGTGGGGTAATGATTCTCATCTTGGTGCATTGATTAATACACAACTAGAACCATATGTAATCAGACGACGTGTGGATCGTGCCTTAATAACAATTAATGGTATCCAGGCTGGCCTCCGAATAGACAACAATATTCGCTGTTGGTGGTTTAGGAGGGTGGATCATTATCAGGCTTACCCTAATCCTGAAGATTATGCAATCGCCAATGTTCTTCGGTATCGAATAGACGAGATGATGGGGAAAGATATCGATGTGATAGCTCATAATTCCGCAAACATGCGCAATCGTAAGTAGAGCCCGATGTCTGAATACAATATTGTTATTTTAGAATTGCTAAGTTGATTATGTATTTGTTCAAGGAATTCACGCACGATATGATTGGGCGACTCCTGTGGAATGGGGTAATGCTCCTAATCTTGATGACTTGGTTGATCCACAGCTGAAGCCATATGTAACCAGGCGTTGTGTGGATGGTGCCGTGTTAACAATTAATGGTGTCCAGGCAAAGCTTCAGATAGACCACGATATTCGCTGTTGGTGGTTTAAGAAGGCGCATGATGAACATTATTACCCGAATTCCGAAGATTATGCAGTCTCTATGGTTCTTCGGGATCGAATAGACGAAAGACTGGATAGCGGTAGCGAGGGCGAATATGATCAAGATATACAGAATGCGTCTGAAGAAGAATAGTGTGTATGATTTATCATTGAGGAATCATTATGACACATCTAAGCTCACTTTTTCTATTTTCAGATCCCATTCTCATAGGGAATGATGATGAATACAGATGAGGGATAAATGTTACGGCCATTATTATTATTATTATTATTGAAATTGTTGTATTTTAGAATAGGTTAGACTTGAGACATAACAAATAAACGCATATATTATCAGATAATTCGCGTCATTGATTGCATATATAACACCCTGTCACACTTTAAGCATTTCAGCTAGTATAATTCGTATATATAAGCTAAGAATTAGATATTTCAGCCATCTTGGATCGATTGTCGGTAAGAAAAAAAGATCGGTAATCGTTACCATGATCCGAATCGTTAGTGGCGCCATCGCAAGACTGAAAATTGCAGGAAAATTGCAGCCATCAGACTATAGCTAACTAATGATCGGATCGTTACCATCGGACTATCGGTAACTGATGATCGGATCGTTACCATCGGACTATCGGTAACTAATGATCGGATCGTTACCATCGGACTATCGGTAACTAAAGATCGACAATCCATAGTGGCGCCATCGCATGACGGCAAATCGCAACCATCAGATTGTCGGTAACAGGAAATCGTTACCATCAGACTATCGGTAACTAATGATCGGATCGTTACCATCGGACTATCGGTAACAATCGGTAGTGGCGCCATCGCACGACGGCAAATTGCAGCCATCCGATTGTCGGTAACAAAGATCGATGATCGTTACCATCAGACTGTCGGTAACTTACCCCGCACGGTCGGTAACTTACCCGCACAGCTCGGCCGGTAAAACAGATTGGTCCAGAACCCCCCTATTATATCTACTCACGCCGGCAGTGTCGTCCTTGACGATATTGGAGATTTCCGTACGCTCGTTAGTCATCGTCCCATCGGTAGTTCCCATGATAACAATCGTCTCGTGGAGTATCGGTCTCGAGATTACATATTTTACAAAAATAAAAGAGTGTTAGTTAATCCTAATTAATTTTCCGTAATTTTTCCTTTTCCTGGAGACCCTGTCTACGTCACGCATCATTGCAATCTCGATAGTATCGCCATGTGACCAGGGATTATAAAATACCACATCACAATATATATATATATGAGGAATTCCACGTGAACTCGACCAATGTTTTTCCCTCACCATTTTTGATTCGCTTCACGATTTTTTATACGATTCTACGATCTCGAAAAAGCACTGCTGAATTTTTTCAGATTTTTCCCTCCAACCGTTAATTTTCAATGATTATTCAAACCCATTTTGAAAACGGCATTTTTTAAAAATCTCGAAAAATTCTCAAAAATATTATTTTTTATTTCGATCATTTTGACATCCCTCCCATGATGGGATCATTATCGCTTCTTTTTTTTCAGCACTTTTAACATTTTGAACAAACGAAATACCATGTTCCAACGTTTCGAAATTTCGTGAAAAATTACCAAAAATTCTGTGTTCAATTCTGAATGTTTTCGCGTGAGACCCACGATGACGGAGAAAAAAAAAGTAATTTTTTCGAAAAAAAAAAGTATTCTTCGTCATCGTGGGTCTCACGCGAAAACATTCAGAATTGAACACAGAATTTTTGGTAATTTTTCACGAATTTTCGAAACGTTGGAACGTGGTGTTTCGTTTTATCAAAATGTTAAAAGTGCTGAAAAGAAAGAAGCAATAATGATCCCATCATGGGAGGGGTGTCAAAATGATCGAAATAAAAAATGATATTTTTGAGAATTTTTCGAGATTTTTAAAAAATGCCGTTTTCAAAATGGGTTTGAATAATCATTGAAAATTAACGGTTGAAGGGAAAAATCTGAAAAAATTCAGCAGTGCTTTTTCGAGATCGTCGAATCGTATAAAAAATCGTGAAGCGAATCAAAAATGGTAAGGGAAAAACATTGGTCGAGTTCACGTGGAATTCCCCATATATATACAGGGTGGTCCATTTTAATCTCCGCAGGCGAATATCTCGAAAACTAACAGTTATAGAAAAAAAAGTTTCATACAAAACTTGAAGGGTTTCGAGGGGGAAAGATGATGCTTATATGTGTTAACTTGTAGACTTCGCCAATTCCGAGATTTCGCAAGTAACTTCGGATTTTAGATCGGGAACACATGTTTTTATGGCACGCCGTTTTACTTTTAAATAGCAAGCATTTTGAAGACAAAATTACAAATCAATCTTTGATTTGTATTTCAAAGTCAACTTATTGCGAATAATTATTATTATGTAGAATGATAAGAAAATTGAATACAAATTATGAAGCATGAAAAATTAAATTTCCAATGCACAGGGAAGATAGGAGATTTATTGCATTTATCATTATGTCTGAATGTAAATTGAATTGATTATTATTATGTCGCAGCATAAAACCATTTAAGTCTTCATAAGATATTTTTCCAATGACCACAATTTTCCGTGGATAACTGTGAATTGTTTTGTACTGAAATGTCAAAGATTGATACGAATTTTATTGTTTATGAGTTGGATGATTGCACAATTTAAATGCGTACATATTCATTAGGATACAAATTATTGTACAATGCACTTTCAACATATCATTTAAATGCTGACAGATTAAAATTATGTACATGATAAAGTTTTAACATGTCGCAAAGTTATGCACATATCAAAGATTCCACACATTAAAAATTATCATTAGTCATAATTGCAATTGACAAACAAAAATTCCACAGAGATGAAGAAATGATAGTTAATTTCCAACATGTACTACTCAATAATAATTTCACGAATTAAGTTTATGCATCAATTGAATAAAACCTACAGTCATAGAAATTATATCAACACAATTTTATTTCGTCAAATTATTATTAAGTACATAATTATAATTCTTTGACTTTTTATTACATGCGCCTAATAGTATTAACTTTATGTTAAACAAAATCTCAATTCGTCGAGTTATTTTTATGTTCATAATTTTAATTCGACGAATTATTTTTATGTACATAATTTTAATGCAACGAATTATTTTTATGTACATAATTTTAATTCGACGAATTATTTTTATGTACATGATTTTAATTCGACGAATTATTGTTATGTACATAATTTCAAAAATCGCTTCGGAACCGACCAATAAGGTGTTTGATCCGTAGCATACGATGCCTTTCCGAATGCATAGATGCTGCGCCACCACCAGCTGGCGACGCGCAAATGTTTTTCGTCCTGTTTCGCGAAGCTCAAGCACACTGCCGCTCGGAAGTTTCGACTCGAGAATGAGCGACGAAAGTGAAATCGCGAATCGGTTGTTGAGAATAGCAGCAAGTGCGTCGACCGAATCAACGGCTGAAGAGACTAACTTTGCGTCATTAGTAGCACGTACGCGGGTAAGTTTCAGAAGAAATATGACGCCGAGCCCGCGAAGAGGAAGAAAACGAAGACTTTCCTTCAAAAAACAAGTGATATTGATGAAACTCGCGCATGCTGACTTCTTTCCATGCAATGCCGAATTAAAATATTTGAAAGACAGAGGATTGGGTATGTACTATGTATACTTTTATGATGGACAATATATTACTCACCTATTTCTCACCAACCCCTGGCATCGGAAAGTACGACTTCCCGCTCACGCGAGGGGCCGACAGTCGTACTTTCCGTGCAGGTGTGGTGAAAAATGATTATCTCAGCGGAAAGTACGAGGCTAGTTTTAACCAATTGAACTCAAATCGCGTCCCTAATACCATAAAGGCGTACGCTGTATATAGATCTACCCTAAGAGCCATAAACGCATATAAATTTTTTTATTCGCCCAATCGCTTCAGACTAACTTGAAATGAATGTTCTAAAAAAAAAAAAATTAAAAAATTAATATTCAATTTTTTTCACTTTTTATGCGTTCTTCATGTTTTCAAAGCGATCGGCGAAGTTTGAAAAAACCATATGCCTTTTTAGTTTTTGGCATAGGCCTATAACGACGATATGTCTTTATGGCATTAGGGAAATCTCTTTATCTATAATGATGCTTCATTTAGGATCAGAAATAGGAATAGACAACATTGTAATTAGCTAATTACAATGTATTGAGCCAAAATCATTGGCGAGTTTATACTTGAGTTATAATTTTTTATGGAGAAATGAAATTAATTGGAAATTATAAGGGTGATTCAGTTTAGACGCAACATATCAGGTGAGTGTATTCCTCCCGAAAATCTAAGAATAAAGTACGAAAGTAATAAAGTTCCTTTACCAAAACTTCCAAGGTCTAATAGTTTAGGAGCTACAGAAGATCTTAGTCTACCAATCAGAGGGCTTATAAGTGACCAAGACAGGGCCGGTTCAAGAGTGTAAGTTGAGCAGTGCCCGCGTCAGATCGATTCTTATCGTTCGACGTTTCACCCAGCATACGAAAAAGTATTGAAACGGAATCGATTTCAGAATTTTCAATTCCGTTTCTTTGAATTTCCGAATTCAGTATATATAGGTTATTCTAATCACAATCCATTCGTTTCAATTCTTCTATTCGATTCTATTCGGTTCTATCCGTTCTTTTTTATCCCGTCCTATTCGTGGCAATGCTGACTTTCGTCGCCAAAACGATTCAATTTTTTATTCAGAATAACTTATTGGGATTCCGAATCCGCTTCAGTTCTATCTTTCCGAATGAATTATTTTGATAGAATTCAAATCATCCGAATCAATCAGCATAGTTTTTCAATCCGAAAGATATCTTTTGAAAGAATACGAATCATCCGAATCAATTCGAATCGATCAGCATAGTTTTTTGAATCCGAATGAATTCTCTTGAAAGAATACGAGCTATCCAAATCGATTCGAATCAATCAGCATAATTTCTTCTATACGAATGAATTCTTTCAAAAGAATACGGATCATCCGAATCAATCCGAATCAATCAGCACAGTTTTTCTATTCGAAAGAATTCTTCCAAAAGAATACGAATCATCTGAATCAATCCGAATCAATCAGCATAATTTTTCCGATCCGAGTAAATTGTTGAGAAAATCACGGAAAATAAGAAACGAAACGTAATTAGTTTTTTTTTTTTTTTTTGTATGCAATCCGAATCAATGCTTTGAAAATGGTATACCTATTCTCATCTTGAATTTAACTGAATCATAGAATGTACAAATCAATTTTTTTTAACGAATTAACTTATTGATGAGTTCTTCTTAATTCGGGACACACTCAATATATGAAATTTACTTCCTACTACTATCGGGACGTAAAATCGGGACAGGTAGGTTTGACACACTACATCGAAGTGAAAAAAAATCGGACAGCCTTTGGATACGAATCATTTTCGAGCTTGTTTTATTCCCCGTTAGATCAGCCAAAGTCCATTGTTGTATGAAAATCAAGAGGGAAGTTATCGTTTAATGTATGCAAAAAAACGTAGTTTTTACACATTCTATTTCGTAGCTTCACTTCAACTCACCGCCATTCTTCCAGAATAGCCGGAAAAAATATTCCAAAAATCATGCTCAATATTTGAAGCTTTCTTAGCGCAATGCTTTTTGAATTTTGGAGAAATTCCCAAAATTATGGTCACGGCAGTGGAAAATAGCCCAAGTGGTGATCTCGGAGACGAGTAACAATAAAAGGTTCATCAATGGCTGAAAATTTAGGGAAAAATTATGGCAAGCAATTGCCATTGCGATTTGATATGTTCGATGTGTTGTTTAACAGTTATTGCAAAGTATTCCACGTTGAGCTTTCGGAGCAGTATCTCGCGCGCGGCGCCTATGGCTGTAGGACCAATAACTGTTGAACAATACATCGAACATATTAAATTGCAACGGCAATTGCTTACCATTATTTTTCCCTAAATTTTCAGCCATTGATGAACCTTCTATTGTTACTCGTCTCCGAGATCACCACTTGGGCTATTTTCCACTGCCGTGACCATAATTTTGGGAATTTCTCAAAAATTCAAAAAGCGTTACACTTAGAAAGCTTCAAAGATTGCGCATGATTTTTTGAATATTTTTCCCGGCTATTCTGGAACAATGGCGGTGAGTTGAAGTAAAGCTACGAAAGAGAATGTGTGAAAACTACGATTTTTTTGGATACATTGAACGATAACTTTCCTCCTAATTTTCATACAACAATGGTCTTTGGCTGATCTAACGGGGAATAAAACAAGCTTGAAAATGATTCGTATCCAAAGGCTGTCCGATTTTTCTTCACTTAGATGTAGTGTGTCAAACCCACGTGTCCCGATTTTACGTCCGATAGTAGTATACTATTTAATCATCGAAAATCTTCGAAGTGACCGTGAAATTTTGCTATCATTTATTTTTTTAAAGTACATATCGATGTAAATCCTCACGAATCAAAGTTTATCTATCGAGTCGAAAAGTGTTAAAGATATTAAAAGGCGACGATTAGATCCAGATCGACACCGGGCATCAGATGATCAACGAAGTTAAGCAGTTTCAACAGCAACCAGAACTCGGATGGGTGACCCATATGAATAAATCTAATTAGTCTGTGAACAGATGATTTTTACCATCCTGGAAATATTAACTGTGCTTTACTGCTCGAAAAAGAATCAACTATTGGTAAAAAAAAATTTTTTTGTCCGGATAATATCGAAAATAAACAAAAACAATAAATTCATTGGGTCGTTTTTCAATTCGTTTCAATACAAATCAACGGGATGAAGGAATCGAATTAAATCGTATTGAAAAATAGTACCAAAATTATTCTCTATTCGTTCCTATTTGATCGTATTCGGATTACCATTTTTCAATTCGTTCTTATACGAAGTATCGAAAAAAGAAACCGGATTCAATCGTATTGAGAAATCTCAATCCGTTTCAATTGGGTGATATGAATAAAGCGAAGCATATGCTCATGCTCATATTTCTATGTGATTTGACTGTACACAAGTGTACAGTAAACACGTACAGAAGTATGAGCATGAGCATATATGCTTCGCTTGATTCATATCACCCAATACTTTTTCGTTTGTTGGGCAGTCAGATTTCCGGATGAGTATGATGGCGTCGTCACCTGGAAAGGTCTTCGTACGGCATACGCATACATTCTCGTAGTCCAGGTCCTCCGCTTCGTTCTTCTCGTAGTCGACCAGGTCCTCGACTTCGTAGTTCTCGTAGTCCAGGTCCTCCGCTTCGTAGTTCTCATAGTCCAGGTCACCGGCTTCGTTTTTCTCGTAGTCCAGGTCCTCAGCTTCGTAGTTCTCGTAGTCGAGGTCCTTCGCTTCGTAGTTCTTATAGAGGAGGACCTAGACTACAAGAACTACGGAGCGGAGGACCTGGACTACTAGAAAAACCAAGCGAAGTACCTGGACTACGAGAACTTCGAAGCGGAGGACTACGAGAACGGATGCGTATGCCGTACGAAGACATCTCCAGGTGACGACGCCATCATACTCATCCGGAAATCTGACTGAAACGTCGAACGATAAGAATCGATCTGACGGTCACTGCTCAACTTACACTCTTGAACCTGCCCTGTCTTGGTCACTTATAAGCAGGGCCTGGAAGTTGGGACCAACAATCAGACGTCAACAGAGAGCTAAAATGACGCAATAAACACAAGCAAAAAGACGAACGCGAGCAAGTTACGCGCATAGATTCATGTCATAGCCTGTAGGCAGCCCCGGATTAAGACTTCGCGGGGCCCAGGGCTAAATCAAGAGCAGGGGCCCCTCTTAAGACCCGTTCCTAGTCGCCCACGTCCTTTTGGTCAAAAAAAGGAACATTTCGATTATTATCCGAGTCTAGGCGTAAAAAACGCAAAAAAAAAAAAAAAATGTGTAGCGCAAATCCAAATTCAGTTCCGAACGCATACGTCCAAAAACATGTTCGTTTCGTGCAAAAATAGAGTTTAAGAACCGATTTTACATTATTCAAATGTAACATCTAATTATGTAAAATTATGTAATAAACTCGCGCGATTCCTCCTGCTTTTTTTGCGATTTAAAACATGTGTTGACCGGCTCGCGCTGTCCGCGACACTTTGTTGTCGTCTCTTTAACATTGTCTGTACATGAATATGTTTTCGGTACACACGTACTACTTTCAATTTATTTTATTTTCAATTTTAGAATATTTTTTTTTGCAAAAATTAATAGTATCATTTTATAAAACTCAAGGGGAGGGATCTACTCGATTTTTACAAACCCGTCTATTTCTCGAATTTCTCTTTTTGGCAGCCGATGTTTGATGAGTAATGAGTTCGAACTGGTACGTTTGATCGGATGGAATCGGGATTTCTTTCTTTTTATCGAAAAGTGTATTTATTTCGACTTATATCACAGTCTACGCATCAAAAATGCAAAATCGACCTCTGTAGCCCGATTCTATATGGAATTCCGAACACAACCATCTAAAAACCTCTTTGTTTTCGACAACGATGAAGGGGCAAGACGTATTCCACGATTTTGGAGTAATTGCCGCTTCCAGCCGTGGAAAGCGCCAAAATTACAACAAGATCGTGGACTACGTTTTGCCCCTTCATCGTTGTCCAAAACACAGATGTTTTTGGATGGTTGTGTCCGGAATTTCATATAGAATCGGGCTACAGAGGCCAATTTTGCATTTTTGATGCGTAAACTGTTATAAGTCGAAATGAATGGCACGCCGACACTTTTCAATCGAAAAAAAAAAGAATCCCGATTTCATCCGATCACCCGTGCCAGTTCGAGCTCATTACTCGTCAAACATCGGCTGCTAAAAAGACAAGTCGATAGACAGCCCCGTTTCGGAGAAATTCGAGCAATAGACGGGGTCGGTAAAAATCGAGTAGACCCCCCATGCTTCGCGTGGATGAAATCCCCATTTTCAGACCTTATGAAGTAAAATTTTGTACTATACTATTCTATGCTTATCGATCAGAAAAAAAAAAACGATCTGTCAAAATTAAAATGAGCCTCATCACTACACAAATACCTGATCCCATTTCAAATTCAGATGAGGATTTACAATTAGCACGCGTATGCAAAACCTATACATCTGTGGGGCCCATTCTAGAATATTGCAAGTACCATTTTTCCTGAATTGATTCTTTCTAACAGGAATGAACTCTACATACTTGAAAACAAATTTCAATCATGATATGATTTTTGGAAAAAAAATCGCAACTGAGAGTTTTTGAATAGTATAGCCTCTATGTATATGCTGCTGTGATTCAGTGAAAAGTGGATCAAAACACCCTCTATATTTTTTTTACGATCTCATGAAATTTGTTGTAACATATTGAGAGTATTTTTTTTTTTTTTTTCCGACGACGAGTGTTGGGGGCCCCTGGGACCCTTGGGGCCCGGGGCTATAGCCCCTGCTAGCCCCCCCCTTAATCCGGCGCTGCCTGTAGGTGAAATGTCGGAACCAAAGTGAGGTTGGCTGCAAAACACGTGGATTGAAGCTGAAAACCCTGAAGTTGTCAAAGAGATGATTATTTTTATTACTATTATTTTTTTTTATTTTCTTACTTGATTTTTATCTTATTTTTTGTCTTGATTTTTATTATCTTATTTCCTTACTTGAATTATAATTAGGGCCAGGAATTTAGTTTTCTTAAAAGAGAGAGACAAAAGATGGGAGGAGCTAAACCTTTTGATTGGTTGAATCTTGATAGATTTGTATTTGTTTATTTGAATCGAGTGAAGCGAGCAATGAAGCAAAAATAAGTTTTATCAATCCAAAACGAATATACTATTCACATAACTATATATATACAGTGAATATTCGTATCTGCGGGGTTGTTTGAGATTCTAAAATATGCACTTAATAATATTTTGAATGAATTTAAACTAAGGATATTATTTGAGAATATTTTAGGTGATATTACTTATATGGCCATATAATGTAGAGAAAAAAAAATTCTACGATATAAAAAATAATTCTCTATAAGGCAGTACTACTACTAGGCAAAGTGACGCATAAGTCTCAAGTGATACTGAATTATTTCGTGGTATTTTTGACATCGTTTGAATCGTTTATAAATATAAGGCAACAGTGTTCTTGCTGGTCATCTTGCTGACCGTCTTGCTGGTCATCTTGCTGGTCATCTTTCTAACCATCTTGCTGATGGTCTTGCTGATGGTCTTGCTGATGGTCTTGC